>CM076099.1:7500000-8125000 GCA_038048805.1 Hipparchia sbordonii | reverse complement strand
ATTAATAGATATCAAAATAAGTTATGATAGAAATATTTAAATCAAATTCAGAATTTTAATTCATAACTAGTTTCCAGAAATTTTATTTATTGAAATCATTAATCACTTCATAAATCTTCATTACGCGAAGAAATATTAGTTTCTACGTGTGAGTAATTTGTAATGCCCGATATACGTATACTTACATTTGGCAAAATCCATTAAAAAAGCAGCGGGGCCCTTAAACATGACATTTGTGGTACATCCGGATACTAAGCGTGAAATTTTGACAGACGCTATTATGGAGATGTTGTGGTTTGGATTATAATAGAAAGTGTTCTAACCAATTTTTCTAGTGACGGCGTCTATACTTCCATGAAGTAATGAACTACATCTATGTATACTTGTACAACTCATTTATGTTTGAAAATAAAACTACTCATTTCTCACCAGAAAGCTTAATCACATAGTGCCAATTTCATTAATGTCCAGTGACGTTTAACCGAGGAATAAATTGAGCGTTCTGACATTTTGGTATTGAAATCTATCAAAATATCAAATTTACGCTCGGTTAAGGCTTAACGGCTTATGTTTATGCTTTGAGTAATTATTTACTTGCTAGTAAGATGGCTGAACCGAAGAAACTTCAGAAATTAGAAATGCCCAAATTATCCATTCCTTGATTTATGTTTTGTTTGTAACTTGAATAAAAATAGAAAGGAAAACGAAAGAAGCAAAAATTTGAAAAAAATAATTAGTATTGATTTATTGTTTGTTAAAAAAACAATATATAATATTTATATTACTTCCTGTTATAAAACGTAAGTATAATAAGGCGTGACTTGGAGAAGATTTATAGCAATGCGAACTCGTTGATGTCTTTTGTACTGTGGCGCTTGAGGCACGTTATTTTTTCTCAACTTGATGGAGCTACGTCACGCGCGTATTTTTTAAAATCTTTGGCCTGCTTACACTTTAATTCTTACAGCTAAGTTAGCTTTGTGCTCATAGTAGATTTTAGACCCAAAAATAGTCGAAGCACACACGTCATAAAAATCAAAACCATTAAATTTTTCCACTTAAATCCGCTTAAATTCATAGTTGTTAAATATTATTCGAAATATATGGAGAAAGATTACTGACGGATAAAACAATCAGAAATTCTGTAGTTCTAACCTCAACCAATTGATTATTGTCATAAATTTAATGATGTTGAAAATATAATTTGTTGTTGTTTGTTAATTTTGAGTAATTCCTATTAACATTTAACGATAAAATCAATGCTGATAGCATATAACTTCATCGGTTATTGCAGTCATTAGAAAGTGACAATGCTGATTATTGCTATTGCTTTCTCGCTCAAACGATTTACGTGCATCGTGTCGACAACGGATCGGATCATTTTTAACCGACTTTTCGTCTATCAAAATATACGAGGCTGTAAAAAATTTGTCTATGTGTGATTCCAATATAAATTCAATATTAGGTGAAGATTATAAATGTATATTTACTTCATCATTTTTATACCAAAAAGTTACTCGTGGTACCAACGAGTAACTTTTTGGTAAAGTACCAACTCGTGGTATCATTTAAAAAAATATTATCTGAGTTTTATTAGCGAATTTTATTTGCAGAACCAGTCACATCTACATCAGAAATGGCGCTCTGAGTACATTAGCCATCCTTACTAATACTTACTATTATTATAAATGCGAAAGCGTGTTTGTTTGTTGGTTTGTCCTTCAATCAAGCTGCAACAGAGCTGCGGATCGACGTAATTTTTTTGCAGGGGTATATCCAAATATAACCTATGTCACCCTCCAAATCCCCAAGGATTTAGAGGGTGACATAGGTTAATTTTTATCCCAGAAAATTAAAGAGTTCCCGCGGAATTTTAAAAACTAAATCCACGCGGACGAAGTCGCAGGCATCAGCTAGTTTTACACTTATTAAATGCCAGAATAAATTTGACGGAAATCTAAGAAAGCCCCACAGCAAAATTGATATAAAACTTAAAAAGTTTCTTTGTTCACTCCACGTAATGCACTATATTATGACTTGTTCTCGAGTCATTGTGGTTGAATGGATATACGTCCTTTGACCTTTTACTCGTATGTTGAAGCACAATATTATTAATGCTTGTGTATTTTATGTTTGCAGTTAATCTACCTACATTGTTCAAACTGATTAATACAGTGTGAGTTAAGCTGTGACTGCTATAATAGAAATAACATTATTTTATAGATTATAATTACTTTGACTTTTATTCTGAGGATATATCATGAAAAAGAGAGAACTTTTATTAATGAAATGATTATGTAGAGACGAGACGATTAGTTATATTACTACTTTGAGGTTAAAATCTCATTTCTTTGTGTGAATAATAATGCCACTTAAATTCAATGTTTATAATTACAAAAAATACCTACGTACATTTGCGAAATATTTAAGTTTTAAGTAGTTAATGACTTACTTCATATTTATGCTACAATGTAACTAAATATGGTATACCATTACTATTTTAGCTTTTAAATTTTATTTCTAATTCGGAAACTTTGATAATAACACTCCGTAAAGTGGAACGAGGAACTCGTGGAGTGGCAACTAGTACGTTGAACCTCCGTCATTTGTATGAGTGCACGCACACAAATGCACGACAACATAGCTACATACGCTTGTCCACTGTGTGCGTGTGCAACACAAACCTACTGAAGTAATCTGATTCACGAGCATACACTTTGGGTTAGGCAAGACGTTTGGGATTAAAATTTTTAATATCTATTATCGCTTGTGATATCACTTGCAATAGTTAATTACACTGTAGTATATTTGTAGTTTTACGTACATATTTAGATACCGACCTAAAGTATCAAAGATTTTATCTAACAAAGGCTCCACGTGCTCTAAACTGTTCTACTGGCAACATTTATATAAATAAATATTCATATACAATATATATATCTTCCATCTAAATAATACGTGCGTAATACGTTTCATTAGAAACGTAAATCTAGTCATATCTAGGTGCACTATATAAGTAGACCAAATAATTAGGGCGGTAGGTATGTCTTGAAATAGATTTCAAAATAATATCAGTTTGACATTAATAGACATTACAAAAACTATATCTATCGATCTGTTTTAATACAATGTTATTATGTTGACGAAAGATTTATAGGCAGGTACAATAAGTGGGAGGAGGTTCGTAAGACTACATGCATATTGACTCGATTATGTCATTTCTTACAAACGGCCTAAGGTTCAAACCTATTTAATATTTCAATGATGTTTTTAATTATTAATAAAAAAATCAGAAAAATAATATTACTAATTATAACTAGTACCTAATAATATTTTTCTATTTTTTTTTTAACTAATAGAGTGTATCTTGCGATTCAATGCGATCGTCAAAACCGATAGATAGATATAATCTATGTTCAATGAAAATGTAGAATATTTCTAGTAATAAAAGTACAAGTAAAATAACCTGTAAGTCTCTAGTTCATAAAAGCTCGTACTCGAGATTGCAACAAACCAATCAGCGTGCGTCCTTGCCGCTTACGACACCGATAATGCACCGCTAATACGCATCGCATTAAAGCCTTCAAAATAAAAACAAAACGAGCCGCTAATTAAATGCTGTTTTTTTTTCTGGCGCCCAAGTTTTTTCTGACCTCAGTTACAGTTTACAATTTCGTAATTGCGATACTAGTTGTACACGTGAACCGATTGTTAAAGATCTAAGTCGCAAGGTCGTTCCAAATGTCATTACAGTCTCGATAAGTAATAAGCGAGTTCAATAACAATCGATATTGAGTTTTGATATAACTATCCGAATTCCACCGGACTATTGATTAAATAATTTTAATCTATCATGTTTTAATTTGTAAAATTAATGTAAAGCATTTTGTGTTTTAATTTATAAAATAAAACTAACATGTTATTTTAACATTAATAGCAAAATAATCTTGGATCATTAATGAAATACTCCAGTGAGACAACAATTTTTTTCAAACAAAATAATTATCTTCAGAAGTGTACGAATACGGAAGATAAAGAACGAATCGTTGTTTTTTCATATTTTCATTAATTTGCATTTACTAATTTTACACTTAATAACATTGTAAAATATCATATTAAGATTAAATTATGACTTGTATGTGAATAATACATTTTTTATAATTACATACTTGTATTTGGTATAACGTATTAATAATAAAATTATTACCTATATACATACTGCATAAAATAAATATGAATTGCTTTGAGTCATAGTTTTACTTAACTGGATTTATGGAAGAGTTGTTTTATTTAGGACTAGTCGAAACTAATAGTCATGTGGATTTAAAATCAAAACTATATGAACTGATATTTTAGGGGCAAAATGTACTTCTGACTGTCTGGAACTTTCTTGTAAACTTGGTTTAGTTTTTTCGAGATTAACTCGAGAAAATATACTGATAGAGAAAAATTTTTGAACGTGGTATATGTATATTATTATGCTACATATTTGCCAGACAGACACTCAGATCCTATTTACCTATTAATTGTATTATTTTATGGTTTTTTACAAGTTATTGCTCATGCAGACTCAAATTTGTTGTTCGTCGAATTTTATATTTTATAGATAAACAAATTGTTGAAGATAAAGCTTCTTCTCTCTTTTTTGATCTCTCTTTATTATTCATCTACATACTTAAAACATTATTCATTATTTATTAATCTATTTAAATTATCTAACAGATATTTTAACTAAATTTTAATATGAATAATGATGTAGCTATTCGCAACACAAGTTCTACACTCAAAACAATTGAACCTACGCCAATAAATAATCTCAATTTATGTCACACGCAAAGTAATGAAGCAATGAAATTGCAATCAATTCTTGTTTTGGCTTTGACACGGAAATTATGGCAAATTCATACCTCGTCGTTCACGTTTAATTTATATTAACTCATTTTGCATGAATAAATTTCTAAAATATACTTGACTATCTATGCATATTTTAAAAGAAATGTTCATACAACTAATCAAAAATGAAGTCAGGTATTTTTTATGAATAATTCAATGAAATATTTTCCTGGTATTACAACTAAACTTTATCATTATGTTTATTATCAGGCTTTAGGCTTCAGTTTTTGCGTACGTAAAGCTCTATTGAACGATAGATATTGTTTTAATTGTACACAATGATATGAGTGAAGACTGTTTTTTTTAATTGTTTTTTATACTTTTTTTTTATGTACAATGAAAGACTCCATTGTTACTAAGACAATATTCTTCTTTATCTCATAAAGTTTATAATTTACTGAACGCTCTCAAAAAATAATCTATTAGCGATGCTAATTTTATATTTTGAAGAAGTAAGAGTAAACTTTATATTAGCACTTTTACCTACCTATAGAACTTAATTATAAATTCTATTGGCATACTGTACCGAATTGAAAAAAAGGTTGATATTCGACCCAGAGCCGGTGTAGGCATTTCTTGCTAGTCTATATTTGCGGCATTTATCTAACAAAATTCCGTAATATCCGTTAGGACTAATTCATTGCACGCACACTACCTTTACGTTCGTGAGTGTGGTGCACACATACATCATTTGTTAGGGCTATCAATATGTAATCTAGACGTGCTCTTGTAATATCATAATGAATTTTAGTTTTTTCTAGCACGAATTCAATTTCATACCTAGACTTAGGTATATCGCATAAATTATTTATATGTAAAGTTAATATTTGAAATAATTTTTATAAGTTTTATCAATTAATTATTCATTATTTGTTTAAATATGTTGTTTATTTATATTAAAAAATAGTTGGTAACAGTGAGTTGATCTGCGTGAATTTTTTTTCCCGGATATTTAATATTTATTTCCGGGATATAAACGCATCCTGTGTTTGTTGCTAGTTTGCAGGGTATCTATGTTGGTCACGTTCAGCAATTTAGTCGTGAATAGATAACAAACAGACACACTTTTGCATTTATTTTATTTTAGTATAAAAAAAAAAAATTACAAAACAGTGGCTGAAGCCTTGTTTTGAGTATGCAAAATTTTCATATACCTGTGTCACAACACTCTGCTCTTACTTAAATTCTTTTTCTTTTAGAAGTTTTCTCTTAATTCTGTTGTTTTAAAAATAATTGTGTTGCAAATGAAACAGAATTTAAAGCACAATACGGTTCCTTACTTTGATATTTTTACGTTATTTTTTGTTTACTTATTGTACTTTAATCAATTTATTTATTCAACCCTACGTTTAAGACGGATACGTTAATACGTGCACACGTGCACAGCGGCGTAGCGGGCGGCGGGCGGCGGCGGCGCGGAACGGGTCGAGAACGACCTGCCGCGGCCCGACGAAAGAACTCAGCCAAGGACGCCCGCGTAACGGTCCCGTAGCGCCTCGCGCCTCGCGCCTCGCCGCGCCGGACAACGTCCCGCTGCGTCATCACGCGCAGCGCAGCCCGCCCCATACCGGGATATTGCGTTAGGCAGCTTCTACACCACACTCGGAAGTTTACACAAATCATTTATTATTCGAATATGGCAAAGGTAAAAGGAATTAGGGTTATCATTTAGCAGTCATCGTGTTATTGTGATAGAAAGCTTAATTGTTTTGCGGTACATCTTTGATGGAGGGTTGTAGCTAGCCATGTCCAAAGCCTGCCATCAGATCAGACCATAAACATTGCAAAAATTATAAATTTTTTAATTGTCCGCATTGGGAATCAAACTCAAAATCTTCTACTATAAGACCACAACTCTCACCACTGCGCCAGGCAGAGGTATCGTATCGTAAACAGATTTTTACTTAAATGACTCTCTTTTGAGAGAAACTGATGATGTATTATCAGCTGTTATATGCACTACGTTATTCTATTCAAATGCTAATAGGCATAGTATATCTACTGCGAACTTCACTTACAAATGAAATAACGTTGGTAACATCGGGGAAGTTGTGTGTTAACTTACAACGACTTAACAAGAGACGACAAAACCTATTATGTATTTGGATAGAATGATATATAATTGTGATGCTAAACATTTCTATTAGGAAAGTTATTGCTTATATATCAATTGCGATTCCTTAGGGCTTCTATCAATTAAAAACCATATGCATAGTACATGGAGGAATCAAATTTTATAGCTTCATGGCATACATAATATGATGACATATATTATGATTTATGATGAATGACCTAGCAGAGGGACAGGATGTACAATAATTTAGAAGTCACTTATCAAAGACACTACCGATAACATTACTGTATATATAGGTATTTATGTATCTACCTACTGCGTACTGCGCGACTCCCCGTAATTGAATATAATTTCGCTTATTCACCAAGATTTGTTACTTAATGATATATGTATTTGCCGCAACCCCATGACATATATTACATGAGTATAAATAGTGATGATTAATGAAACAGCACTGCAGACAGTTCATACACAAACTTTACTTAGGTACGCCTTCATTCATTTAAATGTTTTAGACGTTTTATCGAGTTTCCTATAACCGGGAAAACAGGTTTTGTCTCTGTGCGATGTTTAATATGTTTACTTAGCCTAATACTTCATTTGAACAAATTACTTATTTATCTAAGGGGTAAGTTTTCAATCTTTTACAAACATAACCAAAAATTTTGAGACATTTTCTATACACATTAAAATTACTTATTTATTTATATTATATCATTGAATGAATGAAATAAGATTTATTGTACACCATGTATGTTATTATATTATCATCATCATCAGTGATAAGAAAATTGGCCTTCAAATCTACCTATATAACTGAAAAATTATGATGCTAATGATTCAAAACGGACTCCAAAACATCTGAAAGCTTCATCCAAAAGTTTTTGGTGACTTGTTGACATTTTATTTTACATTGCAAATCTGATTAGGAATTGAATTGAATTAAGTCATTTAACATTACAAACCTAGTAGGAGGCTTTGATCGTGGTTAGTTACCGTCAAAGATAGTGTTCCGATACGATGACGTGTAGAAACTGTATTAGTGGTATGAGTTTAATTCATACTATGTTCAATCTTAGATTGCATCATCACTTATCGCCAGGTGAGATGACAGTCTAGGGATATCTTGTCAGCGAATATAAAAAAAAAACATTAATCTTTTTGAATCTACCAATTCGGGAACTTTTTATTTTGCAGTTATAAAAATGTAAGTCAAATTGTCATCTTAAAAATAATACAATGTAGTGTACAGTCAGCCTTACTGTTTTGGGAAGATGGGGCTTCCTTAACAAAAAGTTGTAGACAAGAGGTTCGCTAAGGACACTGACCTCGGGAATATAAATAAATAATTCATCATAATAACATGAGCTACTTAAGGATCAGCAATGGTTACCTTTTTATATCAATGCGTTTTAAAGATTTAATAAGTATAAACAGGTATTTAGAAGATTTGATAATATCTCCAGAATAACTCAAGATGAAGCCATAGCACTAAAATCGCTAAAGTTCGCCGCGAAACCCAAAAGAAAGACTGAAAATTTTAAAAATCAAAATCGATAATTTTGTACAGGAATCAGCGCTTCGGATTACTTTTAATATATGATGGGAGCGAAGTCGAAGGTAAAAGCATGTTATAAATGTTATCAATAAACCTCTCTTAGATGGAACTAATAGCTTTTCAAGATATTAAAGACACTAAACTCTTAAGTAAAATCAACCCTTAATAGAAAAAGCATTAACTTAATAATTGAAACAACGATAATTTAAACCTCACTCGTTTGGCCATTGTTATAAGCAAGATAAGTGACGAACTATTAAGTAAACTTAACACCATAAGACTTACTTAATTTTTACGTTAAAGTTCCGAAATGGGACGCAAATTACCGAAATATGAGTCTTTGTTGATTGACATGTGCTAAATATAAACGTTATTCTTGAGAAAATCCAATTTTAAGTTCCTTCGTCCGGACATCGACCCAAAAACCTTAAATTCTGTCCCGCTCGCACACCTCTATCTCGATAGTTTTGTCTCGCTATCACGAATACCGCTGCTCTGTCTTTATTTTGTTCCATTACGATCAAGAACAATGACTATTCGTTGATAGGAGTAAGCTCCTATATCTATTTCTCTCTTGCCGCTGGGATACGCAGAGTAATGAGCGAGACGGATATATTATCAATGCGACCGACAAACGTCGAATGTTTCGAATTCTTATTGGGCCGTCGTGAGTTTAAAGATGGCCACTCGAGGACCGTTTTCTTGGTACGATAACCTAATTTTATTCCATTACGTCGGTGCTTGTTGTGCTTAAATTTCAATAAGATCGAACTCCATTAAGATCGAATGTCAGGAGGTAATGCGAGTAAAAAGACAGCGACCTCGCGGGCGGCGTGCGAACACGCTGCCGCCGCCCTCCCTCGCCCCTCTTACCTCCTCGCGGGCTCCCCCGGCCCCTCCGCTCTACGGCAGCTAGTATCTACTGTTTTGCTCGGAAATGTCGAAGGTTTGCCGGACGTCAACTGACACGGAACTACCTTCAACTCACGCGTGTTTCCAGGTATTATCTGTATAATTAATTTGGTCGATCAACTAACTAGAGCACCAATAATAATTGTAAAAACGTTTTCATTATTGGTAATTGATTTTTTGCGAGGTTTTTTAATAGGTATAAATATTTATCTACTTGTATGGTTAGTTATTAGAATTGAGGCTTAGATTATTTATTGAATACATTATTAAATTAATACTTTTATTGTTTTAACTTAATAACTCTTCAATCTGCATAACACACGGTACACGTTCACACACACGGACACACAGTCTACGATACACGGTAGTAGGTACAATAATTAAACAATAAACGTACCGACTTCATGCTACATTATTAGCAGCGTACAACACGTCATACAAAAGACTTCAACGCGCTACCTAGTAGCGTGTTGAAGTTTGATACATTGAAGTTTATTTTTATATAGTAGGTATATTAAAGACTTTGATTTCATTCAAACACAAAATTTAGAACTATAATAAAAGCTGTCCAAAGAAAGATCATATCCATAACTAAAAAAAAAACATTTTAATCGATTTATCTTGTTGCAATAATTGCATGTTTATTTATTCCGTATTCATATGGAAAAGTACTTCAGTGTTAATACTAAAAAAATATACAAAAATATGTTAACTACTTAATAAACAGTCTTGCAATAAAATTACTATATCTGTAATGACAGAAGGAAAGATATACCTTCCTACTACGTTGTTTAACAGGTATGTCGGCTCGGAAGTCGACACATACCTACTTATTATATCCGTTAGATAAGATCAGTTTATAATATTTTTAAATAAAACAACATGGCTCGACTCTATAAGACCGGTAGCTTACATCTCTTCATTATACTCCATATTAATAATAACCAATTGAATAATAGATACCATCATCACCATCATCATCACACCATCATCAGATCAGCCTGTGGACTCTGTCCACAATTTGATAGAGGCTTTCCCTAATAAACGTTATCACATCCAGTGTTTAGCCTTCCTTATCCAGCTAACATTCTTTTTACAAGCCTTTATTTAACTTGCTATATATGTATGTATATATGTTTAGATCAAATCTTGCTAAATTGCAGCTTCCCGGTTTCCGATTGAGCTGAAATTTTTTATATATATATCTAAATTAGATGATAATGCAATATTATTGTGATATGGAGCTGATCTGATGATGGAGCCGGATCTAATAAAATGATTTTTTTATTGGAATAAAAACTATTCAAAAAACCTATTTAAGAATCAAATGTCCTTAGTAATTAAAAATACCTATAGTGTGACAACAAAAGGTAACAAACTAGAGTATTCGAAGTCATTGATTGCCAGCTAAGGCCAACTACAAAACATCGATAAGGCAATCTACATATTATGGTTCCATAATTATGTATTAATTTTTCACATTTATATTTACTAGTATAACAAGTTCTTAGTTGTAATTTGAAATAACCTATATAAATAAAAATCGATTGCTGCATGTAAAAAAAAATCATCAATTAATAACGGCAATTTTCAGGACAACTTTTGTATGAAAGAAAATTTTTGAAATTTCCAACGGAAGATTCGCTTTGGATTTATTTGATTTTTTTTAAATTTCAATTTCTAGATTTGGAAATTGCATCCGTTTAAAGCCAGAGCCGGTTGCTAAATTGTATTTACGACAGATGAAGGCGCAAACATAACTGTAATGAAGCGAAGAACGACGATGCGCATCTTGCGCATCAGCTGCAGCGCACTAGAAAGCCCAGACTGAAATGTTTGACTGATCACCTTCTGTCGCGTCCTGACACGCCGCAACACAGTAATGTGTGTGCAGCTTAAGGCCGGCACTTGTCCCAAGACCGGACGCGCACGATTTCAATGACAACGACACAATAGTTTTTGCGTACAAACTTGACTTTGAACCGCGTCCCTATGTCATTGTTATGCGGATTTACTATAAAATCCTGTTCAGCTTTTTGCACAAAGTCATATCTATTAATCGGTAGTGACCTTAAAAGTTTTTTGTCAAGCAATTTCTTGTAAAAAAGCAGGTGAGATTGATTTTCCATTTAAATTGTCAGCTTACGGATTCCCCCGCATATTGCGTGCGCGCAGCCAATATTCTCTTTCATTGGTAGCCCGCGGGTCACGCTGAAGTTTATTCTTAAATTAGATATCGTGACAACTTAGATTGAATATTTATACGTATAATTTTTTATGAACATGTTTCGTAAGCTATAAATATTTATTATGAAGTTATGACCTTTGAATCATTCAAGAAATTTTGTGGTAAACTTTTATTCACGATATTTTTATACGTTTTGTTTTGTTTATTTTTTAATAAAGATACCTAGATAGTTTATATCATACTTTATACCAGTACATTATACATGTAAGAATTTCAACACAAAAAGAATAAAGATTTATTATAATAGATAATTATTATTTTAGTGAATCAATCTATGCATTTTATATAAGTAATTTTTAATTTTATAATACCTACTTTTGATATAGCTGTTGTAAGTTGATAATTACAGGCGAGAACTCTTGGCACGAATATTATTTGATATTAAGCTTGTTATACCTCACACGTGTATCATACAATTATTTTCAAAAGTGTAATAACAATTAAATATCATGATAACCAGAATCTCCTTTACGACGGTGCTGTATTTTGAAACTTGTAGTATTATATACTTAATTAAATAAGTATACAGGTTTTAACCTGTATTTAACTACTTATAACATGGTACTATAAAAATGCCTTATAAGGACGACGCGACGGTCTTAATACCGCTGTTCTGTTTGGCAGCCATATGCGTGCTGATCACATACTTGAATAATATAATCCTAATCAAATATACAAAGGCATGGCATTGCACCTCTAGTGAACTTCACGAGTAACTTTCTTAACCTAGCAACAGTATCCTACTAATCCTATTATAGTCGCGAGTATCAAATAGTATAAATGCGAAAGTTTGGAGGTATGGATGGATGGATGGATGTTTGTTACTCAATCACGCCGCAACGACTGAACCGATTTGGTTGAAAGTTGGCAAAGAAAGGCTCATATCCAGGATTAACACATAGGCACATACATAACACATATATCCCGGAAAGTAAGATAATTCCCGCGGGGAATAAAAAACCTCCATCCACGTAAACGAAGTCGCGGGCATCAACCAGTTGTTAATAAGTCAGCGGAGGTGTAAAGCGGTTTTTGTAAGCATTTCTTAAGATAGCTTTACCATACTTGTGCGTTTTACGATTTTTGAGCACGGATTTTGTAGGTGGTCAATGCTATCGATATCCATTTATTATAAGTAATACACTTATACTATACGGAAGCAAATGGGAACAATACAAAAAAGAATATGTACATCTGAAACCGTTCAATCTTTGTACTCGCCTCCAAAATAAATCATAAGTGAAATGTCGGCAGGGAGCCCATTTTTACAAGAGGTTCACTCAGACCGATAAGAGATCTTGTCTCGTCTTGCAATCTATCATTTGTCGGTCGATCACTTATCGTGACCTACTTACCGAGTTGCTGCTCTAGTATAACAATAAGTATAGCATTTTATGGTAGGTATAGGGGAAAGAGGCATTTACACGTTTTAATGTAGAGCAATAAGCCCGTTTTTGGGTTACGTACCCGAAGAGTAACACTTTGTCAATGATTATAATGATTGACAATAAGCTACATTTTATATGAACAATATCGATATGATGGTTATGATATACAATTTTTCGCTGTCGGGTTACGATTTTTAACTTTTTTCTTCTAGTTTACTGAAATACCTTGGAATAAAGTCATAGACGTATGACCATATTATCTGAGTATATGCTATAAGAAAAATTCCTGCGTAAATTTATTCATACAGACCTTCACATGATTGAATATTTTAATATAATATTTTCTATCATACGCATTTTATGATCACATATAAGAAATTGTTCGACGCAAATATTGTAACTATGTGAGTTACCGAAAACAAAAATTTTTACGAAAAAAAACTTTATTTTGCGTTTTATATTCGACTAGCTTTTGCCCGCGGCTTCGCTAACCTAGTTTGACTTATCAAATTTTACCCGCTTATATAGTAGTAGTATATAATATTTATTTATTATAATATTAGTAAGGATCACAAAAAATGGGAAGATTATTAAACGCTACAAATTGTGTTCAGCTAATTACACCGAAGCAATTTACTGTATAAGCATGTGATTATTATAAACTTTCACATTACAGCAGCGCTGAAGGCGCGCGAATACATATATTTGGCGCAGACTAACGCTATAACGACTCGGGAGGAGTGAGGGACGAGGCGTTTCGTAAAACCGATTACGGGACGAGATTGGTTCAAGACCCGTATCTAATTTATCGAGATACATCAGCGTAACTACGATTTGAGTGTAGAGCTAAACTTTGTCTATGGCGCATTCTTGAGATTCAAACTTATGTTAAGCTTTTGCTCGCGACTCGGTCCGCGCGGATTTAGGTTTTTAAAAAGGCCACAGAAAACCTCCGTTTTTTCAAGATCAAATATAGCCTATGTCACTCTTCAAGTCCTCAACTATACCTATGCAAAGAATTACAACGATTCGTCGCTTCCTTGCTTCGTGATTGAAGGACATACCAACTAACAAACACTCTTTCGGATTTATAAAATATAATATTAGTAAGGATGTTTGTAGAGTTCCTAGAAGACCTAAAACTAACTACCTACTTAAGAAAATAATGAATCGATGAAAATTATTATCTCCATGATGATGATAATCTTGGTTTTAGCAGGATTGATGATTTTTATTATATTTGATGTTTGATGATTTGATTGTTTTGAAGTTAAGTAAGAAACGTAACCCAGTAGGAAGGTTTTCGTAATTATTCTTATATTATACCTATAATGTTTAGAGTATATTGAGAATATTAACTGTAAATTGTACACAACATAATATTGTTATTACAAATTATTATTTTTGTAAAAGAGCAACCGCCGAGTTTCTTGCTGGTTCTTCTCAGTTGGAACGGCATTACAAACCATTGGTAGATTCATTTGACGATTCGAAAGCAATTTATAAAAGTTTATTTGAGTAAAAAATTATTCTATTTTCCCGGAATAAAAGGATACTATTTTCAGTACCAAATGTCAATATACATGGCATGTTTTGCAATTGAGCAAAGAAAAGGTAACAAATATATACCTAGATACGGAACCGATGTCTGTGGAATAACGTAAAGCTTACAATAATTACCAGGATTCCATAAATCATGAAATATATTGGCTCGGGGTTGTAAATGTTAATTCGAAGCGTTTGTAATGGACGTGTCGTATAGCGCTTCGACCTCGCACGCATCGCATCGACTCGACTCGACTTCTAGCGAAAGCATCGTCATTTTACATTAAATTATCATAATCTACGGTGTTGCGAGTACATTTGTGCATTAGAAAATTATTTTTAACCGCCTTCTTGCAGATGGATTTTTTATTAAATCCGTATACGTTTTTTGTTTTTTTTTTTTTAATGTGTTCCTCCCTTTTTTTCTCCGACAAGGTAATCGCAGACTGTTCTACGTTTTTTGGTTCTAGTAAAAGTTGATTTTAATAAATGAAATATTATCACCTTTAGTTCATTACCCCTGCGTCGTTTATTCAGTTTATTTAGACTTCATTTAAATCTTATTGTAATATTTACATGAATGAAAGAATCAATATAATATAATTATCTTCTTTCTCACCACCAACTTCTGTACGCGCCCCTCAGTGGACGGGAAAAGGGGCGCATGACGTCAGGCACATCGCTCTGTGACCATCATTTTGACCTGTAAAGACTGTCTTTATCTCCGATATTTCTTGACAGATTCGTTGGGGGCTGTGGTCCTAGCTAGTTACCACCCTTCCGATAAAGACGTGCCGGCATGATATTTAGCGTTCCAGCACGATGGAATGTGGAAACCGATTAGGGTTATGGGTTTTATTAAAACTGTCACACCCCTTCCATGTTCGTCCGCTAATATCTTAGACTGCTATTTTTTCATGAATTAAAGAAAAGTCAAATCCATAACTACCTAACAGGTATACTTCTGTGTAACACTATCACAAAGATCGCTGTAAGTGCGTTACAGTTTGGACTATCATAATTGTATAAAACTACTTTTAAAATATCAGCGTCAGATCGTCGGCTTCGTGCACCAGTTTAAATTAAATGTCAATATTTGGAGCGCTCAAAGGAAAGTTTATAAATAAATTGTTTTCACTTTACGCTTGTTGCAATTACCTTCAAAAAAGTTTTAAACCTTCAATCATTAATACAAGTTAATACATAATATTCTGGTTTCTTAATATCGCCGCTCTTGAATATATTAATTGTAATTTGACTATAATTTATTATGGAGTTTTTTATGAAACCACGTGGATGTGAATTATTAGGTTATAAAGCTATAGCGAGTGTGGAGCGGAGTGCAACTAACTTAGACTGTTTGTCCATTGAAGCGGAGCGGAGCGGAGACGTGCTTGCAGACCAATCAGATCATTGATAGATGGCGTGATAATTTTATCACGTCATCTCTCAATAATATCATTGGTCCACTAGACACATCTCCGCTCCACTCCGCTTAAATGGACAGCCAGCCTCACAGTGAGCTGCGCTTCTCTCCACTCCCGCCATAGCCTTCTAACCTAATCAACAGTCAAGATTTGGGAGTGCAAGTATTTCTGTGTGTATGGTTTTGACCAGGTTTTGACCAACGTCCACAGTCAAAACTACTTTTGACTGTTTTTCGCAGTTAAACGTAGTTGTGACCGGTTACGAGTTTTGGTCGTAACATATACTATACTATTCACTATTATGCGGTACGATTAACATTTTCATACTTTTTCAACATTACTTTTTATCTTCTTTTCTTTATCAACCGATACATACCTACACAACCGACATCCACAGCTGGACAAAGGTCTCATGCACGGACTTTCACGGTCTTGTGCCACCTTTTTTCAGCGGTGCCCTGCGATGTCGTCGGCGCACCTATTAAAGAATCTGCGCACACTACGCTGGTACCAGATTTCCACTAAAGCATCTAGGGGTCCAATTTAAAGATGTAGAAATAAAAATTCAGAAACTATTAAACTGAGACAATGATTGAAAAAACGAAGTGATTATATTTTCTTGGTATTGAAATAAATAATAACTTTTGTTTTAATGATTTGAATGCGAATTATCAGAGCCAATAAGGTTTTATTTCATTACAAGGTTTATTATACCTATAAAAATTTCCTTCAAAGTAACGCTTGAGCTTGATACATTATCCGAGCTTCACTACAATTTATTCTTCACAGTCCATTTATCAGTTCAAGGGAGAAAAGCTGAATCTGGCAATTAAGTGCATCATTGACACCGAGAATAATGATCATACTGAAAATAATGTAGTGTAAATCTGGTTATATCTCACTTGAAAATGACAGAACATATACAATATATATATTATGTCAATAGGTATAGCACGGGTATCGCACCTGCAAGGTGTATTGCCATAAATAAATGAGTTAATATATTAACCGTTTAAATTGATTGCGATAGCTTATGTAAAATAAAACTGTGTTTTTTTATGCTTGCATAAGCTATTATTATAATGGTAAAATCTAATAAATTCGATCATATTTGTAACCAATTAATTGTATCTCCATTTCTGCTCTACAGAATACGAGATCGATCAAAAGGAAATCTCTTTCAAATCATGACAAATTAACTAATAAAAAAATTTGCAGATAATGTTATATAATATTATGTAGTTCCTTTAAAAATAAACTAGGTTTTGTCCACGACTTTGTTCGCGTTAAGGAGTTAGTTTTCTAAAATCCCGGAAGGAATTTTTTACGATTAAAAAACCGGAGAAAAAGTCCTCCCGGCCAGGTTTCTTAGCACTAAACATGAAATACGTTATTCTGTCGCCGTAGTACTGCATGATTGTAGGAAAAACCAACGAATAGATAAACACGCTTTTGTATTTATATATTAGTACGATATATTAAAAGGATAAGATAGGATACCCTGTTTATTATCTATACTTATTTAAAATAAAAGTATTCTTATAATATATGAGCACCCACGTGGTTAAGGGAAGCCCCAGTGATAGCGATATAGTTCAAGGTCTAGAGAAGGACTTTCCCACGTCCCACTTTAATAAGCGCAAAAACAATTATTGTAAAGTTGGATAAAACTGCAGCCATTGGATTTCCCTTGCCATAAACGTACTTTCACTTTTTTATAATTGCCGAGAACTTTATCTTTAGAACTGGAAACCCTTAATGCAAATCTTTTTTTGAAAGTAAAAGTCTCTAGGTTTCCCACAAGAACGGACATTTTTTTTAAACTTAAAATATTTTCTTTGAGCACGCATAATCAATTACAGTTAAGATTTTAATTTAAACTAAGAAATACATTTAAAAAAAATTGTATGGGTTATGCTATTGTTCAAGTATTGTTATATAATTATAATAAATGATTATTTGAAAAATAAAGTGATAGGTGAGCTTTATAAAGTGACAGGTACCTAATTCCGACTCTTCAATTTTATTTATTTGTATATAAGGGGAAAAAATTAAGCACTGTGTAATAGTAATAATAGAATAACTGAGTATAAATAAAATGTGGCCGAAATAAACATTAAACACCAAAATAAAATAAGTAAAACGCAACACCGACACTGTATTTAAGTATTTATTGTTTGAAACTTCGCCTTGGGTGAGCGTAATAAACTGTCCAGCGAATAAAATAATGACTGCACAGAGCACGCAAACATAACTACTCACGAGGCTATTATTTTTAATTTCCCGTAAGTAGTGCTATTGTCTATGTAAGCACTTCATACAAGTAGTTTATTGTAGATACAGCATGCAAAAAGATACGTTGGTTGCTACGGTTTCAACCATGTGTTAAGCCTGCGGAAATGATGATGTATGTTGCATATCTTTGCCAAACATGTCCTGAAAATTACGAACACAACAAACAGAAATCGGCCAAATAATAAACAAAATTCTTAGAAGAATAAATTGAAAATCCACCGGAAAAATCTAATTTTCTTCAATATTAAGTTGCGTAGGTAGGGAAGGCGATTGACAATAATTAAATAAACATAATCTTGAATTGTTTCGCCGTGCACTACCTACTTTGTGTGTGAACAATCCAAGTTAAATTGCGAGTGATGGAAAGTTTCAATATCAGTATCAAGGTTTTTTAAAATATCTCTTCGAATAAAAAATAAATGTCTGCGGTCACCTTATCCCATTTATCGTTTCCACCGTTGGAGGAATGCTTGGAATTTGTTAGATTGTGGTTATATAGTATGCAGCAAAGTAATCTATTTTGGAAAATAACGTGACTGACTCCTTCTTTTCCTGTAATAAAATTATAACTCAGTTCATTTAGTAGTTAAGACAAAAGCGACAGAGCGTTTTCTTGCAACGAATGGATAATAAATCTTTGCTGTTCCATTTGGAAAATATTACGAATATATTATAAGGTTTTAAACGCTCACAAATCTTAATTAATGGTATCCCTAAATGTGTCACATAATTCAAACTGTGTAAAGATAGAACTGTGGTGACTACGTTAAGTGAACAATGGAGCTCCAGTTTCATTCTCCCTTCACGTAAATCGTACGAATTATAATACAAATTTACAAATAGAATGTTAATACAAGGGAATAAAATACAATCAGATCTTGAGATGCCGGCTGAATGCATTATATCACTCGGTACCGATCTATGTTAATAGTTTGGTGGGACATTTACATTGGTGCATCGGTAATGGCCAGTGGCCGCAGCATTTGCCTCAAGGCCTTCGGTGAAAGGATACATGAATCTGGATCATCCCAGCCATCGAAGCTATGAAAATTATTGGTTCATAAACGCGCTCGTAATGGTCCAATACTAATAAAATCATTACAGCGCACTCAAATAGTTGTTACAACGAAATGTTGCAACATCTGCCGGATTTTTTGACCCTTGATTTGCCCGTAAGTATACACGTGAAATTTTTGTGTTGTTTTATATACTTCCTAAAAATCAAATGTGAAATTATTTATTTCATGTAGGCCAAATTAAAGCTCTTATGAATGACACGTCGAGACTCTACCACCGGTTCGGAATGTAGATTCTGCTGAGAAGGGCCAGCAAAAAACTCAGCGTTGCTAAAAGTGTAAAGATTTACGTTGTCGGGTCTAACCAGAATCCTAAATGTATACAAACTTATTTTTTCAAATTACAAGAAACCTGAAAATTGATTGCTCAGATTGATCTGTACTCGATTGTGATTATTTTTAAATCGTGTTATATTTCATCCCAAAAAAAACTAGGAAAAACATATGAAATGGGATACATCACTTTTCTATTTCCGCGGCCGGCGCACAGTTCCTATTTTTTATTATTAGCGCGCGTGCAGGTCCATGCTTGGTGATTTTGTGCGAACAACAAACTATCTAAACTAGTATTTTAACTTTGTCAGTTTCATATTTTTTTCTTGAAACCAGAAAAAAAACAATTATATAAATTGCATAGATTCTCGGAATAAAAATATATATTATAAGACGTATTAAGTTTTTCTATTAACAAAAAATATCGCTCTGAATTAGTTACCTAGCTTAATAATACAATTCAGCGAATTAGAAGATAAGATACATTGGCTCCCGAGTTCGATTGAAACATTTTGTAGGCGTCACTGGATTTCTAAGACAGAATTTGTTGATGGGGTATGCAGCTTGATCCTATAAGGCCGGCTAGCTTCGACACCATCACGGAATATGCAAATGATGCTAAACTGCCGTGTTACGAAATGTTACCGACCGATAGACGAGATAATACCTATAAATAAGGACAAACTCTTAATGGCGAAATAAGCTGATGGTGTGAGATCACGACTTGGAAATTATTAGACGATGCATTTTCATCGCAAAAGTACTGTATTAGATTAGTTATTATCATCGTATAAAATAATGGACCGTGTTTAATACTTGCCTTTGTATTAACTTAACGTTTACTTAAACAAAAGATTGCAATTCCCGTACTTAAATGTAATAAAATTTGTATGCCATACGAAATATAATATCTTTACATTATTATCCATTATGAAATGAGAGTTCCTAAGCATTATACAACGACTACAGCTTTGTTGAATAAATAAATCAATAAGACCTCCCTGGCGCAGTGGTAAGCGCTGTGGTCTTATAACTGGGAGTTCTCGGGTTCGATTCCCGGCGGAGGCAATTTAGTAATTTATTATTTCTAAATTGTCTCTGGTCTGGTCTGGTGGGAGGCTTTGGCCGTGGCTAGTTACCACCCTACCGTCAAAAACGTGCCGCCAAGCGATTTAGCGTTCCGGCACGATGGCGTGTAGAAACCGATTAGAGGTATGGGTTGAATTTACACTGCTATACCCCTTCCAAGTTAGCCCGCTACCATCTTAGACTGCATCGTCACTTACCATCAGGTGAGATCGCAGTCATGGGCTATCTTGTCATAAAATAAATAAAAAATAAAAAAATAAAAAAAATAAGAATTAATAATGAAATTATTTGAAACTGTTTCATTTTCTCAATGGGTCACTCTTCAGTGGTCGTGGCTGCTGAGATGATGTGAGTTCAGACGTTGACGTTGTTTTTGGGTTGCCTCCCGCGTGATGCTCCTCCTTTTGTGAAAGTTGGCAGCGTTGCGGGAGAATTCCACCAGAATTGTCTGGGTCCCCGCTTTTACCTATAATATGTCCACCTGACCCTGCATCACTAAACGCTCAATTGATTCTTCATTTCGGCACACTCGACAAAAGCTTGTCTTTTATCTTCAGTTCTGTCATGATGGAATTGTAGTGGTTTAAAACGCCGTCCAAGGGATCCTTACTAGGGGCCTCCAATCTCTAAGGCATCAATTTTATGGCGATCCTGCAATCTAAGGAACCTCCACGTGTAGGAATTCGCGAGAAAAAGCTCGTCTTTTTTGTTTTAGTAAATAACTACATGCAACTTCATATGCGTGGATTGAAATTTATTAATTCCTTCGAGAAATCTCTTATTTTCCGTGATAAAAAATAGTTAATGTGTTATTTCAGACTATAATCTATCACACAATATTTGGCACAGAGGTGCCAAATTTCAGCCCAATCGGTTCAGTCATTGAGGCGTGATTGAGTAACAAACATCCATCCATATATCCAAACTTTCGCATTTATAATATTACTAGGAAGTAGGATTTTTTCTTTTTTGTAAGAACTTACGAAAGAGTTTTCTGTCTGCAAATAAATGTTGTCTTCGTTACTTAGTAGATACAGATATCACGTACACCTAATCACATGACACGCTTATTACCCGCCTGTCATTGCTTAATGTATTCATGCATATTATAAGGTGTTTGAGTATGCTTAATTTTACTTCCTGGACACTACTCGTACCTACATAATGTGTTTCCACTACTTTGTCCAGTCAAACTTATTAATCTTTTTTCTGCTCCAATTTTTATTCGACGAATAATGGAGCCTGTTTTTTCTTGTTTCGTTCGTACCTACAGTGTTTTAAGAAATGTAATATTTAAAATGCTGAATGCAGTTTAAAACAATTTTAAACCTTTAATGGTCATTCCGCAATAAATATAAAAACATCGGGTTATAAAAAAATCGTTACCACTTATTAAAACATGAAACAGCTACCGGCTTTAGTATATTAGTAGGTACCTACTGTTAAATAATTTTTAAATTAATATTTAATAAATATAATTAGTAAACAAGCCTGGTTCATTTACAACTGGAATGGTTAATTCGTATAGTACGTTTATCTCACGAAGTTACGGGCGCTTTACTTGTGGTTACGTCGTGTACATTGCGTAAGTGTGCCTATCAGGAGCCTAGGCGGGAGCGGTCAGGAGCGAGAGCTCACACTTATACAGATACGACACACACACAACCATGAGCCACGTGCCCTCGTGTATTGAAAGAACTATAACTTACTTTGAGTATATAAAACTTACGAAGGTTTTGTTTTGTTTTTGGTGACATTTCAGCCTAATAGGCTTGCCTATAGCTCTGAAAATGGGTCCTCTTTACATATCCTATGTTGTGCACAAGCGATTAGTGAATAACCAATATTAGAAGAATACTCTTTTGTCATATTATTTTATAACGCTCTATGTAACTATCTACATAAGAGTGATGCATTAACTATCTTCTCGGCTGTCAGATCTTGATAGCGATTTGCTTCTGTATTTTTTTTGCTTTACGTTTAATCACCTCATTATATAACTGGCAATTAGTTGTCTGTGTAACAAATGGACTCTCATCAAGCTTGTCACAGCATCGCCTTTTATATTCTTTCTGTATTTGATCGTGTCGAGTCATCAATAATGTGGTAATCGGGAATTATTTTTTTCTTCTGCTCTTTGAATATTTGATTTGTTGAATGATTGTAAGTTGTAATTGACTGTTAAAGTGAATTTCAATAGGTAGCGTCAGTTTTGAATGGCTATTGAAAAGCTTAGTTATAATGTTTGCTTCTTTCATTGTATTAGATGCTTAAGATGTTAACTATTTTTTCACTTTGTTTATTGATCAATTATAATTTGCATATGAATAAAACTGTATACTTAGCCAACCTAGTTCTTCACTCCCATCACATAATATTTATTTAAACAACTACAACCAACACTTTGCATCAGGTCCTACTTGAAATCTATTTTTTTTTAATTTGTGTTTTTAATAGTGAAGAGTCCAATTAAATAAATTCAATATTTCTCCATTATAAGTTTATAACCCATGCAAAACTTTTACGTCCACAAAATATATTAAAATTCTAGTATTGCACGTTCTTTAATTTGATGTATGTATACGTAGGTATATATACCATCAAAGTTACATTAACCACGGAAGCTTTTCAAGAAGCCATAGATGTAAGCGATGTCAGTTTTTATTTGTAATTTATAATGGCCTTGATGCTGGGGTCCATGGAAAGTGAATTAATTAATATCCAAATTTTCACTCAAAAATTTTTAATTGTGGAATTTATTATGATAGATAAGACTATCTCCCGTAAAACTAGGTAGTTATCCTAGTTGATAACCTCGCTAAGAATCTAATTCTCTAAATTAATTTGCATGCAAAAACCGACCTACCAGTAGCGAATAGTGAAGTCGCGACTTATATTTCAAATTCATCGCATCATTCAATTCATTAGCATTAGGTATAGGTGCTGCGCTTACCCTATAATTTATAGAATATTTTTCATTAAAGCGTTATATAGGTAAATAACGTTAACAATCTATGATATAATAAACTTGCTAAAATTGCATGTCACTAAATAAATGATCTAAAGTAAGTAAATCGCAGAAAATAGAATGTCAGCTCCGTGCAAGTCACAAGTGAAACTTACAAACTTATGAAAATCTTCATACACTCTACCGTATCCGATTTCAAGTAGATATTGTATACAAGGGAGTCCACTGAACAACAGTGATTAAACGCTTAAAAGAGTGAAGGTAGGTTCACACGAAACCAGAGCAAACCGGATCCAAATCGGGGGAGCGTTTTCTGTAACTGGAGCAGCCGGCCGGCCGTCTCGAATATCGCCCCTTATGTCGATAATAAGATTTTCTTTAACACCGCAATACCGCAGTTTCTCTTTTTTGCGAGTGCACCTGCGATGTAGGACAATCTTGGCTTATTTCGACACAGCATCGTGATTGATGCTTATCAAGCAAATCATATTTTAAAGCACTTTGACGCGTTTTCCGCTCAGAGTAATTTATTTGTGTCTATCGCTGTTTTATATCTTCAAGTTAAAAGAAAGTAACTGAACTTTATTTTATACTAACCTAGTGATCTTAAAATTCTTCTGTAAAAATAGCTCAATGGTTACAGGTGCGGACTGAAAACTGAAAGGTCGCATATTCGATTCCCGTCCGGTGCACTATTGTTGTATCCACTCCTAACACAAGCTTTCCGCTTATTTGGTGGGGAGAGGAGAATATTAGGCATGTTCATTTTGGCTGATATTAGATACACGAAACTTTTTCCGCATGAATTTATAATTACATAAACACGCATAATTAATCCCTATATTCTTTCTCAAGAGACATGATGATGATGCACTCTTTCACGCTAAACAAAAACAGACTGACAAGTTACTTTCGGTTTCCAAATATGTATTACTATCATAACGATAGCATTCCTTACTATACGGTAGTAAGGAATACTATATTTATGATTAGTATAGATTAGATTATTTGGTGAGTAATTGACACAGAAATAATTTTTTTTCAAGATAACTTCAAATCAAATAGAAACAAAAGTCAAAGACAAACAAGAAATAACCTGTCTACTTAATTAATATAAAAAAGTTATTTTAGTTGGGACACGTAATCGTAGTTACTGGCACATAAATGTCAAAGGATATTTCTCCACTAGTAGTAGGGTACGGTATTCATTTATGTAGATACATACGGGAGCGTAGTCATTGAATGCCAGCAGACAAGCCGCTAGCCGCGTGGGAAACTCGAGCAGTTATACTGTAAACGTACTCAACCATATTTTACGTCAGATTCGACGCACTCCAGTTGCGAACGCGTAAGTAATCTACTCTATTAGCCACGAATGGATTGTACATCCTTGCAAAGGTATCGATTTAAGGCCCGAGGCCGCTCTTTACGGACAAATCACATGCAAAGTTCGCAACGCCAATACCTACCAACCGAATATTCAAATTCCTGCATAGTCTCTTGATTTGGATTCGCTTGCGCTTTTCTGTGTATTGCAAATAGGTAAAACTTAAACCAATTCAGATTAAAATTTATCTGACCTTAAAAATGAAAAGGACGTACTGAAATTACCTTATAATAAATTATGCTTTTCAAGATGCTATCTAGATACCTACTTATAAGTAGTATTGCCTAAGTATAATAAAACTGTTTTTATTGTGTTCCAACAAAATAAATGCGACTTAAAAGACTCATAAGAAATGCATTAGTTCCATTCGGAATGTTGTTTGAAGTGTTCTTGATTTTTGTTGAATACATTTTTTTGTAATGTCCAAAAACGAAGGTAACTACGCAATTTCACTTTTACTGTTATTGAACTTAAAATCGTAAGAATTTGACATCGAAATGTATGTAACACGTGTACGAGAGAGATCAAAGTTTGGCACGCAAACGATCTTCTTCACGAAATGTCAGAGGTGAGCGAGTCATCCAGTCATTCGATCGCGGCCGCCAGAGTGACGTGATGACGTGAGGATGTTTCTTTTTAACCGACTCGTCTTCAACGAATTGCACATTTTTCATGGATCAATCAACATTTGATACTAATCGATTACTATCCGTTTCTACTTCATCTCTAGAAATTCATCCAAAGACATATACGTTATACAACGAAGTTAACATTTGAATAGATCTTTACTAATACTGTAAATGCGAAAGTGTGTTTGTTCGTTGGTTTGCCTCTTAATCATGTAGCAATATATTGTTGTGATTTTTTGCTTGGGTATAGTTGAGGACTAGGAGTGTCCTAGGCTAAGGCTACTTTTTTATACCGGAAAAACACAAGGATTCCACGGAATTTTGGAAACACCTAACTCTATACAGGCGAAGTCGCGGACAAAAGCTAGTTTCAAATAGTTTAACACCGGCAAAACCTATATTTCACGCAAACGCAATAGGTGCTTAATAACTCAAATAAGTACGCGTAGACTACGAGTTACATAAATTACAATGACAACTGAAAATTTACTTGCCAATCATGCGCTTCGTGGTGCACCTGCGCGTGCACCTCGGCGTCCCGTTTTCGAGAACGACCAGAGCCTCAATTCGGTGCAAGACATGTCTATGTAAGAGCGCCAATTAAAACCGTAGCATTGTCGTCAGGCCCGTATCGCGGTAGGAGATCGCCGGCCGCCGCGAGCCCACGACTCCGCGCAGGCGACGCTATCGCTCCCATCGAGATCATACCATTAATTGTTGCTTATTTTTGCTGTAAATAAATACAATACAATTTGTAGACATCATTCGATCACCGAGGAAGATAAATTGGGGCATTATAGTTCCTATCGAGGTCACCGGCTCCATGTTAATTAAGATAACAAGATATAGCCAGCACTCCTAAATTACCAATAGTTAGTCAAGTATTTTGTTTATAGTGTGATTGCAAGATAACTTATTACAGGCCGAGTTGTTAGAGGTATAGTTAAATTTACGCACCAGACTCACTAGAGTCATGTTACTCGTTTACGGTTTCGATTACGATTGAGAACACGCATAAAGTGATACTGCAGAGTACATTTATGTTTCGAGTTAATTTCTTATAGGTACATGCATACTTTTTATTAGCTTTTAGGCAATTGGCGTATAACTACTTTACCACGACTATTTATGACGGTGTAACCTATTTTCGATTTAAATCGAGATCTTTGATATATGTATTATGATACAGAGACATAGGTATACGCATGTAAATAAATGAAATAATAAACAATGAATAAATAACTTGTATGGACACTATTCAGAGCAAAATTAGACCAAAGAAAATTGCTTTTCTGAAGTCATTTTTTGTTCAACTTGTGTCTTAATGTCGAACCAAAATACCTGTTTTTTTGCTGCATCTAATAAAGGTCAAGTAGAAGGAAATAGTTCAACGCAGAGTGGGTATTTTGTTCATAGAATACTTTGTGTTTTAGATTTTTATGTGCAGCGTCTATCTTGTTCTCTTCACAGATGATTATACGTCTCTGATACATAGCCTCGATTCTGAATGAAATGTGAAGGACGCAAAAATTGCCACTGCGTTTGCCCAGACTATCCCCTGTTTAGGTTACGTTAGTGTAGATATGTTATGTTCAGTTCGTCTTTTTATTCTATTTATTTTATGAGATAATAATTAATTAATGCCTGTTAAGCTTCCCCTGCCACGCCACGGGGAACTCGCATGCGAAAACTAGTGGTGCGTCACCACTGCGTGCGCGCATCCGCAAGCCAATCTTTATACTAAACCAAACGCGTACGACAGCGCTACGCCCGCACTGCACAATGACCATAGGTTTCCCCGAACGCGATCTTTTTACGCCTACTAACTTTTGCCTGCAACCCCTTTTTTACCGTACCTTTTTTCCGCCCTGAACTATACCCATTAGAAAAATCACGTCAATCCTCCTTTGCTGGGTGATTGAAGGACAAACTAATATCAACTACAAAGAAAAAAACGTTGAAACCCTACCTAAAGCCGTCTCCAACCACCCCTATAACGGCCCCTGTCCTCACATCTAACCTATTTAACCACAACACGTCAGACAAACCACCATCTGTACGTGAGGGTACCTATCAAACATATCTAAGTAGTTATTTAATCAAATACCCTAATCTAAACCTACGGGTAATATATATTCGATTAGGGCGTGATTGCTATCACCACCCATCAATCAAATACCACGACCTAGACGCGGGAGCATCCAATAGCCGTATGAGTCTCTGGAAGAGACTGAATTAATAACGTCCAAAGCGCTGTATTTATACTAACGGCGCGGCACCAGACCGGCGCCTACGTCGTCAACAAAGTCAAACTACCTACTACTAATTTTATCAAACCACCTTCAATACCTACATTAATCTTTACTATCTCAATATATCGCTAACACGGCCATCCTACATGGTGACCGCCCCGGGCACCCCACGAGTCTCATCAATCATTCTACACTCATCGGAATATTTCATCATGCGACCCCAGAATTCAATCAACATGACCATCCCACCTAAGGGAACTAGCCAAACTTAGGAGACAGATGTGTCATCGTTGAAAGTTGGTGAAAACTGTCCATCATGCGACCCCGGAACTCATTCAACATGACCATCCCACCTAAGGGAACTTGCCAAACTTAGGAGACAGATGTGTCATATTGAAAACCACTTGCACTTAAAGAACATTTAGCTCACTTAAGTGTTCGTTCTCAAGCTCGGGCGCTCGCAATCCAATGTGACGTTCTTCATTCAAATTCATTTATTCATTACTTAAACTGTGCAACACAAAATGTCAATGTCCATGATGCAATATTCCTCATCAACCCTTTTCTTTTTTTTTTTTTTTATCACTGCTCGGTCTAACCTGACTTTATCTAATGATCCAAATAAGCAATTTCTCACGTTTTAATTTGACTGATTTTAAACTGACAAAAATTTAATGTGGGCAATAATAATTGAACTGTGAACGCGTTCATACCACTTCTGATATAAAACTACAAAGAAAAAAACGTTGAAACCCTACCTAAAGCCGTCTCCAACCACCCCTATAACGGCCCCTGTCCTCACATCTAACCTATTTAACCACAACACGTCAGACAAACCACCATCTGTACGTGAGGGTACCTATCAAACATATCTAAGTAGTTATTTAATCAAATACCCTAATCTAAACCTACGGGTAATATATATTCGATTAGGGCGTGATTGCTATCACCACCCATCAATCAAATACCACGACCTAGACGCGGGAGCATCCAATAGCCGTATGAGTCTCTGGAAGAGACTGAATTAATAACGTCCAAAGCGCTGTATTTATACTAACGGCGCGGCACCAGACCGGCGCCTACGTCGTCAACAAAGTCAAACTACCTACTACTAATTTTATCAAACCACCTTCAATACCTACATTAATCTTTACTATCTCAATATATCGCTAACACTAACACACAAACCCATCGCATTTATAATAATATTAGTAAGGACTTATAATTAGCGGCGGCAAAAATTGTAAAATGTAAACGCGGGTTATAATGATTATGGTGATATTTTCATCGATTGTGGCATAACGATTGTGTCGTGATCCAATTGCTTGTGTCGGAGGAGTGCGGCGCACGCTGCGGCGGCGGCGGTGGCGCAACCAACGACGCTCGTTAACCCACATCACAGAATACAAATTATTGCACAGTTAACACTAGCGTGGACGCTCGCTGCCTCCCTCTGATGTGTACTAACCCTAAGTAAATATGTAAGGGTGCCTAAGTAAACACCGAGCTTATCTTCGTTTTAAGTGATGGCAGAGTAGCGCTTTCTAAAAAAAGTTTTGCGTTATATTCTATTTTCTTCCGATTTTATGCTGATAACTCTTCCATAACTATAAACAAAACAAAAAAAGAATTATCTATCCATCGCTTGATGGATAAGTAATTTGATTGGTCGAAGTAAATACAATCGTCGTGCTTCTACTTTACTCGTCTCCACTTCGGCCGAAATGAGTTCTTATTCTTTAAAACCACCTCGATTAAGACCACTTCTTAAGCATTAGTTAACCAACACTTCGCACAGTAGTTTTTCAGGAACAAAAAAATGCAAAACCACACCTCTCATCTTTTTCGTTTCGTCGTGGGTAAAAATCATAAATCCTACAGCAAAATTATTATATTTTCATAAATATTTAATAATAATAAATAAATAAATATTTAATAGCTACACGATATAAATTCACCGACATCAAGATGCCAAACAAGTTAATGTATGCGTGTTCAACTGCATTATTTTATATCTGATCAACATTTTTGTCTTTATGATTAAACACTATACTTAGTTACAAATTCTTAGACCGCGTTTGTGTTTGCATTCGTCGAGTGATGAGTAGGTGGATCTATTTCAGAGTGGTTTACACCTTCGCTCATTATCATAGGCATCGCTTGAATAGAGCATTTTAAAAAGCTTGATTGTAAACAATATACGAAAACTAATACAACTTTGGCAAATAACTGAAACCTACAAATTTACAAATTCTTCCGCGTGGATTTAGGTTTTTGAAAAAACGGGAACTCCTGATTTATCGGCTTAAATATTATTTAACAATATGTTCGTCCCCATCCATGGTAGGATACTGTGCCACATTGAGGAGCATTTTCACTAAACGATACAACAAACATCTGTTTTGTGATTTAAATGCTCCTCTGTTTTATCAAAATCGATTTAGCGCTTGAGTCATGAAAACATTTTCATCATGAAGACTATAATATTAATATAGAGGTAAAAATTACTACACAAACTATATGACCACTAAAATATTACACACTCTGAAACGAACGTTATTCAAGTAGGTGACATCTCCTATTGCGTACACAAAAGTAGTACAGCCTTAACTCATCGAAGTTATACTGCATAGTATCTGCCTAAACTATTAAGTTTTAAATACCTTTGTGTCGCAATGATGTAAAGTATTGATTAAATTTTGAATTTTACGATCTTCAGTCTCACGTCACTTGCCAAAGCAAATAGACTAATTTATGAACCTCGGTTCGTAAAATTTAATTCGCCTACTATGTTGTGAACTTAGCGGATAACAAAAATATATTATCCGCAAGTAAATTGAAGTTGCTGCAACACTAGTGATAATAATTAATCGTGGATAGTAAAGAGCATGAGGTCAAATGATAAATAATAACATATTCCTCCGGAGGTTATTTACGCATAAACATCATAGGTATGTCAGCTTAATTGAAATATATTAACTTACTTACTGCCGCACTCAGAGTTGCTAATTGTTATTTAAGGATCTTCATAATATCCTATTATCCTATTTTCTATTATCCTATTTCCTATTATTATTAATATTATAAATGCGAATGTTTACATGTATGGATGTTTATTACTCAATATCGCCGCAACGACTGAACCAATTTGGCTAAAATTTGGCACAGAGATAGATTATAGTGCGGAATAGCACAAAGGTTTTGCCACGAGAGTTCCCGCGGGAATAAAAACCTCAATCCACGCGAACGAAGTCGCTGGAATCATCTAGTATTATTTAAAAATATGTTCGTCCTCAGGCTATAATACTGTGCCATATTGAGGAAAATTTTCACTATCACCGGTTTTCTGCTTCATCATCGGATCCTCCTCCTCGTTCCTTCAGCATCATTTATCAAATTTTTGAAAATCAGGAATTGGATCCAAGGCCTCTAAGTAAAAATAACTCATAATCCGAATCAGTCTGTTTTAGGTGTTTATTAGTAACTTTGTAAAAAGTGAATATACTAGCCTTAATATATAGAATTAATATAATGAAGGCGTATAGTAGTATCAGATAACAGATGTAATATTATACAGCTTGTTTCGGTTGGTCAGCTTGCTCCAATTCGTCGTGTCGTTTGACATACCTTTCTCATTTTACGTGTTATAATCAGCAAAATGAAAACACCGAATTAATTATACAACTTACTAAAGAAAAAGTCATTATCATTGAATTACAGATTTTGTTATGCCTAATAAATTGAAGAAGAATAACCGTAATACGATGGTTTTTTTTTTCACTTGCACTACAGGTTGCATAAGATGTTTAACACCAAGTGGGTACTCGTAAGAGGAAAAATCAAACGGAATGAAGATTGTAACGGCGGATGCTTGGATAACAATTAGAATAACAAACCGCGACTTATGTTCTCTTCTCTCAACTCCTACATCCTTATGGAGTTATATTATGTTGATTTATTTTGTTTTTCTTTTGAAAATAAAATTCAAAATCAACTGCCACATTGCAAGTAATCGTTACTTAAGGATCTCGTTGGTATAGATTTGAAAAAGTTCAAATTCAATCATCTAAACTCTTTCTTAGTAGGTATAAGTTCTTTCAACTCACGAGGTCGCGTGGCTCATGGTTGTGTGCGTGTAGTATCTGTATAAGTGTGAGCGAGAGCTTGCTTGTACCTGACCGCTCCCACCTAGGCACCTGACAGGCCATGCACATGCACATTTACGCAATGTGCATGTACACGACGCACAAGTAAAGCTCACGCGCCCTTGTGAATTGCAAGAACTCATAGCTACAAGTAAATAGCGACTCATCATCGACTCACAAAACATTTATTTCTCGTTTAAACGTCACTTGACGTTGGTGAAATCAGGCCTAAGAGATTTAACGTTTAATTACTCAATGACTCATTAATATATAATAATAATAATAAATAATAATAATATAGCCTTTTATTTACTGAAAATGATATTTACAAAACTAAAGCTAATCCTATCCTTAACCTATTTTACACTTTTTTTTTTATAAATTGTATTATAAAATTTTCCTTATTCTATAATAACGATAATTTTTTTTTCTCTTCTCTCCAAGTCTCCAATGACTCATTAGATATAAATAAATTTTGTGTTTGAGTGCGGTGGTTAAACTCGATTACTACATTATTACAATACCAGAACAGCACAATTTGTACTGTTCTGGTATTGTAATAATGTAGTAATCGTTTGTACTGTTCTGGTATTGTAATAATGTAGTTGATATGTTTAAAATTCTTAGTAAGCCTTTCACTGGTCACGATACGAGTCCCATTTGCGACGTAGCCGTTTTACATACATACCAACAAAATCCCTAAAGTTGCGGCGCCGCACGGCCGTGTCGTATCGCTCGGCTATTTTCACACCGCAATACACCACACGTTTTTTGCAGAATAAATTATTTTATCGAAAACATACTATCGCAGAGCCATAAAAAATGTTCACAAGTCGTCAATACTGCAAAAAAGTATGATGAGTTCTATGGCTCATGCATGCGCCACTATGTTTTCGATTAAGTTTATCCTGCAAAAAACAATGTCGTGTGAGCCTACTCACGTCACACGTGACGTGTACACGTAGTCGCTGGCAGCAGGCAGCCACGGCGCGTGACTCGTTCGCCCTGGTTTATACAGGATCCGACCCACGAACAGACTTACCTATTAATAAGATATTCAGATATGACAATTATTTTCAGATATTGTAATATTATGTATATTAATTTTAAAGCATAGGTACCTTTACCCAAGGAGTATGCACTTCGTTATAAATTGATATAATTATTCTTGTCTCGTAAAAGTGTCACGCGTCCTTCTCCAAAAGTTCTATTAATAGTTTTAGGCCTGTCTGTCTGTTTTGTCTGTTTTATGAAATACCGAAGTAACATTAATATAACATTTATATTAATAGATGCTAATAGTATTTTTTCTTTTATTTCAGATCTAAAAGAAGACCGTCAGCGTAGAGTCTTACCGCAGTCTATTTAAATAATGGAATATAAGAATAACAGTCATCGTGCCGTAAATGTGAAGAACTAAACTCCTTCGTAAGCAGCGTACGGGATTGGGGTGAATAATGGGAAAAAGGAACGTTCGGATCAAGTTTGCACATTCAATTGGTCCGCCCATTAGATTGAGTTCGCCAGGCACATCTGACTAGCACGCTTACGCCTTCTTATACTATCAGTTACCGACGCTCTAGCGACTGCCAATAAAAGTACAAGTCATACCGGGTTATAAGAGTAACTCATTTTAACTTAGATTTACTTACTTTAGTACAAAAAATAACTGGCCACGGCACAAGATTGTTTAATGTAACCATATCGGATAAAGCCCGTGCCGAGTCGACGTCCTCGGCTGAACTATATAAACGGTAGTCATGACGGCCACTGCACCAGAATTGTCAAAGTCGGATTTTTTTGAATTCGTGACCTCTAATGAAGTAACCGATGCACAGTATAAACAGCAAATGCGATCTGTCAATGTGTTTATGGAATCACCTGATTCAAGATCAAACCCTTTACTGTCGGAAGAACCTAAGGAACAGAACAATAATAGTTTAATAAGTGTACCTGGGATTCCATCTGAATCTACTGCGAACAGTATGACCGCTGCCACAACCTCCAATCCACTACAAAGCTTCGACTCCATATGGAACGTTGACAGAGAAAGAGATCGAATAGAGACGTCAATGTTGGAAGATCTCAACAAATATTACTGGAGTCAAGAAAATGATATAACCACACATTCATGTACTGACACTACTATTTCAAATAAACTAATAAGTAATAACACAGATGGACAAATATATACACTAACAGTTCTTAATCAAGACATTAATGAAACAAATACAAATCGCTATTGGGTCAAAGAAGAAGACGTATCCATGTCCAGCCCTACGGATATGGAACAAAATCCTTCATTAGATCTCGAAACAATATTGAATATGAACGGTTTTCCTAATGACTTTGCCCAAGACTCACTTAATACGTTACCTAAGGTAGAAAGTTTTAGTTATGATGATGGAGATTCACAAAATACGAGCACAGAACTCAGTACAAGCAGCTTAGTTAAAATAGAACCTTTCACCTATGATGAAAATGAATATCATAGTAATGATAAAAAAGACGAGTCTACGCATAGCCCAATTATCGTTACACCTAGTATGTTAGAAGTTGAATATAATAATAACAATAATGACTGGAAATTAACTGATCAAAATACAGAGTCAAATGAATCATTACTGCGGAGTGCCTTACAAGGAAAAGCCTTTGTTAGATATAGTACAATACTAAAAAATGCTGTGAACAAAATGGATGCCGAAACAGAATTAAAAAGAGTCATTATAAACAATAATAACAAAGCTGATGTACCGTCCATGTATCAGGACACTAAGGATACAGAAAATGAATTACTAATGGCAATAGGGCCACCAAATGGCAATGTCAACATATCTATACTGTTAGAAGAACCTACCGCCACTGTGGTAGCTAATGGTGAAAATCCAACATCAACACAAAGTGTGGATGATATTATACTATCACAGCTCGATTCCAGCTACCCCGATGATTACGAAAAATTAAAACGGATAGCAACAGAATTGGGTGAATCAGTTCAACCTTTCTGTACAGTGGAGCCGATCGATCCCACTCGCAGTATATACAACATTCACCACGTCAACGGTGAGTTAGTTACTATGATTCCTGCCGGTGACGTTCAGTTGCCACAACACTTACAAATAGTTACCGCTTCGCCTACGGTGACGAGTTCGAAAGTTGGTAAGAAACATAGGAGACCACCCAGTAAAACCCTGCCACCGACGAGTCAATCACAATCAGGGACAGCAGTACAAGCGGCTACATCAACGTCGAACGGTGTTAGAAAAGAAAGATCTTTGCATTATTGCTCTATTTGTTCGAAGGGTTTTAAGGATAAATACTCAGTAAACGTGCACGTGAGGACGCATACGGGAGAGAAGCCTTTTACGTGTTCCCTGTGTGGGAAAAGTTTCAGACAGAAGGCTCACCTAGCGAAGCATTACCAGACTCACATAGCTCAGAAGACCGCGGCTGCTAATGGCGCCTCAAAGCCCACCAAGCAGAGGTAACCGCTCTCGTCCATTTTCCTGTTGATTGATAGTCAATAATTAAAGTGAATGACTGGGAGCGAGTGTATTTTATAAACTAATACATAAAGGCTGAAATATCACAGAAGAATTTGGTGAGGTGCTAAATAAATTAGTAATTTAGACAGTTAAGGAAAGTGTAAAAGAGAATGCGCCAGAAGATTTACGGCCGTTATCAATTATCATTTTTGTTAATTTGTATGTAACTCCGCCCGTTACCGATTACTTTTAGCTTTAGCTAGTTTTAGCTATAAACAGGTACAATTAAGTGTTTTAATTACGAGATTATTCAAACTCTTCCATTTTTCATAATTAATTAGTCATATCAAATAAGTATATCATTACAAGTATTAGCAATTTCTATGCACTCTAGCACTGTTTAGATCTTAGTAGGTAACAGAAAATGTATAAATTTTAGTAGACAACATTATGATATAATCAGATAAGTGACCCAACAATGATAAACATATTTAGGATTATCAATAGTTTGGCCGCGCTGTAATTTCTCTCGCGGCGCGACCAGCCAAACTTTCTAAAAAATAATAAAAAAGCAGAGTAAAAGAACGAGTACCAACTATCTTTCACCGCTAAACTATCGTATCTTTATACTGCTTGCTATTAGTTTGGTCATTTTTTCCTCACATAGACTCATGAACAGCGGCGTTCAAGAGACTACTTTTTTATGAGATTCGCTAATGTCCTTCTCGCAGCATTGATACTTATTAGGTACGAATAAGTACAATGTATATGTGTATTTTTTTCTTTTACTAGCGTCAGGTTTGATAATGTTATTATCTATTTATACCTACATTTCCTACATTTACCGTAATAGACTTTAGACTCTAATCTACTATTACATGGTCTCTACATTGAAGAGTGCCGCGGTGAAGGGTAACTCGCTCCTAAAATTATTAAATCTTTCGCTCGACATTGGGAGAGGCCTGATTGCACCTAGATTGCTATAAATTTCAAATACGAGTATTTTCAATAGCTGTCTTTAAAATTGTGCTCCCTTTCTCATCTAATAAATTGGCCTTTCTTTGTTCCTTTCTTACAGTTACTTACTATACATTACACCGCGCCATGCTATGTACAAGTACCTACGTTTGATAAATAAAAGAGTCGATCATTATAGTTGGTAAAGATGCACACACCATCATTTTATAAGTAAAAAACATTTACAGTTTCATTGATTTCAAAAAACATAATCCTTAAAATGGCTAACCAATTTTATAATATGCAACTTTCTCAATTTTGCATGCATACCTACCTACTTAATAATTAATAAACGACCAATGAAAGAGCATTATAAACTTGATTGTATTAATAGTTCATTAGGAGATTACGAAGCATATTATTATACGAAAAAAATTAAATTGATCTAAACAACCTCTTTAACAGGAAATGTGGTTCTTTTATAATAGGTATTGGAGTCGTGACATAGCAATAAATAATAATTGTGTATCGGTGTGGCGTCAAACTGTTAGATTTATCTTATTACCTAGACTTGTTATTTAATTACAACGATCTAAATCAGTATGTGTAAAACCATGCCTTCTAAAATTGTGTCTTTACCTATTTTTAACGAGGTATAAATTTTTTTTATGGTCTGTGTTTAAAAACCAGCTTATATAAGTGGCACCGAGGCGCTATGTTTTTTGATGATAACAACATAATAGTGCTCTCTTCTGTAGCACGTGAATATGCTTAAAATAATTTTAATCAACATTTACGTATCAGGATCACCTTACTTGTTAGTTGTAGTAAGTTGTCTTTACTAATAACACATTATTAGTTGTAAAAGGAATCAATAATAATTTCATAAAGACAACTTAAATTACTTCTAAGTAAAGTATGCCTCCTCGTCATTAGTTTACACATTTGTATTTTGTTACATATTTGATTACTTACGCACAAAGCTTCCTTAGCGCTAAAATTCGAAGGATTGTAAATTCTAAAATAAATTTACCTAATAGCAATTTTGTTTTTGTTTAGGTTCACGGTAATATTAAGTCATAGCTAAAAGTCGATACCGGCTTATTTGACAAACGCTTGCAATTGTTATAATGAAAACCAGAGCATGAAGGGCGCGCCCAGACGAATGGAAGTGCGGTTAGGCTTTCAACCGTATGGCAAATTATTATATAAATCTGAGTTTAACTTGTTATCATTAAAAGACTGCATCTCGACACTATTTCGTTATGCTACGATGACGACGCGGAAACAGAATCTCGGGCAGACTGTTATTTGGTTGGCGTTTAATCTTATTAATATTTTGGATATTTTTATCATTCTACTTAAGGGGCATGTTAACGAAAACACGAATAAGTTTCACTTAATACAATTGCAATAAATGAAATTACAAATGCCACTTACTACCAATGTAGTAATTTTTGAGCCCGAAATTTATCGTGAACAACGAACGCTGATACCTGCACTAATTAGGCCGAGTGCTTTGAATTTTTATAAACAGCTGTTCGCGCGCGTATTTTGCTGTTTTGTGTTAAATATTTTCATTTGTTTTTTATAAATTAAAATCAAGTTGAGATAGGTTGCATACGCGATTCCATGTTGAAATTAATTAAAAAATTAAAAGAGAAACTGTCAAACATACGAAAAGATAGATGCAAAATTCCAACGCAGTTATCGTTAGCATGTTCCTTATGCTGAAATCTATAAAGCGTGCTCTGACTTAGCTCGGACTCAATATAAGAGTTAAAACGAGACAAAATTATGCTCCGACATAAATCTGTCTCATTTTCTCTCTGTCTTAAGTCCGAGCAGAGTGAGAGTGCGGTCTATAGATTTCAGCCTTACACCCTGTATAGTCTCAACTTTATTCAGTATTGTCTAATTATATACCTTTTAGTTAAACGCATATAGAAGAATAGACTTCCTTAGAATCAATACTCAATTATATCTACAAATAGGTACTGTTATCTTCAACTGTCACATCGTTTTATTTCAAGTGCTAGAATAAATGATACTCATATTTAAGCTTAAGGCATTTCAGCTATATTTATAATTCAGTCTAGTTTCTCTTGCCAAGAAAGTAATGAGCATAATATATGCGTACCTCTTTTTTTAATTATAATTACTGAACACTGCCTATCAAAGTTTCTATGTTACTGAAAGACTAATTTAACAACAACAAAATAAGTAAGTAAGATTTATTATTAAGTAAGAAGTAAACTGTATGATATTGATCAAGTTACGATATGCGTACACTCATATTATAGGAACCTGTTTAAATATTCGAGATTAATAATATTTTAAAGTAAGCGTGTCTATAGGAACTCGTTATTTGAATTACTGTTTGTTTCAAGTTGTCAACATTGTAAAGGCTTTTTATCTTTTTAAAATCAATACTACTCGTATTTGACTATTTTTCAAATTAAAAATAAAATTCAATCCGAGACAGTAAAAGTCGAATATACATACGCACATATGACAATCCCAGAAACTTTGCCATCATCTCGAAATAAACTTATAAAAGACTTTCATCTACAAATTGTATGTTTGTTATGGTTGTTTTGTTAAATATACGCATAAAATCTATAAAAATGTCAGAAAACAGAAATACTTCAACTATTGTTTATGTATCTTTTCTATATATTCAGTTCTTAAAAATTGAGGCTTACACTTACACATAAAATTTAATAATAATCTAATTATTGCAGTTTTTTTATAGACCATTAAATTTTTGATAATACCAAAAATTAAAAAAAAATTGTTTCTACGCTGACACTGTCTGTACAAAACAGCGATAGCAAGGGGTAGCGCCCTAATACTCGTAATTAAAAATAAATGATTCTATTTTATTTTGTGATTTGTAATTCTTGTGAGTGCGTGATAATAATGTCTTATGTTTCTGTAAACATAAGACATTACGCGTACCCTAGCTGTCTAGGGTACGCGTATGACATAAAAATAGTTTGAAGAATTTTTGAAAATTCCGTTAACAATACTCATTAATTGTAAATATATGTAACAGGTTGAAGAAAAAACCAATTTGTGACGTAAATTTATTCTCTTGTATCTCATTAGGTGGTACGAGTATTTGAAACGTTAGCGAATTTATAGATATAATGTAATGTAATAAGCATGAAGAAACTTTTGAGAGATTTACCAATTAGTTATAAGAAACTATGGCTACCTTAATATAATAATATTATGCGATTGCATTAAAATGGTTGTTAATATATTCATGTAATATATTAAACTATGTTGGTTTTTGAGTAGGTACCTACTTATTAGAAATGGATTTTTAAATTTGATCGATTTATTATTGCATTTGTTCCTGAGTTGATTATTAGATTTTATCAATAATTTCTTGTTTATAAGATTTCTATTATTAATAGATTTAAGAATAATTTAAATTTGTGTAGAAATTTAGATTCAAGGACGTCCTGGAGATCTGACGATGTCCGGATGATGTGGTCTGCAACTGTAAATATAATTTTATTTATTTGGAATTTTTATTTTGCTCAATATGTGGATCACAAAATTTATTTTAACATTGTCCACCTTATCGTTAATCTGAAGCCGTCCTGTACAATACTTTTATTATTTATTTTTATAGAATTACGAATAAGACGAAAATGGAAAAATGAAAAGGTAATTTTATATTTTGATTAACCCGAGCTGTGATTTTTGCTAATATATGTCTAATTGATGCAGTTTCAGTCGCGAGGTAATGCAGTAAGTGCTACTTTTGTACAGTGCAAGTCAAGAGCAGATGCTGTATTACGAAACGGTGTTCAAATCTCTTTAAAGCGATGCGATCATTGGCACTTTTGCTCTAGCTACCAAGCTAAGATTTACCATAAAGCAATAATGACTGTGACGATTACAGTATACACATCACGAGTTTTGTAATACAGGATCAGTACTATGTATCAATCTACTGCTACACGGCAGTTGAAGAAGTTATTAGGTATAATTTTCTTGAAAACGGAAATATGTAACTTCTTTAACCACTGACAGTTTGTGATAAGGCTCTTACATTTACCACTGTATAAAAGTACTAACGTCTTCCAATTGAACAATTTATTCAATCATGTATTTACTTCTTTTGCATTATTTACCTACATACTACATACAACCTAGAAATAGGTAAATACAATACGATATTTTTGGAAAGAATTCTCAAAGGTAATTTAGCAAAACTATGAATGATGCAAAAGATGACATGATGGTAAGCTTGTCCGATTGTCCACTGCCTGGTCATTGAGTATCAGTAAGCTCTGTAACAATGAACTATGTAGCTACCATAATTTATACAAATTTACAATTTTGTATTGAATTTCTTATATTTTTTACTTTCCTACTTAAGTTTGCTAATAAAATGTTTTTATAATATAAATAAAACACATCTTTTATTTCTCTCGATATTTTAAATAGCGCACCTATGCCCATATAAAACATGAGTATAAATTCAGTTCAAGTTTTGAGATAACTTTTTCAGATTTATTATAAAATCGATGGTCTAGATCTAAAAGGCATAAGTTTTAATACAGTATTAATTATTGTATTTGTTTTGTTGTTGTTGTGTATTTATGGCATTATAAACTGCTCTCCTAGAGCAGTTTATAATGCCATAAATTGTTTTCATTTGCTTACTGCTTGAGCATATTATCTAATTGAATTAATTATTATTATTTATCCATGACATAATTACTTTTATAGAGTACTTACATAAACCCACCCACCTATGAAATTTGAAAAATATTACCCAACCTGAAATATCCTTATAATATACGGTGAAGCCTTATAATATACAGTTAGCATTTTCGTCTTTTAAACCATCGAAATATTTGATTGGCCTTTGATTTCTGAGGATATAATGTATGTATGTTGTAGATAATATATTGTATAGTCTATTTACAAAGAAGCTTTGGCAAATCAAAATCAAATTATATTGTTCTGCGTCATGGAGGTAGCCGTTGTCAAACAGCTTGTAAGTTTATAATAATTAAAAAACAAAATGTACACTATATGTATAAATTAAAAATTTATATCCTATACTGTGGTGTTGTGGTTTTAGCTGAGAGTATGAGAAGAACGTCAACATATATATATTATATTCCTACTAGCTTTTGCCCCCGCGACTTCGTCCGCGTGGAATTAGATTTTGGGGTGGAATTTTCAAAAACTGTGACACACGTACTTTTTTATTTTTAACTGAAAGCTCAAATACCAACTTTGATGGAAACAGCTTGAAAAATGACGGAGCTTCATATAAACTTCCATCCCCTATTTAAACCCCTTAGGGGTGGAATTTCCAATAATCCTTTCTTAGTGTGCGCCTACGTCATAAAAGGAACCAACTGTAAAAAAAGTTTCTAACTTCAGTAGTTTAGGCTGTGCGTTGATATCTCAGTCAGTCAGTCAATCAGGACTTTGAATTTTATATATATATAGATTGAAATAGATACTTGAGTGTCAAAGTTGTAATTAAAAACAGATTTTTTAATATCATGCTTATTTTTACATACCTACCTAATTCCTATATTTCTTTAGTTCAAAAACAATAAACACAAGCGAAAATCAGTTCTCCTAGCAGCTTAAGTTTATACAATACGACAACGAAGCCAATTTTTGCCAATTAATCGACGCTTATATGATAGCATAGCAAGAATAGAGTGAAAAAAAACCACAACATTGTTAAGAGTTCTTATCTTGACATTTAAGCCAACCGGAACCCTGCTATTTACAGACGGACCTCCGCCATAAGACACATAAGTATAGGTACCGTTGATCAAACACGTTTTTCCCCGACATTTTCTATACGTAGATAATTGTCTAGACTCTATATTATACATCTGTCTACGTAGCAGTTATTTTTATACTTCCTACTTCTCGGTAATTGCACAGTGTTTTCTAAAAATAAAATATTTCTAAGTGAACTTATTTAATTTTAATGTTCTTGGACAAACACGTAAATGATGTTCACAAGGGTGAAGCTTATCTCTTTAATAGATATTTTCATCAGCTTCCGTCGAAAGTAAGATGAAATTATAAAATTATCACATAAGTAGACTTGTCTGCTTGTTTTAGCTTTGCATTCGTGAAATCGTAGGTCAATACTATCAATCTAAATATTTAAAAGGAAAAGATGACTGACTCACTGACTGATTGATTGACTGACTGACTCATCTATCAACGACAGCACAAACCATAGGACGGATCAGGTTTTTTGGCATACAGGAAGCTATTATGACGTAGACATCCGCTAAGAAAGGATTTTGAAAATTCAACACCTAAAGGGATAAAAGAGGGGTTTGAAAAATCGAATTTAATGTGAATGAAGCCACGGGCCATAGCTAGTTACTATATACTCGTAAATTACCTACTAAAACATTAGGGACTAACTACCAGTTACCAGTTAACTGAACATAATATCCTACTGTAATAATATGAAGTGTTCACTAGCAAGTAACTGTAATTTCTTGCAGAAGATGTAGCAAACTAGCCAAAACTTGCAGAAATTCAGTTGCTACTTGCGAAGGTATACACAGTAAGTACGAGTGACTTGCCAGAGCTGTCTTCTGACAATTTTGCTCCTAATGGACATCATTCTCTTGGATGGACATATTTCTTGACACAGTGCACTGAACACTGTGAGACAACGCTTACTAACGTAACGCTAAGTTACGCGTAGCTTAAGTGTGGGCTTAAGTCCCATGCGTGCTGTAAAAACTGTTATAGTACACAAAACTGGTGACCTAAGTATCTATTAATGCACTGCGTTAATCAGCGTCCGAATCAAGCGAAGACGATAAGGCTAGCCAAAACAACGTAAATCACACATCGTAAGTCAAATTCATTAGTGGAACATTTCCAAAATCAGGTGTTTTGAATTATTAAGTATGCAAAATGGTTGGAAATTGAATAATCTTTTCGTGCTTCGAACGGTTCAAGTCAAATTTTGGTTCTAATTGACAGGACTACATAATCTGCTAGAGAAATATTGATTTTTGCTGTCCACTCAAAACTTAACTCTCAATCACTCGAAACTGTATATTTTGAAATGTGCCATTAATGAATTTGACCAACGATATTATGATATGCATAAAGGTACAATTTATGTCAGTGTGTCACAGCATGGCATAACTCAACAAAACCATAAAGCGAATCACGGCTACAAATCATGGTTCGTATATGGATGATATAAATAATTCGCTTAATTCCATTGTGATAAAAGTAAGACAAGTGAACAAAAGGCACATATAAAAACAGATAGCAGGTCTCGGGCATTGTTTCGGCTGTGTTCCGGCCTCGGCGGCCACACGTTGTAATTAGCTCCATTGTGGCCAGCACGATCCTATCGACAACGCTTCCGATGGATTTACCTACGTAAGTAACCGCTTTCCACTCATTGTTAATGCCGACTTCATACTATAATGATGTTGCCACCTAAAGAAATACGAAATTCAGAAAACCAAAAGAAAATGTTAATGACTTTTTGCGGGCTTTATCAATGAGTTCCAGAAGCCCTGTTTTCAAACTTATGTTGTTATTTTTCCATCTAATCGTACAAATCGCTTCATTATATGCATTACGCATAGCTTAGGGTTTAGCTCTATCTATTTGCTGAAATTTACGGAGTAGTATGCGATATCTGTAAAACAAGAGTGCAAATAAAGGTATTTTCTGGGGAAACGTATTCATCCTAGGCCAAATCGTTGCTATCTATAGTACGATTGTAACGATAAACAAACAAACAAAAATATAAGATGGGCCGCAGACAGAGGAAATCACACCATAATATGTAGTTCCCAAGGTCATGTCATGTGTTATTAGGATTTCGAATCTTTTACAAAGTCTTTTCAAATTGATAGCACTCATAAACCATAAGCTTGTTGCTAATTATCTTTCAACTAAGATCGGAGTTAGTTTTTATGTCTTACGTTTAGACAAATGTGTCTACAAGGCTTGTAGGTATCTAAAGAAGACCAACTCTTGACCCCACGCAAGTTTCCAATTGATTTTTTCATACAAATCCGTATAGCACCGTTAATCTAGGCAAGAATGTAGCTGCCCTTTTTGGGTCAAGTTTCTTCAAACGTCAAATAGAGGCTTATATTTATTAGTTTGTCTGATATAAGCGATTTTGGGATATGGATGGATCTTCATAATATTATGAAACCTCGTAAGTATTTTGTTTTGTTGAGGTCTTATACATTCACATAAAAGACATGAGTTTAGTCAGCCAGGGAAAAATTCTAGTTTAAGTAAACTCATATTTAATTAACAATTATAGAACGAAAAGAAATTTTTAAAAGAAGCATAGTACATACAGTCTAGAACGAAGAACTTCATTGAAAAATCCCTACTAATAATAAATGCGAAAGTATATTTGTTTGTTGGTTTGTCCTACAATTAATGTAATTCCAATTTGACAGAGTTATTGAGGACCTGGTGAGTGAAGTGGGCTACTTTTTATCCCGGAAAATAATGGCTTCTCCAAGAATATTTAAAAACTCACACCATGAGGAAAAAGTCGTGTGAGTTAAAACTAGTAAGTAATTAAAAAATCCAATGCTTTTAGCAATCCTTACTAATATAATAAATGCCAATGCAATCACACCACACACACACAGAGCTACGGATCGACGTGATTTTTTGCATGCGTACACCCATACCTACACCAATACAATATTCAAAAATTCACTCAACCGTAGTTGAGAACCTGGAAAGTGACAATGGCTGCTTTTTATCCCGGGAAAACAAAGGGGTAACTTGGGATAGTTTTTAAAAAACCCACACCACGCGGAAGAAAAGCTGGTATCGCGGGCAAAAACTTATGAAAACTACATTCATTTACAACGTCGCGTAAAACAGTGCAACGAGATAAGGTTCCCAGAATGGCCAGTCCTTATAATTTTTTTTTAATTATATTCCTTAAAACTATTATTATCTTATGTGACGTCAGACATAAAGAAGGAAAACAAAATGCTTAATTGGTTTAATAGTACATAATATGATCTACTCGTAATTCAAACTGGATCAGAATCTATATCCGTTTCATATTTTTAGTTACAAAACCTGATTCACTGGTTTCTTAATGATAATTATTTTTAAATAAGTAACCATGAAAACAGTGTAAGTACCCTTACTGTTTTATTTATAGGATTTTTTCAATAGTCTTATTTTATATATAATTTTTTTACGCGTTGTACTTAGATGTAGCTCCTCTTTACCTTTTAGTCTACATGTTACCTACCTTTTTACGAATTAACCGCTGAACTGATTTTGGCAAAATTCATTCAGAGAAAGTTTACATCATCGAACTATATATAACTATTATCGATGTATTCACAGTTTATAATCACAGTAGGTGAATAAAGCGATTGGTATTTAGCATGTTTTCGAAAGAATCTAGACAGGTAGACAGGTGGTATTTGCATCCGCAGTTCACTTTTTAGATAAAACGAAAACTAGAGATAAAACGAAAAGTAATCTTTAACATGTATTCAAATGCTTACGTTAAATGTAAATTAGTAACTTTCATTCGCATTGTATGACTAGATTAAAAATTTCACAACCGGTTCCTATAATGTACTTCTGTATAATTAAAATTAAAACACTCCACTTGCATAAATCATGAACCATAATATCATCAAAATTAATAATTCCACGTGTCAATATTAATGTAATTTGTCTCCGCCCATGATTTGAGTCCACGGCTCACCATCGAATAGCCCAGTTAAGGGCCAATTTCACCATCGCAGAGTATCGCTTAAGCGATGAATAAATTAGATGTTTTGACGACCTCCCTGGCGCAGTGGTGAGCGCTGTGATCTTTTAACTGGGAGGTCTCGGGTTCGATTCCCGGCGGGGGCAATTTGTGAATTTACAATTTCTGAATTGTCTCTGGTCTGGTCTGGTGGGAAACTTTGACCGTGGCTAGTGACCACCCTACCGTGAAAGGCGTGTCGCCTACGAATACGATCAATTGAATTAAATCCTATACTAACCCTACAGGGCTTTGTCTCGTACATGAGAGTACCTACATTCATATTTGATTTCTAATCGAACCTTTACGCACGACACACAAAACTTGTCCTATTCAGGATATACGTAGTAATATTGGTTTCCTGTACAAGTGTGTCGTAACTAATTTATAATTGATCACTTACTGATGATCAGGTCGTGAATGTGGTGATAATCATCTTAGCTATGCTAATAACTTTATTTTGCGGGCGCTAACGCAACACATTAGACTAATCAACGGCCTATAGGTGCTAACGAATACCATTAGTTGCTTATGATTAAGGGAACGACATCATTAAAGTTGTACTATACGATGCTCAGTGCTTCGTACATACACGTGAACGTGAAACACAACTATTAACATTACATTTTAAGCTCATTAATCAAAATATTGAGATTGGAATGGAAAAAACACGTTGCAGTAAGTTGCACCGACACGAAGCGACGACATAGAAAAATGGGGTAGGCTTAGAACCGAGTGTAATCCAGGGAAAAGGTCATCCCTGCCCCTTTTCCGCGCGAGGGATGGGGAAATCCTCATGGATACCAACGCGCCTGGGGAAGGCACGGAGGTTCTGTCGGAAGTTTATCGACTAAAACCCCATAGTATCAGGGATGGCCTAGTCCGACTACGGAACTCCACTCTAATGATAACGATGAAGGAAAAAACCCTTAAATTGTTCGTAGTTATAGCTGATAGATCTTTAAGGCTACTTACTGGACTTGTTAGCTCGTTTAAAAATTAAATGATATTTATTTCATAAAACCGACTTGTGGCTCTTATTATAAGACTCTACCACTGTGCACTGGTTCGAAAAGCAGTTTTATCCATACTATAAATACTACAGTATGTCTGTCTGTCATACATACATTTCATGGCTCGACCGCTGATCGCATCTTAACGAGATTTGGCACAGAGATAATTTGCATCCTGGAGACGGACATAGGATATTTTTCTTCTCGTAAATTAAAAAGTTCCACAGGATTTTTAAGAAAGCTTAATCCACGCAATACAGTCACAAGTAATATACTTATAGCTAGTATAATTATGATAGCTATAGTTTAAGAGTTAGGTAGAATAGAAATCTAAACAAATCAGCCAAGTGTCAAGAAAGCCAACGGAAACGGAAAGCAACACTCATTTATATTAACTCATTGCATAGACACTAAATTTAACTTGCAACTGTGCAGCGACAAATGAATTGAGCCACGCAATCCTCTGTAAGAAACTTGAGATGATCGCACACTAACTCGAGCCGCTAGAGCCGTAAGGGAGAAGACAGACTGGCTACTTTTAGCGGGTGCGAACGGCGTTTCTATGGCTTTTAACGCTGAAGTGGGCACACGACAAACGCAGAAATCAGCGGCCGAAAATCATATAAATCAGTGTTTTTTTTTTTAAATATATAGACTAGCGCTTGACTGCGGTCTCACCTGATGGTAAGTGACTGTGAAGATGCTGCCTAAGATGGTGCGCGCTTGCCTAGAAGATGAGTATTCACTCTTGATTTAAAGACACCCTCATTATAGTTAGTTGGAAAAATGGAAGCTGGAAGGGCATTCCAAATTTCCAGCGTTCAAAAATTGTGAAAACGCGATGCAGACGCAAATAGCTATAAAAATGCCAGTAGCCAGTCTGCCCTCTCCCTAAAAGCCACAAAAGGCAAGCAAGGTTTCCAATACCCATCGAATCCGATCTGAACCGGATAGTTATTACCAGATCGGAGAAATGCCGATGACGTTAATTAAAATGCCCACTAGCAATAAATAACTTCCAGAAGACAGCTCTAGCAAGTTACCTACTTGCACTGTGTAAACACTCGCAGTAACTCAATTTCTGCGAGTTCTAGCTACTGACATTGACTTCTCTAATAAATCTCCAAAAGGTTCCTACTTCCAAAGGTCGTAAAAAAATAAAAATGGACGACATATAGCCTCTTTAGAAGAGATACAAGCGACGTCACTTACTTTTTAGTAGATGCCACTAACTCCTGTAATTTAGTGGTGCTACTGGGGTGATCAACACTGGATTGGGTGTCCCAATACAAATGACAACTTAAATTGATATACGAGCATCTCTGGAACTAATGATATAGGGATGCAGGAAGTGCAGAAAGTATTAGCTATCAGCTGTTGTCAACTAGTGCCCTCACTAATTTTCGTTCCTCGGACACTCTGACCTGTTTGACCTGTTTACAGCGTCAAAATGGCGTCAACCAAGTAGGTCCAAAGAAATAGCACAGCAGCCTGTCCTGTGTTAATCATAGATTAATTTTAGAGGTCAATGGTAGGTACTGAAAAAACATCTTGCCAGTTTTGCGACTGACGTGTGTGAAGCTATTTTTTAAAGTTTAAACTTCAAATGCTTGTTAAAAAGATGTAAACAGACAGCTGTGATTATTATGAAGCACGCGAACTTTCTAAATTCGGATGGTTCGTCCGTTTATCGTTAGAGTAGTATGTAATCACAAGTTATTAATAAGGTCAAGGAAAACGTTTTTGAGCCATGCTAAATAGTTAATATCATAGATGATTTAATAACTACGTTTCACTCGCGGTGATGCTAATGGATGTTTTAAGAAATTAATGACACTCATTTAGCTTTTGTAACACTACGACTGTGTGAAAATTTCTCTCCCTGATACCTAAAATCCAGCTATAGTAAGGTTCCATAAGGATTGAAGTATTGTAGGTAGGTATGGTTACGTTCGAAAATGAAAAATAGAGACAACGTACCTACATCTACCTACCTATCTATTTAATTAAACCAACTTTTTTGATCTGAAAATTCGACAAGACGACCTTCCTGGCGCTGTCGCCTTTAAGTGGGTGGTCACGGGTTCAATTCCCGGCTGGGACATTTAACAAATGTATAAGTTCTGAAATGTCTCTGGTCCGGTCTGGTTTTGCCTAGCTTTAGCGTGGCTGGATCGTCAAAAAAATACCGCCAGGCAATTTAGCGTTCCAGAACGCTGGCATGCATCGATTATGGGTATGGGTTTAATTAAAACTGGCTTAACCCCTTCCAAGTTAGCCCGCTACCATCTTATCGGCATCGTTACTTACCAACTTAGTCGCAGTCAAGGACTTTTTTCTTATGAGTAAATAAATAAAAATAAATATGCGGATGTGAGAAATTTAAATTACTCCTTAGTCGGAGTTCTTTCAAAAGGCTGAATTACAAGTTATAAAAAAACAGAAACAGCTAGTTAGTGAAAAAAAATTTATTTCGCAATATAAAATTACAACACTTCGAAATAATCAAAATTCACTGACTTTAACTAATTATTATAATTAAATAGACTGACCAAAAACTGTCTTTTATAAAAGTCTTTTACGGTTTTTTTAAAGTAATTACAGTATGTAATGTTATTACTATTAATATAGTTAATTTACATAATTGGCATAAAATTATGTAAATCAATAATATTATTTTGTAGACGTATAACACGTATAATAATTAAACTTAACAGAAACTTCTTGTACACTCACTTAAAATACATTAAAAGTTAAGAAAATAAATAAATTAAAATCATCGACTAACTCTAACTTAATATTTCTACACGAACTCTGCTGAAGGTGCCATCCGTTTTCTTAAATTTCATTTTCATTTCCTTCATGTGTTTAGTGAATTTAAAATATTTTGCGTCATAAATCATTAACCATATAAAACATATAAATAAATAATGTTATATGCAAAAAAAATAGTACTCGTACCTACATAAACATGTTAGAGCGAGAAATTAATCGTAAATATATTATTACTTATCGGGTAGTTATACCTGATAAGTATTAATATGCGGAACAGAGCCCAAACCTTGCCAAGGCAACAAATTTGGAGCGACAATTAAATTGCAAAAAGACAAAACTAAACAGGAAGCGAATTCCTTAGTCATCGTGATCATGTCATAGTTTTTTTAAAGCAAGGTCAAAAGAATTTTCCACACAAAAATTACTTACTTAAATTACTTTTTTTCGTTTTTTTCTTTTATTCAGAATCTTATTACGACAAGCTTATAAAGCGTCATTTTATAACGCTTTTATTAAAATTTAATTATAACCTATTACTCGGTACGTAATAAGTAGACAATAAAATTATTACCTAAGTCGAAATAAGAATCTGATCTAAAGGGGATCTGCTTTCCAATTACGTCTTTACTTGTTCTAAAAGAAAAACTTAGCCTACATGAAATAAATAAATTTGAATAAAAAAAATACATTTAAAAAACGTCGTTATATCGGTAAAACTACCTAATAAATATAAACCTAGTTGGACACACAGAATAATCAAATCCACCGAGTAAAAGTATATAATTTAAAAAAGTACAATCAAAAAGTAAATCTCGAAATGTTCTCTATTTTAAATTTGCAACATGGGAAATGTCCTTAATATAATGGAAAAAATCCAGGGCGAATCAGTGAATTCAATGTGAACTGATTTTAAAGACGCTTTTGCGATTATGCATTCTGACGTTGGATGCCCAGCTCATTGGTGTAATAGTATCGGTCCATGCAGGTTTAATACCATTTTACTTCTTGGGGTCCCTGTACACTCCCATGAAGAGTACGGAGTTGGTGGGTCGCTCGTATATAATGTAGACGAAGGGGAAGTTCGCGATGAATTGGCTCGGCTCCGCGGGTCGAGAGGATCGGAATCCAAAGATCGCTGTCGCTGCTGCTGCTACCGTTCCTAGAAAGAAACAGAAGGTGAAACCCTGTGCATTTATTCTTCACAACCCACCACAGGACCACACTCTCGAATGAGAAGGATTTATGTTTTTTTTTTTTTTTTTTATATTTTTAGCGAGCAAACGAGCAGGCGGGTCACCTGATGTTAAGTGATTACCGCCGCCCATGAACACTTGTAGCACCAGAGGCACCACCAATGCGTTGCCGGCCTTTCAGGAATTTGTTGGTCCGCCCCTAGAATAACCCCATGTTGTAATTCAGTGGAAACACCGTCGCAAGAAGTTGGTTCCACAGTTTCAAAGTACGTGGAAAAAAGGATCTGGAACATCGGATGGTCGAAGTGCTCCAGGCACCCAGGTGGTGAGGGTGAAATTGTTTTCGGTGGCGAGCGGTGCGGTTGTAGAAGAGAGACGGTGGAATAAGGTCAAATAGTTCTTCAGAACACTCCCCATTATATAGCCGATAGAATACGCAGAGAGAGCTAACATCTCTGCGGTGCTCCAGGCTTTCCAGCGGGTTGGTTAATTTGGGATTGCCCACAAGCCGAACTGCCCGCTTTTGAATCCGGTCAAATGGAAGGAGTTGGTATTGGGGTGCTCCAGCCCAAAGGTGAGAGCAGTACTCCATATGCGGGCGGACTTGCGCTTTATAGAGTAGGAGCCTATGCTCGGGCGCAAAGTACCGCTTTGCTCTGTTGAGCACCCCAAGCTTTTTCGAAGCTAATTTAGCTTTTCCTTCCAAGTGATCCCGGAACTGGACGTCGTTCGAAATGCAGACACCAAGAATCCCAATGCTGTTGGAAGGGGCTAGGGGGGTGTTCTGGAAGAGAAGAGGTGTGGTGAAGGGGGTCTTTTTGGTGGTGAACGCACAAACTTGTATTTGTATGGTTTTTTTAAATTGGATAACAAGATAGCCTTTGACTGCTATCTCACCTGATGGTAGTGACGTTGCAGTCTAAGATGGTAGCGGATTAACTTAGAAGCGGTATGGCAGTGTATATTCAATCTATACCGCTAATCTGTTTCTATACGCCTTCATGCCGCTAAATCGCATGGCGGCACGTCTTTGACGGTAGGGTGGTAAATAGCTTCCCGCCAGACCAGACTAGAGTCAATTCTGAAATAATAAATTCCCAAATGCCCCCGTTGGGAATCGAACCCGAGACCTCCCAGTTATAAGACCGTAGCGCTCACCATAGCACCAGGCTAAATGTGGAAACTGTCAGACTTCAAACTCCTTTGAGAACATTATGGAAAACTTTCAGGTTTGCCAAACACTGGTAATCATCATTAGCAACCCATTAACGGCACACCACTGAGTCTCTCAGAGAAGTCCTGAAGAAAATTTTTCATAATACTAACTAACCCTCTTTTAAACAGTGGCGAGCACAATAGATCGGCGACGGTCAACGTGTTACAGGGACCTGTGACCTGCATAGCTGCAGCCCAAGGAAGAAGAGGAACTTACCCTCTTCGTCGATCTGTATCTTGGCTTTATGGATAGCATCGTCGAAGAGGATCCCGCTGTCGTCCGACAGTGTACTGAAATTGGACGTCGCCCTGAACAAGTCTCCCACACCCATCGTTTCAAAAATCTGGAATAATAATTAGGTACATATTATTAATTGTATATCTTTCTCTTCTTTTTTTTTTATCAACCGATAAACATCCTCAGCTTGGCTAAGGGTCTTTTGCATGGATTTCCACAAGTTTCGATCTTGCGCCGCCTGCATCCAGCGGCTCCCTGCGACTCGTCTGATGTCGTCGGTCTACCTCGTGGTTTTTAAATTTTTTTTTAAAAGTTGTGAATGCGCGTTTTTTTCATAAACACAAAACTATCGATAACTCAAAAATGAGCCACTTTTGCCATTATGCATTTAGGGGTTCATTTAACCTCTTTCATAACCCCTCAACGGGATTGTGGAGTTTTACCGGACGCCCTGTATATTTATATGTTATCTATTTTATTTTTAACGACAAACAGTTCTTAAAACATAATTGTATAACGATTTACTTAAAGCGTTTTTATCTTTCTTCTTCTCTTCTTCTATATAAAAATCAAATTTTCTCCGTTAGTCTAACTTAAACTCAAAAACGGCCTGACCGATTTGAATGATTTATTCTGAACAACATAACCTTAAAAACTAAACTTAAATATAATACAAGGATATCTTATCACTACAAAATGTGGATTTCTTCCAGATGCCCTAGGTGTGAGAAAAATTATTGATGACAAGATTGACAAGAGATGCTTTTAGTAGGTACAGAAACGACAAGAGACTATACAAAACTAATAAATAATATAATAATATTAGATTTCACGAAGAATATCTTACCGGTCGGAGAGGCAGTCCTCTCTCGATAGTGAACTTCGGAATCTCGACGATCACTTCGCGTCCCATATACCCTTCTTCGACAACAGCAGCCAACCTCTCTGGGGTTAAGTTCTGGATGATGTTTGATACTCCTGTAATCGTATACCATGTTATTATAATAATCTTATCGCTTAATCCTAGGTAAATAGTAAGTAAGGTAAGGATAGATAAGGTAGGAAGCCTCAATAGCCCAACGGTTAACATTGCGGACTGAAAACTGAAAGGTCGCAGGTTCAAACCCCACCCGTTGCACTATTGTCGTACCTACTCCTAGCACAAGCTTCCCGCTTATTTGGAGGGGATAGGAGGATATTATTCAACTTCAGCTTGTCTATATACTTTTTTTATAAAAAAAAATAACGATGTTTCTTTATCATCATCATCATCAGCAACCTATCAACGGCTAACTTCTGAGAGCAGTGAGATTAGTATAAGATTTAATTCGATTGATTGTATTCGTATTCGATAACATTAGCATCAAAGTAAAATGAACCATAATAGTATCGAGCTAGAGCTCAATTTCATGCATGCATTCTTATACGTTTATGATGGCTTTTACTTACTTAAACTTTTAGTGACTAATTTTTTTTTTGAAGCATTATTCAATAAAAAAAGGAATCATTGAAAACAAAAACCCAGTTCAAAGTTATTCGCGATAGAATCGGTTAACAGATAAATCGTGTGTAGCTCCTTTAGGTGTGAAATTTATCTTCAAAAAGTGGTACCAACTTTGAGGTAAAATCTATTCAATAAGAAAAAAATCATCAATATCGGATAACCAACAATTTTTTTAACCAACGAAAAAAAGGAGGTTCTCCTTTTTTTCGTCGGTTAAAAAAATTCATTTCATTCATTTAATAAAGCGATAAAATAAAACTTAATGGCATGAACTTTGACAGACATAAATCAAGGCGTGTAGGTACGACCGCTTTTTGCTCAACGTTGATGAATAACTTAGTAGTTAAGTCGCTAAGTTAATGTTTTGTAAGAAGATAAATGTAGATTTTTAATTATTTCACACGTTAAAATTGATTTATGATTATGCATTAAAATTTAGCTGTGCAGGTAGAGGTCACTAGTATAAAATAAAATTAATTATACGCTTGAAATAATTAATTGAAGGAAACTTGTTCGGAAATTTTGAATATCTTTATGAGTTAAAAGTGTTTAAATATCCTGAAATCAATCTATCGTTTTGAAAGTAGTAGAGATTTTCTGTGTCTCTCTGACCATCTATCCGTCTGTGTATCACAATTATTTTATTTAAAAACCATGACCTAAAGGAAAAAAGACATCTACATCCTTGTTCCATATATTTTAAATTATAATATATATAATAAATAGATAAGACGTATACGTATAAGTATATTCATTATTATTACATTATTATGAAAGTTTATTTTATTTTATATTATATTTGCTTATATAATCAAACCAATATCGCAACATATACGTACCTTCTTTCATCGAGTACGGTGGGAGTAGGATGTACATGCTGATGTCATTGCCCTTGTACGGCAACTCGAGGATCTGAGCTCCCAGCTCGTCATTCACCACTGTTAACAAAATACATCCTCCTTAATAAGCTTTTTATTTTTACAAATTATTACGTATAATTATACATATGTTTTTACGCATTTATATGTATATATATATATATAAGGCTATTTACGAATGTTCCACTGTAGCGCCGAAACTTCACTTCGAAACTACTTAGGTACAAGTCGTATAGTAACCGAAAGAAGTTTTAACAGACAGAAGGCCTTACGGATGAAAATGAAGCTCATGCAGACCCTTTTTTTTACCATTTCTGTACAGTAAAATACCCTTAAAAATAAAAAAAACACAATTAGTTATTAAACACTTACTATAATGGAATGTCCCCTTTTGCCTCATGAAAGGAACGAGGGTCTGCCGTGATTCAGACACGAAAAACACTTGTTTCTTAGTCCTCTCTACAGGGAATTTAGATGCCCACACTCCTTTGAAGTAGGCTGCGTTGGCCAGGACCAATTTTGTAGAGTCCGAGATACCGTCGACTGGAATCAAGTCCTTGATGTTGTTCTTCGTAACTTGAGCTACCCAGTTGTTGATCTGCTGGCGGGACTCTTGAGGGTTTTGGTGAAAATTCTGAAAATATAAAGTAGAAATTTTTAGATAGCGGATCATGGATTTACGAATTTTTTTTGCTTTTTTTTTACTAAGAATATTAGCCAAACTGAACTTGACTTATATTCTCCTCTCCCCTCCAAATAAGCGAAAAGCTTGTGCTAGGAGTGAAATAAGGGTTTGAAAAATCGAACTTAACGTGAGCGAAGCCGCGGCCAATACCTAGTGAAAAAAATATCTTCTTCTGTATCTTATCTTCGTCTATATATTTATTTGAATAAAAAATATTTCTATTCTATTCTACTCTATTCTATAATATTAGCACAACATAATTATTATTTACTCAGCGAGCGATGGAGAGAGCTATGCTCGGAGTATCACTGCGAGATCAAATCAGAAATGAGGAGATCCGTAGGAGAACCAAAGTCACTGACATAGCTCTGCGAGTTGCGAAACTGAAGTGGAAATGGGCGGGGCACATAGTTTAAAAAGCTGATGCGACCCCGCACCGGGAAGCGCAGTGTTGGCAGACCCCCCACTAGATGGACCGATGACATCAAACAAATCACAGGGAGCCATTGGATTCAGGCGGCACAAGACCGAGGCCTGGAGGTCCATGCAAGAGACCTATGTCCAGCAGTGGACGTCTATCAATTGATGAAGAAGATGAAGAATATAATTAGTCTATGTATTACCAAAGCATCCACTTCCCCGGAGAGCAGGTCGAGCATGCACTGTCGTACGTGCAGGCCCGCGTCCACGAACATCTTGTTCGCGTTCGTGAACTCGTAGCTGTCACTGTTGTTGTTCGTTTCACGAGACCGCTTGTCCACTTTGTATGCCATGAGCAGGTTCACCTTGTCCTGGAAGCGAGCGAGAAATGCGTGGGTATTACGTAGGTATAGGTATGTGATTGGCGTCAAAGGCGGCTCTAGTCCATGTAGCGCCCGTGTGCAACAATATCTTGGCACCCTCTAGTAGACGCGCGGATAAAATGGAATACTTACAATATAAGAATACCGTTTGACTTATAGTTATATTTTCACGACTGAAAAGAAATTGAGGTGCAAAAAATGGTGCAATTTTAAATGATGTCGGGAAGCAAGCAAGCGCGGTTCGTCGCGACGCCCCCTACAACCCTGCGCCCGTGTGCGTTGCACACCCTTTATCATAGGTAAAGCCGGCACTGATTGGCGTTAAAGAAGATTTTTTTATATACAAGAAAATAGTTTAAAAATTGTAACTCAACAACAAAAAATTGAATGCAAAATTCGTTTTATTGATTTTGTTCCCGTTAAAATGTAGCCTATCATCCGGACCATAATAACAATCGATTGACACCTCATTCATCTACATCGGCACAGCAGTTTAGACGTCATTGTAGAACTTTCGTAAATAGTTACATACTTAGACTGCTAAAATCTGACTTTTGACTTTGCTGTAGTCGAGTAAAAATACAAAGACGAACTTACACATTGTAATTTGTACGTTCATCAAAAACTGAAAATTACTACTTACATATCTAAGCCACTGACTCGTTGACAAAAAGGCATACCCGACTTAAAAATTACCTGTGCATCCGAAATACGTAGTGATTGCTTTAGGGATTTCTCTGTTTCTCCACCAGCGGCGAAATACGCAAGAAGTAATGCGTGATACACAGAAAACGGGGAGAAGAATATATTATCATCTGGAACTGCTTGGTTTATAGTATTGAAAAGGTTCAACGTGAACTCCAGTTGGTTTCTGTACAAATTGGTGCGGGCTTCGGGATTGAGTTTCTTCGATGCATCGTCTTTGGAGAAACACTGGCTGTTTACATTTGTCGATACCGCGAGCAATAATATGACGCCTAGTTTCAGCATCTTGTTCCTGAAACAATATAATATACAATTAAAATATATAATTTTTTGTATGTACTTTGTAGCGTAGATAATTCTTTTATTTATGTTTTATTCGGTAAGGTAATCTGAATGCAGTTTTGATTTATTTTTAACCGACTTCCAAAAAGGAGGAGGTTATCAATTCGGCCGGTATATTTTTTTTTTTTTTTCTATGTATGCCCACCGATTACTCCGAGGTTTCTGGACCGATTCACGAGATTTTTTTTTAATCGACAGAGGAAGCTCGCGAAATGGTCCCATAAATTTTTTTACCTTCAACTCCTCAAGCCTGATGCTGCAGGGGTATGTCCCCCCTAAATTATGGGACCTTAGGAACCGTCGTTTACGAATTGGTATGCTTGGCCTAAGTATATACTAGATCACAGAGCTCCAGGTCCTACTTCTCAATCCTGATGCTGCAGGGTACTGCCCACTTAAACTGTGAGGATTTAGGAATTTTCGCTTGCGAATTGATATTGTTAGTATCAAGCATATTCTACATCGTGGAACTCAAGGTCCTAGCTCTTCAATACTGATGCTGCAGGGTTAGGTAGGCAAGCTAAGCTGTGAAGATTTAGGAACTGTCGTTTACGAATTGATATTGCTGGTACCGAGCATATACGACATCATAATGCTCAAGGTCCTCAATCCTGATGCTCTAGCTCCTCAATCCTGATGCTGCAGAGTTGGAGGAATTACGAACTGACGCTTTCGAATTGATATTGTTGGTACCAACCATGGACTAAATCATGGAGCTCTTAGTCCTAGCTCTTGTGTATTGTTAATAAGTACTGTAGGTACCAAGTATAGAATTACATTAGTACCGTAGCGTTCGAGGGAGGGAAGAAAGAGATCAGGAACAACCTACACTAAAAAGCTTAAAATAAAAATTCTTTTCAAAAAACCGACTTCAAACGCCACTACAAAGTATAAAAATAATTTTATTTTGTACACGTTTGTTGAAGTCGGGCGGGCTTAATAGAAACGATGAAATCGATGCACGACGCTTACCTTATGGTGACATATAAGAGACACGTTTATCGAAATCGGGCGAGCATCGGTTTCATCGTTTCTATTTAAGCCGCCCGACTTCAACAAACGTGTACAAAATAAAATTATTTTTATACTTTGTAGTGGCGTTTGAAGTCGGTTTTTTGAAAAGAATTTTTATCTTTAATATCAACTCCTCGGTTTTTTTAGATAAAATTCATTTGATATTCGGTATTCGCTGTAGGTATATTTCATAGTAGGTATTCGCTGTACTGGCCGATCTCGTTATACCCAAGTATTCATGGGCGGCGGTAATCACTTAACATCAGGTGAACCGCCTGCTCGTTGGGTCACTATTCATGTTTAAAAAAACCTACATGAGGCAAAACAACTCCGAAATCTCTTCAAAACGCACAAAACGATTTTTTTGGAGGGAAAATACACGAAATTAAGGCTTTTTTTTATTTTAATTTTAACCTGGAATAGTAAGGCATAAACCTTTAATTTTAATGTTCATTTTTGACTAATAATGATCTGTTTTAAAAACAAACAAAAAATAGGTCAGTAAATCATTTTCTACCTAATGTAGTAAAGTTGCTATTCGATACGTAGGTATACGTAGAATTGAATGAGACTGTACGCCAATAAAGGTAAGTTAATTTTACACGTTATAGTTACTAAGAATAGCGAGATATGATTCACTGGTGAGTTGGCGTGTGTTTTTATCAGACGATTGTGTTAAACTTAGCGTGCATTTCACCGCTGTGCGACGCTTTCTAGTGGAACAGACTACGCAAGAGGGGCATTAGGTACCTACTATAGTTACAAATGGATACTTATTATCTATGACACATCTAATGCTAATCATGAATTCATTTTTTTTTTAATTTATTGATCAAGACCTATTACTAATACATTTTTTAATTATTTTATCTTCCATCCTCTAAGAAACTTTATATTTATGTTGAGGATGGCCAGTTCGCATGAATATAAATACTGATGTAATACAAAAAAACAACTATACTATACTAAAATAATATTATAAGAACAACATAAAAAAAAGAGAAAAATTAAAAAAAAAAGAACAAAAATCTATCCAACAATGGTTGATCGCGAATTATTTTCTAATAAATATATTTTACATTTACTTATAAAAGACTGAAGAATAGAGATGTATTCAAACGCTAAAACTTTTAGCTAAGTGTACAGGCATAAAAATTTTAAAAAATAGATTTATTATATAGGTGCTTAATAGGTTACAAACATTGAAGTATTAAAGCTTGACGCAACACAATGCTTTACGTAACCTTTATGGTTAAAATACAAGCAAGATTTGTCACGATTGTTTGTGAAATGAATGCGGTCGGGATTACCCTGAGTTTTATATTGGAAATCCTTGTCTTGTTTACTTGTCATACTGATTCAATACAAAATGGGATATCGCGGCTCCTGTACGTACTGTGCCTTGTGCCATATAGTTTTGTAAATACAGTCTTATCAGGGACGCCTTATAGATATATGTACCTATATGAAATTGTTTTCGTACTTTAAAAATGCTTGTAACAATTTTGTTACAAGCATTTTTAAAGTATGTACGAAAACAATTCACAGTCCGCTTACATTCAGGCCCTACTCGAATTGTAGGAAATAGTCGGAATATGACGTGACGATTTTAAATAAATAAAATAGTCTTTTAATCAAGAATAAAAACAGCCACATAAAAAGAAATACAAAGAAAAAAGAACATCTTAACATAAATTAAAAAAAAATAGATAAAATGAGGGTAGGTCCCGACGGCTTAAATTGTACAGACCGTTCTATCGCTTGTGCTCATATTGTGCTCTTAAAATTAATTTCAAGACGCCGAGAAACAACTACTATTTTATTTCCATGCGTTTCAGCCAAGAAGAGCACACTGCTTATTTGCCAACTCTGTCACAGATTCTTACTAGTTTCTTCTAGGAGTTTCCTACTGTCACGATACTTTAATTGGTAATCTCCTCAATCAGCCTCTCCATCAAACTGGGATCGCCGTCCAAGTTAAAATTGCCCAGTATACTTTCTCCCAATGCACCATTAATTTTCTTAAAACGTGGTTGTTAATTCTGTGTGCAGGTAACGGCTAATGTATGGAAAGCCCCGTTATAGATATTTTCGGATCATCAGTACACTTGCAATCGAATGAGTACGATTATGATTTTGAAAAATAACGTACCTTTTTAGCTTAGCCTCAAGCAATCTGCTTCAATCAGTGTGTCACTGGGTCAAGATGTTTTTGCGTACTTGTAGCCTTCATAGACCAAGTTATTTCCATTGATCACATATATAAAAATCAATTGCCATATGTATTTATGATTTTTTTGTTGTGTTCGTAATTTTATTGTCTGGACATACCCATTTGAATGAAAGAAAATGTCTGGAAAATCGACCATATTGTCGGCAATTTGGGTGGTATTTCAGAATTAATCCCTCAGTAAAAAAAGGTTCTACATGATTTATTGACGTAAGTATAGTTGAGGACTTGGAGAGTGGCATAGGCTACCTTCTATATCGAAAAAACAGAGGTTTTCCTCGCGATTTTTAAAAAACTCCACGCGCATGAATTCGCAAGCAAAGGCTCGTAAAATATAAAATTCTAAAGGTTAAGGACATACCTTGTAATATCAACTTAGGTATTAGTAGGTTATTTTAATTATTTATGGTCCGTATTTTTACACTGTTGTAGGTACATAATATGGCATAGCCTTTGCGAGGTCTTCACAATAATAAAATATTGAAGTCGGAAGCAAGTCGTCAAAAGTGGCACGCAGCGTTTTAACCTCGCATGCCTCTTTAATGTCCACACATAATTTATAATAACGCGAGAGGGAATCCCAGCCATCCTTGGACAATAGGTTGTTGGACAACGGCTACATAATGCACGGATTTCCCTTGGCGGTGCAGATCGGGCGGAGAAAGCCGACCACGTCATGTTTGTTACACAACCGGACCGCCAAAGCGTGTCACTATAATATACGACTTGAAAATCTTTCAAAAATTTTATATTTTAAGAAGAAACTCTTGAAAAATAGAATTTAGATAATATTATTATAATAACTTGTATCTAACTAATGTTTGTAACATTTGCATTGCACAACATGAAGACAGTGGATATAGAGCTATCTATTCTGTCTCATCTACTTTTCGCTAGTTCAGTTATTATTCATTATGTTTAGATTATAGAGGTACGAGTAGGTACCTGCCAAGGGAGCTTTAGGCTTTGGTGCAAAACAGTAGCAGTGGGAGGAATTAGTTACAACATGCATAGTCTGTCTGCGTTGGAATAAGCCGCTTTGCTATGGTTTCACTGTTGTCAAACTGCCGATTGTCGTGTGAACTTTTTCCGGTCGGATTACCGTTCCATCGCACTTTGAGTTTGAGATAGAGACTGAACTTGTATTTATACTATCTACTGCATACACTATATTATCTACTGCATCTTCTTCTTCTTCAACTTATGCCCACTGCTGGACATAAGTCTCTTGCATGGACCTCCACAGACCTCGGTCTTGCGCCGCCTGAATCCAGCGACTCCCTGCGACCCGTTTGATGTTGTCGGTCCACCTAGTGGGGGGTCTGCCAACACTATATACATCTACTGCATAATTGATTAGATTCGCCCACATTGGCCGCCGTGCACGAAATTCTATTAGAAGAACGTCAATATTCTAGCTAGATACAACGGTGCATTATAACCAAAAGCCAATCAGAAATGATTGTGATCGTCCCACTGTAGCTAATTAGCTTAATTTAAGCCTGAAAGTTTCATTACAATTTGGAAAACCCGTCGCAAGTATTAGCATGAAGTGAAAATTTTTCAAGCCAAATCATCTACAGTTCTGCAAGTTGTACATGGTAATTACTCCGACGCTAAATTGATTATTTTTGGTGCACATTTATTACTGGGAAATACGTCACCTACTTACCCCGTATCAATACAACGACAGCTCTTAAATCATTTTTGTTACGGTAACTCTTTCAGAAAAAAATAAACACGAAAAATGACAGTACCGTTAAGAAATAACCGTTGCATGTTTTACTTAGGTACATCGATATTAGGTACAATTTGCCAAATCGGCTGATTATTATCTAATACTAGCTTTTACGCGCGGCTTCGCTTTTTTTTTTCAAAAATTCTTTCTTAGCGGATGCCTATGCCTAGCGGATGCGGATGCATAATAGCTATCAATATACCAAAAATTAATTCAGCCTTAGATTTTCAATGGAGAAGGCAGGCACTTTCAGATGCTTTTATATTTTTAACTACAAATTATCAAAAGAAAAAGTCTGAAAATACCTACAGGTACGATAAGATCGTTTTGGTAAAGATTTAAAAAATAAAAAAGGTAAGTTACAATTTTTTTTAAGGATATTAGTCAAGCTGAACTTGACTCCTTCTCTCCCCTCTAAATAAGCGGAAAGCTTGAGTTAGAAGTGGGCACGACTAGTGCAGCGGGTGGGGAGCGAACCGTCGACCTTTGAGTTTTCAGTCCGCAACTTTAACCGCTGGGCTATTGAGGCTTTTTATTAAATGGAGGCTACAACATTAATGATTATAGTTTGTGCTAGTTATTATGTTGTTTATTGAAGTTAAATTAAGAGATTAGAGATTGTGCAATCTCTAAAATGTAATGCTATCCATGTTGATAAATGATAGGTACCTACTTTATATTTATAAACCTATCAATTCAAAGATTCTGTAGTTCTGTACAACAAAATTAGTACCAGTGAGTAATAAGCCGCCTTTAGGTAGCTCCGGGTACGATGTTTGCTCAGGTTCCAATAACGAGGCCGAGTGGGTATTCTTTTTCTGACACTTGCATAATAGTTGGAATGGAACGATACCTACGCTAACGGAATCACAATTAGTTGCGTTCTGACTACGTTACATATTTTTCTCTATAGGTATTTCAATTTTTAGGAATTCTTCACAATAGGTAACTACGCATCTAGTGGCTTCCATATCTCTAATCTTAGAAGTATGTTATTCCAACCCTCTAAGTAGAATTTAAACGTCTATTTCCTTAATGCATCATTTCAAAAGTATACCTAGCCTAATAATAATAGTTAACTAGTATTTAGTATGTAAGCAATTAGTTTTATCGCGAATGCGTCAACATGTAATTTGTGTATACCTAATAACAAATTGCTATAGAATATAGAAATGCATTATTTCACCCCATTATTTTTCAAGCTTGCGATTAGTATTACCACAGATCATTCAAGTTCAACGCACAAGTTCGTTCAAGTTGTGTTAACGAGAACAGTAAAAATAAGTTTAGTTATTTAGTTCCTTATTTCATTTTATTGGGCTGACAATAAAGGATAGGGAAGAAGCATGACGGTGGAGTGGAGTTGATTGTATAATTTAAAACATTAAAAACTCTACAAGTACTTTATGTAAAGGTTTAAATTAAGCGATCAACTTATCCAGAACCTAAGAAAATGGAGTTCAGTATAGACACCATTAAAGTGGCATTCGCGCGAATTTATTCCGCACCGCACCGCGTGAAATTTGTATCAAACCACAGATTTTTTACCACCTTTTATATGATAACAAAATATGTTCTCAAAAAAAAAAAAAAAAAGAAAAACACGCGTGTTTTCGAAGTGCGGGCTAGCTGTAATTCTTTAGTTCTGATATTGTTATGTGATTATGAAACGAACCGGTGCATAACGCAGGTGGTAAAGTCATTTAAATAAATGTTACTTTTTATACATGCCTCAAAACTATAATATTAGTCGAGATTAATGTAATACCACAAGATAATTTTAATTTTACACTTAAAATAAAAAGTGAAAAAGGGATAAATCGTAAAAAGTAGTTTCCTTCTCCAGAAAGGTATCTAAGTAACAGAGTTACTTTCGCATTTAAGTACCTACTTAGGTAACTTAGGTGCTTCCAAAATCCAAACTACTTAGATTACGTAAATTTATAATTATTTTATTCATTTGTACTTAATCTCCGTGTTATTACAACAAATGTTTATTTATTTAAATATTTAATTAAATTAAAATTGAAATTTCCATACTCAACTACATCTCAAAATTTAATCTAAGTACATGGTCGATGTGAATGCAATTTGCAACTAATATGTAGGTATGTTGTAATAACTGACGACAGCAGTCAACATTCGTCATAGTAAATTAGAAAGCGAACGATCTAATCAATACTGGGTAGAAAATAAACGCTCTGTTAATTCTCTAGGAACATAATACATGAGTGGATTGTAAACATAGATAATACCAAAGGGCGCATTATAATTAGGTATTGCTAGTCACAGTTGCTAGTTATTCCAGCAATACAGAATCATCAGATAACGTTATTCACAACATCGTTATGTGTGTAAACATCATTGCTTCATTTTCCTCTAAGTCTTCATTGTGATCCTCATTCCTTTGTACAATGTAATGGAATTACCACTACAGCACTTTTGTATTATTCTTATTCAAGTCACAAATTTCACACCACTTATAAATATTTATATATTTTTTAAAACAAAACTGGACTTACCGTCTGTAAGATGTCCTTACAGTTGGATTACTGTTAATGATTTCCAGAAATTTTTTAATTTATTTGACCGGCCAACAATGAGCTTCCCTTTTCCTTGGTTTTGAATGTCTAACTCACTGGATGATTTTTTCGAAGGTAATTTCGATCGAAAATTGTGTTAGAACTTATTTAATGTTATTCTAGTCGCGTTACACTGCGTTATGTTACGGCGAGATTCTGAGGCAGACTGAAAGAGGGCCAGCCGCTATCCTCTTTTATGTTAGTGTTTGTAAACTGGTATACGTTTGCGGGCAAGCACCGCTTCGGTGACGAGAGGGCTACGCGAATGACACTCATTTTTACTAACCTTAACATACATTATGTTAGGTTTAATTAAAGCTGAGGTGTTTTCAGGTTACCTAAAAGAAATGATGCATACATATTTATGTACTAAGAAAAGCTATTTATCAAAACGTATACACAAATGAAATGTAGCTAATTCTTATTAGACTTACGTATAAGTGATGTAGTTTTTCCAGAATCACTAGCACTATTTCGTGTACGAAATAGGTACATAGTTTTCCGAGTTGTTCTCTTCCCTAAACTATAATTTTATTATACCCACCTAAGTACGGCTTTCAAGTCTTTCGGCCAAATCAATAAGGCCAACTAGAAGAGCTTTTTGCATTACCAACTTTAACTGTAAGATTAATGTGTGACTTCGTGACCTATCTTTTTAGACAGAAAGTATGTTAAGTACCTATCGCAACATCAGTAGGTAACCTAGTGGTACCCTTAAATATAGTATAGTATTCCTTACTATGGCTTTTAAATCAACAGGCCGTACCTAAAGACTTTTACCGCAAACATTTTTATTATGACAATAAGAGTTTCCTCTCTAGTAACTAAATATACCTATGGATACTTAAGTAGGTACATAGGTACCTCACGCATAGAAATAGGGTAAACTTATAAAAAAAAATTCTTTAAGTATCTAACCATTCGCATTTTAAGGGCAATAATTTGGTAGGTACGTGGTGTTTAAGTAACTACATAGGTAACTGTTCTATTTAAAATAGACATAGGAATCGAACCCTAGACGTCATGATGATGATAATTTTGCAAGTCTAGGTGCCCGTTATCCATCATATTTTCAGGGCTTGATATTATGCTGAATCGAAAAAGATGGATCCTGAAGATATAATAGGTAGGTACCTACTTACTTATTTCTCAAATCGAGTTTCGCTGCTAGGTAAGTAGAAATCATTTTTCGTGAAGGTATTTAAGTCAATATGTATTTTACCTAGATATATAGGTACCTACTTACCGAACAAAGCTTTTTATCTGCCACTAATTGTACTTCCTAATGATTAAAACCTGCATCATACTCACCTAGGAATTAATTATAATTATAATTATTTCTATAAATAAAATTATTTATAGAAAAAATTCACGGCCAAACAGCAATGTTGTTATCATGCCTAATGATAAGGGTACGCCTGGATTGCCATGAAGTACTTAGGCAGGTATTTTATAATTGACGAGTACCTATAGCCTAGCTTTGAGTTTAGAGAAACTCAAATCCACAGCGATATTTTCCGCTCAGTGATTGGTTTTAGTTATAAAATTATACCATTTCGTGCAACCGCGATAATCCAGTACCTATCTATTATGTTCACCATGATCAGCTTTTTCTTTAGATAATCTAGTAGTTACTTGTTAGATTGTTATTAATTTTACCTACCTTCGTATATCCGTTTTCTCCAGTTAAGTCGTCAAAGGTTTTCCCTAAAATTTAGCGCAGGTAGGTACCTATTGAGCAGAACTTTGTCATTTTACATAATTTCTTTTTGAAATAAGTAATTAACTACTTTGTACAAAGTTATGAGTGATAGACTCGGTTAACAGGTAAACCGTCAAAAACTACACTTAGGTGGGACTAAGTTTGAGATAAACCCTGTTCAATAACAAAATTCATCAAAATCGGATAACCCTGTACAAAGTTGTACGTAAAAGAATCGGGAAAACCGTGCGTGACTTCCCGAGGTGGAATTTCTTTTTTTAAATTTAAATGGGATCAACTTCGAGATAGAGCCTAAGCCTATCCAATAAAAAAAGATTCAAAATTGGACGACTCTATAAGGTTTGCGTGATCATACATTAAAAAAATATATATATAGGTATGTACGCGAATTGAGAACCTCCCTTTTTTTCGTCAGTTGAAAAATTACGAATTCTCGGAATGAAAAAATTTTGTCTTTCAGCTTTTCTATGAAAAAAATAACGTTATACCTACTACCTATTTTAAATAACATAATAACTGTAGATTTGAGCCTGTAATATAACGGTCGCTATTTCAAGTTTGTGAAATAGTGTTAGGACTTGTTTGGTTCGATATTCCCAGCCTGTGTCAGTAGAACACAGGCATTCACTTAGAAAAATAGAAAGTCTGCGATGTTCGCTTGATGGATCTATTGTTAGCTCTTATCAGTGACTGCAGATTAAATGCGACCTCAATATAATCTTTGACTACCCGCGGGGCAATTGTGATTTGAAACTTAATCAAACGTAATGCTCAAGGCACATCGGCGGATGTTCTAAAAAACCCAATTTATTAGCTAAGTATAATAAATATAAAGTTAATGTCTTTAACTAAAATTATTTAATTTTTTAACTTTATACTAGTTGATCTTGTTTTAGCTTATTAAAGAACTAGAGATGCCCGCGACTTCGCGTGGATTGAGGTTTTTTTGGATTCCGGCGGGAACTCTGTTATTTTCCAGGATAGCCTATATGTTATTCCAGTCAATAATCCATCTCTGTGCCAAATTTCAGCCAAATCGGTTCAGTCGTTGCGACGTGATTGAGTAACAAACATCCAAACATCCACACTTTCACATTTATAATATTAAGTAGGATTATTGGTGTTTCTGAATATTTCGTCAATTAATCAAAGAAATTGTAATTTCTTAGACTATACTCTAAATACGATCAATTCATATAGCGAGTGCGCAGAAAAGAAGCCTTTTGCTCACTAGTTTGAGGCAAGAAAGGCTCGCTTTTCGAGCTAGTAAGGTGAAAAAGATAATAATTATAATTAATTAGTTATATATGTATTGTGATAAGTTATAGGATTTTGAAAAATGAAAACAATGTATTAAACTTTCCTTGTATATTTAAGAAAATAATATAAAGTGTAAAGTTTACAACTACGAAAATTATAATAATTATGCAAGTTATTACAAACAGATATTTCAGCCGAGAAGTCTTACAGAAGTCGATCGCTTGACTCATTTTAAAACTAAAGGAAGTACTTAAATTTATTATGCTTCGTTCCTATAAGGCACTATGTAGTCATTACATATTACAAGAAAGAAATAGTATATAAATTGTACTTAAACAGGAATGTTAACACATTTTTTCACTCCAGCTTGACTTGCAACAGTCCTTGGTATGTAAAAGAAAGAATAAAACTTGCAAAATATTATGTAAAGGTTATTATGAAATGCTATTTTTAAAATATGTTGGTCTACACCAATCTTTCAACTTATTAGAACATTTTTATTTTGGAAGTTTTCCGACTTCATACAGATATGCAGCGAAGAGTTTGATCTGAAAAAAAAAAACAAAATATTAGGCTATAAATGAAAACCTTTTTTTTAAATCTTCCTCAGAATTTTATACAATGGAATCATATAAGTAGTGATTTTTGTGCAGTAGATTGTTCAACAAGGGACAAAAACGAGCCCGTTTCATATGCGATGCCAAATACATGTCGCTGTTTCAGAACTAAAGAGCCACATCTCGAAATCAAATTTTTTTCACGAGAGCAGATTGAATTTTTTTTTTTTTTTTTTGCTTTTTTGGCTCTCCAACTTACAATGTATGATAATGCTAAAAGGACGTACGCGTAAATTATTGTGATTTAAAGGCCGATTTTGACGAATGTCTTCGCGTTATGACCCTATTTTTGAAATAAAAGTGAATTTGGAAAATTTTAAGATGTGGCCCTTTAGTTTTGAAGCAGCGATGTGTATAAATCAACTTCGAAAAAAAATATGTCGGATCCGACTTTTTTCCTTATGACAGCAGTAGACACTCACCCCCTCGATGTAGTTGCGCACGTTGAGCTTCTCGTTCTGCGAGTGCGCCATGTCGTCGCCCGCCCCCATGGGCAGCAGAAGCACGTTCTTCCCGCTGGCTTCTTGCAGCGTGATTGTCACGGGGATGGACCCGCCTTCGCGGGACATGTCCGGGTCAGTCTATGAAAACAGACAAGGAGGAACAAAAAATCTAAATTAGATGTAAGAACCAGTTTAATGTGCTTATCTACGTTAAATCACTTTATCAATTTTAACCTGTGAAACTTAATTTTCCAAAGGGCTTAATATGTTTCCCCATAGTTTTTTAATCTAAGAATACTTAGATTACTAATCTTTTAATATCTACATTAAGACTTCTATACTAATAAATAAAATTGACGTGTCTGTCTGAAATTTTTAATAATATTTTTTTTTTGTTTTGTTCACAGTAATTCAGTTTTAAAAATAAAATCCAAAAGAACAGATGAAAATTTCGAAAAATTCAAAATTGGTAATTTTTATGGGGATCACTTCGGATTACTTTAATTAAGATGGTGGGAGCGAATCCTTTATTTTTAAAAAAAAAGAATATTAACCAAGCTAAACTTGACTTATATTCTCCTCTCTTCTCCAGATAAGCGAAAAGCTTGTGGTAGGAGTGGGTACGACAGTATTGCAACGGGTGGGGTTCGAACCCGCGACCTTTCAGTTTTCAGTCAGGCCCTTACCTGGTAAATGAGCTTGGTGGCCCTCGCGGCGGCCTGGTAGTGCGGGTGGTCGGGGTCCTCGGTCCACGCGCGCCCGCTCTGCGCCGTGATCGACATCTTGTTGGGGGACCCGCGCTCGGCCCACTGCAACGTATAATCAAATAAATAATCTTTAGGGGGATTATAAGCTTGGCCCATATGGTGGTCTGTGGGACGCGGGACGTTTGATGCGGTCGGTTGTACACGATGCGACCTAATTACCGCCTTAACACGTTAACTGTCCAGACGACATACACAATAGTTAAACAATAACCATGTTCACATGTGATTCATGGGACAGAGAAAGGGTTAAGTTCGACTACATCCTATGACATTCTTTTTAAATGGAATACATTTATTCTTTTAGAAATAAATGTTAGTATATGTTACAACTTAACATAATATTCTGATGCAGTTATCTCATAATGAACAAGCTAAAATTTATAGTTATATACTATATTTTTTTTAATCGCATACATTATTGAAAGTAGACAATGGAAAAATATATATTAACATTAATATGAACGTTCTGCATCACTAGAACATTCTTAATTTGGAGAAAAGAAGAAGAATAATAATAAAATGCCGTGTGAAGCAGTCGCTAGGAAAATATCATGCAGACCAGCCTTAGCGTCAGTCACTGCCGACGGACAGCGGTAGACGGCAGACTACCTCATTGGTTGAGCGCATTCTCGCCCCGCGTCCCGCAGACCATCAGGAGGACCAAACTTACGGCGGTTTACCTATAGCCATCTGCTCCGGAGATATAGTGCACATGTGTGTGCAGACATAGGTGTTCAATATTAAAATTGAAATTAGAAAAATAAAGTGTGGCAATACTTGTCACTGGCAACACTCCGGCTTCTTACCTTGTTTTCCCTTGCAACAGCGGCCATGTTAACATTACATTGTGCTTACAATATATCAAATAATAAAATATCAATTCACGTGCAAAAGTACATCTTTTATTCAAAAACAAAACAAATATCATACAATAGGTGCACTCTGTATTCCTTCACTCTCGTAGTCCGATGGGATGGAAATCCGAGGCATGGGGGTGATGACCGATTTGTCGCTTCGCCATCGCATCGCGATCGCCTTACCAGACTACCAGGGAGATCCGTAATAAGTTAGGTTATGATATAACTATATATAATTATACCTTTTTGTTGACATAGTCAAACACCAATTTTTCCACCTCCTCCGGCTCCTGGTTCGGCACTATGCGGATAGAGAATTTTCCGACCACTTTTCCTGGGATAACGGTCTTCGCCCCGACTTGATAGTGGGCACCTTGAGGGAATACAAATCGATTATTTAGTACTTGCGTGTTTAGAACGCATATTATACAATATTACAAAGCCTCAATAGCCCAACGGTTAAAGGTGCGGACTGAAAAGTGAAAGATCGCAGGTTCGATCCCCACCCATGACACTGCCTTAGCCCAGAAGCGTATGTGTGGAAGCGGTATGCCGCTTATCTGTTTCTATACGCCATCGTGCCGGAACGCTAAATCGCTTGGCGACACGTCTGATGGTATGGTGGTAAGAGCCTCCCACCAGACAAGAGAATTCAGTAATTGTAAATTCCCAAATTGCCCCCATCAGGAATCGAACCCGAGACCACCCAGTTATATGACCACAACGTTTACTACTGCGCCAGGGAACTTCGAGAAGTCATGAGGGTAGTCGAAATCCAACCTAATCGCCCGAAACGCTTTAGTTCAATATTTCTGAAACCGCTAAGGTGTGGAACCGGCGTCTGTGTTTCCTGCCACTCTAATTAGAGTACCTTGACTGAATAGGCATTTCCTAGGCAAGCACGCTCCAAACTAGACCTCATCAGTGCTTTCAGCACCGAGTGTCACTAAGCGCAAGCCTATTTCCGAATAATTAAAAAAAAACAGTTAATTCTTGTCAATTTGAATCCAGTTTCTGTTAACAAATCAAACCTACAAATGATAGTACTGATAGTACGTATCGTATCTCACCTTCAATGCCATGAAGAGATAAACTGGGATACCGCCAGCGGTGCATTAAGAGTTGCTCCTTGACACCGTTGTGGGGAAGCTTGTAGGCGTCTATTGACTTCCTGGAAATCAGCAATCACTTTAAATCCATAACCAGATACAGAATTCTTTAAGATTTTTTAAGTTTAAACTATCGTGAGCGAATTTTACCGTGCCGGAATCTCTCGTAACGAAAAGCCCAGTGTTGGCAGACCCCCTCCCCCCACTATCTGGACCGACGACAACAAGAGTCCCAGAGAGCGGCTAGATACAGGCGGCGCAAGCCCAAAACCTGTGGAAATATGGACTTGTGCCATCTAGCAAGCCAACTAGAAAATGGGAATTACGATGCAGTTACCACAACTGTCAACCAACTGAGCAGTCCCTTGTATTAGAATTACTGTGTTCTGGTGCAATGGTGTGTAGAAAACGAGTAGGGGTATAGGTTTAACTGCGATAATCCTTCTAAAAGCCCGCTACCATCTTAGACTGCATCGTCACTTACCATCAGGTGAGCTCGCATTCAAGAAATACCTTATCAATGATTTTGTCAAACATATTAATGCGATTAGTTTCAACAAAGAATCCTAAGAGTAATAATTTATCTTATATTTGAAGATATAGAGAATTACGATAATATATATCTTATCTTAATATATTTATTTATCTAACAAAAAGATTTTTGAAAGATTTGATTAAACGAGTATGTTATCTTGTTACCTAGCGCTTTACTACTAAAAGACCTAAAATAACTACATACCCACCTGAAACTTTATCTATCTGATAATTTAATATCAATTTGAAGCAATTGTGTAACTTATTTTGTAATGCATTATGTAGAAGTAGATTTTAACTAAGATAAAATTCTGAAAGTAAAACTATTGTGGGCTCAAATAGTAATCTTAATCTAATGGTCCTGTTACACTTGCTCTAAAATAGCATGCTAGTGAGCATGCTTATGAGTATGCTCAATACGAGCATGCTTATGAACAGTTTATAAAAAAATTTCACAACTCGTTTTCACTGTTTTGTACCATAATGTACTATTTAAGTATTATTTTCTTCACAAGTGTGTTGAAAAACGTCGAATGATACACGTGTGCATTGATGATTACCGTCCTCGGCTACCTTAAGACCCTCACCTGTGGCAATCACCAATGTTTCACACTTGTACCGTAATGTGCTATAATCCACAAGGTTGAAGTCACGGGCACCATGTACTATGTATTGCTTGGGAGTTCAAGAGGAGATATGAACGAACATATGTACATCAGTTAAACATACCTGTATGCCTCAGGGTCAAAATCAATCGTATTATAAAGTTCTTTTTCAGTCTTTAACAATGGAGCAACCGACTTATAAATATCTGTTATGAGGATTTTGCCATCTTTGTCAACCAGAGTATTCATGAGGTATATTAAATCTGACATTGCTAAAAAATAATATTAAAGTAAACACATTAGTACAAGTACAAAAAAAATTACTAACATTTAATATAAAAATACAAAAATCACATAGGTAAGAAAGACTTAAAGAAATTACTATATTGAGTAATCCTACTATTTCTACAAATATTATAAACTAGCTGATGCCCGCGACTTCGTCCGCGTGGATTTAGTTTTTAAAATGTCGCAGGAACCCTTTGATTTTCCGGGATAAAAGGTAGCCTATATCACTCTCCAAGTCCTCAATTATACCCATGCAAAAAATCACGTCGATCCGTAGCTCTGTTGCAGCATTATTGAAGGCCAAACAAACAAACACACTTTCGTATTTATAATATTAGTAAGGGTGTGAAAGTTTGTGAGGATGGATAATTGGGTGGATGTTTATTACTTCTTCACGCCACAACAAATGAAACGATTTGGATGATGGAGGTATCTTATACCTAGGATTAAAACATAAGCTACCTATCCTATTTATATCCTGGAAAATTAATCCACAAGGACGAAGTCGCGGGCATTGTCTAGGTAGTTATAAAATATAATAGAAGAACATATACTTTTTAGTACAGCAATGTGACAGCAATACAGTAGGTACCTATTGTGAGCACAATAAATCATTGTTTTCATTGTACTGATAGGTATGTCACAATCATTTATCAAACGTTTTAGCAACCTTCTGCTATTTACAGCTTCAAGTTGATTATTGGTTAGTCCTGACAACAAACATGATTGCTTCATAAAACTTTTATGTTCCTTTTAAATAAATGTAAAGCATCAGGCAGTATCTATACTTATAATAAAACTGAGCCCAAAACAATTTTTTTTGAATTTTTTGTCTGTCTGTCTGTGCACGCATCATGCGAAAATTACTGAACGGATTTGAATGAAATTTGATAGGTATAGCGGTAGCTGATACTCCAGGTTAATACATAGGATACTTTTTATCCTGATAAAGGATTAGAGCTGTGTGTTGATAGATCAATAATTCGGTCAATCAGTCACCTTTGCCTCTTATATTTTTAGATTATTTACCTTCATACACAGTTCCACCGTAAACTCCACTGTGCAGATCCATTTTGGCACACTCAATTTCCACAAAGTAATAGCTAATGCCTCTCAAGCCATATGTAATGCAGGGTTTAGTGGTGCCAAGCCAGTAGTTATCAGATATGCACACATAGTCCACTGTGTCAAAAAATCCTTCAGGTTTTAGCTTTTCCAGTAACAACTCATCGAGGCCTTGAGAGCTAGATTCCTCCATGCACTCAAATATAAACTTCAAATTCACTGGCAGCTGTTGAAGTTAAAAAGTTGTTTATGAATTTTTTCTTTCTTTCAATTTTTTTTTATACCAACCATACATATAACAAAACGCTTCTCGGAGAACACTTAGCATTTATTATATTGAGTTGGTATAATTTCAAATTCACTACATTATCATAGACATTGTTTTCTATGGATGGAGGTCAGTTTTTGTTTAATGTTGCTGCATCTATGGTCATAGCCACTGTGCTTTCTTTTCTTATAAGTACATGTATGCTACATTCTATATAATTTTTTAAGAAAATAATTACATATTATGGGAAATTTTAATTCAACTTCCCCAAATTGGGAATAGATCAAGACAGGTAGAGAATTATACAAGTAGTGAACTAAGTAACTTCTTATCCTGGAAGATATGGAAAAAGATACCACTGTATTTTAAAAAAAAAAAGGCTTGAATGTGAAAACAATGTTGCAGGTGTTAGCTACTTAATATAAATAGCTTATTTGTTACATACCTCAGAACCAACATTTTTATAAGCATTGATGGCATGTAGCCAACCCAACACTGGTCCTTTATCATCTGTAGACCCTCTTCCGAATAACTTTCCATCTCTCTCCACCAATTCAAAAGGCTCAGACTTCCACCCATCTGACTTTAGGGCTGGTTGAACATCCAAATGGCCGTAGATACAGATGGTGTTTTTTTTAGGATCCTTGAAGAAAATAGTTTTATTGTTAATTATAAAATGTATGATGATATACACATCTTAATTATATGTGTAAATAATAAATTGATGACAAGATAAATTAAAAATATTTATAACTAGCTGATGCCTGTGACTTCATCCGCTTTTCCATCTACATCCAGATTTTGTTTTTAAATCCCCTGGGAGCTCCTTTATTTTCTGGGACTAAAAGTGGCCTATGTCACAAAAAAACAGATCCATAGCTCTGTTGCAGCATGATTCAAGGACAAACCAACAAAGAAACACACTTTCGCATTTATAATATTAGTAAGATTAACATTCCCTATACAAATTAAAAAAGTAACTGTTATAATAATTACTGTAGGTGGTATACTTACCTAACTCATAATATCTTCAAAAATTCACAAAAACTTTAGTGTAATTCTACCTTTTTTAAGAGATGTTGTTCTATTAATTTGAAAGTAATTTAAAAAAGATAGTACTGTTATTATCAGTACTGGACTACTGGTATGGGTTGGTAATTGGTATGCAGATAAATAGCATTGCACATTTATAATACAGAATAATCAATTAACTTACGTTTCCTAAAACACCGACAAGAACAGGAGGCAGTTTCACTTCTTTACCTTCAAGTGTTTGGAAGCCAATATCTCTAAGTTCAGTTGAAGCACCAACTTCTTTCAACTTATCCTTCATCCACTCCACCATAAGAATACAGTCATCGCGATGCTTAGCGTCACTCGAAACCGATGGAATCGCAACAGCCTCTTTTAGAAGACTTTTATATGTTTCTACATTCTGATCGACGTACTGAAATATCTGAGGTAAGGCCTTCTCAGATGCCATTTTCTTTGGCTCTGCTTTGTGACTAACTGAGTATGGAAAGCAAAAGGGGCGGAATTTATTACTAATTGATGACGAGGCTATCACCGGCAATCTAGAATATATAACTCGAAATGTTCTTGTTGTAATCAAAGACATTTCAAAATAAAATTGCAATTATATGACAGCACGTTGACTGACAGTGACATCTGACATTTGACACTGACATATTTATTTTTCTTTTTCAGAAACATCAAAGAGTAAATATATATATAGGACAAACATAGAGTAAGGTAACTGGTAGAGTTATGATACAAAAAACATACAAATGAAATAAGTCGCGACTTATCCCGCGGGATGGACAGCGAGACGACGACAGGATTCAGTTGTTGACGATGAAGAAAAACTTTGTGTGACACTATTTCCAACAGTGTTTATTATCCGCGACCGAAATACAAACGATATTTTGAAGTCGGGCGGGCCTAAATAGAAAGGATGGAACCCATGCGCAACGCTAGCCCGTAGTAGTAGAGCCCTTTGAAGTCGGTTTTTTTAAAAAGACTTCATTGTTTTTTATTTTCAGCTTTTTAGTGTAGCTGCATAGGATCAATCTACATATTCTCTGACCCCGAGCGATTTGCTCTTATTCATTAAGGAGTTCCATCCTCCATCTCCGAAGATATTCATCTTATCTTACACTTTAAGTGGGACCAACGTGACGATACATCCTTTCAAATAAAAACAAATACAAAAAAACTGCTCTTTCGATCTGTTGCGAATTCTTAGGTTTTCCCGCCAAAATCTTCTACTCTGCTTCTCTTTCAAATCGGAACCCATAATTTAGGTCGGCGGCGAAAACCAGGAATATATCTATTTTTTCTTCTGTGATCGAAGATCTGAGGTCGCTAGGTTATGCTAAGTACCTATTACTTCGAATATGGGTTACGCGTAACATCTTAGTTATTATTCTACGTAACTAAACCTAATATTATAAATGCGAAAGTGTCTGGTTTGTCCTTCAATCACGCCGCAACAGGGCTGCGGCTCTACGTTATTTTTTGCATTGGTATAGCCGAGGACCTAGAGAGAGACATAGGCTGCATTTTATCCTCGAATTTGATTTTCGTTTCAAAAAGAAACCAAGCGGACGAAGTCGCGGACATCAGTTAGTACTTACCTACTTTTATATTCGAATTTTTTAAATACTTACCTTAAGTTTCTATCCTTTTTTAAAACTGATACAGAGTACAACCTCCTTAAAATGAAACCGGCTATAAAATGCTACTTTCACTATGACATAAAAATTAATTATTGTCAGGCAAAATCTACGCAATGGATTAAAAAACGGAGTGATTACATTCTCTTTGGGATTAAAATTATAGTTTTGAAAAACCTACAACGATGAAAATTGTACAGGGTTAAAAATAATTATTATATCGTAAGTTAAAAAAACTGATTAGTATGGGCATTATGGCTAATTACGATTTCTAGCACTGATAATGTTTCGCGCCAGAACGAAAAAGATTTTTTAAAAATCAAAGCGTTATAGGCACTGAAACTGAAATAACACTTATTAAGTGTCTTAGATAATACTTATAGTATAATTCCACCATAAAAATAAAACAGTGATGTTAACAACCAATATGTTAGAAAATATAACAAACCACAAGAAGAGCAAAATAACATATTGTAAGGAAAACACATTCAGCAAACAAAATATTCAGTACGAATTTTTTAATGAATGTTCACTCTTTTCGAGTTCATGTATCGAAACAATCCAATGTCCAAAGGAAGTGGGGAACGAATCTGATAAAATATTTCCTGACTTATGCATCATAAGACACAATAACGACCAAACTTTACTGCAGATCCAATGTGAACCGAAAATTATTCCAGTCGCAGAAATATCAACTAACCGTGTGCTTTTGAATGATTCAAATATAGTTTCTGTTGAAAATGGAAAATGCATTGAGTTTGCAATACGAATTTACATAGACTATGATGATCATTTTAAAACTTTAAAGACGTTAAAGAATAAGATACCAACATCATTGGAAAAAAACATAGATAGCTCATCCATTATTTTACCTATGAATCATGTACGAATATTTATGCCTATACCAGAAAAGAATTTGAAATATTCTATAAATAGTCAAGTGTTAGTAGTGATGAAGATTATCGAAATTATATATATGCATAAAAGTAAAGTTGAGAGTTTGGTGCCTAAAACAGCTTTGTGTCCAATGTTTACTAAATGGTACTTTCAAAATATCACCCAGGGCTTACGTTTGAAGAGCATCTTGAGAAACATCAATATTAACGTTATTAGCATAATACGTGATATATTATGTCTTATTTTACGCGAAGCTTTCACAAGCAGTAATGTTACTGTAACTATTACATTCATACATGTATCTTCAGTACCGTTAGAAGAATATCGTGATTTAATTTATTGTATGCGGTTGATATCTAACACCAAATGCGTCACAACTGACGATGAACCAATCGTTGTTTCTGAACCGATTAGAAATATTGTTAAAGAAGAAAAAGCATTTGGATTTCCTCCCATAGAAGTATCTCATCAATCCACACAAACTACCCGCATGAAAAAATATAAAAACGTAGATACTAGTACAGAGTTCAAAAGAGAGCTAACAGATCATGATATAAAGGTCCATGAAAAGCACTCTTTAAATTCTTTGAATCCTAGCATATGGCTTCCAAAGTTGTGTGGCGATTCATGTAATAATAAAATCAATTTTATGTCCTACATATTGAAATGCAGCTGCTTGAATGAGGCATTAGTCAATTTGGATGTGGCAGAGAAATATATCAAGACTATCTATGACATCGTATTGTCTCCAACTTTCAACAAAGTATTTTTAAAAGATTTGGGTACAGCTTTAGTTTCCAATTTTATAAATTCAGTTATATGAATAGGTTGTTTTCTGTTCTTTCAATATGTTTGATTGAACTTTTATATTAAACTTTGAGAATCTTTGAAGATTTTATTTTTGTCGCAAATAACAAAATTGTTATAGATATAACTAATATTAGTAAACAAATGCAAATAAAAGAAAAATTTGTATCGTAATATTATTTTAATGTTAAAAACAAAATAGGACATTATATACATACATACAACATAATTGTTAGAATACCTACTGTCCTATAAAAATATAGTATTAAGAGATCAGTAAAATGTGATATCGAAGCAGAACTTAACGAAAAGATACTCTATTTAAATTATTTTTAAATATTTTAACTGCCTCAAAAACAGCTTCTTAAATTGAATCTCTAATAATGTCCTATACGCGCTATTACATATATGGTACATAATGATTTTATGGAATGGAACTTATAGTTACAAAAGAATATTTTATGTTATACAATATATTAAGTATAAGAGCGTAAATCTTAAGAAATTGTAACTTATGTTTGCATTGTATTTACTGCACTATAACTTACATAATTTTGTAAAGTAAAATAAATTATAATGAATAAACCTAAACTACATCTAACAGTTGACAGTCCGGATTATTCTGTAACAAATAAAAAAAACATAAGAATTAAATTATTTAATATTAAAAAAAAATCATAAAACTGACTGTGTGAAAATTGAATTTTATATAAAAACTGAAAAGGGAAAAATAAGTCCAGTAATCTAGAATTCTGCAATGGTCAGCCATTTTGACGTCAGAATGACTTTTTAAATTAAATTTCTTTGTTAATAATTAGGTATAGTTCGTTCAATTCACGAGGGTACGTGAGTCACGGTTGTGTGTGTGTCGTATCAGTATAAGTGTGAGCAAGAGCTTGCTCGCTCCTGACCGCTCCCACCTAGGCTTCTGACAGGCACGCACACTTACGCAATGTGCATTTACACGACGTAACCACAAGTAAAGCGCCCGTAACTTCGTGAGACAAACGTACTATACCAAATATTTAAAGAAAGGTATGAAATACCAATAAATAGGTACTACAAGCTGGAGAAAGTAAATGCTGATCTGTCACTTTGATGTACCTAAAAAAATATGACAACAGCAGGCTGTTGGACGGGGTCCAGTGTTAATCATTGATTAATTATTATAGAGGTCAGTGTCAACAACGAAGTAGAAGAACCGATGACTTCTGTAAGAAATCTCTTCCTTAGAGATAAGCTGTTCTTGTGCACGTCCTTTATATCGCTCATTTGCGACAAGAGTGACATAATTCAAAATCGACGATGAGAGAATTCTCTCGTTGGAGAGTAATGTTTTGTGGATGCTGCGGTCTCGAAACAACACAGCGGCCAACCAAGCGACAGAGCATTAAGTCACAATCTCTCACGCTCTTATTTTTTGTGCTTAACGTAATGTCGTTTTTATAGCAAAAAGTATAAATTTTCGACACTAAAATTGATGAATTTTGAGTTATGTCACCCTTGTTGCAAATGAGCGATATGTTTGTTGCTTTTTTATATTACTAGTACTAAATAAATAAGAATGTCTCACCCCGCAGCATCGCTGGTGACGGAGGCGGGCGCGTCGGCGAAGACCCTCGCGGCGTGTCTCTGCAGCCAGAAGGTGAGCAGCGCGGCGGCCGCCGTGGCCAGCGCGCCCGCCGTGGCCGCCAGCCGCGCGCCCGCGCCGCCCGCGCGCACGAACACGCGCGCCCACAGCGCCTGCCACACCGACTCCGTCCACGTCGAGAACTCGCCCGATGTCAAGTCGTAGTCTGACAGTTAACAAGAAAAAGCAGTCAAATGCGAGTCAAACTCGAATTCTAAGGGTTCCGTACCAAAAAATGCGGCAAAAAAACACGCCTCCAGTAGGCTTCCTTTAATTTTTAATTAATTTTTATTTTTGTTATTTGTTATTATAGCGACAACAGAAATACACATTCACCTGATTTGATGAATGCCGGGCTCACAGCTTGGCTGAAGTTCATAGTTGTCTCAATACACACACCGCTATGATTCCATCCTCTCAGCCAGTAATAAGAGAATCCCTGAAAATAATTATTATTATCAGTAAAAATTCTATATACAGGGTTTCCCTGGATACAGTGCAACCCCGAAAGGGGATGAAACTAGACCATAAATTATCGACAAAAAAAATAGAAGAAAAATTCAAAAAAAAAATATTTTACTTTTTATTAGCGAATTAAGATTTTTATTTGTTATGTAGACTCTATGTAAGAAAAAAAACGATTTCTTCAAAATTAGTGGGTCGATTGCTTTGAAATAAAAAAAAATATTATACCACGTACTTGGCGGTAAGGATTAAATAACAATTAGCACGCAAACTATCACGCACATCACGCACCCTTTTTTGTGTTGTAGCAAGGACTGGGGTGGGGTTCGGGGTAGGTATCACATGCTTCAACGGTGAAGGGAAATAGGAAACTCACTACTGAGTGAGCCTTTGATGAGTTGCTGACGAACGATCGCGCACAGGCGCTCCTTTAGCAGGCAAGTGAGTGCTGGTAAGCAGCGCTAACACCTGTCCCGTGCTGGCCCACGTCACCACGCCCACGTACAGCAGCAGCGGCGACCCCTCCGAACTAGTCGCGTAGAAATAGCGCCTCAACGAGTACGTACCGTGTCAGCGTGGCTGTCACAGGCGCTTCTGTTGGCGGGCAGGTGCGCGCCGGTGAGCAGCGCCAGCAGGTGCCCCGCGTACACGGCGGGCGGGCTGGCCCACGCCGCCACGCCCACGTACAGCGGCAGCGGCCGGTCCGCGGGCGGCTCCTCCGAGCTGCTCGCGTAGTCGGCCGCTAGTAACAAGCGGCACGCTTGGTTCCGGAGGAAGCAGTATAGCATTTCATCCACCTGTTTAGAGTAACAAGATTAAAATGTGTTTCTACTGGCCGCCATAAAGTTACTAATTCTGTTCAAACGCCACTTAAAATTATAAAATAATTTATTTGTACACATGTTGAAATCGGGCGAGCTTAAATGGAAGCGATGAAACCGATGCGCGACGCTAGCCCCACTTCAAAAACTGCCTATCAGTTTATTTATTACAGTTAAAATTTGTTTGTGTGCGTGTGTGTGCGTGTGTGTGTGTGTGCGCGTGTGTGTGTTTGTTACTCTTTCACGCCACAACGACTGAACCATTTGGCTGTTGGTATGGAGATAGCTCATACCCAGGATTACCAAATCCTGGAATGATATATCCTTTATAATATTAGTGTGATTTACCATATGTGCGGACGCTTTCACAGTGCCCGTGTAAGGGGTACCGGCGAGCTGCTGGTAAAGCGTGTGCGCGAGCGAGGTCGCCAGTCTCGCTATCTTGACCTGCGCCTCAGTTTCCAACATGGTGCCGTTAGCGAGCAGATCGTCTGTTGGTATAACTGAAAACACAAGGACAGTATTTGCCTGGGTGCGCAGGTCGCACACGTTGTGATAATCCATATGGTGGTACCCATCTTATAGAAAAGCATAAAAAACTTAGTCCTTAGAAGTCTGCCATGATGGATTTAGAGTGACGTCATTTTATTTTTCGAGTTATTCTCAGCAAGCCCTTTCATTTGATACCCATATTGTAGGAGTGCATTAAAACTAGTCCGCCATCACTATGACATACAAATGACGTCACACAGCCAGCCATGCATTGTCATCCAAACTAAACGTGTATACAAAATTTCGGCACAATCGGTTGAAGATATCTGCTTCAGAACTGATTTGCAAGATTTCACCCGAAGAAACATAGTTACATACATACAGTCGCGGTCAGATAATGTTTATCAGTTTTCATAGTAGATTCTATATCACATTGCGTGCAGTAAGGCCTATAACGCCATAGAATATCGAAAGCATATCGACTGTCAGGCATAGACGTGTGCATGTAATTATGAATCTTAAGGTGGTAAACATTTTCTGTCCGCTACCGTACAATTTACATACATTGCAAGTTAAATAAAAGCTTTTAAAAAGGGATGGACAAGAAGAAGAGAACTGTTTTTAACACTCACAGATGCCATCATTGCTGATGCTTATATTGTGGTACACGTATCCAATGTTATCGTAATCATCCAAAGCGGACTCGTAGAATTTGTTGGTGAACGTTTCCTTGTGGTCCACCAACAGTATTTCAGGAAGCGAGCCGTTCTCCGTTACGTTCTTGAGGATTCGGCGGAAGGAATGCAATGACGACGGCGGTATATTGAATGTGAACTCTGGGCTGACTGTTATATTGTTCTGATTGGAGTAGGCTGACATTTCAGCCAGGAACTCTATTACCTGAAATAAAGACATTTTGAGTAAAAATAATGCTGCTTCTTAAGGCCCAAGCGACGGGTCTGCCCGCGAAATTCAAATTTAATTTGGTTTTTCGCAATTTGTAAACGAATACGACAAAGTAGGCTTATGGTATTCAAATTGCGACAATGGCAGTATCATCTTCACAGGTATACTAATCTTAACGTGAAAGTATCCAGTTTAAGAAATTAGTCAAAATAATGAGTTTGACGTGAGTTACTCACAAATTAGTCATTAATTTGATTAATTTCTTAAACTGGATACTTTCACGTTAAGATTAGTATATAAACCTGTGAAGATGATACTGCCATTGTCGCAATTTGAATACCATAAGCCTACTTTGTCGTATTCGTTTACAAATTGCGAAAAACCAAATTAAATTTGAATTTCGCGGGCAGCTCCGTGTCTTGGACCTTAACCTTTGAAACCTCAATAGCCCAACCGTTAAAGGTGCGGACTGAAAACTGAGAGGTGACAGGTTCGAACCCCACCCGTAGCACTATTGTCGTACCTACTCCTAGCACAAGCTTTCCGCTTATTTGGGTGGGAGAGGAGAATATAAGTCAAGTTCAGTTTGGCAAATATTCTTTAAAAATGCACCACCTGTATCCAGTGGCTCCCTGCGACTCGACTGCGATTAAAAATATTTAGTAGTAAATCAATTTCAATACGCGTTTTAAAAATCTCGTGGGTACTCTGATTTTGTTTGAGCTTATAAAGACCGATAGCAAGATAAACCGACAAATACCCTAGTGCGACTTGTTTGATGTCGTCGATCCACCTAGTGAGACTACCAAGACTACGCTTCCTTGTCAGCGAGGTCGCCAGTCCATGACCACCTTGGGATCCCAATGACTTTCTGATTTGCAGGGATACTCCGAGCATAGCTCTCTCCATCGCTACTAAGCCTAAAATAAATATAGGTTGACAGCAACTGTTTTGAGGTCTTCGTCTCTATGAGGAAATTTATAGTAACATATTGTAAGTAGGTCTGTATTTAAAAACATATTGTCTCACCAGATGGCAAACAGCAGTATGGCTTTAACCATGAACAGCCTGTTTTCTCTCTATACTTTCTGTGCGCACTCACACAAATGCAAAACTCAGGCAAAGCCTCGCGGATTGTACAAACCTTTGACGGCACAGCACTTTGAGAACTGTACGGTGCGAAAGCATAAAGAGGCCACGACGCGTTGGTCTTAAACGCCTGCAGAGAGCCTCCGAGCTGTCCCAGCTCGACGTGAAGGCGGATGTCGGAAGGGGAGAGGGGGGCGACCGGAGGCCACGCCCCACGACTCAAGTCGTATGCGACACGCTGCGAACCGATGTAGTCGAATGCCTCGCCGTTGAACAGCGTCCACAATACATTTTGATCTGGAAATACGAGACATGTCACAATAGTGTTTTATCTCATATATCCCGATTACTTTTTTTTTTTTTTTTCAAAAAATATGTCCAAGATTGTAATGGATGATATAAAGTTTGAAAATGTTATAGTAAAGGCTTCTATGAGTTTACTTCTCAACTTACTAGTTTGTAGTTCTTGTAGTTTTACTAGTTTGTAGTTGTAATGGCGATTTTTTTTCTACATAAATAAGAATGAAAAGGATAGCACTAGATTTAAAGCTGTCAATTTTAGTTTAGAGATTGTGTACGACAGAATAAGCCACAATAATATCTTACAAGTTTGAGTTATCTAACAAGTTGATTAAAAGAACATAGATTTTATTTTTTCTCACAACTATTCTTTTGGTTTTGAAATCTGGAACTAATACTGATTCGCTCAGGTAAACTATCGGCCGACTGTTAGTTGTGTATGTCTTACCATATAACTTCGCATCAGTGACAGGAATCATTTTCGATAGGGTCGCCGCCGTGACGATACTAGCAACAAGACCCACCACCGAGCTGGCTGCACCGGGAGCTATGCCTTTTGAGGGAGAATAAACTAGAATTAATTAACTTCAATGGGACCCACCTAACATACCTTTGTCTCGCTCACGTATTTGAACCGCAAGATTTTGTGTGAGGTTTTTCTTGTAAACCTCCACTTCACAAAATACAGGTTTTTATCAGGTGGATTAGATCTGGAGTGATGATCAGACAATGGAGAAACTTTTTATGTCATTGAATGATCTATTTTTCATTCATTAAAAACTGATGGATGTGCACTGTTGGACAAATGTCTCTTGCATGGTCTGTGTGGTCATGGTCATGGTCATCTCGGTACATTTAGTAGGGGGTCTGCCAATGCTGCTCCCGACGAACATCAGTCCTTCGAACTATGTACAATTATTGTACACGACCCATTTCCATTACAGCTTCACGTTCCCTTGAGTTCTTCCGATCTAAACTTCTTGACGAAGGCTCCTTTTTTAAGGGATCCACAGTTCTATCACCTAAATACTAATCACCAATGTACTAATGTATAACTTTGACTTTTCGAAGTTATATGCGTTTTAGGCTATTAAATAGCACTTACTTTAATCGTGAAGAAAAACATCGTGAAGTAACCTTGACAGTTCTCCATATTTTAAAAAGTGTGTGAAGTCAAAAACTCTTTTGGTTCAAGAACACCTGTGCCAGGTGTAAGGGCGGTGCGCGATAGGGTGAAATGAATATTCAATCAAATTAATTGACGAAATGTCTAGCCGTATATTTACCGTCAAAAAGGGACGCAGAGTCGATACGCGCCGTAACTAATGTGACAGGCTTTTTCGTCGCTTCAGTTTCCTACAATATAAAAATTAAACATAAGCAAAAATTCTTTTCACAAAACCGACTTCAAACGCCTATAAAATTTTGAAGAGTTCCCTCGACTTCTCCAGGATCCGATCATCAGATCCTAATCTGATGACAATGGGACCACCTAGGAAGTATACCCTTTCAAACAAAAAAAGAATTTTTCAAATCGGTCCAGGCGTCTTCGAGTAATCGGGGAACATCTTCGATCATAGAAAAATTTCTTCTGTGATCGAAGGGGAACATACATAAAAAAAAATATTCCGACGAATTGAGAACCTCCTTCTTTTGAGGAAGTCGGTTTAAAATCGAAATATAAATTATATCATAATAATATGTAAATCAAACTATTTTTTTTTTTTACTCAAATCAATTGCTATTTTGTCGCTGGTTGTTAAGTGAGAGTGAAGTTGTTCTAAACCAATGTAAGTTGTATAGTTCTTTCATTCACGAGGGTGCGTGGCTCATGGTTGTGTGTGTCTCGTATCTGTATAAGTGTGAGCGAGAGCTTGCTCGCGCCTGACCGCTCCCATCTAGGCTCCTGACAGGCACGCACATACTTACGCAATGTGCATGTACACCATGTAACCACAAGTAAAGCTCACGCGCCCGGATGAATTGCAAGAACTATAATAAATTGTATTGGTTAGAGTCAAAAGATCCAATGTGGGGTTGTCTAAAAATGATAGCTACAAAGTGACGATCATTGCCATCGTCACACCTCTGATTGGTTGATATTCGTTCACGCGGTGGAGTGCTTTTAATAGGCACAAAAAGAATTACATAGGTAGCTTCTAATAATAATTCTATTTTCTAATTAATAGGTAATTTCTAGAGCTGGCTGTTCAGCATACTTTTATTATTATAGGTCGGTGTAAAAACCTAATACACACAATAACGTCGTTACATATCATAAGAATTAAGACTAATAATGACGCTAAATGTAGGTATGATAATATAACAAACCTTTGCTCTCGGAAACAGGGAGTAGTATACATTGTAATCGCCGAGAGGGTCGCAAACTTTATTTGACGAAAGAAATGCAGAAGATGCTGATCTGTTGAACAAAAATAGGGTCTAAGGAATTATTTTGTTGAGCATTTAACTTGTAGCCTTAAAAAATCTTGCTATCTTTTTATGCACAAAACATATAAGTAATATGTCATGCACAAAACATATAACTCCATACTATCAATCAAGCTTAGTAAGTTTAGACAATGCAATATAGAAATCGTTTAAATCGGTCAAACCATTTAGTCATACCGCAAATTAAAAAGTTTGACCAATTTGAATATTTTTTTCATTATTGTGTTCACATTAATTCAGAAAAAACATAGGGAAAACCTAAAAGAAAAGCTAAAATGCAATGAAAAACAGCAGCAGAAAAACCGAAATCGGTAATTTTCGAAGAATCATCCATCCATTAAAAGATTACTTTTAATGGATGACGGGAGCAAAGCCGTGTGTAAAAGCTAGTTATATTATACTAGCTAATACGCGCGAACTTGTCTGCGTGGATTTAGTTTTTGATAGTCAAGCAGTCGAGAACGAAATGACAGAGAAGAATTATACAATTTTTGTACAAGCAAAAAATGTATTAGTTATACATAATTGAATACCAACCTTCTCATGCAAACAACGCTACTGACTGCAGCATACATAAACGAATTTAATTGTAGAGAGCATAAAGCTCTTCCCTTCTGGTTATCTTTGTCTAAATTATAGCTGAAAAGAAAAAAAAAGAAAATTATTTCATAATAAAAAAAAATTATACAATTAATAAAGTATGCAGCAAACATCTATAAGCTCTATTAGTTATTATGAATAATTATGAATCATATTATACCCACCTATTATAACATTCTTCAATTTTTTTAATATCACTAATCCGAGTCTTCGGTAGGAAAAATATGGGGTATGGAATATCTCTCCTCAAGAGGCCTGTGCCTTTTTCGTTCCACACTATACCTCCAGCTTGTGATGAAGAACATTGACTATTTGGATCTGCCGAGTATTCATTTGGACACCGAGATTCTTGGGTGAAGAAATCTGGACTGAAAACATTATTTTTTTTATCACATATTCACCAGCAGGGTGAGCATGGGCAGAAGACAAAAATTTTATCCCCTATTTTATTCACTGACAAGAGATAAAATTATCTTCTCCCTATGCTAAAGCATGGCGACAGGGGAAAGAAGTATATTAAAAGGGGATAAACATTTTATCCTTTCCCTGTGGACAATATACTCCCTGCCCATGCTCACCTGGCAGGTTCTAAATTTGGGTAATTTTAAACTCTGATATTGACACAAAAGCATATTTGGATACAAAATAGAATGGAAGAAATAGGTAGAAGTTACCTCAGGGTTGCATTGTCATACAGCAAAATGCCTGCTATATTGTCTGGTTCCTGTAGGAAAAGCTCAATAACATCATAGTACAGTGCAGTACTGACAACAGCCATGTAGGGGCCTGCACTCGCATTACGCACTAGCCACTGTGCATCAGAGATGTTGTAGATCATCTGTACAACGCCCACTTCCCCATTGAGTGAAGCTGAAATATATATCTCAATAATTTTTAACTACACTAATAATATAAACGTAAAAATTATTTTTACAAAACTGACTTCAAACGCGACTACAAAGTATATCAATTGTGCCTATAAAATATATACAGTTCCCTCAATTCCTCCAGGATTCCATCGTTAGATCCTGACCTGATGGCAATGGGACCACCTTACAATACTTAATCTTGTCAGAGCGCTTGTGTTTCCCATATTCCTCTACGCCTCGGAAACGTGGACCCTGCGAGAGAGTGAGAAGAAAAAGATAGACGCTCTCGAGATGTGGTGCTGGAGAAGAATGTTGAGAGTGTCCTGGAATGAATTCCGGACCAACAAGTCCATTCTCGAAGAACTCGGCATCAAGCAGCGTCTATCCTCCATTGTGCAAGTTCGCATTCTCACTTTCTTTGGTCACGTATCAAGACGGGAGGTTGAATCAATCGAACGTCTAGTGGTCCAAGGCAAAGTAGAGGGCACAAGGGGACGTGGCAGATCGCCAATGAGATGGACGGACCAAGTGAGGGCTGCGGTGGATGTCCCATTGCATGAATGCTCAAGAAAAGCAGCTGTTAGAGAAGAGTGGAGGCGCATAGTTAAGCGTGCCACAACACCAAAATGACGACCACGACCACTCTGACAAGAGTGTAACGACTGAGAAGAAGACAATACTTAATGGGAATTTTACAAATTGGTCAAGGCGTCTTCGAGTAATTGGGGAACATCCATAAAAAAAACAGATGTATTGAGAACCTCCTCCTTTTTTGGAAATTGGTTAAAAATAGTATGACTATAGTGTTACAACCCATGCTAATAAAAGAACAAATCCTAATTAGCAGCACTCATCAAACCCCCTTATCTGCTCAATTGACACAAATAAAATAAATTGGTTACAATTTGCTTTCACTAGCTCAATGTGCTCCTGTATTCATCCTTATTTAATATTATAAATGCAGCAATGGAAGTAGGTACATCTGTACTTCCAATTACATGATTTTTTGCATGGGTATAGTCCCTATATCCCTATAAGATTTTTTTTTTTTAAAAAGAATATTAGCCAACCTGAAGTTGACTAATATTCTCCTGTCCCCTCCAAATAAGCGGAAAGCTTGTGTTAGGAGTGGTTGCGACAATAGTGCAACGGGTGGGATTCGAACCTGCGACCTTACAGTTTTCAGTTCACACCTTCAACCGTTGGGCTATTGAGATTTATAAGACCCTTATGGTTCCACACTGACAATTTCGCATTTATATTATATAAATGCGAAATAATGTTAAAGTTCAAGGAGCAGACTGAAAATTGAAAGGTTGTAGGTTCCAACCCTACCTGTTGCATATTGTAGTACTTACTCTTATAACCATATTTTATGCTTGTTTGAAAGGGAAAGGGAAATATTAGTCATGTTAGGTTGCATCTTCACTTACCATCAGGTGAGATCACAGTCAAGCGCTAGTCTATATATTTAAAAAAATGTTCAGTATGGCCAATATTCTTTAAAAAAAGGCAATGAAACTAAAGGTATATCTCACATGAGCATCCCGCTTGATGAGTCCCATTGAGTCTGCGAAAACATGCTGCTCCACCTTCAATTGAGGAGTAAATTTGTTCTCGTAGTCTCTCACATTGCATTACTGCAAATTTATTACAAATAATTTTAATTTTAAAAATTTTAATCAGTTATGAGTCATATTTTTAAAACAGCTATAAAATAAATTTGAGTTCAGTTAAATTGAGATCCATTAATATATTCATGATCATTTATGCATGACTGAAATCACTGATGAAATGCTTGGCTAGAAAATGCTTATTCACTTTGGACTTGAAAGTCCTCAAAATACGTGGTTATTAGATAAGTATATAAAATATTTAATAAATCTAAGTCTTACCATTAACTGCAAATGTCACGACAAAATATATATAAAAAATAAGATTTAATATATGTTTAGATCCCATTTTACCAAAATATTAACTCAGTGCATAATTTAATTATTTATGTTATCCTTTAAATTATAGTGTTATATCGACATTATACGCATTACTTTATAATATCCACTAGAATATCCAAGAGAATATATTCAGTATATAATCACTTCCTCATTTTAATTTTAATTAGATTAGGGCACATAAATAATTTATTAAATAATTAATATTTAATAATGTTATTATAATTTATTATTTATATGATCCAGACAAGAGACCAGAGACAATAGATTGCACAGATTGCAAATTGCAATAGAATAGAGCATGAAGGTAATAGAGGACCCGTCGTAGACAGAGAAGGCAATAGACCAAGGTACTGTGTAACCGCGACTGAAATAGAGATAACATGACGTAACGATGACGTCACATGACAAGTTCGAGTTTAATGTTGCCACAATAACTGCACTCCCCTAGTACCCCAAATTAGATGGAAAATTCTTCCCAGGATTTTTAAATAAAACGACAAAACAGATGCTGAACTGTTTTATTTTTTAAATAACATACCTACACATATAAGGTTGTCTGGGAGAGACATACCTATTAGGGTAAGCTTCTATTTTTTACATATATCTTAATATTGTGTGCAATAAAGAATTTATTATTCTTTATTGCACACAATATTAACTTCAACCACCACTTAAAAGTATAAAATAATTTTAGTTTGTACACGTAAGTCGGTTTTTTAAAAATATTTTTTTTTATACTAAAGTTTTTTAATGTACTTTCATAGGACCAATTCACTAGATAATTATTTGCTCCTTAAAAAAAATATTGAAATGCCGAATAGAAATTTAGCATATGTGAGTCACTTTGAAAAAAGATGTATGTAACACAAAGGAAAATTTTTTTTCGTTACTAGTAAGAATGTTACACAAAATAATTTGTAATGAACAGTTAAAATTTTCCTTCGATCGAGTAATGCTATTGAATTAAAAGCAACAAAAATTGTATATTTAGTCATCAAAATCATTATTAATGAAATTAACAGTATATTCCTTTTTTCAGGCAGTCGTATAAAACTGCAACTCTTCATAGTTTAAGTTAATAATTATTTAAAAAAAACATTAAAAGTCTGCCTCTAGCTATTTAAAAATGGCTTTAAAAATTAAGAACTTTGTAAATAAAATAATTCTTAAGATCGCCAACAGTTCTCGACTGGTTGTTGGACATTCGAACGAAACTTCAGGATGATTCAGAACAGTAACCGACACTATCTAACTGAATACACTTTAATCATCGCCGACATATATTATATTCTAGTATCCATCATCTTTCTTTTCTTTTCTCATAATATTCATTTCTTCCATCACGACTTTATTTTGTTTCAACAAAAATTAAAAAAAAAATTGAAAAAGTAGCCAAAGTAACCCGCCGTTACGGTATGTCAGAGGACATTACTAAAAAAAACCTATCTCCGTGCCAAATTTCAGCCATATCGGTTTAGTGTGGCGTATTGAATAACAAACATCCATATGTTTGTTACTCAATCACGCCACACTAAACCGATATGGCTGAAATTTGGATGTATGTATGGATGGCCCTACATACATTCAAACTTTCACATTTATAATATAAGTAGGATAGGGAAAATCGGGACATTGTATAGGTACCTAAAGCTGGCAACACACATAGATACTAATTTTCTTATTAACTGTCAGTTTGTTTCGCACAAAAGTGTGTCGACCTTGAAAAAAACTGGTTACACGATGAGGGACAAAAAATTGGGTAGCTGCGTCTCTGTTTATCACATTAATAACTTTATTTCTGCTCTCTTTTTAGTGTGAGTGAGAAAGAAATCGTCACTGGCTCTATGTCTTCTCTCTCTACGGGACCCGTACACGGTCAAACGTGTTTGTCAAACACGTATTTTTGCGTGTTTTTGTTACGGTTTTGTTTGGACAAGGTCATCAACCAGCGCACCCAATCAAACACCTCCGTTTCCGTTTGTCAAACACGTAGTTTGTTTGTCAAACACATATAATTTGTTTGACAAACACGACCACAGACTATCAAATACACGTAAAAATGTTTGACAAACATGTTTGTCAAATAAACGAAAACGGAGGTGTTTGATTTGGGTGCGCTGGTGTTTGATGACCTTGATCAAACAGCGCACCCAATCAAACACCTTCGTTTCCGTTTGTTTGACAAACATATTTGACCATGTATGGACCCCCTTAAAATATAATATGGAGATGAAATAATTTAAACCTATTTACCACAGCTAATTACATAGAAATGACGGGTGCCTATTGGACATATTTTGCGATACTTTTTTGTTGTACTTCAGCTGTCAAGCAACTGCGTGTTATTCTTATATTTTTAAATAACGTCCAATATAATATTCTAGAATCTAGTAAATTTAAATAAAAGATGATCACGTCCGTCCTAGTCTTTTGCTGTGTTGATGATTTTTTTTCTTTCCATGGAAACTCCTCAATTGTTCAGGATCTTATCTTTACGAGTGGGTACCCATCAAAAACAGTTAAAAAATGGACAATTAAAAAACGTAGCAGACAAGCAGGCAGGCACATTTTCGCATTTACAATATCAGGATGAATCACATATTTTATTAATATTACACTTTTATTTTCAGGTTTCCGACTAAAAGTTAAAGAAAAAATAGATGGCTGCTATAGGCTTGTTCAAAACATTTTGAAGAGAGAAATTTCAATAAAAATGAAGAATGAAAATTGGTTTGGATCGCTTGATTAAAAGTGTCCTATTTCGATACCTAATTTTTTAAATCTTTATATTCATAAAATACGTGTACTTACACTATTTTCGATAAAATACATATTTTAAACTATGTTTAATTTCATTTATTATTTGACAACATTCGCTGTTGCTCTTGCATTTTAGAGTTCGGTTCTTCTGTGATCGAAGACGTAAACACTTAAGTACTCTGTCGAGTACTCTATTGAGTACTTAAGTGTTTTGTGTGTGTGTGTGTGTGTGTGTGTGTGTGTGTGTATGTGTGTGTGTGTGTGTGTGTGTGTGTGTGTAAAAACCTTAAGCCACGTGAAGTTGCAGGTATAAGCCAGTGTATTCCTAAATGCTCGAGTACCTACCGTTTCAATTCTTATCGATGTCAATAATTTTGAAGCACCCTAATGGGCGGCCATTTTATGCGATAGGATTCAGTAGATCTATATCACAAACATATAAGAGTAAGCAGACCTAACATAATTTTCACAACTACATCTAAACGAATAAATAATATCTTCGCTTGCTTCTCTCCAACAAAAAATATATGATTCTATCTCTTTTACTTCTGTTGTTGCAACACTTACGCACTCATAGACATAATTGAGCTTGAGGCAATTCGTAAGCTACAAATAAGAAACAGTTTGGTGCAATATGTCAATTTGTCAAAAACAACAACATAACCTGCGAGTTGTTTATTCTTTTAAATTTGCTTTAAAATCGAGTCTAAAGAATCAAAAATTCTGAAATAAAATGGTGAAGTGTTGTGCACCTCTGTGTGGCAATTCTCCGTATAGGAAAACACCTGCAATTACTTTTCATCGGTAAGTTTTGATGTGCTATAGACTCGTAATTTGGTTATATGCTTACTGTGTGATTATTAATAATCGTTCGGCATTTTAGAAGCAGTCCCTAATTATTATATACGCAAAACTCGTAGACAGTTATAGTAATTTTGATTCTAGTATATTCCTGTTGCAATATTTATCAATTAATTAATATTAGGATCTTGTTTGTCGTGTCATATACTTGTACAATTTGACAGGGCCGTATTCAGGCGCAAGTTTTGTTTAGTGGGTATATTTTGATTAAATAATTAGTCTGTTTTTGCCTGCCTGTTTTAAGATGTATTGGATTGTATTAATATGTATTTGTATTGTATTGGACTTAGGAAAATTAATCGTGGAAGCACTGTATACATAACATAGTTTCATTAAATATTGTAAAAATTTTACTTTTTTTTTAAAAGAGCGACCGCCGAGTTTCTTGCTGGCTCTTCTCGGCGGGAAAGGCATTCCGAACCAGTGGTAGATTCATTGACGATTCAAAAGTGCTTGTAAAAGTTTATTTGAAATAAAATATTTCTATTTCTATTTCTATAAAAGTAAGGATAAATTATAAAATTAAATCATTTTTCAGCTTTCCAAAGGAAAATCTAAAAAATGCCTGGTTGATGCAGATGAATAAAAAAAATTGGCAGCACAAAACATCGAGTGTGCTATGTTCTGAACATTTTGAAGCACATTTAGTGGATTGCAGTGGTTTTCGTACCGTCCTTACTTCTAATGCAATCCCAATGATTTTTGATTCATCATTACAAGTAAGTTTCTAGTTGTTCTTATATTTAGGTACCAACCCAAAACATCTTGCCATTTAAACGTAAATATTGACAGCTATACCCATATATATATAGCTGGGTACCAATTTGTATTACCTATTAAATTGTTAATACTAGACAACGGATAATTTATTACTCTTGTTTTCAGCATATGTCTACATCATCAGTAAAAGGTCCAGTAGAAAGAAAAGCTGCTGGAGATCAAGTTTTGATGGACTTGCAAAATTTACAGCCTAGTAATACTATTAATAAAGAGTATAGAGTAATACTATTCCTTATTACGTTATTGAAAAGACTGAGACATATGGTTTATTTTGTTATTTTTATAAGTTTAAAATGTGTAATACTATTCTAATAAGGTTATTGAAATGAGTGATACAGGCTGAATAGAATGTAAGAGTTAATTAAACTACTATTGATGTTATCGTATTGTCAATGTTTGTATTTCTAAAAGATATTAGAGAAAAAGTTGCTTTTTGATTTTGTTTTATTTATCTAATAGATATATCTTTTGGGTAGATTTTGTAAATCATGTTTTGTTTTGATTTTATTAAATATTATTTTGTAACATTATTACTTGTTTGATTACAAAACCGCGAAACTTAGCACATTAGAATCCATTTTCATAATTAAGAATTAATTTATAGAATTAAGTTTACAGAATGTAAAATAAGGTTTTAACCTACAATTTGATGGCAACTTTCCGTAGTTTCCATATTATTTCAAATCACAGATACTAAATACTCTCCAGTCCCTTCAACCTCGCTGAAAATCGCTTTTCGAAGTCCGGCTCTGTTTACTGTCAATGTGTGCGTGAGATTTGTATGTAGGCGTAATTGGAACGCCAATTTTTTCTTATGTTAGGTCTGCTTACTCTTATATGTTTGTGATCTATATGCACTTTATTTTCGTAGGTAGGGCATCTCCATATATTTCCTATCTACCATGGCGAGATCACAGATCACGAATCCGAAGTGTTACTTTACTTTACTCTATGACCACAATTCATAAATGTCGGTGATGTCGGTGATGTCGGCCATTTGTAATAATCACAGCTGTATTTAATTTTTATTGCATCGTGGCTGCTCTTCGCTGTTAACTGCTGCCAAAACTATTGTTTTCAAGATTGAAGAAACACGAATAAAAATCCGTTCGCAGTATGGTCGAAAAAGCTGAAGTGAAGGTATGTATCCGTTAAACCATGGAAAAGAAAACTCGAAAACCTTCCATTGTTTCAACCTTGTCGGTTGGTCGATATTTTTTTTACTGTTTGTTCTCCGAAACATGGTAGGTATTTTACAAGGGATTTGAACGTATTTAAACGTTTCGTTATTTTATCGCTTGTCTCAGAATTGCATTTCTCAAATTGCGTAGATTTACAAAAAGGCTTCGTCCTACAGTATCGTTTAAAGTTCACACTTAGATTTTTTTTTCTATAATTTGTCACCAGCATTGACTAATATCCTTAAGCTTATATCCAGATTTAAATAAAACGTGGACTAATCAAGGCGCTAATTTTTTTTTGCCTAGATTAGTTAAGAAAAGTTTAAGGTAATAATAATAAGCATTACAAATTCATTTAACTGCCATGAACTTATTCTTTGTGAGTAACTATAATAATAATGGAATAGTAAAGTACTTGACGAAATGCACAATAGGTTTCGTTGGCACTAGGAAAAGCACTTGACTATGGGATTTGATGGTATGTGTCCACATACCATCAAATTTGTCGTCAAGACTACATGATGCCGCGTTAACTGTCAAGTCCGCACCAGACTCGGCGATGAGTGGCTATCAATTTGCATGACTAGCAGACTTGTCATTCAAATTGATAGCCATCATCGCAGCATCGTGCAGACTTGATGGCAAACTTGATCATCTGTGGTCACTGGCCTCCCATAGTCAAGTACTTTTCCCTAGTGCCAATGACACTACTATTGGACTCTCTAAAAAAAAAAAATTAAGTCTAATTTTAGACTTTGTTCATGTTTGCCATGTTTCAATAAAAAAAATATTCATCTTTCTTTTTCCTGGCTTCATTATTCAATACATTGCATAAATACAAGAACAATTGATTGACTAGGTTTTCACTAAGATACTAATTTAGTTGCTCACATAATTTGTCTGACCAAATTGACAGGACTAAAAGATTATATTAGAATTAGCTCAATATTCTCTGTGAAAAAGCAATAGCAATCCTTACCATTACCATGATATAGTTCTTGCAACTCACGAGGGTGCGTGGCTCATGGTGTGTGTGTGTCGTATTTATATAAGTGTGAGCGAGAGTTTGCTCGCGCCTGACTGCTTCCACCTAGGCTCTGAAAAGCATGCACACTAATGTGCATGTACACAACGTAACCACAAGTAAAGCTCAAGCACCCTCATGAATTTAAAGAACTATACTGCAATTTGCGGGGGCGAAATGTTTAATTTATATTGATACTTTTTACTACAATTTGATATTTAAAGATAACTAAATATTATATGTCACCTAGTTTGAAAAAGATTGATAGTTTTGACAACTCAACAAGATGTATCGTTAGTTCATACATATAACGAAGGAATAAATATTTTACAAAGGAAATGAGTTAGTTTTCACACTCACGAATTATTCATTAGTCCACACATTTTGGGACCACACATATTTATATATTTTTTGTTTTGTCTAACATACGTCTCACTGCCTTTAACTGTGCAATTTGTGTGTCTCAAATAATGCTTTCTTTCTTTCAATTTAAAATTATTGCACATTTTGTGGTATGGCATCTAACAGATGTTATAAATTAGCAGGTTAAAGTTTTTCTTAGTTAACTTTGGTGTAAACGCCATGATTCTCTTTTAAATTTAAATATTTATTGCAGCCTGAATCCCTGCTGAACCTAGATGACTTGTTACAATGCCCTGTTTGCTACGAGATACCAACCGGCCAGATCTTCCAATGCAACGAGGGCCACCATGTCTGTGGGAGGTGCAAGATGCGTCTGGACGTGTGCCCAGTCTGTCGAGCACTCTTCTTTGGCACCCGAAACTATGCCATGGAAGAGTTAATTTTGAATTTTAGAAAAATGCGCAGTCTTGTAAGTATTACCTGGGGCAATATTCATACCTCAGAAAGTTAAAACTCTCAACAAACTTTTATCCAAAGTACTTGTAATATTTTATATAATGGATCAAAGATAATTGACACACTTGACAATAACAACAACTAATGCAGGACAGATCATTTTCTATCTACCTTGTAGTAGACAGAAAATTATAAAAAAAAAATACTGAAGTATTGAAATTTCTTGACACTTGAACCATAGAGCTTAAAATATTCAAAAGTTAAAATGATTATCTGTGTTGCTGTCTCATTCGATAGACATCCACTGCTGGATGCAAGTCTTGCACAAATCGTCACAGTATGGATAGGGACGTTGTATGGATCTTGTATTGTTGTAGTGAATTCACTCACTTGAAATCATCTGTCAACCCTGTTTGGGGAGATCTTCCAAATCTGTTACAATTATTACAAATAAATATAATAGACCAACCCTTTATTCTACTAAGGAGTAGAATTTAATATATATTAAAAATTAAATTCAAAAATTGCAGAAACTAAGCAGTAAAGCTTCTGGTTCTGGTTCATCAGAAAGCAGCACACCTGCGAAAGAAACTACCTCAGCGGAACGTGAAAATGACACAAATGATGATGACGAAGATGATGAAGGAGAGAATAATACTAATGTTGCAGAAGTGAGTAGCAATAAACCTTCCTCTCTAAAACTTTTAATCCAGTAATCCAGCATATCGCTCATTTGCGACAAGGGTGACATAATTCAAAATTCACCAATTTTAGTGCCGAAAATTTATACTTTTTGCTACAAAAACAACGTTACGCTAAGCACAAAAAAATAAGAGCGAGAGAGATTGTGACTTAATGCTCTGTCGCTTTGTTGGCCGCTGTGTTGTTTCGAGACTGCAGCATCCACAAAACATTACTCTCTAACAAGAGAATTCTCTCATCGTCGATTTTGAATTATGTCACTCTTGTCGCAAATGGGTGATATTGTCCATGAAGTTCTAACACAAAATTAAAACATCTTTCATAGAAAACCTTAGTAAAGCCTTTATTCATGTTTGTATGTTTTATGGAAAGGTTTTGTAATGTAATATGTATTGCAGAGACCGCGTGGGCCACCACAACCATGCAGTGGGCTCTTCCGTTGCCTTTGCTGCAAGACTGGCAATACAGCCAGGTTACCAGCTGCTCGTTTACTCAACCATCTTCGTTATTTTCATGCTCCTGATTTAATAGAGGTAAAATTACGATCAATGTTTTTACTCTTAATATACACCTTATTTTAGTATAGTATAGTATGGACAGACTTGGTGAAACTATAAAGGTTCCTTGTAGTTTACTACGGAACCTTAAAAATATACTTGCAATGGTTTTAACATAATTTATTAAGAAGAATAATCAATCATATATATTATCAATGGTGCTAAGTTTTTTTTTTCATATCAATTTTTATTTTTAGGGTCACTCTGATAATGGAGAATACTTACAAGCTTGGCAGTTTGCGACTGTGCCTGGCAAACTTGTAACTGCAGTCAGAATATCTGATATGGGCATATTCTTCTTGACAATAGATATAACTGGTAAGTTAAAAGATTTGGAATTATGTAGGTTAACAATCTTCTTCCATAGAGACCTTGTATGAAGGAAAGATTTAACTTCATCATGATCAGCAATCCATCAATGGCGCACGACTGAGCACTGGTCTCTTATGCTAAGATCTATAGAGTGTGCTCTAATTCGACTCAGACTCGAGAAAGAGGTTAAAACGAGACGCAAATATGCTGTGACATAAATCTGTCTTGTGTTAACTCTTTCTTGAGTCGGCTGAGTGAGAGTGTGGTCTATAGATTTCAAGATTAGAGAAGGTCATGGGCCATAGTGCACCATGCTAGCAATGTGAATTGGCAGTAATCCCACATTATGCAGAACTTGCAGATTTCCTCATGATGATTTCCTTCATTGATGAAGCATGAAGATCGTACCCTCATAATATTATGTTGTGCTCTAATTTTTTAATTGTTAACTAGTGTCGTTCGCGTGGATTAAGGTTTGATTCCCGTGGGAACTCTTTGATTTCCCGGGATAAAATGTAGCCTATGTTTTAATCCAGAGTATGAACTATCTCCATTCCAAATTTCAGCCAAATCCGTCCAGTAGTTTTTGCGTGAAAGAGTAACAAACATACACACACATATATGAAGACTCCTCGGAAAAAACAATGAATGTCAAAAGATGATTAAAAAGAGAAGAACAACTTTTTATAGTTTCGAAGTCTATATTTCTTTCAGTTTATGCTCATTTTGTATAAATATTGAAATAACATATTACTATTTAAACTTTTTACTTGACTTTATCAAAAAATATAGCTTAGTTCTATATTTTAGTAACAGATGACATTAAAGGCTCAGTTTCACGAAAAAAGTGACTTTCATTGTTTTTCCCGAGGAGTCTTCATATATATATACACACACACACATATATATACACACACACACATATACAAATTTTTGCCTCTATAATATTAGTGTGATGTGTATACTTTTATTACAGCTGACTCTGTGTGTGCTTGGCTGTCTATGGCTGCTTCACCGTGGATAGCTCATGAGTTCAGTTATACAATTACCATATGTGGTAATGACCGGGAAGCTATATTCTCAGACTGTGTAAGTATATTTTGTAAATAACTCATTTGTTTGTCAAAAGCTTTTTCTTTCATGAGGTGACCAAATAAAAATCTGTATTCAATTCAAAATAAACATAATTAACTATTATATGTGTTCTTCTACATATATTCTATTTAAAGCCACCACCATTGTTGAGTTTTTAGCTTAGCTTTTTAGAAATCTGTCAAATTATCAAATTTATTCATTTATTAATGTTTCTGAGATGGCCCAATATGCCCAATGTTTTAACTGTAGGTTTCAGTAAACACAAAAATAATGATATTAAACATATGGACAGGTTTGGTCCGTCAGATCCTGTGAAGGGTCACTGAAGAAGCGTGGTCACTGTCTAGTTGTGAGGGACCAGGACGCTCAGGCGCTTACCACCCCCGCCACCATCAGCGGCAAGCTGTCCGTGCGCCGCACGCCGTCCGACCAGCTCACCACCCAGTCACAGCCGCGTGCCGTACTCCGCATTGCTAACAGAGTCAACAACCGGAGCTCATCCAACGATCTGGAGCCTTTCCTGCAGGAGCTACAAGACGACGTCGCGAGACTGTCCCGAGCCTTCGCCACGTTGGGCCGCGAGGCGAATGCACTAGTACAGTCTGAGGCACAAATGAGGGCTACAATTGAAAATTTAGAACAAACTCCAAACACTTCTTCGGGGGTTAACGCTCGTGCCTCGGATTCCGATGCGGAAACGCCTGCAGAGCCGACAGATCCGCAGCCGGATTTCCAGGGCCTCTCTCGAAACGCACGTAGACGCCTGAAGCAGAGGATGCGTGCAGCGCTCGACAGACCGATACCACCTGCGACTTCTTCCCCAACTAATGGCGTTCAAGCACCCACTGTTTCTCTGTCTAGACCAAATCCCCCTGCAACTCAGCCGAGACAAAATACCCCTGCAACTCAGCCAAGACAAAATACCCCTGTAATTCAGCCGAGACAAAATACCCCTGTAACTCAGCCAAGACAGAATACCCCCGTTACTCAACCAAGACAGAATACCCCTGTTATTCAACCGAGACAAAATACCCCTACCACTCAGCCCAGACAGAATACCCCTGTTACCCATCCACAACAGGATACTCCTGTGTCCCAGCCAAGACAGAGTACTTCAGCTGTCACTCAGCCAAGGCAGAATAACGGTGTAACTCAGCCGAGACAAAACACACAAGTGAGATCAAATGTTGCTCAGCCAAATTCAAACGGCCCTGTTACACAGAGAGATAATGTTTTACACGCGTTTATTGGCTACGCAGTTGTCACTGAGTCAGCTGCTCCGGTGGCCCCTCCCCCGATAGTTCCGTCCTCATCCAGCGCGTCTCAGTCGCAACCGCAACCGCAGCCCGCACACGGGAGCCGCAACAAAAAAAAGCGCCGCCACCGCAAATAAGCAGTACCTAGTTTTTATAACTTATGAGTATAAGTATGTTATGTATGAGAAGCGATATGTAATGTTATTCGTTACAATGTGTTAATCTCTGACAAATCCTTTGCTGGTGAATCTTCCTCAAGAAATGACACAATTTACATCCTCTTGTGTATGAACTATTCTTTTTCAACTGTAAATATTTTAAATCCTTGATACCACTATGTTAACGAGTACTGTGATAAAAACTTGCATGTGAAGGTCATGCTTTATACACAAATTTTTCATTGAGCATGAAGTGACTCCAGAGTCAAATGTTTTTTTGTTGGATAAGGTGCATAATAAACATCAATTCATAAACATTTCATGTATTATTGACAATTATTAATTATGAGCATTTGTATATTTTATGAAATGTGAGGCATCATTGTTAATATGTAGTAGTAAGGTATTTAGCTAGTGAGATAATAACTTTTATGAATTTGCTTGTTTTATTGACGATGATAAAAATTATCTAAAATTCTGATGTAGAATTAATTATACTACCTATGTTTCAAAATTTGTTAATCAATTTGATAACAAATAATTTTAAATATACTTAATGTAAGAATTACTTAAAATATTTTTTTCTGAGCCGCCCTGTTTTAACCCTTTCAGATTTTAACAATGAAGAAATTCACGATTTAATTTGATCAGTATGTCAAAATAAATAAGAAAACCGGTTCATTTTTCGATTTTAAGATTTTTACTTTCATTTTCGAAGCTTCATCGAAAATGAACCGTCTAAACCCCGACCGTTCTAGTGAGTATCAGCTACCACTATTACCTATTACTATACTTACCTATATAATATCTATCTAAGATATATAGATAGTAAAAGGTAAGTACAGTAAAAGCTCCTTATTCGCGGGGTATACGTTCCGTAAATATGCCGCGAATACAGAAACCGTGAATACAGAATGGTAATTTGTATGGGATTATAGGGGATACGTTCCTAGGTGACAAAATAAAAAACAAACATAAAAAAATAACAATTTAATTGAAGTTTTTGACCATACTTATTAATTATTATCGTCAGGCTTAGGCAAACGTTTAAAGAACTTTGTAATTTTTTCTTGCTTGGCAGTTTTTAAAAGCTTCAGTTCAAACTGATATTCAGCAGTGGCATTAGCAATTTTCCTCTTAAAAATAAGACTTCGTTCCATGGACGGATCAATTTTCATAAAGAAATCACACAGCTCATTTGCCATTCTTAAACCTTCACTAAGATTTTTCAGATTAAATGTCACATTTCCAGTGCTTGTTGAAGCCTCTTCTTCAATGGGCTGTGAATTTAACATTTCTTTCAAGTCGGTTTCAGTCAAATCTTCATCTTGCGATTCAAGCAACTCCTGAATGTCACTTGATTCTATCTGTTCGAATCCATCTCGCCCTATTTCATTCGCAATTTCGGCTATTTTATTAATATGCATGTACTATGTACCGACTAAATCCGCGAATAAAGAAATCTTTAGCCGCGAATAAAGGAATTGAGTCACAATTTTTTAATCCGCGAATAGTGAAACCGCGAATGAAGGAAGCGCGAATAAGGAGCTTTTACTGTAGTCAAAATCTTCGTTTCCTTTCGTCGAAACCCTTCGTCGCTGTCGCTAACTGAAATAATATCAAAATAACAGATTTTTACTAAATGTAAATGTAAGTAAATACGGTACTTATAACAAAAAAAAACAATTATGAAAATTTTTGTCTGCCTGTCTGATTGTTGCTGCTAATCTCGGGAACGACTGGACCGATTTTGAAGGGACTTTCACTGGTAGATAGCTGATGTTTTCGGGACTAACATGGGCTACTTTTTGAACAGACTTTCAAAAAAGGAGGAGTAGGAGTTGTTTTTCTACCTATGTATACCTATTCGATATCTCCGTGATTTCTAAACCGATTTGCGTGAATCTTTTTTAACCGATACAAAAACTGCGAGATAGTCCTATAAAATTTCGGGTTCTAACTCCTCAATCCTGATGCTGCAGAATTTCTGCCCATCAAAACTCTGGGGAATTAGGAACTGTACATTGTGGATTGAAGAAGCGGACGAAGTCGCAGGCCAAGAGAATATAATCACTCCGTTTCGTCCGTTATCTCGGGAACGGCTGGACCGATTTTGACGGGGCTTTCACTGGTAGATAGCTGATGTTTTCTGGAGTAACATAGGCTACTTTTTAACCGACTTTCGAAAGAGGAGGAGGACATGTGTTTTTCTACCTATGTATATCGATTATCGATCTATGTAATTCCTAAACCGATTTGAGTGAATCTTTTTTTAATCGATACAAAATCTTTACAAGATGTTCCCATAAAAGTTTCGGGTTCCAACTTTTCAATCTTGATGCTACAGGGATTCTACCCACCGAAACAGGGGATTTAGGAACTTTCGATTGTGAATTGAAGAAGCGGACGCAGTCGCGGGCGTCTGCTAGTCAACTATATTATAAATATTAACTCTTTCATCTGTGCTGACTGGTACAATTATATTATCTTCTATGTTTAATAAATTATAGGGTCAGGCGGAATAAATATGTGACGCACAACGGATCTTTATATTTCTAATGCTGTTAAAAATATTATTTATAAGAAAAACTGATTATATTATACTTATAATTGCTGTCTTTCACATGATACCAATTAAATTCAAAATAGCCAAGCGAAATGTATATTTTTCATACAAAGTATAATATGTCTCAATTTTTTCCTCTTTAAAGGGAAAAATATAAGACATACGAGTATAAGGTTAAAAATAAACCATGTTTGAACTTCTATGCCTTCAGTGTTTTATAGAGATGGTGGTAATAATAAGATAGAGCTGGGAGATATGATATAAAAAAATCATTAAAATTAACAAAACAAAAAATTTGTTTACTTTCTTGATGGTAATAATTACAGTAGTCTGTACTTAATGTTTCAATATTAAACTTACATAACTACAAAATATGATAGTGAAAATTAAGGTAAGTCTGATACTATCTGTATCTGATCTAAATATGAGCTTTGACACTCCTCTGTTATATATAAAAGCTTTTATGTAACTTGCATTGTATGTAAGTATGTAACTATGTTTGTTCGGGTCGGATCTTGCAACTCAATTTTGAAGCAGATAGCTTCAACCGATTGAGCTGAAATTTTGTATACATGGTAAGTTTAAATGACAATGCATGGTTAGCTGTGTGACGTCATTGTAAATCCAACATGGCGGAACACTCACGGTGGCAGACTAGTTATTTTTAATGCACTCCTACAATATCGGTATCAAATGAAAGGGCTTGCTGAGAATAACTCGAACAGTCGTATAAAAATAAAGTGACGTCATCCTAAATCCAATATGGCGGACTCCTACAGAAGGCGAACTAAGATTTTTATGCTTTCCAAAAAATATCAACTGTCTTAATATACAGTAAAAGCTCCTTATTCGCGCTTCCTTCATTCGCGGTTTCACTATTCGCGGATTAAAAAATTGTGACTCAATTCCTTTATTCGCGGCTAAAGATTTCTTTATTCGCGGATTTAGTCGGTACATAGTACATGCATATTAATAAAATAGCCGAAATTGCGAATGAAATAGGGCGAGATGGATTCGAACAGATAGAATCAAGTGACATTCAGGAGTTGCTTGAATCGCAAGATGAAGATTTGACTGAAACCGACTTGAAAGAAATGTTAAATTCACAGCCCATTGAAGAAGAGGCTTCAACAAGCACTGGAAATGTGACATTTAATCTGAAAAATCTTAGTGAAGGTTTAAGAATGGCAAATGAGCTGTGTGATTTCTTTATGAAAATTGATCCGTCCATGGAACGAAGTCTTATTTTTAAGAGGAAAATTGCTAATGCCACTGCTGAATATCAGTTTGAACTGAAGGAGCTTTTAAAAACTGCCAAGCAAGAAAAAATTACAAAGTTCTTTAAACGTTTGCCTAAGCCTGACGATAATAATTAATAAGTATGGTCAAAAACTTCAATTAAATTGTTATTTTTTTATGTTTGTTTTTTATTTTGTCACCTAGGAACGTATCCCCTATAATCCCATACAAATTACCATTCTGTATTCACGGTTTCTGTATTCGCGGCATATTTACGGAACGTATACCCCGCGAATAAAGAGCTTTTACTGTAACACCATACACTGTTTCATTTTTTCCCACTTGCGTGTCTCATTTTTTACCCTACAAACAACTTGAGTTTTCCTATCAACGACTGGATGCAGAATAAAACCACCGCTCTCCCCCGCAAGCACGTCTCGCCCGGAATGCCGGGAGCGGGAGATGCGGCCGCGCTTGTATGAACGGGTTAACGCAAACGAAAAGTTCCTAGATCCCAATGTAAAGTTTGCGCGGCAATATTTTCGGTACTTTTTCAAATGTGTTATAAAGTATACATGCAATAAGTTATCAATTTAGTCATTTGAGTTCTAAGACATTACAAATGAAGTATACTTTTTAGTTTAATAAAGTTCTTTTTTGGTCTTTTTCTACGGAATTACAATCATGTCTTAGGGCGTCTTATCTTAACCCCGCCTGACTCTACCTATGTTGGTACCTACCTAACGTGTATTCTGCTCATGCGCTACGTAGTGATTTTATACTCTTGGGTTTATAGATCATTATGCCATTAAACAAAGTACTTACTCTGTGTCATTAAGCTGTGCTTGGACATTGCCTGTTCAATCTACGGAGTGATTATATTCTCTTGGTTTGAATCACCTTTCTGTCCTCCGCTAGGAGACAAGAGTTTGTGTGTTCTGTATCTCTGTCTGTTGTGGTATGTAGATTGCTCTGTTACTCTTTGTTGCTCTGCCTCCAGTGGCGCCCGTTAGTGTAGTGCGTAAAGTCGCCAACTATATGTACTTACTTGGATTATTATCGATTGATATTTTTCTCATACTCGTAAGTGTCTAGTGAATATTGTTTTTTTCTACGTCGGTCGTCGATGTTTCTGATTGCTTTTTGCGTTCGCTTCGATCTGTACCAAGTTCTTTGGTCTGTACTCTGTAAGTCCACAGTATTTTGATTTCTATTATTTTAAAAATTCATTGGTAAAACGCAAAACTGCCTTACGAATGAGTACACATGTCTTTATCTTATTGGTTGAGGGGAGAGAAGAAAGGTTTCCTATTGGCTAGTTGATTGTTGTCATTATTGTGTACTTTCTATAATTTCACGTTAGAGGGCTCTGATTGTGTTCTGAGAAGCTCATATTGCTTCTCAACACTAGATGTCGTTTTACATAGAACGTTCGAGAGTATAATTTATTATGCAAGATCACACCAAGGTCACGCCTATATGTTGTGATGTCGTAATGTCTGTATCTAAGTATTTCTTTTTGTATTGTGTCTTATGAAGGTTGAATTTTCAAAAACTTCTGAATGGTAAATCCGTTTTATTATGTACCTTCCAATCAGTAATTAGTACTACTGAATAAACGTAGTAGGTACCTTTACCTACTATGTTACTACTATTACTAATACTTTACTATAACTTTCACTATTACTAGCTGATGCATACGACTATTCCTCTTTTATTCAGAAACCAGTCATATTCATTGCGTTATCTTCTTCGTCGTCACAATGATGCCAGATTAACAAAAGAACGTTTTTATATATTCAACCCTTCACTACAAGATGACGTTGCTCTGTTAACAGTTTGTTTCAACTCTGGTATCTGATAAAATAACAGTGGTATGACATAGCGCCCAAAATAGCTAGAACAAGCGATGAGTCATCGAAGTTGATGAAAAATGATCCTCTACACATAAAATATCCACCGTTTTTTTTATAGAATTCGTAGAATTTATCACTTACCTATTCAAACAAGATGGCGATGCTGTTATGTGACAGCACTGCCATCTTGAGAAACATTAAGGTAACTAGCTTCGTAAGAGCTCATATGTTAGTAGATATCAATGACCCATGTTTTAGTAGCAATTTGTTCTAATTTTGTTGATACGTTACTTTTGGACAGCTCAGCTAGATGTTCAGAATGAAATGAAAAGTTAAAAAAAAATTTGTTATGTGATATATAATAATATTGATTTGTCTTGTTGATTTATATTAAACTAGACGATGCCCGCGACCTCGTCCGCGTGACCTAAGGTTTTTGGATTCCCGCTAGAACTCTTCAATTTATAATCTATCTCTACTTCAAATTTCAGCCAAATCCGACCAGTAGTTTTTGCGTGAAAGAGTAACAAATGTACTTACACACACACACACACGCATGCAAACTTTCGCCTTTATAATATAAATTTAATATAATTTACATTATCGCATTATATGGTTGCCAGTTACCTGCGATAATTTACATTATCGCAGGTAACTGGCACCATAATGTAAATTATCGCAGGTAACTAGCACCATATCTTATTATTTTGTAGGTACTTTGTTTTGGTACCGAAATTCATACCGGTTAAATAAGGGATTTTCTTTGTAAAGATTGAGATTGTGATATCATTATACTGACTTCAAAAAAGGAGGAGGTTCTCATTTCGTTGGAATCTTTTAAGCTATTGCATAGCTTCTATTGCGGGCCTTGAGCGTGGAGACCGAATCCAGAAATTCCGTAACGAAAAAAACCTGACACGGGACTCCTCTCACCGCTAGATGGCGTTGATAAAAAATGCTATGCAATAGCTTTACCGCGGCAGTCCCCACACGTCTTTTTTTTTATGTATGTTCCCCGATTAGTCGAAGATGCTTTGACTGATTTGGAAAATTGGTTAATTCATTGTGACGTAAAGGAGAAACAAACACACACACACATACACACACATACAAACTTTCGCCTTTATAATATTAGTGTGATTAGGAATTAGGATTAGGATAATTAATAATAATCATCTTTCTCTTTTTTCTAGATTATAAGTAATTAATGAATTAAGTGTAATGCGGTAGAAGATTTTAAATTAAATTATAGGTATTGTTCCAGATGTAATTCAAGATGAACATGATAGAAGTTGATACGACGCTAATTGTAAAATGCCGATTATGTTTGAGTGAAACAGGGCAGTACCAAATAGCACCTAACGTTCAAATGCAAATCAAATACTGTTTCGATATAGACGTAAGTACTTTACAAATTGAAATTTATAAAATGCATAAACAATATACATAGCTTCATATTACTTACATTATATAACTTATCTTTTAAAATTTACTGTCTTCTTCTAAACTCAAACTGTCTGTGTTAATCTTTAATTAAGCCAGCTTATTGTTAAGGTATAGCTATAACAAATAGGCATATGTATAGTAAAAATAACAATAATTATCCTCCAGCTAAGTGTAAGTACCTAATAATACTTGTTCAAAAACAGGTTACAATACAAAACAATATTATTCATAACTACGTTTTTTTAAATATGTATTACGAATGCAATAAGGTGTCTGTCGGTTTATTTCACTATCGGTCTATCTGTCTTTGTAAAGCCCAACCACTTAACTGAAAATAGACGTTATACGTTTTTTTTTTCTCCGAGGAAAATCAGAGTAACCACTTGATTTTAAAAACATGTATTGAAATTGATTTACTCCTACATACTTTTAATCGTAGTTGATTCGCAGGGAGCCGCTGAACATAGGAAGTACAAGACCGAGGCCTATGGATGTCCATGCAAGAGATATATTTTGTTCAGCAGTACACTGTCTATAAATGATAAAAAAGATTTTTTTTGATTTTATACGTGGTTGTTACAGGTTCAACCATTTGATGGCTTACCACAACTAGTTTGTAAAAAATGTGAATCTATTTTGAGCCAATATACTGGTATAAAACAATATTTTCAAGAAAAGCAAAAACATCTTATGTCCAAAGTGAACTCAAAAGTAAGCAATATAATGATATAACTCACTTGATAACATATTAACTTAATTGTACCAACAAAAAACAAAATCATGCTAAACCTAAGCATTTTCTATTAATTACACCTATATATAATAATCATGGCAGACACAAAAAAGAAGGAAAGGAAAAATATAAATATATATAACGAAAATAATTGCGATTAAAAATGTATTATGTAAGTTGACTTTCGTTATTTTATTTCTGTTTTTAAATGACATTCAATTTTCAGATAAATATTGACAATACAATTCAGCAACAACAAAAGTCAGCAAGTTTTGCACAAACTGAAGATGGAAATAAAAAACGACCACTAAGGACAATAAGGGACAACAATAAAAAAACAACAGTTTCCACAAAACAATCGGCCCTTAAAAGTGTAACATTTAAAACCAATCAAAGCAAAGACTCTGAAAAAAAATGTCAAAGTACATACACCAAATATTTTGTATGTCGATTTTGTGACAAATCTTTTAAAGATAAAAAAAACATTACCAACCATATTCACAAGCAATGTAGATTGTATACGAAATATTCCAATATAAATAAGTCATTTTGTTTGGTGGAATTAAATAAAGTAGGACCAAAATGTAACGTTAACGGTTCAATAGTCATATGTAATGAAAACAAAATAATTCAATCCAAAAAAGCATTTTATTACATTCTTTACACTAAAAAACCAAATCACCAAAATGACTTGTCCGATTCTGATGGAAATTTTGATATTGATAATAAAAAACGTAAAAGAAAATGTCTAAGCACAAGAAGGTCAAATAAATATATTGCGATAGAACAAAATACTGCTAACAGTTTTGATGACAAAACAGAAAGTGAACGGGAAAAAGGTGATGTATTTCAAGCAAAACGTGAAAGAGATGCTCTTCTCGTTTCTGATAATGAATGTGCAAATAAAAAAGAAGATCCTAGAAGAATTTCAACCAATCCTAATGGAAAAACGAAAGAATTCTGTGCTGAAAAACCCTTTCAAGAAAAATCAAATACAAGTCATGATAAAATTATAAGTAGTATTATAGCAAGGTGTTCGAACAAGTATCTAAATAGGTTTAATTTGTCTGAAGGAGACAGCACTACTCATTGGCAAGAAAAATCTCGTGAGCATAAAATTGATAACATAGAACGAAAAGTCAGTTACGAAGACGAAATTAGAATCAATAGTCTTTTGAGATCTATAGGACAAAAAAATATTGAAGTTGTATGGTTGCCGAAAGTAGACACAAAAGTAACAATAAAGACCAGATTAAAAGAAAACCAGGATAGTTATAAAAATGATTTTAGTTTTGAGAATATTACATCGCTTTTAAATAATAGAAATGTTACTGAAGATTTTGTTCTTGATTTCGAAAGAATTTCAAAACTGGATTCTTGCGTAAATGAACAAAGTGAAGAACAAAAATGGACTAAAGTCGATAAACAGTGTTCAAATAAAGCGAACGAAAAAGAACAAGAAAATTTTACTCTTGTTTTAGAAGGAATTTCAGATCTGGAGGCTTGTATTAATAAAATTATGAAAGAACAACAACCGATTGAAGTTAATATACCTTGCCAAGAAAATGAGACTGAAAAAGAAAAAGGTTCTATAGCTGGTAATATAAAGAAACGTAAGATGCCAACTGTCGAGAAAATTTCAAATAACGACTTGATATTAGCAAAATTGTTGACGTCCGTTAATGCATCTGAAAGCAAAAAAAATGATAATGTTTCTCATTTACGTAATATTCTGAATATGGACAGAAATTCGACAAAGTTATTAAATGCAAATCCAGTGGCCAACCCTAAGAAACTACCGAAAAAGATCTTTAATGAGCCAAATATAAATGTAAACATCTATTCGGATGAATCTATAAACTTATCTGAAATTATCGAGCAGAATGATAAAGACGAAAACTTCGATATTCTTCACATGCCAAGCATAGCATCGAAACTTAGACCACTTACAAATGTTTTGCATGAGCAAACAGATGTTGGTTGTAATAATAATAAATATACTAATGAAATGAATAATTATAACAGAATACCACGATCTACCCTTCCCAAAATTCAATGTAAACCTATATCTGAGCTAATTTCTGACGAAGCATTGCATTTACAAAATAATGCTTTTGTTCCAAATGCAACTACTAACTGTAGAATAAGTAATGAAAATCAGAACCAAAATTTTATGATGCAAACAAATGACAGTAACATGCTTTATATTGAAAGTGATCAATTTACAAATGTGAATTCTATTCAACAGGATGTTGTTTATTATCCAAAAAGACAAAACATTGAAGCACTTATGTTTAATCCAATCGAAAATCTGTCAGGGTCATCAGAATTAGTCCAAAATCATGACACGTTTAATACGCAGTTTGTTCAATTCGCAAATACGGGAGCTAATGCAAGATTTCAATATTTTACAAATAATACCTATATTTAAAAAAAAACTTAAGAATTAAGAAGACAGTCAATAAACAATTACAAAGAGGTGCCTTGGTAATTTTCATTGTTAGTTTTGATTTTGAAACAAGGATTTGCTATCAAATCACAAACCTAAGATGAATTAATTAACCTAAGCGTTCTTCCTATCGTAGTAAGTACTATTCGTGACCTGTAATAATTCTTTTTAGTTATTAGTTGCAACATCAGTTCATTTGTTTTATACAATATTCATAATGGATTTTGATTCATAAAATAAAAGTTCCACGGCATTGAAACTACACAAAGTCTATTTAATTTCATAACTTATATTACTTTTAGTTCTGTCTATATTTATTAATTTCCTTATCCCTTTTGGAGTGCCTGACCTTAGGAAAATTTCGGATTGCATTGATGACGATTTGGTTATGAGCGCCACCTCTTATTATTCTCTAGGAAATTAAAATTCCAGTAGATGGCGCTATTACATAGTTTAGCTATTTGTCGATAGATGACGGATGAGATGACTTTTGATTGGAATATTTTTAATATTATTTTTGGAGCTTGCACTATCATGGTGACTATATCAGAAATTATTATTATTTTTAGAAATGTACAATGATTAGTTAAGTTTACATGATTTACTTCGAAATATTTAAAAATAAATCTTTCAACAGTTTTTCAACAGATTTTCATATCCAAATATCTTGTCTTATAATGTTATTTTGAATAAGTTTACCGTAAGTTTACATTCGCATAAGTTTTAATGTAATAGGTATTGCTGTGGTATTGCTTGATCGACAAATCCTACGCTATTGGCGTTATAGCGTCACCTCTTTTTCTATTCCATAGACATAAAGGTTCCACTAGGTGGCACTACGAAATAGTTTAGCTACTTAACGGTAGATGGCATTGTTGTATTTAATTACCTACATATTATTATTTTACTTTGACAGCTCACTCACTGCCTCACATTTTGTAACTTGAACTTCAATGATTTTAATCTGCTGAATAAAGAAAGAAGCTACACATTTTAAAATCTCATTTTCCATAGTACCGGTAAGCTTGTAGTTTTAATAAAAACCCGCGAAAATGTAATATAAACAAATCTGTGTGTTTCCATGTATTAGTGTTTAAATCTGTGCTAGTTTTTTTAAAGTTGCAGCTGTTATTGTATTTTATGCATATTTTATGACAGGAATTTAATATTATTTTTAATGATAATTGCTTACATATTTATATTTGTTCAATGTTTTGGAGTAATCCTTCATTTTTCCGTTAGAATTATGTACCAGTTCTTTATTATTATTATACTAACCCATATAGGAACAAAATATGACTTATCTACTGTTAACCAGGATTTCTATTTACGAGGTCTTTAATAAAGTAGTTTATAATTGGATGTTGTTAATAAGGTATTTACTTAGTCAACAAATATATTCATATTCATTAATAATTGATATTATATCCCACTGTGAATCTACTAAGTATTAGGTTTTTTGTAAACTATGATGGCTGAGTATAAGAAAATAAGTAAGTATGTTATGATTTATGAAAGCTTAAAATTTTTTTCAGATGTAAGCCAAGATGAATATGATAGAAGTTGACCCGAAGCTCTTCATCAAATGTCGATTGTGTCTGGATGAAACAGGGCATTACCAAATAGTGCCTAATGTTCAAATGCAAATCAAATACTGCTTTGATATAGATGTAAGTGTTCTACTTATAATGTTGATTAACTTTGAAATGTTGATCTTTCTCAACTTGGAAATTGTAATTTAAAAATTTAAATAAACTTTGCAAAATAATATACTTTAAGGCTGAAATTTATAGGTCGCACTCTCACTCTTCTCGGACTCAAGACAGAGATAAAACGAGATAGATTTATGTCAGAGCACATTTGTGTCTTGTTTTAAGTCTTAAGTCTAAGCTGAGTCTAAGCTTAGCATACAGTATAGATTTAATACTCTTTTTGTTTGAAATTATATGACTAAATATGCCTCTATGTTATGAAGGCCCAAACCTATGTATAATAGTTTGTCATTCACAATTCACAAGCACCAAATTAGCTACCATACTTCTCCATGATGCAAACCATCTGTGTACCAAGCTTCTGCTTAATCAGAAAAAAGAAGTACTACCAAACTGTAGAATCAACTCCCTTCGATGGTGTTCCCACTTAATTACAACATGGGGTTATTCAATGGGAGAATCAACAAATTCATGAAAAGCCGGCAACACATTGGTGGTGCTCTCTGTTCCATATTGAACGATTCATTTTATTTCTAGGAATAAAAAAATATTTTCTTCCCTACAATAACTATTCATAGTCAACAGTTTCTAAATCCCCACAGATTAGGGGGGTAGTACCCCTGCAGCATCAGGATTGAGGAGTTGGTTTCTGGAATTCAAAGATGTAGTCTACTTGGTACCTACAATAACTATTCATAATCGACAGTTCCTAAGTCCCTACAGTCTAGGGAGGCACTACCCCTGCAGCATCAGGTTTGAAGAGTTGGGTGCTGGAATTCAAAGATGTAGTCTTTACTTGGTACCTACAATAACTATTCATAACCAACAGTTCCTCAATCCCCACAGTTTAGGGGGGCATTACCCCTACATCATCAGGATTGAGGAGTTGGAACCCGAAATTTTTATAGGAGCATCTTGCGAAGATTTTGTATCGATTTAAAAAAATATCCACGCAAATCGGTTAAGAAATCACGGAGATAACGATATACATAGCTAGAAAAACACAACTTCTACTCCTCCTTTTCGAAAGTCGGTTAAAAAAGTAGTCTAAGTTACTCCCGAAAACATCAGCTATCTACCAGTGAAAGCCCTATCTTAATCGGTCGAGCCGTTCCCAAGATTAGCGGCAACAAACAAACAGACAGACAGACAAAAATTTTAAAAATGGTTTTTTGTTATAAGTACCATATTTAATTACATTTGGGAAAAAACAGTTTGATAATTTAAGTAGTAAGAACCAATTAAACTAGAGTAAATAGGAAAAATGATGAACATTCATATAAAATACTGTTTTATTAAACCATGTTTTTTTATAAAATACAGGTGAATATATATATAGTAAATACATATATGGTGTTGCTGCATGCCTGATGGACAAGTCAAGGACAACATACAGATACACTAATATTAGCTAAGGATTTTACTTTTAACTCTGTATTTATTTTCAGGTCGAACCATTTGACGGCCTACCACAACTAGTTTGCAAAAAATGTGAATCTATACTGAGCCAATATGCTGGTATAAAACAAATTTTTCAAGAGAAGCAAAAAAATCTTAAATCTAAATTGAATTCAAATGTAAGTTTTTCAAAAATTTCTTTGCTTTGTTATGTATCTGTTGAGAATAGTAAGAAAAATATTTTTCTTCCAAATTGCACAGTAGAAAACCTAGTATTATAAACCAATCTTCTTCTTAGGCTAAGAGTCATCCCACTAAGTGGGGTCCACTTTATGGCATGCTTTTGCCCGAACTTGTGCATTAGATTTTCTCAATTTATTGGCTCTCATGTCTGAACTCACAAGATCTAGCCAGCGCTTTCTTAGACGGTCGTGAGATTCAACTCCAGGGACGGCGATGTTAAGACATCAATATTACCGACGTAACTTTGTGATTTCGTGCTACATGACTATGTGCTACAATCCAGTATTTTGTGGTAAATAAATGGCTAGGACCATGATATGCTATAATATATTGTTTGTGCTTAATATGACTAAGCACCTACTTATCTAAATATATAAAAGGCAAAGGTGATTGACTGACTGACTTACTGACTGACTGACTGACTGACTGACTGACTGACTGACTGACTGATCTATCAACGCAGAGCTCTAACCACTGGACCGATCAAACTGAAATTTGGCATACAGGTAGCTGTTAGGATGTAGACATCCGCTAAGAAAGGATTTTGGAAAATTTCAACCCCAAGAGGGTTAAATAGGGGGTTAAAAAATCGAACCTAACGTGAGCGAAGCCGCGGGCATAAGCTCGTTTAATATAATATGTAACAGTGGCGTATTTACCCTTGGGCCATGGGGTCGGCAGGTTGCTTTGCGCGTGGACAACTTCGCCACCATCATCTACAAACGGCACTGAATGTGTACAAAAACATTAATTTGAAGTTTTTACAAGTAAAGCAATTTACAACTAAAAATTTCCTCATAAAACTTGAGTTTTATTTTCAGGTCAAAATAGACAATATCATTCAGCAACAACAAGACACTGTAAGTTCCACACAGGCTGATATTGAAAATAAAAATAAAATAGATGAACTAACAAGATACAATAGAAAAACACCAGTTCCTACAAGACCTTCTTCCACAGAAACTGTACTATCAAGTTTTAGTCAAAGTCAGACGCAAAATAGAAAGACTATTCTAGGAAATAAAACTAATAAAACATGGGAAAGTATGTATACCAAATATTTTGTGTGTCGGTATTGTACTAAAACTTTCAAAGATAAAAAAGGGATTAACAGTCATATTCGAAAATGGTGCAAATTGTACACCAAATATTCCAAAATGAACAAAGCATGCCTAGTGAAATTGAATAAAATAGGATCAAAATCAAATCTTACTGGCACAATAGATAATGTTGTCTGTGATGAAAACAAAATTATTCAAGCCCGAGAAGCATATTATATTCTTTACACTAATAAAGTAAATGACCAATGTGACTCATCTGATTCATCTGATGAAGATTTTATCTTTGATAAAAAGAAACGTAAAAGACGACGTTTAGTTTCTAGAAGCTCAAATGAAACTGTTGTGATTGATCATAATACTGGGAAGAAGTCTGATGATGAAAAATTAGCAAAAGCTATAAAACCTGAAAAAAATAAGAATACTCAAATTGTTTCTCATATTGAATGTGTAGATATAGAAGACTCTGACAGCAACTCTACCCAAAGTAGTGCGAAAACAAAAGATTTTGAATCAGAAATACCACACTATGAACTAACAAAGACAATTAACGATAAGATGATACATAACATAATAGTAATGTGTTCCAACAAGTACATAAGTAGGTTGAATTCATCTGATGTAGGAAACACTAATAAAGACAGAGAAGAATCTTCTCTTAAGCATAAAATATTAAGCATTGGGAGAAAAGTAATTCACAGTAAAGGAATTAACACGACTGGTCTTTTGAGATATATGGAACATAAAAATCTTGATGTTATTTGGTTTTCAAAAATGGACACTAAAGGTACAATTAAAACCAGATCAAGAGAAAGTGGAGATCGTCATAAAAGTTTTGGTTGGGAAGATGTTACATCTATTCGAAATTGTAGTTATGTTCCTGAAGATTTTGCAGATGTTTATAAAAAAAAATCAGAAATAGAGGCTTGTATTAAGGAAAATATAGAAGACAATCAAACACCAGCTCAAGTTACTAAAGAGTGTCAAAGAAAGTCAAATGAAATCTGCCAAGAAAGAAGTCCTTCAATGAAATCAATCAAGGAATTTGAACTTCAATCTGGTGGGGATAGTTCATCTAACAAACCAGTATCCGTAAATATGCCCACAAACGTCGATACATCCGCGAAAAAAGATAATAATAGTTATTTACGCGCTGTTCTGGATGCGGACAGAAACTGGACAAAGTTACTAAATGCTAACCCTGTAGCAAACCCTAAGCAGCTACCGAAAAAAAATACATTTAACGAGCCAGCTTCAATTGTTAAAATTTATTCAAATGACGCTGAAGGTATTGAACATTCTAATACGGAAAATAGTAACGAAATGCTTCATATGCCTATTATTACATCCACAGTATCACTTGCGCAACCAGTTAACAAAGAACAGTCAGATAATGTTTGTAGTAATCAGAGTGCTAATGAAGTGAATAGTGTTAGTAGTGTACCGCAATCTGCGCTGCCCAAAATTAAAGTAAAACCTGTATCTGAGCTAATGTCTAATGAGGCACTGAAGCAGCAAAATGAGTCCTCTTTTGTTTCAACTACAGGATGGGCAGTGAATAATGAAAGCCAGCACCAAAATGTTGTGTTGCAAGCAAATGACCCTAACGTGGTTTATTTGGCAAGCCCACCATTTAATAATGTCATTCCTGTACAACAGGATGTTGTTTATTATACACAAGGGCAGGACATTGCAGTAGGTGGGTTAAACCCCACTGTAAATCAGTCGGGCTTAAATCAAGCACCAAAGGAGCGGGAATATGTAATATTACACACTGTTGAATTACCGAATACAAGAACCGAGTCGCCGTATCGATATTTTCAAAAGTTACTTCAAATGCATAACCTAATTCTGTTAGACAGCGTACATGTAATATCGAATTCAATGAAATGTCTCACGAAATTTAAAGTGGTTTTTGAACAAGAGAGTAACTCACCAGTAAAGTTGTGTTTGCTTTTATTTTGTGAAAACAATATATTCTGTATAAAAGCAAAGGACCATCTTATGAAAGAATTAGATATAGCCAAGTTTTCGGCTAATTGGCAATGGGAAATACTCAAGGTTTTTAAAGGTGACGATGTCGTGCCTAAGCTGCTCGCAAGTGCCACAAGGTTTGGTCATCCGATGTACAACTATACAAATTACTTCACTAATTTGCTACGGTCAATTGCTTTTACGAAAGAATCATAGTAATCTGATCACTATTTTTCTTTAAACGTATCTAGCAAGTACTGTAACTATACTTATTACTTTATTATATTTCTCTGTATTAATATTGTAATTAGTTTATCTATATTATTATTTTTCATGAGATAACAATTTAAGCGATATTCCAAAGAGTTTAAAAGCTCTAACTGTATCTGACACCTTGTTGTTACCTACTCATTTTATTTTCTTAGTCATATGAGAGTAAAAAATATAGCTATTTATATTTTTGAAATCTAAGGACGTCTTTTTTATATAAATAATGAGCAAATGAGCAGGCGGGTCATCTGATGTCAAGTGATAACAGCCGCCCCTAAATATTTGGAGCACCAAACACTGCCAATGCGTTGCAGACTTTTCAGGAATTTATTAATTCGTGGAAAACATCTGCTGCAACGGAATGAATTTAAAACTGATAAGTTCAACTAATACGGTACTACTCTATTTTTTGGGTGTCCCATTTGTTCTATACCGACGCAGGAGTCGATCGTATATTTTGTATTAAAGTGTTAACCTATAGGTGCTTGAAGGTTCCCAATTAAATTTTAAAACATCAAAAAATGCGGGGTCTGCTGGAATCCAACCCACATCCACATCTTGGGAACCGCGCCTGAATGTGTTGACCAGATTACACTACAGCCAGGGGCAAATTCCCCATCGCTCGACCCCGAAATTGGAGTCGCTATTTGAAACCTATAGATATTGTAACTTTTTGAAAAATCGGGATTTTCGAGATAAAACACTTCCAGCAAACGAATCTCACATTTGCCAAATGTACCATATCTACTTTCAATTAGTTTAAGCATAGCGACAATGTATTTGTCGATTCATTATACTTAATATGGGGTCTTTGAAAACTAGCCGCACTTCGATACCAGCCAGCCCCTTAATTTTATGATCTACGTTTAATAATGCACGTGAGGATGAGGTTAAATATTTTTTGAAAAGTTCTGTTCAGTGAATAACTTTCCTGTAAACTTACAATAGAAATTGTTACTGTAAATAAATTATATAACACAAAAATTTTATCTGATGAGCGATGAGCTTGTATTGGAAATCTGTCAAAAGTATTGTGCCTTTGACAGATTTCAAACGAAAACCCGTTTTAACGGCTTGTTTTTTTGTGTAGAGATGTAAGATCTGCCGTCACATACTTACTGGCGTTTAAACTGTTTGTTGTAAATATTATTACAGTTTAATTAGTATCTAGTTCTTTTCTATTAATTACTTTGTTATTGATACCAAAATTAAAAAAAAAAAACAAATACATGACCTAAGTATTATAATATTTTTTTATTAATTCCTAAGACTAGATTTAACATCACAGCATTATCCTAACGTCCATATCGCGTCTACATTGTTAAGCACTTCAATTGGTGTCGAGTGTTTGTGGAACATGAAGTATCCTTGTATTTGAGCTGGACTGACATCCCTTTGTCTCTCCATGACCCTGGAAAAAAGAAATTAAATATTTAAATTACCCTCGAATACTTATATAAGGCAATTTTCGGCTCGTATCTTATGGTTGCATGTGTGTCGTATCTGTGTTATTGTGAGCGAGAGCTTACTCGCGCCTGACCGCTCCCACCTAGGCGCCTGACAGGCACGCACACTTACGCAATGTGCATATCCACGACGTAAGCACAAGTAAAGCGCCCGTAACTTCGTCAGATAAACATACTATATCAAAACATCCTTACAAAAAAATGTGAATGTTTGTTTTTTGTTGATTTGATCTTCAATCACGCGGCAACGGAGCAACGGATTGACTTGATTTTTTTCATGGGTATAGTTGAGGACTTGGAGGTTACCTTTATTTTCAGGAAAAAACGAGGCTTACTGCAGGATTTTTAAAAACATCACTCCATAGCTTATCCAGCTAGACCCATTTATCTATTTTGAGATTATAATACGGATGCAGCAAATGAGTGTAGAAGATAAAAATACTAACTTTTCTGCAAACACCTTGGCATGTTCCGCTTCTTTGTAAAACCTTAGAAACATCAGCTCCACTTGTGCTTGGTCACAGTAGCCTACGTACTCTTTCATATCCACGCGCCCTGGTCTGATCAACGCTGGATCTAACCTGAAAGTTTCATTGGACTAAAGTGAATTGCAAAAAACTAGGTTGGATCACGACGTTTGCGGAAAAGGTGCATCAATCATTGCTAGTCTCAATTGCGCTGATTGGTTGAATCTATGCAACAAGAATGAGCAAGACTCGCTATTGAGAGTGTCGGCCAATCGGAGATCATTGCGATCATCGCACTATATGTAGACAATGCCACCGCCAGAGTCAACATCTGTGGCTACAGCAGTTCCGACAAGGAAGAAACTTCTGTTTATCTGGTAATGTTGAATTTGTGGCTCTGAAAGCAGAATTGGACTTCAACGTACCGAGCCTTACCTTTCTAAATAGTTAGTAGTCATGAAGACTATTCTCGCTTCGGTGGACGCAACGCCGTCCAAACAGTTGAGTAGTCCGCTGAAGGTAACTCTGTTTAGGCCTTCATAGGCGGCCTTCTGTTTGGATGTTTCTTCCCTCGATGCAAACGCAGCGTCAATGTCTTCGAGAAGTATTATCGACTGTTGTGGTGCTACACTGTGACGAAAACAAAACAGTGAAATAGTATTATGTATTTATCATTTATTCTAGGAAGTTCAGTACGTTTTGCAGCAATTCAGTAGCAATACAATTGCAAAAATATCGCGATACAGTCGCAGGCTGTATGACTTGACCTAGCTAACAACGATGCTGCATTGCTACTACCGCGATACAGCATCGATACAGACGCGATGCAGCATCGATACAGTCGTGCACTACTAGTGACTACCTGTGAACGCCCGATGTCGTTCGAAACATTCGCGTGTTAGTAGCAATGCAGAAGCGATGCTGAATCGATACTATACAACTGTATCGCCACTGAATCGCTTCTGTCGCGCGTTGCAAATGCGTCGAAGCGCCAAAAGTAGCGATGCAGACGCGCGTTAACGAAGAATGCTACTGATTCGCTGCAAAAAGACGCCGTGGGCAATCTCCCTAAGAGTAAATTGGTTACTAAAATTCACTAGGTTACATTATTATATTTCAATGTACTATTTTTTTTTACCTAAGAAGATGATTTAATCTGTCATCGGTGAGGCCTCTCTCAGATAGATTGAGCACACAAATGTTGTATTCCAACTGCCCAGCCAGTGCCATTATAAATGAGGATTTCCCACAACCTGGTGGCCCGTGAAGCAGATAACCTGAAAATAAGTTGTTCGCTTGATAAGTGCCACCATATCCCTTCCAAGTTAGCCCACTACCATTATAGACTACATCATCAATTACCATTAGGTGTGATCACAGTTAATAACTATCTTGTAATCGAATAAAAAAAGACTACACACCTTCGACAACATTATGGAGAACTCTCAGGCATGCAGATCTCCTTGTAATATTTTCTTTATTTTACTTTACTTATTACTTGATTTATATTGACTTTGAGATATTAGTAAAGTTTATACATTATATAATTTTATGGTGAATATTTAATTTAACTTTGCTAATATTTCAACTTTTGTCTGTTAAAATACTGAATTAACAAATTATGGCACAGAGTTTTCATGTAACATTTTTTAAAATATTTTTATTAAAATTGTTATAAGCATATTATGTACCTCTCCTGTAGGGTATGCCTCTGTCAGTATACCAGTGTGGGTTATCAATGAAGTCCAGACAATCTGTGAGGATTTTCTCTGTTAGACCTGATTTCAGCACCACACTTTCGAGGGGTCTCCGTCTTCTAGGGTGTCCAAACGGCCGCCACTCAGACCCCATTGCTGTGTACATCACTGTCATACCTTCGTGTTGTTTAAGAGCCATTGTTCTTGCTTTAAAAAAAGGGATTACTTTCTGAATACAGTAAACATCAGTATGCATAAAGTTGTTAACTCCATACAGGTTACATTGTTAGAAAAAAAATCCCATGTTAAAGATGACAAATATTTGCCTTTCCTCTCCAAATTATACATTGAGCTTATGTTAGGCTGGACACAATAATAATTCAATAGGTGGGGTTTGAACTGTTAAATGTTTAATTCAGTTTCTTGCCAATTACTATTGAATTTGCTATTGAAGCTTCAAAGAATAGAAGAATGGAAGACTTTTTGTTGGCCAGAGATGGTTCTTATAAGTAACTCAATTATAAAAGTGTCTGTGAAAGCTTGGTCCAACCTATTATGTACTAGATACTATTCAATTTCATATTAATTAAAATAGTTTTACAGACAGACAGAAATACTGAGTCTAGACAAATTATGACATTGAATATGTTCTATAAAAGTTAGTTGACAATGTAATTTATATGCTTGACCAAAAATCTTAACTTAACCATGGCACAGATTTACATCCTACCTTCTTCAAGTATATCATAGTAGAGTTGTTTGTTCCATCCAAAGGATGTTAACGTGACAGTTTCCCATGGAACACCCATGTGCAGATCTAATGTTTGTTGTTCTCTTACTCTGTCCACTTTTATCCATGTTCCACCATATCTGTAAAAGTTTTCAGTGATCTATAAAATTTTCTCCCTTGTGTGGTTTTAAATTATTAGTTTTTTAAACATTATGAAACAAAAAGATTACTTACATTACATATTTCATAATGTTATGTAATGTTTTAGAACTTCTATGAGTATATCCTATTAACCTACAAATGATTCCTATTTCAAAAAATATAATAGATTACTTAGTAGGTAAGAATGGTATGGTGAAATACTCACTAGGAGAAAGAAGTTTGACTGATTAATAGTCTAAAGCTTTTGCCTACAGCCGCTGTTCACAATACCTTGGTTTCTACTCAACCAATTTGAATGAAACTTTGTTCTGATGTAAATCCTATTATGTAATAGATTAGTAAAACAATGTTTATGGCGGATACCTAAAGAAATGCTGGCCAACACTAGGAATGAAGTCATATTTAGTCTTTATTTGGCCTGTGTCTTTCTGAAGGAACGAAGTTTCTACACTGAGATGCTGGGTTTGTTTCGCTCCCTTCTGTGTGATCCACTGTAATAGCCACTGGTAAGACTTATCTCGGCATGGTACCTCGAGAGTTATCATACAATGCCTTCTAAATAATAGCGTCGAAGTTTGAAAACCTTTTCGTAAAATAGCTGCTGCTGCCCCAACGCCAAAGAGACCGAAACCAGCGCCGAAATATGGATTCTGTGACAGAGAGCCTACATACTCAGTTAGTGACATTGTATTCTCTATTATTTAATTGATAATAACTATTTATAAATATTAATTTTATTCAGGAAAAATCGTAAATTGGTTACGCGACGATTTTCGTTGGTTTTTATCACAGATTACTATGATACTACGTATCAGATGGCTCAGTACCCTACAAATTTTAAACCCTCGAAATCAAGGCGCATGATTGGCTAATGTATCATTTTGGAAAACTGCTGTAACCAATGGCGTAATAACAATTTTTTAAATCTATTTTTGTCTATGGATTTTTATTTTTGTTATGAAGGTATCTACCATAGGTATGTACCATAGGTATCTACCACAGGTATGTACCGCAGGTATCTACCTATTGCCATCCTTGCCCATAATAATAATTATAGGTTATAATTTATAAAAAATAGGAAATAAAGAAACAAATTTTTTTAAAATATTTGTTTAATTCACTTTGAAATAACATAATACCTATCGCTTTCGTTATACACATTTTTGGAATTTCAGGTAAATCTTTATGATCTTGTCTAATATATACTTATATGTCCTAATTTTGTTTATTAAATACACCCTACACCAATTAAGACGTCATATTTTTAATAATTATTTGTTTCACGAAACGTTTTTCAAATTACAACACACTGGTAAACACATAAGATCCTAAACACTTTTATAATATAAATCACAAAACTTTGTCTTTTCTCACACTGTGGAAACTTATAAAAAAAAGCGTCCATACGCGAATTATTATAACGGGCACATAACACTTGCACTATATTTCAATAAATTGAAATAACAATTGCTATTCTGGGACAGAATAATATGAAAATTAAACTAAAAAAACCAAATACAATAATAATGGCGTCGATTGGGCGTCAGCCATCAGGAGAATCATAGATTACTGTAGATCTATAAATACTTCATACTACATATAGGTACCTAATGTAGATATAGAGATGTCTGTAAAAATTGTCATGCATCATAGTGGAAAAGATTTTGTAAGGCTATGGAAATTTGTATGGGACTGAACTGGCCGTGGTTTTTATTTTTATGATTGACATTTGACAATGGCTTCACATTGACATATTATTTTGTTATGGATAGATGACAGTCAGCTGATTGATAGACGTAGATAAAACAATAAAATAAAAGTGACATTGACAAGCGTACATAGAGCTAAATTGCAAATGTGCAAACATCATGTTCTATGGTGCAAACTGGGGCTAGAAGCCACTATATAGCACAGAGTACTTTGAATAGCTATATAGGTAGTCAGAGCCGTAAAATTAGTTGATGCTGGGTACACACTACACACACCGGCCAAACCCAAGGCCAAACGAATGCCAACGCCCAACGAATGGGTCTCGCTGGCCTTGGTTGGTCCTATCTGGGGGCTGATTCTGTAACTCAGTGCCTATCAAAAAATGGAAGGAAACTACTGACATGTATTTTTTATCCATTGAAGGTTTACTATGAAATAGTAAATGACATTTTCTCTTCAAACCTGAGGCACTGAGTTACAGAATCAGCCTGCTTCTTTTATTTTTTCTTGTCCTTGCTAATTCGTTATGGTAACCACAACAAACTAGCAATTTTATTTATTTCGTCGTGTCATGATCGGTCTATGATCAAATTGCGAATGCGAGCCGGAATCAGGTGCCAACGATCGTTTGCTTGACCGCAAAATGTATTTGGACGAAGGCCAACGAGCGTGCGGTAGCCACAAACATATAAGAGTAAGCAGACCTAACATAATTTTCACAACTACATCTAAACGAATAAATAATATCTTCGCTTGCTTCTCTCCAACAAAAAATATATGATTCTATCTCTTTTACTTCTGTTGTTGCAACACTTACGCACTCATAGACATAATTGAGCTTGAGGCAATTGCCAATTCGTAAGTTACAAATAAGAGAAGTATGGTGGAATATGTCAATTTGTCAAAAACAACAACATAACCTGCGAGTTGTTTATTCTTTTAAATTTGCTTTAAAATCGAGTCTAAAGAATCAAAAATTCTGAAATAAAATGGTGAAGTGTTGTGCACCTCTGTGTGGCAATTCTCCGTATAGGAAAACACCTGCAATTACTTTTCATCGGTAAGTTTTGATGTGCTATAGACTCGTAATTTGGTTATATGCTTACTCGGCATTTTAGAAGCAGTCCCTAATTATTATATACGCAAAACTCGTAGACAGTTATAGTAATTTTGGTTCTAGTATATTCCTGTTGCAATATTTATCAATTAATTAATATCAGGATCTTGTTTGTCGTTTCATATACTTGTACAATTTGACAGGGCCGTATTCAGGCGCAAGTTTTGTTTAGTGGGTATATTTTGATTAAATAATTAGTCTGTTTTTGCCTGCCTGTTTTAAGATGTATTGGATTGTATTAATTTTTATTTGTATTGTATTGGACTTAGGAAAATTAATCGTGGAAGCAATACATAGCATAGTTTCATTAAATATTGTAAAATTTTTACTTTTTTTTGAAAAGAGCGACCGCCGAGTTTCTTGCTGGCTCTTCTCGGCGGGAAAGGCATTCCGAACCAGTGGTAGATTCATTGACGATTCAAAAGTGCTTGTGAAAGTTTATTTGAAATAAAATATTTCTATTTCTATTTCTATAAAAGTAAGGATAAATTATAAAATTAAATCATTTTTTAGCTTTCCAAAGGATGAAAATATAAAAAATGCCTGGTTGATGCAGACGAATAAAAAAAATTGGCAGCACAAAACATCGAGTGTGCTATGTTCTGAACATTTTGAAGCACATTTAGTGGATTGCAGTGGTTTTCGTACCGTCCTTACTTCTAATGCAATCCCAATGATTTTTGATTCATCATTACAAGTAAGTTTCTAGTTGTTCTTATATTTAGGTACCAACCCAAAACATCTTGCCATTTAAACGTAAATATTGACAGCTATACCCATATATATATATAGCTGTGTACCTATTTGTATTACCTATTAAATTGTTAATACTAGACAACTGATAATTTATTACTCTTGTTTTCAGCATATGTCTACATCATCAGTAAAAGGTCCAGTAGAAAGAAAAGCTGCTGGAGATCAAGTTTTGATGGACTTGCAAAATTTACAGCCTAGTAATACTATTAATAAAGAGTATAGAGTAATACTATTCCTTATTACGTTATTGAAAAGACTGAGACATATGGTTTATTTTGTTATTTTTATAAGTTTAAAATGTGTAATACTATTCTAATAAGGTTATTGAAATGAGTGATACAGGCTGAATAGAATGTAAGAGTTAATTAAACTACTGTTGATGTTATCGTATTGTCAATGTTTGTATTTCTAAAAGATATTAGAGAAAAAGTTGCTTTTTGATTTTGTTTTATTTATCTAATAGATATATCTTTTGGGTAGATTTTGTAAATCATGTTTTGTTTTGATTTTATTAAATATTATTTTGTAACATTATTACTTGTTTGATTACAAAACCGCGAAACTTAGCACATTAGAATCCATTTTCATAATTAAGAATTAATTTATAGAATTAAGTTTACAGAATGTAAAATAAGGGTTTAACCTACAATTTGATGGCAACTTTCCGTAGTTTCCATATTATTTCAAATTACAGATATTAAATACTCTCCAGTCCCTTCAACCTCGCTGAACCTCGCTTTTCGAAGTCCGGCTCTGTTTACTGTCAATGTGTGCGTGAGATTTGTATGTAGGCGTAATTGGAACGCCAATTTTTTCTTATGTTAGGTCTGCTTACTCTTATATGTTTGTGGCGGTAGCCAACACTGAATATCCTTCATTGGCGTTCGTTGGGCTGGTGTTAGTCCAGTCATTTCGTCCGAAAAAAAGGCAAATAAAAGAAAATGAATTTGCGCTTCTAATTTTTTAATATGTTGTAGGGGATACCTAGAAAAGCTTAACTTGAGATTGTCGACCAAGCTTTCCTAGGAGCTTTCGCCGCCATGTTGAAAAAAGGGGTAAAATTTGTTTTTCGGCAATAACTCGGCTATCCGATGAGATTTCGAAAATTTTTGTAGGACACTTTTTGTAGCTTTCTTTGTGCTCTACAATAACGCCTGAATCATTTTTAGCGTATCATGCATCGTTATCGAGATATCGATCGATAAAGTCAAAAATTTAGGACACAATTTTTGTTTTTTTGCTTTTTTTTTCTTTGGGTCTTAATAAATATGAAAAATTGTGGAATTCAAACTTGTAGAGCATATTCAGACCTACAATTTCCTTCTTGGATTTTTTTATGTTGGACAAAAATTACGATCTCCAGCGCGCCGCAAAGTCGGTGAATCCACACTCAGCGTCGAGCGAGCTGCTCGCTCGGTTGTGTCTGGATGTCGAATCGAATGGGAAATTGTTCAGGAAATTGATGGGATAAAAAATAAGTACATAGAGCAACAAATTAAGGATCACACAATAGTAATTTATTAAACAAATAATTTGTTTGTGCAGTAAAAAATATTATTTTTTTACTGCACAAACAAAATACTATTTGCATGCACTGCAGTGGACAAACATGCAGTAACGTCGCCAGAGTCGACATTTTGCTTGACGACGACGACGATGTCTGTAACGATGATGATGACGATGCTCTCATCGAATCAGCATCATTTCCAACGTTTCAACAGACACAACAACTCGAAGAGTTTACGGAGGACGAAGATCATCAGCCTGGACCATCCAAGCGAAAAAAGACATGAAAAAAGTCCATCGTTCGTGTCTCGAGTGCAGAAAAAAATATTTTTCTTTCCGTTTATTTTGTTTTCTTTATTTTGTATTGTAAAAAAATAATATTTTTTACTGCACAAACAAATTATTTGTTTAATAAATTACTATTGTGTGATCCTTAATTTGTTGCTCTATGTACTTATTTTTTATCCCATCAATTTCCTGAATAATTTCCCATTCGCTTCGACATCCAGACACAACCGAGCGAGCAGCTCGCTCGACGCTGAGTGTGGATTCACCGACTTTGCGGCGCGCTGGAGATCGTAATTTTTGTCCAACATAAAAAAATCCAAGAAGGAAATTGTAGGTCTGAATATGCTCTACAAGTTTGAATTCCACAATTTTTCATATTTATTAAGACCCAAAGAAAAAAAAAGAAAAAAACAAAAATTGTGTCCTAAATTTTTGACTTTATCGATCGATATCTCGATAACGATGCATGATACGCTAAAAATGATTCAGGCGTTATTGTAGAGCACAAAGAAAGCTACAAAAAGTATCCTACAAAAATTTTCGAAATCTCATCGGATAGCCGAGTTATTGCCGAAAAACAAATTTTACCCCTTTTTTCAACATGGCGGCGAAAGCTCCTAGGAAAGCTTGGTCGACAATCTCAAGTTAAGCTTTTCTAGGTATCCCCTACAACATATTAAAAAATTAGAAGCGCAAATTCATTTTCTTTTTTGAATGTACGTAATGACTGGACTATGTGTACATGGCATAAAATAATAGTTTATTGACCTACAGAATCATGTCAAGGGTCAAAATGCTAAAAGCATAGACCAAAATACCGATTACGAGTATGTTAAAAGTTAGCGGGAAAATGGAATTTAAAGAATTATAGGTTTAAAATTCAGCGGGAACCCTCTGTTTATAACCATGATAAAAGGAAGCCTGTGTCCTTAATTATATCCATGTCAAGAATCGCGTCAATCCGTTGCTCTATTGCTGCATGATTGAAGGACAAACCAAGAAACACTCTTTCGTTAATCTGTGTACGTAGTTACTACCTGTATATGGCCTACCCTATCTCAGCACAACTGTGTATATCCTCTTTATTATTATTAACTAGTTGATGCCCGCGACTTCGTTCGCGTGGATTAAGGGTTTTTGATTCCCGTGGGAACTCTCTTATTTCCCGGGATAAAAAGTGCCTATGTGTTATTCCAGACAATAATCTATCTCTGTGCCAAATTTCAGCCAAATCGGTTCTGTCGTTGCGGCGTGATTGAGTAACAAACATCCAAACATCCACACTTTTACATTTATAATGTTAAGTTAGTAGGATAAAACGTGAATATTGCTCAATTATTTTTATTTGAATTAGTTATTCATATAAAAATAATTATTCTAAGATGTAGTTAATATGTAGGTACACAGTTACGGAGATATCAAGATTTCGATACCATTTTACCTAATAAGTAAGTTAGGTAGCTGAGAACTTCATACTTAGGTACCTACCTCCCTTCAAAGATGTGCCGCCAAGCGATTCAGCGTTCCGGTACGATAACGTGTAGAAACCGATTAGTGGATCGCATTCAGAGGAGACATTGAATTAAAAAAAAACTTACTTTTCTGAACCATTATGTATTAGCTACAAGTCAATAGTAATAAAGTCGGTACCATGGCCTCTCCCCGTAATAAAAGTTTCCACGCGCTGCGGGTCACGCGACCCCTATCGTCGACGGCTGACGTCGGTTCCTCTTAATTTATTGTTTGAGTTATTCTGTATGTTCATAAATTATGAAATTACACAATTACTGGTACTCGCGGCTTCGTGTTTGAACCGCGACCGTTTATATACTATATATTATACTATCTCAGGCTGAAAGCTATACACAGCACTCTCAATCAGCTCAGACTCAAGACAGAGTTAAAACGAGATAGATTTATATGTCAGAGCATATGTCGTAACTACTTATTTGTGTCTCGTTTTCACGACGTTGACGACCTCCCTGGCGCAGTGGTGAGCGCTGTGGTCTTATAACTGGGAGGTCTCGGGTTCGATTCCCGTCGGGGACAATTTAGGAATTTATAATTTCTACATTGTCTCTGGTCTGGTCTGGTGGGAGGCTTTGGCCGTGGCTAATTACCACCCTACCGTCAAAGACGTGCCGCCAAGCGATTTAGCGTGCCGGCACGATGGCGTGTAGAAACCAATTAGGGGTATGGGTTGAATTTACACTGCTATAATTTCCAAGTTAGCCCGCTACCATCTTAGACTGCATCGTCACTTACCATCAGGTGAGATCGCAGTCAAGGGCTATCTTGTCATCGAATAAAAAAAAAAAGTACCTACAAGTAGGTGAACTTAAGATTTCCACAAATAGGGTTACGCCTTGTAGTATAATCTTCTACATTGTATTAAGATCCCGCCAAAATCTGATCAACGGTTTCGAAGCTCATCCGGGAGAGGCACACGCATAGTTTTGAAACAGTTATACCCGTTTTCAGCGATGTTCCCTAACTTTTACCAAACTACTTATTGCTGTGCAGCTTATATGCACATATAGTATATACCTACATCAAAAATCTATATGGCCATGCTTTAAATGGATTAGCTAATTGACATGAATCGTAAAGTTTGTAGCATATTCATTTTCCTAATTTGTGTCAAGCCAGAAGTTGTTTTAGCGATTGCTGTTCGAAAGTTTAACCCCCAGAAAGATATGTCGGAGTTCTGCAGGCGACGAGTGGTGCCCTCCGTGTTCCTGGGGAAGCAGGTCATGGGCGCCAGCTCTCATGTCATGCATTTCTCACAGCTGGAAGTACCGTACAGCTGCACTCTGAGCGTAAGGTTGGTTCCATCGAACGGAGGTTTCTAACAAAGTTCCGCTCCATAAGTAAATAAATAGCGACTCTTGTTATCACACAATAAAGTGCGCTCCTTACCTACCGTCTTATTCACCTAGACATTTCTGTCTTTCTATCACGTAACTCTTATCCCTACGCACTCTCTGAATTTAGGCCCTTCGAAGATGTACGTCATGTACTTGTAGCTTGGCAGTTTACTGCGGAGTGCGCTAGACCTGACGTAGGCTCAAATAAATGTGTGAGTGCGATGGTATCATTTTCTGGTACTGGTTCCTATTTTTCATTACGTTTTAATGGATATTTTGATGAATTATGACACCGGGTTTATTACCGGGTAATTAGGGTTCCGTATCCAAACGGTGCCAACGGGACCCTACTAAGTCGTCCGTCCGTCCGACCGTATGTCTGTCAGCGGGCTGTATCTCATGATCCGTAATAGGTACACACAGTTGAAAATTTCAGAGATTGTAAAAAATGAAATGAAAATTTATTTATAAAATAAAGTCAGTTTACCAATGTAATGGTTTGAACCTGCGATCTTTCAGTTTTCAGTCCGCTCCTTTAACCGTTGAGCTATTGAGGCTTAGTTTCTAATTTTATTATACGTTGATGCTTTAATTTTTAGGACAGAGTCTGGCAACAATATAATCTTGGTTATCCAGTTGCTATCAGAAGCGGGATTGGTTGACGCCTGCGCCCAGAATAGCGACCAGCTGATCATATACGAGTTTGGCGAGACGTTCGGCGGCTACTGGGGTCACCTACCCGACATGGTGATGAAGAAAACCACTCGAAATTACACCCGGTTCTACACCCTAAAAACTACCAATCCTACTACTACTATAAGGTAAATGTATTTTATATATCATTACTTTTACCTGAGGTAAATCTAAGCAGTGATAGCCTAGTTGACATGACTGCGGTCTTCAGAGTTGGTATTGAAATCCTGGGGTCATAGGGTGAGGATTGATGGATCTGTCTTGATACCTACTTACCTTGGCAAATATATCTATATATAGTTTGGTAAGCAAGCAGGCCAGTACATATGTAATTCTTACTGTATTTTTTTTTTCGATGACAAGATAGCTCTTGACTGCGATCTCATCTGATGGTAGGTAAGTGACGATCCAGTCTAAGATGGTAGCGGGCTACCTTGGTAGGGGTATAGCAGTGTAAATTCAACCCATACCCCTAATCGGTTTCTACACGCCTTCGTGCCGGAACGCTAAATCGCTTGGCGGCACGTCTTTGACGGTAGGGTGGTAACTAGCCACGGCCAAAGCCTCCCACCAGACCAGATCAGAGACAATTTAGAAATTATAAATTCCTAAATTGCCCCCGCCGGGAATCGAACCCGAGGCCTCCCAGTTATAAGACCACAGCGCTCACTACTGCGCCAGGGAGGTCGTCAAAATCCTTACTAATATTATAAATGCGAAAGTGTGTTTGTTTGTTGGTCTGTCCTTCAATAACGCTGCAACAGAGCTACGGATCGACGAGACAAGATTTTTTGCATGGGTATAGTTAGTTGAGGACCAGGCGAGTGACATAAAGGCTACTTTTATCCCGGAAAATCCAAGAGGTCCCGCTGGATTTTTAAAAACTAAATCCACGCGAGCGAAGCCGAAGCGGGCATCAACTGGTAAATTATAAACATTGCAGTACAGAAGATTTTGAAACTGATGAACCAGAACAATTTCTCACGCACACGGCACCAGAGACCACCGACAGAGCGCAGGACTTCATCACGATGGAAGTGCCGCTGGTGAATGTATCCGGAAATTTCCAATTAGGGGCGCCTCCACACGCGCACGAAGCTGAGGAGATGTTCGACTTCATATATGACGTCACACCGAGGTATCTCGCCATATATAAGTAGGGCATAAGAACGCTTATTTAGAGAAGCAATTCTCTAATGGTGTGATCTATAGAGCGTGCTCTGACTCAGCTCAGACTTAAGATAGAGGTTAAAACGTGACACAAATATACTCTGACATAAATCTGTCTCGTTTTAACTCGGTCTTGAGTCTGAGTTGAGTGAGAGTGAGGTCTATAGATTTCAGCCTAAGTGAGCGTCCTTTATCGTAAGACAGCGTTTAAGCATCCCTTCAAAACTGCTGAAACAAAAAATTCGTTCCCAAAATTAAGGGTTGTCTATGAAAACGGGCATTAATGTTTAAGGGAAAAGGAGTAAAAATAATGCGGAAGCTTCATGCCCTACACGTTGCACTAATCTATTGTAAGGTCTTGTCTAACTTAGTATCGTGTGCTACGAGTGGTAATCTCATGTGCTAACAACTTTTAATATAGGAAGGTAGTTCGTAGACCTATTAATCTTCTTCTTCTAAATATACGTATATAAAAGAAAAAGGATCAGAGGACTGACTTAAATGATCTATCTACGCGTAGCTCAAATCACTGGATTAATCTATGGACGGATCGGGCTGTTTGGCATACAGAGACCCATTATGACGTAGGGATCCGCTAAAGTTAGGAAGGATTTTTGGAAATTTAACCCTAAGGGGGTAAAATAGGTGTTGAAAAATCAAACTTAATCTGAGCAAACCCGCGGGCAAAAGCTAGTAATAATGAAGTTTCTTTAGTCAAAGACTTCTGACTATTTACTTGAAGGAACGGGGTTGAATATCAAACAAGCGTGCTGCCATTGGTACAGTTTTTAATTAAGAAACAAGAGGTTGGACCAAAAAGCTACGGTTCGGAGCGTCGTTACGATCTCGACTATGCTGTCAACGGATTTACTGTTGACTCTAGGTTACTATTACTAATTATATTATTTAACTACTTAGAGCTTAATCAGAATGAAGTTAGACATTCTTACACGTAATAATAGATAAAGATAGAGAGAAGAATAGAGAGATATAGATAGAGAGAATGGATTTAAAAACGTACCCGATCTGGGCCCATAACCGGGCCGGATACGGTCAAAGTTTGCCCATGCCATTTGAGCATCCAACAATAATTAAACTTTTTCCTCTTCTTTTGTTACGTGTACGGCCATCCCTCAATTTGAAAACTTGTTACTTGGTGCAACTTGAATTTTTAATTTTCAGGTTATTATTTAGTACAGTTAATAAAAGGATGTCAACTAGAAAAAGAAAATGGTCGTCGAGCAGAAGATTAAACTTTCGGAAGAAAAGCTTTCATAAGTAAGTAAGTTTACCTTTAAAAGCTGATTATTAATTAAAAATATGAAGAATAGATGATCTAAATTAGTGATTGATTACAGATTAATATAATTCTTAATCTTGGGTACTATGCCGCGCTGCGGTGATATCGATGAGGTTTTAGGTTTATATTACTTTTAATTTTAGGAATAGTTTTGTATGCTTATTTTTGTTATTTAAATAAATAAATTCTTAATTCCTACATTAGGTAGGTAATATCTACTATGTCGACTGCTTGGACTAGGAATGTTACACTCAGGTATTGTATAAATATTACTAACTTTTGCCCCCGCGACTTCGTTCGCGTGGAATTAGATTTTGGGGTGGAATTTTCAAAAACTGTGACACACGTACTTTTTATTTTTAACTGAAAGCTCAAATACCAACTTTGATGGAAACAGCTTGAAAAATGACGGAGTTTCATATAAACTTCCATCCCCTATTTAAACCCCTTAGGGGTGGAATTTCCAATAATCCTTTCTTAGTGTGCGCCTACGTTATAAAAGGAACCAACTGTAAAAATTTCAAGTTTCTAACTTCAGTAGTTTAGGCTGTGCGTTGATATCTCAATCAGTCAGTCAGTCAGGACTTTGTATTTTATATATATAGATTAACACAATAATTTAAAAGTGACTTCTTTCAAGGTTATCTAGATCACGGGCAACGAGTTACTTTGTCAGAAATCGCTCATTCACCAAAACTGTGGCTTCAACAAGATTAACACTGAACTCGTCAGCTTGGCAGATTGAAGATCTTATGAAATCCTTTGGCATGACTACAATGCGCAGCACAGTGGCAGATAATATTACTATACGGAATATTTTAAATAAGATTTCTAACATGGATCATAATATTAGCGGTTAGTTTTGTTTTGCCTACACCAAATATTTTTGTAAAATAATGTACCTACTTGTTACTTATTTATTTTATGCGAGCAAACCATTTCATTCATTTTGGAGGAAAGTTTTTACCACAAAGTTTTTAAAGTTTTTTAGGCATAATATTAGGCAAGCGCTTTTAAATCTAGATCTTATCAGTATGCTTTCCATTATTGAATTTTTTTATCTTTATCTAACAATAAAAAATTCTTTTCAGTATATTTAGCCCCTAATCTTTTCATTCACGAAAATAATAATCACTCTAACGAAGCTGATGTGAAATCGAATACAACTACAGATTTAGATTATTTGAAAATCAGACACTCTGTTTCATTGAGGTTTGTAATTTAGTAAAAATATATTTTCCAAAATGTTTTATATTTTTTATCTGCTTACCGAAACCCGAATACCGAATTTCAGTGTGGATACTCATAAAATAGCCAATTTTTCAAGCGATCCATCTTTAGTAAAACAAGATATCTTTAAGCATACGAGTACTCCAAGATTTACATTACAAGCACACTTAAAAGAGGAATCTCAATCTACTATGAATAATGAAAGTATTTTTAACAAAGTGAATACGTCCAATATTGTATCAGGTAAAATCACACGAGTTCTATAAGTAGCTTTTTTTTAGATTTTTTATTTATGCTGATCTTGATTAATTAATATTATGCTCTCCCGTTAAAAAAAAGGAAAGTTTATGTTAGAAGTGTGTACACCAAAGCCTGTGTGCAACGGGTAGGGATTAAACAGCCAACCTTCCAGTTTTTGGTCCGCACCTTTAACTATTGGGCTATTGATTCTTCTTATAACCATCGTCATATCTCATCACAAGAAGATTTTTGTCTACCACAGTTATAATGACTACTATTTTATTTTTCAGTAAAAGCTAACTCTGTAGACCTAGATAATAATTCAAGTACAACTTTAAGACACAAAAGTAACAATATGTAAGTACCTACGTCCTATATAGGTTTCTCTTCTCTGTAGAACAAAACAGTGATAGCCTGGCAGTTATGACTGCCGTCTCCTATTCGGGAGATCGTGGATTCGATCCCGGGTCTCTGACTTTTGCTCTAAAGCAATACTTATTAGTTACCTACTTTAGAATTAAAATTGTATGTAAAGTCTTGGCACTAATTCCGTATTTTAAGTCTACAAACAGGAACTCTGGTGGACCACGAATCATGGGAAAATATAGTACAAGCCGCCCCTGTGATGGCTGTTGTTTTAAATGAAAGTGAATTTAGTAACAAATCACGAAAAGGCACAGATAAATTAACAAAAGTCGGAAAAAGGTATAAATTGTATAATAATGCCGATCTATAGTAGCGCTCTCTCGTAGATAGCTCGTAGATAGCTCGTAGATAATACGAGCAACCCCTTTCGTAGACACCTCGTAAGTAATACTAAGAGCAACCTTGTCTGTCGTAGACACCTCGTAGATAATACTAATGCCAACGTCTCTCGTAGACATCTCGTAGGAAATTCTAATAGCAACCTGTCTCGTAGACCTTGTAGATAATACTAAGAGACACTTTGTAGATAAATAAGTAAATACTAAGAGATTCCTCTCCCGTAGACACCTCGTAGAGGTAATATTAAAAACAACCTCTCTCGTAGACACCTCGTAGGCAATATTAATAGCAATCTCTCGCGTAGAAACCTCATAGATAATAATAATAGAAACCTCTCCCGTAGACACCTCGTACGTGTAGGTACTATTAGCAAGATTCACAAGTAAATTTTTTTAAATAAATTAAGGAATGATATATCTTCACTATGAAAACACAAACTTACATAGTCTTACTTGGTAATTATAAAATTCGCTCTGCATAAGTTTATATTTGAGTATAAACAGATCTTTTTTTGAATTTTTAGCAATAAGAAGAAACGACACATCCATGCGTTAGAAATAGAAGGCTCTCGACCTCGCAATTTGACCACGCATCTTGCTGACACCGCTGTAACTGAAACGCAATATCAAATTTCTGGCCTACAGGATCTAGCTGAACTAGTCGAGTTACAAGATGACGAGGTTCCAAATGATTCTTTGTATTGTGTTTGCCTTCAGACACAATATGCCACTTCTACAGAGCTTCATATTCATATATTGCGTCATAGTGTGCTTCTAGTTTTTTTTGTACTGACTATAGATATTCAATTAGAAAAGAATAGAATAGAATTTCGTTTATTTATTGACATACAAAGTATATCAATTGTGCCTACAAAATTTGAAGAGTTCCCTCGACTTCTCCAGGATCCCATTATCAGATCCTGACCTGATGACAATGGGACCACCTGGAAAGAATACCCTTTCAAACAAAAAAAGAATTTTCCAAATCGGTCCTGGCGACTTCGAGTAATCGGGGAACATACATAAAAAATAAACCTCCTCCTTTTTTGGAAGTCGGTTGTTAAAAAACTACAAAACTTAGAAAATCTGTAAGTCTTTCAAGTTTGCATCACTAAAATATTAGTTTTTTCAGATTGCAGGCCGATTGGCATTACGTTACCTTCGAAACTACGTCGGTACAGCCTTGTTCAACATCTGCGACTTCCGCGAAGCCAAGGCTCGGCAGGTGTTCCTCTTCAACGCCTCAAGGATTGTTATAGCTGTCAATAATTTTACAGTTCGTATTTTCGTTTGAAGTTGTCATTAATACTTAAGAAATAATGTAGAGAAGTAACAGTCAAAGCAGACCCATTCCCGTTGGTGGCACCCGTTCACGAGCATGACGCATGATCCAGCCATTGCTTCGCTCAACCATATTTGAGGGAACGTAACAACCCGCACCACACGACACCACCACAGAAATGTTTAAAGAGAGCATGACTACTCAGACTTATAGTCTGGAAAAGGATATAGGCTACTTTTTATCCCGGGAAATAAGAGAGTTCCCGCGGGAATAAAAAACCTCAGTCTACGCGAACGAAGTCGCGGGTATCAGCTAGTACTTCATATACTTTTTTTTTTAAATATATAGACTAGCGCTTGATTGCGATCTCACCAGATGGAAAGTGAAGATGCAGCCTAAGATTGTACGAGCTTGCCTAGAAGATGCTTATTTACTCTTGATTTAAAGACACCCACGTTATAGTTATTTGGAAAAACCTTACCTTTATACCTTCTTCTTCTTGGCGTGCCTCTCCACTATTGAACGTTGGTTGTCATCTCGTCTATCTTTCGCCATACGAACAAGCCTGTGCAACGTTGCCTATTTCTGTCCATATACCTACCTACTAATCGTTATTCACAACATGAATCAAAGTTTAAAAACTGTAATTCAACTGCGGTAAATTCAATCAAAACTTCCTATTTTATAAAGCCCATGTCACCCGAACCATAATAACGAACAGATTCATCACATTAGACGCTACGGTGGAACTTTTTTATCTGGTGGGACGCTTTAGCCGTGGCTAGTTACCATCCTACCGCCAAGCGATTTAGCATTCCGGCACGATGGCGTGTAGCAACCGATTAGGGGATATGGGTTAAATCTACACTGCCATGCCCATTCTAAGTTACCGCCCGCTACCATCTTGGATTGCATCGTTACTTACCATCAGATAAGATCGCAGACAAGGACTATCTTGTCAAGGAATAAAAAAAAGAAGCAAGGTATCGAATCAGTAGAATTTAGAATAACTCAATGTCACCATCAGTTGGAGGGTATGACGCTAGTACTGACTCCAGCGCAGTCCCTCCTTGGCAGCATGTCTCTGTGCGCCCCCGGCCATCTGGAGTGCCAGATCATCGGCTCTCGAGTCTGCATTGACTCCATGAACGCGTGTGATGCGGTGCCTAACTGTGGCTCCTACGGTAACCAACTCTAATATTCTTTAACATGTCTCTAGAGCTCCCAAGCACGTCCCGTATTATTGAGTTGGTCGGTATTTAACTGAATATCAAAATAAGTTAGTATGGGATGCGCTTGAGATATTCCTTATAATTCAGTGATGATTAAAAAAAATTAATAAAATCATTCAAACAACCTAAATGATTTTTAACTGTTTATTGATTACAAAATGTTTTTTTTTGATGATTATTTGTAACAACTACCTACTTGCTAAAAGTGCGCTGAATGTTGACGTCACAGTTCACTATTTTATACAAGTTGGCATATCTACTACGCGCGCGTTTAAACATTTGCCAGATACGATTTTTTAATGCTATCTTAGAAAAAAATTCTCTATCGATCCATTTAAATGGTATTGTCCTGCTATACTTTTTGATATACCAATATGAAAAACGTCATTTATTAGTTATCAAATGGCGTAAGTAATTTCTTTATTTCCCGCTTTTCGGATTCCAGCGTTTTGGTAGTTTAGGACACTAGCTTTAGGACGGTAGTGTTACCTATCCTCAGATATCTACGACGAAGACCGTCTGAAGTGTGGCGTGACCAAAGGGCTGCAGCATACCGTGTACCTCGCCGCCTTCACCTTCCTGGCACTGATCCTCACCGCGCTGTGCACCGTCCATTACTGGCTGAAGCGATGCGTGCCCAGAGTGTCTGAAGCCTTCTTCATATACACCGACGCCACTGAAAACACGTAAATAAATATGTATTTACTAGCTTTTGCCCGCGGCTTAGCTCACGTTGAGTTCGATTTTTCAAATCCCTATTTTACGGCCTAAGGTTTTAGTTTTCAAAAATTCTTTCTTAGCGGATGCCTAAGTCATGATATCTATCTGTATGCCAAACAGCCCGATCCGTTCAGCGGTTAGAGCTGTGCGTTGATAGATTCCCACTTTCGATTGCACAAGTTAAGTAAGTAGTTACAATAAATCTAAACCATGGATATATGAATAATGTCTTATACAACCTACATTACTATTTTTTTAAAGACAATTTTTATACAAAATCACTTTCATCTGATAGGGAAAAGTAAAAAATATGTTACGGATATAATATTTTATTTCACAGACTCTTTCTGGATACTATTATGCGCTCACCTCACGACGTTGATATATCATCATACAAATATGCAAGTGCTGGAAATTTCTTCGATAGTGACATTTTGTATGAAGATGGGTTTAAAGAAGCTGACATTAACGAAAATTTTTGTAGAAAAATCTTTAGAAAATGTTGCGCATTGCTTTGTAGGAGAAAATATGAAGAAAATCCTGATTATGTTAAAAACGAAACGTCCAGTTCTGGACCATTAGACCTATCAAATAATTTATCTTTTACGAAATATGAGTTACACAGATTTGCCTTTACGACGTCAAGAGAGGAGGGCGTCCAAACCGGAGAAAGTCTAGAAATGCAGTCTCAAACTAAAGGAAAAAAGGATGAATATAACTGTAATATAATAGAGGATTCACTAGTTAAACAAAAAGAAGTCACTGTTCAAAGAAATCACGATAAGTATGAAGAGGAATTAAAATTAATTAAATTTACTAATAAAGAAACTAGATCGTCATCTCAGTGTGATGCATTATCCATCGATCAAAGAAAAATAAATATGTCTAGAAGGAATGCGCTTGTTGGAGATGATGAAAAAGAAATAAGAAGTACGGTTTACGAATGTGACCCAAAAGCTAATATTAATCCAGAGAATATAAGGGTGAAGGTTGAAGTTCATCCAGAGAAAACTAAAAAATATGTTTTTACTACGAAACATTTGCGATTTGACGAAGAACTTACAGTGATACCTTCAATAGAAAGTGGTGGAGAAATTACTATTGACACAATGGGTAGTGGACGTAGTGTAGTACTTGGAACAGGAGGTCATAGCAATCAAGATCTAGATTCGATCAAACAGGTTGATTCCGAAGTTAGTGACCGCCGCGATTTTATGCGATTTTGGGGAACTTCGAAAGGCAAAAAGGTTAAAAAGAAGAAAGAAAAGCATCTGCGCGTTACTAATAAATAGACCTAAAATTTATGAAAGATATTTTTATTTGATTAAATTAATTGGAAATATTAATCTTTATAAGGAAGGTGAATACGAACATAATCGACTTTAGGTGCCGTCATAAAATAATATAACCGTCATGTTGTCTGCGCAAAGTATAGAAATTCTTTGTAGAGTTTTATAAAAAGGTACGTTTTTATAAATTGATACCGAAAGCATAGTTAGCTTTGCCATTACAAAAAATTTAATAAAGCCTAAGAACACGTTTATTAATCTTGTCTTACACAGATTTTTGTGAGCAGTTAATACCTATCGTAATACTATAGTTTTTTGGAACTTCGATACGTGCATAACTCATTGTAAGAGGACATACTACGAGAACTGTAGCCTAACACGAACATTTTAACTAGCAAGTGTATGAAAATGACAGGAGAGCTCCTGTCATTTTTATACATTGGCGTTAACTTCACCTTTACTATTCGAAACTTAAAATGTTCATGCTTAGGTTTAGGCTACTGTTCTTTCATGCTGGCTCTTCCCAGCAGAATCTGCTTTGTAAAGTGGTGGTAGAGTCTCGACTTACAATAAGAGCCGTAAGTTAGCATACTATGTTAAATTATGCAATGTATACAAATTTTAAATAAGCGGATCCACAGAATTTAATTTGAATTTGAACCATATTTTACAAAATATTTTGAGTCATTTTGAAGTCGTTTCTTGTTTCATAAGACAGGCTTATAATAATTTTGTAAATAGATTCCATGAATGAGCTTAGCACTCATCTGCCCACATAGTTGAAGACATTTGCGCGTTCGCCGCTCCGCGCGCCATTTCCTAATTAAGTCCAATTGTGGACCGGACAGAACACGTGCCAAAATGTGTGTCGTGTTTTAAGGATATTTTGTCATTGTGTGATGATTTATTTTAGAACACCGCCTAATTAATTAGAGAGCTTTTAATGTTTATAGTGTGATCGTATTTTTTTAAACATAGGTACTAATAGGTAAGGGCCGATTTCACCAACGTAAAATTAGTCTTATTCGAGCCTAAAGATATTTTGACCAATGTGTCAATACATAATGTTAATACCAATTTATGCTCGTTTTCACTAACGTTTTTTTAACGTTAACGTTAACATCAACGTTGTAATCTAAGTTATGTAAGTAACGTTTTCTCTCAATTTCGTTTTCACGAATCTTTAGGAAGCACCTAAAGGTGAAAATGACATTGGGGTGATAAAAGGGTTAGTATTTAGGGGTACCTACGTAAATAGACTCCCACTTAGGGGATGATTTAGGTATGGTTGGTGAAAACGGGCGTTAGATTAAATTATAAAAGGTGTAGGTACCTACTACATTTTTGAACTGAGTAAATTTTTGAGGAAGTTAAGTGGTGCACTCCTGTGTAGGATTATGACAAGTACACATGTACATGTGAAGTATGAACGTTTATGACAAGTAACCAACTATCATCCCTCTCTGTATCTGGTCTTCAGCTCCCCACGGTAAGAGGTAAGTCTTTAACCTGCATTGGTACCTACAAGGAAACATCTGAGGATCAATCTTATAGCCCCTATCACTGGAAAGCTTTAAATTCTATTTAGGTAAGGGTTGAAAGATAATGGGTAAGCGAGGAGTATAGCAGCTTTTTACGCATTCCTTTCGAGAGTTGTGTATCCATATAAGATGAATTCACAACTTTCGGAAGGATATGTGGGACTCCCGGCCTATCCACTAAAACCACCAGTGGTCCCTAAAACCTGCTGAGATGCTTTATGTAGCACCTTTGCATCTTGAATTTATGTAACTAAGCTTTTTAAAACTAATAGGTAGGTATGTTAGAGACTTGAGGATTATGTAACTCCAGTACAAAATAACAAAACAAACATGAAGCAAGTGGCGGTGTTTTATTGGGTTCATCAAGGGGCACTGACGTATATCATCGCTTTTGTGTCAGCTCCAAAAAAGATAGATGCATTGAGTGTCAAGCTAGAAGTGGGAGCCGGTGCGCGAGGTCATTTCAATTGAAATCAATTAAAGCAATTGGCTTCAATTGAGCGGGCGGCAGATTCAGCGTCGTTGCGTCCACAGAGAGATTTTATGTGAAGCGCCTACGCTCGCTGTCACATGACTCACGACGTTTCAGTTTTTTTCCTGCCTTTGTCATGCCTTTACATTGGTACGAGTAAGCATCGAGTAAGTGCATGATTACTAAATATCTCTTGTTAACGGCGGTGAAAATGTTTATATAGGTGAGTCGCCAGTGAAAGGGTAAGCTTGCTCCAACAATTGATCCATTGTTGATCGTAGGGATATAACTTGTATATAGATACGAGTTGTACATAAACTATATATGCCTGAATAATGATTTGAACATTCTTTGCGACAAATCTCTACACCAGAGATTCACCTTTTCAGACCAATTATTATATTTTTGTTTTTTCAATGGACTAAGTAACTAGTAGGTATTCATTGGTAAAGTATAATAAACGTAAAAATTATTTTTACAAAACCGACTTCAAACGTCACTAGGTAGGTACAAAGTATATCAGTTGTGCCTATAAAATTTGAAGAGTTTCCTCGATTTCTTCAGGATCCCATCGTCAGATCCTGACTTGATGACAATGGGACCATTTGGGAAGTATACCCTTTCAAACAAAAAAAGAATTTTCCAAATCGGTCCAGGCGTCTTCGACTAATTGGGGAACGTACCTACATAAAAAAAAAAAGATTCCGACGAATTGAGTACCTCCTCCTTTTTTGGAAGTCGGTTAAACATAGGTTCAAAAATATAGAAGGTAACACATAAAATATCATAGGAAGGCACAGATGAATAATATTACTACATATATCATCGGAAGGTAATGAATACCCGGCCAAGTGAGAGTCATTCTATCGCACTGAGGGTTCCGAACCTTGTAGAGAATTGTATTAATTATTTACTAGATGACCAGTTTATATGCGCAGTTTTATTGTTCCTATAGCCGCCTTCCAACTCCATCATCAAACCCTAGATATCATATTATAAGACCAAAGTACTTATCAAGATGAATCAAACGGGCCCAAACTCGATTAGGTTACGTCGTTTTACTAACGTAATACTGCATTGTCACCTGATTTAATATATACATGTAGAATTTACATACATACATACACACATACATTGCAACTTTACTTTGCGGCTACTAAAGCAAAAAAGTGTAAGCGGCCCAAATATGAAAACATAGAAAACAGTTTCATTTTTGTGCTGTTTGGTGTTGAATCCCTGGGGCCATGAGGCGAGGATGCTAGATCTTTTTTTAAGGATCCCGTCTTAAAATCTTTCTCACTTTTCCTCGTACCAGTGGTTTAGATAATATTTTTTATATTTAGCTTCTATTTTTGATATTTACGTTTTAGTTTTAGTTTAGAATTTAGTTTTGTACTTATTTATTATTACATATCTTTGCAACTTAAATAAAAACCTGTAAATTATGGAAGTACATAATAAGTAAATAGACTAAATACGACTTGACTCGTTACCTAAAGAGGTTATACTAATAATAAACAATAAATTCATACGATCATTCCATGATCGTTCACATCTCCCGTGGATTTTATCGTAGCAATAATATTTTTAAGACTGTCTTCACTTTTCAATAAAATGTTTACTACATTCCGACAATATTTCGTTTATCTCACGAAGTTACGGGCGCTTTACTTGTGGTTACGTTGTGTACATGCACAATGCACATTGTGTAAGTGTGCGTGCCTGTCAGGAGCCTAGTGGGAGCGGTCAGGCGCGAGCAAGCTCTCGCTCACACTTATACAGATACGACACACACACAACCATGAGCCACGTACCCTCGTGAATTGAAAGAACTATAATATTATAAGCCCCATAGCTCTAAAAGTCAGAAAAACAAATAAGATAGACTTTGAGGCAGCTTTGACTTTGAATTTGACAATATTCAAAGCCAAGCAGCCTAAGATGAAAGTGGGCTAATCTGAAGCCTCACTATCCCAACGTAAAAAATTTCGTACATACTGAAAATTATAAGGTCGCAGGTAAGATTGCATCCATTGCACTATTGTCTTACTTATTCCTAACATAAGCTTTCTTCTAGCCTGGCAATACACGTCAGATTTGGAGGGAGCAGTAATGTTAGTTAGTTCAGCTTGGCTAATATTCTTTAAAAAAAGCCGAATAGGGTATGAGTTTCGATTGAACTTCCGATCGGTTTCTACGCAGCATCGTACCGGAACGCTAAATTACTCGGCGTAGGGTAGTTACTAGCTACGGCATAAGCCCCTGACCAGACCAGAGCCAAACCAGAAAAATTTAGAATCGGAAACCTGCCGTTTAATTACAACTGTGCTCAGCTTAGCCATAGAGCGCAGCATCGTACCGGAACGCTAAATTACTTAGCGTAGGGTGGTAACTAGCCACGGCCTAAGCCTCTGACTAGACCAGAGCCAAACCAGAAAAAAATTTGGATCCGAGACCTAAAATTTAATTAAAACAGTGCTCACTGCTCAGCCTGGCGTTAAAACAAACACACACACACACACAAACTTATCGTTTCCAGTTGCGTTTGCATTAGTCTGTGCCTGTTTAGTGACGGCAGCATTCGTGATTATGCGTCTCTCTACTGATTTTAGTAGCGTAGCGAAAAAATTCTAAGTCTATGGTATATTCAAAGGATTTTAGGTAGTAGATGGTAGATTCTCGACTTGTTATAAGAGCCACAAGTTGGCCTACATGAAATATTGGATAGAGTCAGGCGTTACTTTGCGGAAGTTCATGATTAACAAAAAATGTTAGTGTTATTTTGCTGTAATCCGCCAACATGAAATAAATAATTTTGAGTTAAAGTTTGAGTTAGATAATAAGGTACCGCTACATAACAAGTACCCAAGTTAAAGCACAGAATAAATAATAATACTACTATATACTATAGCAGGTACCTACTAATTATAAATGCGAAAGTGCATTTGTTGGTTTGTCCTTCAATCACGCCGTAAAAGAGCTACGCATTGACTTGATTTTTCGAATGGTTAGTGTTGTGGACTTGAAGAGTGTCAACATATATTTATTTTAATCGCGGAAAAACAAAGAGCTGTTCCGTATCATTAAAAAAAACTAACTCCAGGCGGACGAAGTCGAGGGCAAATGCTGGTAATAAACATGGGCATATTGTTCGTACTTTTGAAAACTAACTTAAATAAATGAAAGCAGATGAACTCTACATGCTCTGCATTCTTTCTTGATATAAAAACTTTATAAAAATTAAATAATTCGCACTTACGGTTTCCCATGAAAACACTATCAGAGTTTCTCGTAATTTCACAAGCACCTCAGGTATCCACTTTGTATATGAAATGACGTAAATCACTACACTACAATTTCTTAAATTCTTCTTCGAACTCAGGTCATCATAAACCTCCATTATTTGGATAATTCCACACATTAGTTCTGACACAATCCAACAGTGAGCACTTGTTCCTAATGTCACCTTCAGGTAGGCTAAACAGGTGTCAGGCCTCTTGACCTACATCTCCAGAGTCGCAGCGAGTGCAAATGCGTATAAAAGTGCATCAGCGAGTGCAATTCGTGTTGCCTGAAAGTCACCAATGAGCCCAATGAAGGAGAGATCCCGCTGCCGAGTGCCAGCACCAACCTAAATAGACTCTGATCATCTAAATTGACTTCAATTAAATAACAACCGAAATTGTTGAAATGCGCCATTACTCCCTCAACGCTAATCTAAGTGCCAATAGCCAGGGCGAATGTTTTATTAATAATCCCCAGCAATAACTGTTAATTAATAATTAAGCGATCGTAGACTTGATCGGAGGCATCAGTTTGCGTGCACCGCCGACACCGCGTGATCTCTTCGCCCAAATTTTTCAATATTTTTATTTTAATAAAAAAAAAATAGTCACAATGAGTATTTATTATTTGTAAAGAATTAATTTAAGATTTTGGTTGTTGATAATATTTTCTTGCAAGAAAAATTTGGGCAAGAAGGTATTCTGCTTTCCCACGGCTATAAATCATGAAATGGACATACGAGTGGTATTGATACGGATTTACAATAAAGTACTATGAACTTTCAAAATGATGATGTGGGCGTTCGCACCCCACAATGCCATGGAAACAAACATCTCGGGTGCGCTTGTGGGAATCCCGCTGCCCGCATGGTGCGGCGTGTGGCTCGAGCGCCCGCGGAGAGCGTGAGGGCGCGCGACAGGCCTCCGCCGGGGGAGTGGCTGCACGGCCACGCCATTGGCTGCCTCTCCTCGCTACGCTATCGTCCTATGCGCCCGCCTCGCCCGATCTAATATCTCGCTTCGGTTCATCTACTATGAAATAAAATAGCACTCTCGCCCGCACGCTCGCCGAGCTCGGTCAGTACACTCATTGGCTCGAACTCCGCTTCGAGCGTCGTATTATGGTAATATAAATTGACCAACCGTAGAGCAAATTCGGTTAGTTCGTTAAAGTTGATTAAAGCCATTTAACCGGGACGGAGACGACGAAACGAACGGCGCGAACGTCGATCCCGCGGGCTTCAATGAGCTTCAATTGTTTAATATCGGAGCCGATAATTCGATCGTGAGCCGGGCTCGCGCAGCCCGACGCCGAAGCAGCGGCAGGCAGCGGCGCGACGGAGCCGGAGGTGGGCGCGGAGGTAGCGGGTGCGTCGCCCGCCGCCGCCGGCTACATGTACGTGTGCGGGGACGCCGGCGCCGGCCCGCGCTACGAGTGCGCCTTCGAGGGCGGCGGCATGGAGCAGCCCGGCTTCGAGGAGCACATGTTCGGCGAGTTCGGCAAGGAGCGCCAGGTGCAGGTGGTGGTGGGCGCGGGCGGCGAGCTGCAGTACCGCGACGAGCTGCCCGTGTTCGCGCCCGACAAGCGCAAGGACGAGCCGCTGCTGCTGCAGCCCGCGGACGCCGGGCCGCACGCGCCGCAGCACCCGCCGCAGCACCCGCCGCCCGCCGCCGCCGCCACCACCACGTCCAAGAAGAGTGACAAGAAGAAAGGCGACAACAATGGCATCAAGAAAAAGAAAACGAGGTTAGTTCAACTCGACTTGTCTTACTATACTACTATAGTAAATAGTAATAGCATAGAACTTTTAGACCAACCATTCGAAATTTTCACTGAAATATAAATTGTATGTCTACGTCACAAAATAATTGATGTACATAATTCATTAGTTATATGTATAATTATAGAATTAGAAGCTTTATTTCATAAAAAAGTATGTATTTATTAAAATTCAAAAAGTTTCTCAATGTCTACGCATACGTCGCTACGAAGACGTAAATGGTTACAGTAGCTTTCTTGCCGTAGCACAATTTGCTACGCCAAGAAAATTGTAGCACACGTTGCGTAGCTTTGAAAGATACGAATTATAAATCGAATCGGTAAAGCTAATGGGACAGGTTCAAAGTTGGCCAAATTACTTAACCGTGAAACATTTAAAAGTTTACTAAGTTTATAAAGTCGTTGATATCGCGTATATCGATTATTTAATTTTATTTAATTCAAATATTCTTGTTGCATAAGTAGTAGGTACGTAGCATGAATGCTTTCGTTTTTTTTTTCGAGGATTTAGCCAACTAAATGTTACCTTTGGATTTTTAAGGCACTTATTAAAAATATATGTTAATGTAACACCTATTTAAAAAAGGTGTATCTAATACGAATATGACTAAATAATTATAATTATTTAGTCATATTCGTATTAGATATTATCATATTATATTAGATATATATATATATATATATTAGATATTATCATATTCGTATTAGATATTTTGTGATGGATGTCGAATAATTATTCGACATCCATCACAAAATAAACATCAAATATTGCTTGATAATACAACGCTCTCCCCATTGCATAACTAATACGATGATTTTTAAAACGCGATAACTGACATATGGCACTACATTCCATCACCTCTACAGTTAAAATATTCCTAATTAGGTTTCCTGGGTAATATGAAATTATGTATACTTATACTAAAACTGTAACGGGGCGAATTCTGTTAAACGTAGTGTTAGATTCTCACTTTTCTGAACTAGTGAGAAAAAAGTCCCAGTGGTTCTGTCAACAGAACTACTGAGAATAACCGCATCAGACGAGTCCAAAGAAGTGTTTCATTTTTTTATTCAATGTCAAGATAGTCATTGACTGCGATCTCACCTGATGGTAAGTGACAATGCATTCTATGATGGTAGAAGGCTAACTTGGTGTAGGGGGTATGGCAGTGTAAATTACATACATTCAACCCATATTCCTAATTGATTTCTATTCGCCGTAGTGCCGGAACGCTAAATCGCTTGGTGGCACGTCTTTGACGGTAGGGTGGTAACAAGCCGCGGCCAAAGCCTCCTACCAAACCAGACTAAAGATGATTCGGAAAATAATAAATTCTCAAATTGCCCCGCCGGGAATCGAACCCGAGACCTCCCAGTTATAAGACCACAGCGCTCACCACTGCGCCACCTGGGAGGTCGTTAAAAACGTCATAAAGACAAATAAGGCAAAGCGAAAGTTTTCTATAAGAAGTAGGTATAATTACTCGCAAACTACAATTCAATTTTATACTTTGGCACCCCGTCATTTTACAATAATTTTATCAAAAATATCACCCTATGATGCTGTAACAAAACACTTGATGCAGGCGCCTCTGTCATTCATCTAGAAATGCGTCATACTCGTAGCAGTTAATTACCCGTATAACCACGGGGAGTCAATTGCCTTATCTTACATGTTGATATTATAGGCGGCAGGATCTTATTTCTTCTGTAGAAATCGTTAAGAAACAAGTCCATTTGTAACATAACACAGGTCACCCAGCCATGTCTGTCTGTTTAAAAACGCTAATAGGTATTAAAAAATTTCTGATCGGAAGCTTGGCCGTGGCTAGTTACCACCTTACCTTTAAAGACGTGCCGCCAAGCGATTTAGTGTTCCGGCACGATGGCGTTAGAAACCGATAAGGGGTTAAAAATTTCTAAATTAGGATAAAACTTTAAAACGAGACGCACTTCAACTTCTTTCTACTTTCAAAATTCTGCATGGTGCCTTTGTTTTCCCGGGGTAAAAATATCATCTGTTCCCCGGGAATTTTATGTTTTTTAGGATTAAAAGGTAGCCTATGTCAAACCCATGCAAAAAATCACGTCACTGCGTGATTAACGTCAAACTAACACTACCTATTAACTAGCTGATATCCGCGAGTTCGTACGCGTGGATTGAGGTTTTTTGAGGTCCCACGGGAACTATAATTTTTTTCGGGATAAAAAGTAGCCTATCTTTTAATCCAAGGTATAGTCTATCTCCATTTTAAACAGCCAAATCGGTCCAGTACTTTTTGAGCCAATTCGTTACAAACATACTTACTTACATACAAATCTTTCCTCTTTATAATATTAGTATAGATAAGAATGTATCAAAATGTTAAATATGGTAATTAATAACGAGCCACCAGTATGCAGTGCAAGTGCCGCCACTCGGGGCGCAATTGGCGGTGGTCACGCGCGACGGGGGTGAATTTAGTTTCACGCTCAATCAATTTCTGCGCGTGCGCCCGCAGCCATATTGCACGCGTCAGATGGCGGATGGCCCGCGTGATGATAAGACTTTTATTTATTCCTGAATTTGTAATTAAAACACTGGCAGTAGTTGGTGTATTCAATGACATAAATGTAGGGTAGTTTACTTTTTGTCTATGGGGTGCAATTTAGTGCATCAATACGGGATTCTGCATTAATTAATATTACACATCATGCCCTACACTGTAGGGCCTACAGAGAGGCAATAAGCCAGCCTCGACTTCGTAGAGGGTCGTCTCTGTCATTCATACCTACCTGTGATAATTTGTTGTTTTGTGCGATAGGGACTAGGTATATTCTCTACAAAGCCGAAGCCAGCTGACTAGGTAGTTAATCTAGTTTTTAAAAGTTTTTGTACCGACGCGACTTCGCACTTATTAATATGTAAAAAACCACTACTATCCTTGTCCTGTGAATACAGTATCTGATTATGTACATTTTAACATACCTACCTCAGTACCTACTGAAAACCGACTTTATAATTATTATCTTTACAGAGGCAGGTAACAGATAAGTCTTTAGTTTAAATATAGATATATCTACTATACTATAGACTTTATTTTTTAACATAGAATATTTTTATTTTGTCCACAGAACAACTTTCACAGCTTATCAGCTGGAGGAACTTGAAAGAGCTTTTGAGCGCGCCCCGTATCCCGATGTGTTTGCAAGAGAAGAACTGGCTCTGAAGTTGAATCTCTCCGAATCACGAGTACAGGTAGGTAAAAGCAGCTAGATTTTCGCCTTAACATAAATACTATCTCGTCAATGCTGGATACTATTCAGTGCTCAGGTACCTACTAGGCTACTACATAAAGATTTTCTCTAAACTTTACCAACGCAGTGCTTTTTATACAGATAAATATACCTATTAACCTTCCTGCGACGGTGTTCCCACTAAATTACAACATGGGGTTACTTCAAGGGGCGTACCAACAAATTCCTAAAAAGCCGGCAACGCATTGGTGGTGCCTCGGGTGTTACAAATGTTCATGAGCGCGGTAATCACTTAACATCAGGTGACCCGCCTACTCGTTTGCTCGCTAAAAATATAAAAAACAATTGTTCTTAAACACTTTTCATTTAACTACGAGTATAAATCGCTAATTACTGTGTACGTTCACAGGTATGGTTTCAAAATAGAAGAGCAAAATGGCGCAAACGCGAGCCGCCGCGCAAGACTGGCTACATCGGCTCCAGTTCACCGAGCTCCACCACACTTAGCGGCGGCTTCTCCGGCATCGGAGGCAACTTACCCACGTTCCCGCAGAACGGCTTGCCAGCCCCGGCGGACTCTTGGTCCTACCAGCATTCATACGAGCTCTCCTCACACCACCTGCTATCTTCGGGGAGCAGCGGGTACCCCGGCTTCAATACTCAACCAGCCTATTCTTACACCACAGTGTTGAATGGACACGACGGGCAAATGTTCGCTCCGCGGCACTCTTACGAATACGGCGAAGGCAGTCCGCCTCCACTCGGAGTACGGGATTACCCCATGATAGCCGCTCACTCGCCGCAGATGGAGACGCACGGGCACGATGACAAGTTGGAGTACCGTTCCCACGACCACGAGGATAAATACTCGGCGTGTGCGCTGCAAGAGGAGCCGCCGCGGTACGCCGCAGGGCCCGAGGATTACGAGAAGTGTGGGATGGTGCCGCACGATAAGCACTACGAAATCGACCGCCATTCCGACCTGTCCCAGCCTATAGTAGTTAAAATGGAGCCCAGTCCCGGTCAGCCGTATACGTCACTGCCCCCTTTTTTGAATTGAAATACTCCTTTTCGAAATTATCCTAAGTTCAATTTACTTTCTTATCCTGAGAGATCTGACCGTCAAGCTGACGATGTCTTAAGATGTTTCATTGAGATCAATTTCGAAAAGGAGTATTATAGAAGTAAGTGCGTAATTTAATGAATTTTTTTACTTGGTTCGAAAGTGTGGAGAAATATGTACTCGTAGGTAGGCTAGAAGTAAACTTAATTTTAAGACTTAACTGCATAGATTGTTAATATAAAGAGATGTTTTTATTTTGGGAGCTAAAATATTCAAAGATGATTTTAACTTCCAAAAATAGGTATATTTAGGCAATTTAAGTTTTGTAAGTAGATAGGTATGTATTGTCAAGTGCAGTTTTTTACTCGAGCATTCCTCGTGCCTTATTGTATTATAGAACTTTAGTTTATAAATCAGTATACTCTGATGTTGCTTTTGCACACCGAGTTTAACTCGGTCGATTACAGTTATAACTGTTCTTAATTCAAATATGTATGTATCTACCTACATTTGAATCTATATTGATTATATATCGTAATATGCAAATATAAGTGCCTATATTTTGAATAATTGTAAATATAATTAGAGACCTACTAGATTATACCAGGTTAAAATTTTTATAACTTTGCACATTTGAATTTTCATTAGCTGACCGTGCATATCGTCTAATAATATAAGGTCTAAAATGTTCATATTTTTGCCCCAGAATAAAATATATATTTATTGCGAAATAGTACTATAACGAAAAATTTTATATAAGTAAGTTTTCGAATCCCTTTAAACTAATGACCATCACCAAAGACCTCGTTCATTCCTATAATATATTTCATAAAATTCAGAACTTTATTCTAGGAAATCTTTTATATGTAAGTAATATTAGTAATGCATTTTGTAAATATAAAATAGGATAGTAAATCGCAGTGAATAATGTGCCAAATAAAAGTAAGATAAGTATATAAAAATTGTTACAAAGCATATTGCAGTAGATTCTAATAGTCAATTTAAATGAAATCTAAGCTCTAGTTTGATAGGAATTGAGGTGCACTCACATTTAATGAATGTTTATCGAAATAGGATAACCTGTAGGCTTAGTATAAGATTTAATTCGATAGATCGTATTCGTATTCGATGACACTAGCGTCAAAGTAAAATGAACCTTAACTATAATGATTTAAAGTCACAAATTCTGTACAATCGATTTTAATTTGGAGGGTATCCGTATACAGAAACGTATAAGAATTCATACACGAAATTGAGCTTTAACTCCATGACTTTATAGTTCAATTTTCTTTAACATTAATATCATCGAATACCAATACGACCAATCGAATGAAATCTTATACTGATCCCCCACTGTTTTTGTCGGTGTTTTAATGACTGCATCTTAACAAACTAGAGCTTTTCTAAATAATTGTAGGATAGTGTTTTTCATTTTGTTAACGCTTACTTTTACACCTCATTTAAATTCAATTGGCGCTATTGTAATTTTTTTTTATCTAAGTAACGTTTTTTGTTGGCTTTCTTTTAATATAAGTATTTATCACCCTATCATAGACCATTATCTTGGCTATTTGAGCAGATTAAGTAAAACTAAAAATTTTACCAACCGACTACAATTTTAAACTACTTATCTGTGTACAAACATACATACATACATATAGTTCAAATTGAAAACCTGTTTTCGAAGTCGGCGAAGTTAAAAATTTATTACATTTTCATATGAAATAGTTCTTAAAACGAAACGATTTAAAACTGCAGGGTAACTTCTACTACTACTACAGTGAAAATGTATTTAAAGCTTTTATAATATTTTTAAGTTATTAAATTTTTAAGGTAACGCATGACAAATTGTAAATTAAGTTTTTAAAAGCAATACGATAGAATATAAAGGATATTTTTGAAGATAATAATAATAATTACTATGTGCTTATTTACATTTTTTATTTACATAATTATGTCCTATAAATTAGAATACAATATTAATAACCAGTCAAATGCAAGTCGGACTCGCATAGGAAGGGTTCTGTACCAAAAAAAAAAAACAGAAAAAAAAATACGTTTCTCACTAGAAACCCTAAAATAATAACGTGTCAAACGTGTGTCGAGAGTAGTATAAAAGTCTTGTGTGGTGGTGAATGTGAGTGGTGGGGGCATTGCTTGCTTGGGAACTTGGCTTTCTTGCTTGGTTGAGGAGGTAAGCGGTGCTTAGCTTGTAACTGCATGTTTGACCATACAGTTTTTTCTGTTGGCGGATTATAGCAAATAATTCTAACATTTTCTTGCTAACCATTAACTTCCGCAAATTAACGCCTGCTTCTATCCAATACTTTAATTGCGATAAGGCAGAGATAGTGAAGAGATAAGTTGATATTAGCCAAGTTTTAGATCCAATGTTAGAGTAATAAAAAATAGACTTCGACCGTTCCGCAGAACAAAGTCTCATCTGCTAAATTCACAACTTGAAATTTGAGCCTTAAAAGTCACATCTGCAAGGCTCAAATCTCAAGTTATGAATTTAGCAGATGAGACTTTGTCCTACAGAACGGTCGACTTATCATTGTAATATGTTTGCGAGAGAAATCGCGTGTGGCCTTAATCTTGGTCAATTCGCACACTGCTTTAATTTCTTATTCGCAGTTTGGGTATCGGCCTTGCCGCCGTCCAATCTGTTCCAAATGCCGTCCCCACTGAAATGATATTTCTTCTCTATCTCATACAAGACTAGGCTCAAGATCTGCTCGTCTGTTAGAGTTCGGCAGTCTATGGTGCTGTATATGGCGTCGACATCGCTTTTACTGGATTCCCTTGATGACGTAGCTTCTTTGCGGAGTTTTAGTAGAACGTTCAGATATTGTTCCAACTCCAACCTGAAATAAAGTCATAAAATTCAAAATTTATTTATTTCATATAGGCTAACTTGTAGTTCTTATGACACGTCATAAATCTACCACCGGTTCGGAATGCAGATTCTGCTGAGAAGAGCCGGTGAGAAACTCAGCAGTTGCTCTTTTCAAAAAAAAAATTACAATAGGTAACAAAGCTATGCTATGTATACATTGCTTCCATAATGAAGCTTCAAAAATGCATACGTAGATACACACAATCCAATACATGTCAAAATGGGCAGTCAAAGCAGACCCACTCCCGTTGGTGCCACCCGTTCACGAGCATGACGCATGATCCAGCCGTTGCTTCGCTTAGAATAGAACCTTATGTTTGTAACAATAAGGTACAATACAACACCCGCACCATGCTATAACAAAAACATCGGCTATGTGCAAGTGGGACCCGCACAGAAAAGGTTCCTTACCATTCGTACAAGATTTACTTACACCAGCTATCATTAGCAAAAACGTAAGTTTATTATTGTATGGATACCCTCTTTTTTCAACTTTATTTTTTTACTAACTGATGCCTGCAACTTCATTTACTTTTTAACTTTGCTGGCACTCGAGTAATAATTACACTTACACAGGATATAACAGGATTTGACAGTTGTCAAAAATAACATCGTCACGGAAGTGTTTCTTCAACAAAAGAATGTTTTCTCCTACAACATTTAACGCTGTGTGAAGCCAATACTTGTGCCTTTTCAGCTTTTCCAAAACCTTTTTATTTGTGATTCCTTGCGCGTGGAGGGAAGTGCTTATTAGTATCGCGATGTCTTTGCTGCAAACTTTCTCACCAAAGCTACTTAAGTACCTGTAGAACAAGATGACAAAATCAGACAAGCTTTTACACTTTTATTCATATAACTAATGTTATATGAATAATATCTGTGGACTGTGGCCTTAGCCTTTCTCATTCTGTATGCTTAGACTAAGTTTTAAATCGATTGATCGTATAAGAATTCGATGAAATTAGCGTCAAAGTAATATAAACCTTAATTGTATTAGTTTAAAGTCACAAATTCAGTACAACCGATTTTACGCTTAGTCTAAGTTTTAAATCGATTGATCGTATACGAATTCGATGACGTTAGCGCCAAAGTAATATAAACCTTAATTGTATTCATTTAAAGGCACAAATTCAGTACAACCGATTTTAATTTGGAGCGTATCGTATACGTAAACGTATAAGAATGAATACATGAAATTGAGCTCTAACACAATGCTCTTATGGTTCATTTTATTTTGACGCTAATGTCACCAAATTCTAACCGTAGGGTTAGTCGATTTTTACAAAGTGTTACCGTAGTGATGAGTGGAAGATGAACTTTGTGGTATTACCGTACTTACGTGTTAAACAACTTGTTTGAGGAGACTAAATGGTTGAGACTATAGCACTGCTTCTTGGCCGCTCGGATTTTGTTGAGGCGATTCATCATTTTACGTTCGTGAACTACCATGTAAAGCACCTGTTTATGAAATAATGGGTATGTTAACAAGCTGTCATGACATAGTTAATAATATGGTCTGTAAATTCCACAAAATTATTTACACAGTACACTTACAAGTGTGTGTGTGTGTGTGTGGTTCTTGTAGTTAAGTAGTAGTCGCAGTTTTGGATATTTTGTTAAGTGTAACAAAATATCCAAAACTGCGATTTTACCTGATGGTAAGTGACTATGCAGTCTCAGATGGTATCGGGCAAACTTGAAAGGGGCTATGGCAGTTTTAATTAAACCCATACCTCTAATCGGTTTCTACACGCCATTTCTACGTGCCAGAACGGTCAAACGTTTTGCAACATGTCTTTGTCGATAGGGTGGTAACTAGCCACAGCCAAAGCATACCAGCAGAGAAACAATTTTTTAACTATTGTAGTATAGTTACTAGTAACTATACAAGTAGTAACTATACAAAGAATAGCGACGTATTACCGGGAAGCGCAATGTTGTAACTCTCAGGGGGATAGACGATCTAAAGCGGTTCACTGGCAGCCTCTGGATATAGACAGCGCAAGATCGTGTTCTGTGGTGATTCTTAAGACCTACCCATCTTCGATCATAGAAAAATAAGTGGATATCGCATGTTAGTCCGATTTGTGTAACCACTAAATATGTAAATGCAGATCATTTCGCTAGCTAGTCTGTCATCGAACATTGACGTGAAACAGTTATTTCAGTGTCAAGGAACAATGATGCATTTGAATAATAGTTGAAGTATGAAGTGCTGAATCCCCTTATTTTTCTGTGATCGAAGCTACCCATATATTCAGCAGAAGAGATCGATGTTTTAATTCTCATTTTTGAGACGTTAACGTTAATCAATGGTCATGTTTTTCTTTTGCGCTGATAAAATTGTTTTGTCTCACTTACTCTAGGATTACTGGACAGAACTTTATATTCCTTCACGTTGGATAGTTGTTCAAGACGCTCTTGCACTGTCTTCGGGCGCATGCAGTACACTCTGAAATAATGCTGTTGAGCATCATCCGAGATGTTGTATTGCTGAAAAATATTATATTAATTATTCGTAGTAATTAAGTAATAGCCTCAATCCCCAATGGTTAAAGGAGTGGACTGAAAACAGAAAGTTCACAGGTTCAATCACCACAAATTGCTCTATATTTGTACCCACTCCTCACACAAGCTTATCGTTTATTTTGAGGGAAAAGACTCCTAAACTGCTGGACCAATTTTGATGAAATTTTTGTGCATTTGAGTAGGTCTAAATTTGCAATCGGAATTAGTAGATGGCGATGCGATAGGATATCCTACTATCCTACTAATATTATAAATGCGAAAGTGTGGATGTTTGTTACTCAATCACATCGCAACGACTGAACCGATTTGGCTGAAATTTGGCACAGAGATAGATTACAGTCTGGAATAACACATAGGCTATGTACTATTCCAGACTATTATCACCCTCAATCCACGCGAACGAAGTCGCGGGCATCAGCTAGTATTCTTATAATTTTTATGCCATCTAAATGAAAACCCAACATTAAGGCAGGACAAAACCTGTTGGGTCTGCTAGTATCTGTACTGTATCTGTTATGGTGTTTGAAAAAAGAAGTTGTGTGATAAGAGAGCAATTGAAGATTCAATGTTACCATTAATAAACTTCGGATTTCCAAAATGGCTTGGTAATTATTCTTCAATATGGCCGGCTCAGATCTGATCACATCTCTGATGTCTAATCCACCCAGAGTAGTGACTTTCTCCAATATAAGCTTTGTATTCACAGGGTCCGATGAAATGATGAAGCCATTCCTTCTTATTGTATCTGTGTTAAATTTGATAATATTCTCGGCAATATTCAATGCCTCTTTGATGTCGCACATTGGCCGGTGTTTCAGTGGTAGATAGTTTTTACAATAGTTTTTAAATTCATCCGCTGTTATGCACAGTTTCCATTGCAAATATTTTTCTAGGACACTCATTCTTATAGTTACTGAAAAAAGGTTTTTGTGTGTGGTAACATTTACATGTATTTTACATTGTCATGGTATCATGGTGCCCGAATGGCGATCTCGCACCGAAAAGCACAGTGACAGACTCACCATCAGGTGGACCGACACAAAACAGAAGGATGTGGAAATCCAGACTCTTCATAGGAATAATCACAGCACTTGTTTTTTTGGCACATAACCACCACTCATTGCATTATTGTTGTACCCACTAATAACACAAGTTTTCACTTATTTGGAGGGAAGAGAACATCAGTCAGGTTCAGCTTGGCTGATATTCTTCATTAAAAAAAAAAAAAAAAAAGAAAACCCAGCAATGTGAGCAGGCTTATGAATAGGGAGGCCAAGCGAGTCAGGGTCTTTCAATCATATATCACTCACTCACTTTAGTGAGTAACTTTAGTTAAAATGTAGCATTATGTTCAAATAACAAACACCAAGTAATTGATGATTGTAACAGTTTTAACCATAATATTATACTAAAAGGTTGTTACCTACAAATATTGGTATCAGTATCTTGAAAGTTTTTAAAATTATGACACTCTTTTGGCCACTCATGAAAATGTGCATGCAACAATTCCTCCAACTTTGCATCATCCCTTAGCAAACCTTCTTTTTTTAACTGAGATATTGTTCTGGATTTAACTAATGTATGGTACCTGTAAAGTAAAATATGCTCTTAATAGTTTAATAACTTTGAACACATTATTGTGCTGGAACTCTAAATTGCTTTGTGGAACATCTTTGACGGTAGGGTGGTAACTAGCCCCGGCCAAAGCCTTCCACCAGACAAAAATTATAAGTAAAATTAGTCATTTATATCAATATACAATTATGGACAACCATAACTAAATAATTATTACCATCAATCAATGTAGTTGTGTGAAAGAGGCTCAAGCCTTATGGCCTTAATAACTAACTGAGAGTTGATGGTGGGGAATTTCTTGGAATGTAAAATAGATATTTTGAAATTGCATACCTTATTACGTGTTTAGGAAGTACAACCGTGAAGTCACATTCTTTTAATATTTCCGCATAGTTATCCATAGATATGGGATTCATACAGAAGATATGTGGCTCAAGGCAAGCATCTTCTGCGGAGATACCAAATTTGCTTAAAATTTGCAGGCTACATTGTAAACTATCTTCACTCAAAGTTAAAATTTTTGGATGTTTCCTTTCAAGTAGTGTGATGATATTGTCTGGTATAGCACCTGAAAAAATCAAAGTAAAGTCTTGACTCGTCATAAGAGCTATAAGTATTTAAAATTTAATTTAAATACTTCATATTTAAATTAAATTTTAAATTAAGCCCGAGACCTTATTTATAATTTAACACCCTCTGCCCAGGCAACTATAAAGGGTTTTAATGTACACTGCACAGTCATAATCATTTTATTCTTTTAATGTTATCTTAGTTTAAGTACCAGATCAGCTATATATTACCTACTTATTTGTTTTTAAGGTAGCCTTGTTAGGTAAATTAACTCAAAATCTATATAGTTTACTAGTGATAGAAAAGATCAAGGAGTGAAGTAGGAGGGAAAATTTTTGTATAATTTGTGCCAAGATAGATATATTTAGAAAGGTTATGATTATAAAAATATAATACATACCGAATATTCTGCCATATAGGCTTAGAAATGGTTTTCCACGGCAATATTGACGACTATGTTTCATTAAATTTGTAACAGGTGCTATGCAAGTGTGTAACGGTTTGTTAAAACATTGGATAACTCGTAAAAGATACATTATATTTTAAAACTTTTTATAAAATTAAATGAGTGTCCCACTTGAAAAGATATCAGCTATTTCATAGTTCATACATACTTTCTAAAAAATTATCGCATTTATATAACCAATTCAATTGTTATTGTTCAAATTGTTTACAAAATATCTAAAACCAATTAAATACTCTTGGTTGTTGTTGTTCTTCATTCGCCCCTCTCTGGGACAGGCAAAGATCCATGACATCCATGACCATGACTATAGTCCACAAACATGTAACTTATATGTTTGTGCTATAGTCCCTAAAAATGAATGAAAGTGTAACTATCGCAATGGCCTCTGATTGGTTCAATTTATGGTGTTCTTGTCGCATTAATGTATTTTAACCAATAGCAAGAGGATACGAGCTAATCAGAGGTCATTGCGATCGTTACACTGATGCAATCATTTTAGAGAATCGACACACTGTTTTTATCCTTAGTGATGGACTCGAATCATTTGAATATTAGAATCTATTCGAATTATCCGGAAAAAGTTCGAATCATGATTCGAATTGATTGATGATTCGAACCAATACGAATCGATGTGATGATTCGAATCAATACGAATATGTATAAAATAATAATGAAAGATTTGAATCAAAAAAATTGATTCGAATCCGCAAGCTGATTCTCGCTGACGCTTCGCTGACGAATCAAAATAAAATCTCATTCGATTCCATTTTAATCGTCATCATTCGAATAGTTCGAATCAAATGTGATTCGAGTCCATCTCTAAGTTATTCTAGTGTTCTTGGTCTGTGGCAGTCTTTGGCATAGATAATACACTATGTCTTTGGTCTGTGGTTGATATTGATAGACTATAATTAAAAATTTAATTTAATGTTATAAGTTAAACTTTACTAAAATAAACTTAGCTTTATACAAGTTATTACATGACAGATTTTAATGACTGACTAAAATATATTACAAAACTAGGTACGTCGCGGAGTAATCACAGTGGAAATAGCAACTGCTGAGTTTCTTGCCGGCTCTTTTCAGCAGAATCTGCTTCACGAAGATAACGAAGTTCACGAATAATTCTGAATTGAAATTAAAATCATTGCAGATGGATTGGACGGCAGTTTGTTACCAATTTAGACAAACTTGGCTCACAACTCTTCTTAGCTTGATTTTATTCTCTGGGGTTACTTACTTTTTGATATGGTCCGAGGTAAGTTGTTTATATAAAAATTTCATAATTGAAAACTGAAACCCAGACCTGAGAATCTGCAGTCATATCAGCACATTGCCAGCCCACTACTGGGTACAGCTTGTCTTGAATGAAAAGATTTTAGGCTATGTTCCACAACGTTGGCCAAGTGTAGACTAGCAGATATAACACACTTTTGAGAACTTGAGAAAATGTTTAACTTGTCATTTAGCAAGTAATATTACAAAATTCGAAGTCAGCAGTGGTTTTATCACATATTATTTCAGGGTCAAACAATTCAAAGCAACCTCATTCTGGAAGAACTTGTTTCTGCTGCGGAGAGTATCGATGTGCATGGGGGTGATGAAGCGGAACGTTATGAAGGTCGCGTTGTGCACATCATAGGTCCTTTGAGAGTTTTGGAGCCAATCTCAGAGCCTGACTATAATATTCATGTTCAAGCTGTGAAGTTGAGGAAGCGAGTGCAAATGTATCAATGGATAGAGGAAACTACGTAAGAATTTATTGCTACAAAATTATTCAAAATTATATTTGTGCTATGTTTTTGCTTGCAACTTTTTAATCCCGCAATTCAGTATAAGAAATATCACTCTGTTGGTTTTTAACTATATTACATGCATACAAAAATCGAGTCAATTGTTCCTCTGAAACCAACAAACTGTACTTTGACATTATACATTATGCAAACACTACAATTTAGATGAAATCATTGCAGTTCCTTGAATCTTGAGTTGCGGTTTGAATCTCTGGATCAAACTTCTGCTCCCAAAATATAACCACTTGTAGTATCTCAAAAAATTATATTTGTTTTATTACGTTTATAGTGAAACAGAAAACTTCTTGAGTGAACCAGCTGAAGAATCTCAAAAAACATATTGGTACCATAAGGACTGGAGAGACTATGTGGTTGAGTCATCCTTATTTTATATCAGACCAGGACATCATAATCCAAGCTCTATGCCAATGTTTAGTGAAACTCATATAGCAGATAATGTCAAAATTGGATGGATGCATTTAGGTAAGGCATTGCACAACTTTTTATATTTAAATAATGAATCAAAATATATTTTTTTTGATAAACTGTTACCACAGTTATGAAAACTGGCCAGTTTTTAATAAGAAATTCAAATGCCCACCTCGTGTCACCAGCACCATATTCTTTTTATACTTAGGTACTTCTGTTTTTGATACATATTATGATAATATGAAAAAAAAAAATCAATAATTTATCAACTCTTTCTTCATCAGCTCTTCATGAAAAATAATTTAATAATAAAATGAAAAATGTTATAAAGTGTGGTGAAAATATGTGAGAAAACTGGTAAAAATCTTGCAATAAATAAAAATATGTTAAATAGTTTTTACTAACTATTTTGTCTTACTTTTTTGACTAGGATTAACAGACCTTTTCTTTTTTAATACTATATCATAAGTTTCATTTACTCCTTACAGGTTTAGATGTAAAGAGGAAGGTAAACGATTATTATGAAATCTGGTCAGACACAAGACCTGACCGAAGTGATATTAAACTACACTCGGGCTTCTATTATCATGGGAACAGTGCACTGGAACATGAAATAGGTGATCTTCGAATTCATTTCTCTTACGCGGGACGAGAGGATGACATTGTAAGTCATATTTTGATCCCCTCTATTACATCAAGGCGATTGGTACATGGCACCGTGCAACGTCGCGGAGGGCGGTGAAGCGGAAATTCATCGATGTCTAACATACGTACACCGCCTGAACGTACAGACTAGCGGCGCTGTGTACGTGTGGGTAGGCATCGACGAATTACGTACAAACCCATACCTCACAAGCCGCCCATGTTCCGCGGTGTCGTGTGCCAATCGCCTAAAACTATAACCCTTCACTGTACAATGTGTCCTCTTCCCCAAAATTCTAGCAAATGGGCATGCTTATTACTAGTAATGTTCACACATGCTACTCAACAGCAAACTTTTGTGTTAGTAATGAGCATGGATACACATGTTCATTGTTAGAGTCATATTCATTACTGCACAAAATCATGCTTTTATTGAGCAATTCTGTATACCTACTCTTTTTAATTGCTAGTAGTAATGCGAATTATGAGTTCAAAGTAGATGAATCAGTTGCAGTGTGCTATTAAAGCTTGCTTTTTAATAAGCATTTGCGTATGTAGACAAAATGTAATATGTAAAGCTGTAACTGTCTTTCTGGCCAGTAGTATACTCAATCCAAAAAAAAAGATGTATGAAAAAAGCAATTTGAGCATATAAATGTGTACAGTTGAAGAGCATGCCAGATTTAATCGCAGTTTTCTATGAACCTGTGTTTCAGTGGACTTAATAATATTTACAGTACACAGCAGTTGGTGTGGTTGAGAGGGGTGTACTTCAACCGTACAGTCCAGTGAATTTTCCTACAGCCGACCCATTGTCATTAATGAGAAAGGGCTCATACAGTCTCAAGCAATTATATGACTTGGAGAAAAGTGCTGCTAATACACATACATGGAAATACCGGTTGCTGGGATTTGTGCAAGTTTTTGCGTCTGCTATGACACTTCATCCTGAATGGCTGACTCTTTGTAAGTAGCTCTTGGTAATTTAAAACAATTTTGAAATAATTATTCATATTGATTGTTACATTTCTTAACTGAAGGCATGTGACACTACTTCAAAAAACTATGATCAGTTTGCTTCCTTTTGTATAGCTACAGAGGCAGATGGGATTAACCAGAAAATCTGAAATATACTGTTAGCTTATCGAATGTTTGAGCAAGTATCATGATTTATGCTACTATGTTTATTTTACAGTTATGCAGTGCCATTGGATTTCAAGCAATTTGAGGAGATGCACAAGGCTTTGGATCAACTTGACACTATCATTTTCATATACACTGTTCATAATATCTATACCGTGGTAAGTGACTTATTATAATATCAATAAATTGAATTATCAGACTATACCTAAGAAGCAATTACGCTCCACAACATTGTGAAATGCGTACTAACGGGAGCACTTATCCATATTGGGGTGCAGGCGAGGTCGGTTTGAACGAACACTGCGTAGAGCATACCGTACAGAGCATTCTTTGTGATTGTAAAATAATAACACGTCACATGTGTCTCCACTCCAAAGGTTCACACGGACTTTCCATATGATCTATATGCATAGCACTGGAACTAAACTTGGTTGTTGAAGTCAAGTGTGCAGTGTGTATTGTGGTACCTAACAAAGTAATGTTAGGTACCTCAATACACATTGTGCACTTGACTTTAATGACCAAGGTTACTTTTATCACCATAGTTAGCAACCCATCAACGGTTTATTACTGAGCGCAAGTCTCTTCTCTGAGAAGGATAATAGTTTAAAATCCACCATGCTGGCCCAGTGCTTATTGGTAAACTTCACACACCTTTCTCTCAGGCATGCAGGTTTCCATGTTGCTTAAACGCACATACCTCCTAAAAGTCATTGTGATACTATACGTATACTTAATTTTTTCAGGTTGTTCCACAAACCATCTTTTGGTGTTATGGTACTCGGTGGCGCCATATTGCCTATATTGCATTATTCTACATTGCTATATCGAGATCCACCGGAATCAACAAGATACTCCCGCTGGGAGGATCGCTGACCTGTCATTCACATAACTTGGAACTTGCAAAACATGGTTGTTCAATACACACTGCTCTGATATTATGTTGTTTAAGTCTGAGTATTGATATACTCGAAATTGTAGGACTAGGATTTGAACTCATTCCATGGGTACTTAAAGATACGAGGAAGTAATTGTTTTTAAATAAAATTGTACTATATAATCACACTTATTGATATGTTTATTGAATTAGCATTTGTACTTGGACTTTGTACTAGTCATAATTAATTAATATAAGTAAAAGTAATAATAGTATAAAAATATAACTAATAGATACTGACAGCAGAAACCTAGTTTTAAGTAAGTATCTATAAAAAAAACTTGAACATAACTAAATACCTATTAATTCAATATGTTTGATTCTCCTGCTGTAAGCAGAAAAGTATTAAATTTCATCTCAGGGACCATGGATAAAAAAATTACCTGTGACCCCTTGCAAGGACTAAGGCAGGGATCACAGGTAATAAATCAAAATGATGCTTAAAGGATTCCTTGGTAAAAGTTAAATTATAATTGACCTTTATCAAAACTCGTGCAAATGGATACCTAAGTCAGTAAGATCACATGGGATCATCAAAGTATTTTATAATAATAACTTTGTTAATACCTACTGGTTCAGTCAAGATCTTTTTAAATCTATTTATAGTAAATGAAAATATATATAAATCTTAAACAACTGTAAATATAATAATTATGTAAATAGGAAAAGCTAAGTATTTAACTTTACTACTAACTCAACATGATCACTTAGTTATAATTCGCATATCAGATTGGTTTGTTTAGTCAATAATTAGGTAAGGTACAATTTTCTGTATAAATATTTAGTCAATAAACTTATCATTAAAATGTTTAATTTGTTTTATTATTTAAATTATTTTTTATCATCTTATCACCATCAGACTGCCAGCAATTCAGTGTTAGTGTTATAACATTAGCAAAGCCTTTTAGCATTGCATTGCAAATTAATCTACACATTATTTTAAAAGGTTGTCTGTGGCTTGGTAAATTAAAAGTCACTAATTTTCAATTTACTGTATTAACTTTAATCAAAAAACTGAAACAAGGTATATTATTTGTCTTCATCAGATGATGATGAAGTTTCATCACTCTCCTCAGATTCTGAGCTGCTGTCCATGTCCCCAGCACTGATAGTGTCACTCAATGTATCTATGACAAGCTCATTATTTCTGTAAATGTCTTCAAATTCTCTTACTCGCTTACACATTTTCGTCCACTCCTCTGGGCCAATTGCATCAACTTTCTCTTTCACCAAATCTATAACTTTTTTTACATCAAATTCTTCACTTGCACTACTTACACAAGTCTTTATGGCAACCCAGGCCATCTCAATAGGGTTGAAATCTTGATGGTGTAAGGGTATACGTAGGATATCATGGTTGTGGTCTCTTAACATTTTGTCTAAAGTAAATTTTTTGAAACAACCCTTATTGTCTTTTATGAGTTGGTAAAGTTGAGGCTTATACATTTCCGGTACATAATCAATCCCTTTCTGGTCAAGCCAGGCTTGCATGTCGTATTTCTTTGCATAAGAATTTGGTGCAGGGTCAAATTCTTTATCATGTGGGGAAGCAGTGTCAACTACTACAACAGACCTTGGTGGAAGATTGGGAATTAATTGGTGTTGCACCCAATCATAGTAAACATCATCTTTTACATTGCTGTAGTCATCTTGTGATTGAGCTACCAGTAAAGCATTAGGTATGAAACCAGCCACCGAGCCAGCATGTATAACAACCACACGTTGACTCTTTGATACTGCTTTTTGCTCTTTTGTTCGCTCCAAATAGAGCTCATCACTGAATACTATACTTCTCCCTTGATCATAATATTTTTTTAACTGTTCTAAATACTCTATCCTTTTCAACCTGATATTTGACTTTTCAATAAGTATCCTATTTTTATTTTCTGTTCTTTTCCATCGAAATCCCATGCCCTTAACAATTCTTCTGACACTATTGGCAGCACCTTTAAAGTTAAAATTGCTTTGCAGTTTAGGTAGTAATTTGTCAACAGTAGGAAATTCATTATGTGTTAAGTGGAAAGTATGAATAAATCTTTTAATTGAACCAAGTTCAGAACTATCAAATCCAGTAACTCTTTTCCTTTTAAGTCGTTTTTTGCCAGGAGTTTTGAGAATTTTGGACTTATTAGTATTTACTTCTTTGGTGATTCGCCTTACAGTCTGTACACTGGTTTGAGTGGCTTCAGCAGTCCGTTGCTGTATTTGTTTCACGTTTCGCACACCTTCCTCAGCTTCCTTGGCCATGTAGCAATGTACATAGTACACCATGTTTCGTGCTTGTTTTCGAAGAACTTCACGCCGTAACATTTTAAGAAGTCTTTCACTTGCAAATAATTGACACTATTAAGTTTTTGTAAAACCAAGCTCATAATAATGGACCTAAGCTTTTTGAGTAAGAAATAATCTGTATGCGGTAGTGTGTAGTTAAATAGGTATTAGATTGTTAGCCCAGACCACAAAAGAGAACATGCATAAAACTTAGAACAATTCAACATTGTAACAAGATCACCACTCACAATGTTTTGTACCTACGAATTAAATTACTTAATGCATAGAAGTTCTAAAATAATCGCTGTAACAACTTTTGTTCGCCACCACTCTGTCGTCAATTTTCAGAGGGCTGAGCTGAAACCTCAATTTCATAAATTAAACTCGGTTTAATTCGATTCGAGATCAACAACACAGACCAGTAACAATAATATACAGACACGCATGTCTATAGAAGCTTTATGGCATAGTAGCAGTATGCAGAAGGGGGTGCGGGAGGAGGGGAAAATGTCATTAAACATATATGATCGTGTGTCTCACCTTTTGTTGGCCTCAAGTATGAAAATCTACAGGTTTATCTCTTTCTAACTTAACATAATATTAAAGTTTCTATATTGACTATATCGTAATATTAAATCAGGATGCAATAATTTAGTGATACACATCCGGTATCTACCCAGCTGTAGTTCAGTGACGTATCACTTTTTTTTTAAATTTAATTAATGCAAAGATCTAATCTTTTAAGGTCTACATATAAATCCTTTTCAATAAATAAATAAAAATATAAATATTATTTTTGATCATATTGAAAAGGAATATTAGTATTTTGAAATAAAACAAATTTTATATGATATAAAAAATTTATTTATGATGAAATTACGGCCTAAATTAGTTTTAGATGGCACCACCATCTAAAACTAAAAATAACAGGTAGGTAGTATTTATAAAAGCTCTTGCTTTTATGTGGGTTTATGACAGGTGCATTTTATCTGAAAAACCGAAAGGAAGAGTTATCATTTTAGTAGTCTCTAGTCTATATATGTTTGTATTTATTTTATTATTAACAATTACTACATTTAAAAGTATTTCTTTATCTAATTAGAATAAATAGTCCATATTACAAAGTTACCCACTAATTGTAGGTAACATAATAGTATAGGTACTATAAAAGTGAAAGTTTGTAGTATAAATGTGTATGTTTGTTACTCCTTTATGCCACAACAAATGAACCGATTTGGCTGAAATTTGGAATGGAGATAGCTCTTACATATATTATCCAGGATTAACACACAGGCTACACTTTGTCACTTTGGAAAATTATACGAGTTAAAAAATCTTAATCTGTGCAGACGAAGTCGCGGGCGTCATCTAGTTCAATATATTATTTAAAGTATAGAGTCAAATAAAAAGAATATTTAGAATTTATGTAGTAGTTATATATTATTATGTTTCAGTTTGGTTTCTCACTTTAAATCATTTTTTTATTAATTTTCGCCTCTTCTATTCAGTAGGTAACTTGTAGGAAAATCTAATTGAATTAAATGTACATTAAACGTATCTATCTACTACCTACCTATATATCCTTGCTAATATTATAAATGTGAAAGTATGTTTGTTTGTTGGTTTGTCCTTCAATCACGCCGTATCACAAAGCAACGGATCGACGTGATTTTTTGCATAGGGATAGTTGAGGACCGGGAGAGTGACATAAGCTTCTTTTTATCCCGGAAAATCAAAGAGTTATTGCGGGATTTTTAAAAACTAAATCCACGCGAGCGAAGTCGTGGGCATCAACTAGTCTACTATATATATCTATCGCGTTCACAGGCATCAGCTAGTATCGGATAAAAAGTATGAGTCCGAAACACTAACAATACCACTAATTAATTAAAACACAAAAACAAACCTTATACGCCGTAAACTAAACTGAAAACAAAAACAATAACCTGTAAATAAGTATTGTATAGGTACTTCTGAATACTTCGTGATTCGAGCCAAGAGTATATTATAATATAATCACTACGTTTTATCTTCTTGAGTTCTTGAGTACCAACGTAGTTAACTTATATATTTCGAGTTCGTAACTCTTTGATTATATTTTAATTTAGAAATACTTATAAAAATCAAAAGAACCAAGTGAACCAAACATTACCGCCATATTTTTTATTTGAAATTTGAACTGAGAAGGGAAGCCAAGCCAATTTGATAGTAAATATGATAGAAAGTATATTAAGTATGTGTGCGTAAATTTAAAAAGCGTGTGCGTGGAAAGAGATAGTCCTGTATGTATCATATAAATAGAATGGGATAGACTGATACATATGTTTGACCCTTGACTCGATAGGGCCTGATCAACAATGTAAACAAAGAAATGTCACTGTCATATATCATAAAAATTGTTGACAAGTTGAATGTTGACAAGAGAAGTGACAACCAAAGCAACGAATATATTTTCGTTCCGTTTTATGCTAATTAAAGTAGTCTTTGGACTGGTATCAGTATAAATGATGCCAAGGATCATAACGTAACGGGGGAAGGTTGGTAAATGATGCTGAATCACTGCTGAATAAACTTGTTCGTTCCACTACTTAGGACGACTTTTATTGAAGAACCTTTGAGCATACCTACACTCAAAGTGAGGAACCTATATTTATAAAAAACTAAGCGCCTGTTTTAGTTATTATAGCATTATTGAGTTTGTGAAAAACTGTTAAAAAGAAGCTTAAAGTTCATAAAATAGGCTTCTTGCTGAAAGTTCCGTTAATTATTATTATGATTAAGGGATACATGATTTGAATTCGTTCGGCTAGCTTCAGAGCTAATTAATTCAGTTGCTAATTCTCTCAGGTGCATGAAACCAGCATCAAAATGTATCTTACTTTGAGTCATCAGGTCCTCCTAAGTAAGTCCTACATGTTGTCCTTGATGTCATCCTTACTTCATCCTTATCATTGTCTTATCCCAACAAATCTGTGTGCGATAAAACAGTAAACGATTAACTAACTTACTATTATGCACTACTGTTTGAACCATGAATACCTATCGTATTTAATTTAAGAACTTATTTGATTTATCAAATAATGGTTTTAACCAGGAGAGGTTTTATGTCTTTTGGCTCCTAGCATCATTTATTGAAAACCTTTTACAAAATTCAGCGTTTCAGGAACCCTCAGATGTCTTTACGACCATAAGTACATAGGTACTAGATTATAGTAACGTTCAGTCAATTAACTGCATCTTAGCTTTGCCACCGAGGAAATAGTGTTGCTGAAGTGCCAGTCTTACTGAAAAACAATATTCAAGGCGGACCATGGCCATACCGGGGCATTTGCGTTTTGCGCACGCGTACGCCTTCAGCTGCAATTCAGCTGATCGTATTCCATCCATTGACTCACGCTAGATCGCATACCATAAGTATATGGTTTCGTGGTTGTGATATTAGTAGTTTTATTTCTAGTATTTAAGTACCTAGTTTTTGTACCTACTTATTTCAATTATATAGATAAATTTTACTAAATAATTCGGTATAGGTACCTATTGTGATAGACTGAAATACTAAGATAGCGCACAACCTCATTTGTTAGCAGAAATGAAAGCCGCTGCGATGTTCGTTTGGATTTTCATCAACCTTCTGTGTTTTGGTATGTGTGGTTATCTGTATTTAATATGGTCACAGTACTGGATGAGCATAGAAAAGCAGAGACTCTTCAGTAAGTCTCACGATCCTCCCCCAAGGAGCATCGCTGGTATAAGTTTCCAAGAGACATTTTCAAAGAATGACCATTCAGTGATAAATATGTCAGTGTTAAAACTTGATACAGTGCGTAAAAGCAGAAGATCGGTTGTCGCTTTTAAAACTGGTCAGCTAATGCAGGGGCATAACAAATCTTCCGGGACTCAAGGTCGCCCGTCCAATAATATAGTTGTTAAAAGTCGGGGCAGTCCAAGGTTCCCAAATATCCATACACCGGTACTAGAATTCGATAGCGACAAATATGTTTGCAGTGATTACACTACACAAGAATGTAAATCGAAGTCGAATGAATTTAAAGAGCTGCTTTTGAAAGAATTTCATCGAGTTTTGATGAGTGAAAGCAAAGTTTTTACGTCTGGACTGGACTCACAGAACTCTTACGATGTCAAGTACGCGAGGAGGTCGACGAAGCACGAAAGTAAAGACGATGTATTGTGCGCACTTGGTAGAATAAATGTGCGAACTATTACGGCGCGGGATGAACCTTTTGCAAGTTTAGGATACCACATTCCAAAAGCACCATTGCAGGAAGGCCGTGTGTTTAACACTTGTGCCGTAGTAACTAGCGCTGGCGCTTTACTTGGATCTCAACTAGGAGAATTTATAGGTACGTAATTACTCATGTTTATAAAATATTTACTAGCAATCCGCCCCGACTTCGCACGGGTAGTAGAGCATATTATGCATACATGTTTTTTTTGTCGTATCGTTTAAAGATAGAAAATCCGTTCGGTATTTTTGAGTTTACCGCGAATAGACAGACAGACCGGCGCAGCGGGGACTTTGTTTTATAATATGACAGTTTGTATCTCCGTTGTTTATTTTTAAATTAGTCGTGGTTTTAATAAGAAAAAAATAACTAAAAATTATTTCTTTCTATACGTGATAGAAATAAATTATAATTTTTTTGTGGGTAGGTGCATGATTATCTACGAAATACGCTACGAATTTTCCCGAGGAAAAGTGTTGCATAGTGTAATCACTGGAGCACAGCAGTTATCGTTTCCATCCATGGCATTTATTGTGGCCTTACCGCAAATTGTCCTCCGGTTGTTTTACGGTTGGATCTGCAGTGCAGCTCCACGATGGATTTTTTTTTTGCCATTGAAACCGAGTTATGCGATGAGAAGCTTTTATGCACTGTAAACCTATCTATTTCTTAGATTATCAAGATTGGTAGTGCCTAAGAATGGCAGGTGATCGACCGGTAGGTATTGTGCAGCTATCGCATCGAATCTTTGCTTTGTAGGGTGACTTCGCCGGTTACGCGACCAGGGTCAGTTACGCGACCACTAACAGGACCTACGGCATTAAAACGAAAATAATAAGAATTCTATTCTTCTTTTCCAAATGAAATTCACTTAAGTAAAGAGGGGGATAGACCTATTAGTTTTACCTACAATAGTTGGCAGCTTTGTGTTTACCCGAAAGCAAACAAATCTTAGTTCAATCCGCCGCTCATACTTTCGGCGCGTACACGTTCCCAAAACAACGAAAAAAATAGTGAGTAAGTGATGCGTTCGAGGTAAGTAGATCGTGATGTATTTATTTGAGTCAATTTTTTAATGTTCTATTAAGTGGATATATATATGTTTTACGTTATTTGTACATTTATTACATGTAATATACAAAATCAGGTAAAAAAATTGAATGGTCGCTAACTGAAATTGGAATTAGCCAATAACTTCAGTTGGCGACCACCTGGCCGCCAATAGACATTTAGAAAGAAAAACATTTATTTTTATTTTTCATAGACTACAAATCTAATTCGGAATTTAATCACTTTCAATTTAATTTGTTTATTTTTATCCGTGTATCTTTTAGTTTACGACCACCAAATTATTATTATAAAACATCTTAAAATGTATGGGTATCAAGTGGTCGCCAACTAAAAATGAGCAAATTAATATGTGGGTTTACGACCATCTGCAATCACTACTTATATAATCTTATCTGTTTTTTGCATAATGTAGGTGTTTAATATATAATATTTTCATTACAGATGTCCTCCACAAACCGTATTAGAAAATAACACCGGCTTATTCCCAAAGAGATCTGGAATGTGCTTTAAAAATATAAGAGAAGGAGGACACGGTATTAGAAAGAAATATAAAATGTATAACATCTCGAGATCTGATGATCTGATGATTTGATTCTAAACTTTTGTAATTGTTGTTTAAAGTGATATTTTTAATTTTGTACTTGTGTAGGAAAATGTATTATACTTGCTAAGATTCATTTAAGCTTAAGCTTGAATATTAAAGTGTACCTTTGATCTCATGAAAAAATGTGTTTTAATAATTTATTATAATGTATGAATAATAAAGCATGAATAATAATTATTTTTTAAACATTAACACGTTCATATTTTTAATTTTTAATTAATCAAATTTAGTTTTCCCTAGCAAATCGAGAGGTCGCCAACTAGATAAGGGGGCAGTCGTCAACTAGCAAAAGTGGTCGCCAACTAGCATTTCACATAGTTTTTAAGATTTATTCAATTTAAAATGTTTTCACAGCTGTAATTCTTATTTTTTTACTTTTAAATATAACTTGACAATATCTGGGACCCCGTCATATAACTTTAATACATGTGCTATGGGTGCAACATACTTAAATATTGACGTAAAGTTGAATATCCCGCTAATCGGTCGCCAACCGGCGAAATCACCCTACCACAACGCATTGTCATGCGCAGGCGACACTCTTCGGCGAACGGCCCAAATCGAATGCGAATTACATGAATTATTGTTCACGGGACTTCACTTATTACTCACGGCTACAAATCACCGTAGACATCAAGGTACCTTTATAAATTGCCGCGCTATTTCTTTGTTGTACGTGCTCGTACCTACAGTTTAACAGGAACTACTTGATTCATAGTTAAACTAGACATAGGCACAACTATCGGTTATAACTTGACTATGAATAAACCATAGAATGAAAAGGGCCATCCTCAACAAAAAGAATATTAGCCAAGCTGAAATTGACTAATATTCTCCTATTCCCTCCAATTAAGCTTGTGCTAGGAGTGGGTACGACAATAGTGCAACGGGTGGGGTTCGAACCTGCGACCTTTCAGTTTTCAGTCCGCACCTTTAACCGTTGGGCTATTGAGGCTATGTTCACTGCTGGACATGGTCTCTTCTAGAGTCTTCTACGCCGCATCGTTTGTAAGCAGCGCCAGCAGTTCCTTGTAGCTCATCAGTCATCCATCCACTACGGGGGCTTTGCTAACACTGTACTTTCCAGAGTTTGATTGCCATTCCAGCACATTGGGACCCCAACATCTATAAGTTCTTCAAACTAGGTGACTCAGGTTACGTCTCTGTGGTAGGTACCTATATAACTAGTGGTTCGCCCCAAACTGAGACCTCGCGATATCCCATAATTCCCAAAAGTTTTAATTATATATTGTAATAATTAACTTTTAACATTAGACGCAATAAAAAAAATAATAGTTGACATAAAACTGTTTTACTGACACAGCGCCATCTATAGTGAAGCATTATAGTGAAGCTATTAGCTTCACAATAATGCTAATAGATGGCGCATTAAAATTAAATAATTTCGTTTCTTTATAACATTTATCTAATTTTAGTATTTGTTGTTCAAGTACAGGATATAACTGAATTTTCAACCAAGTTTCACGTTCTAATATTCAGTAATTCTTGACATATGGCTCAAATTAAAATCTCCACTTTGAAACCCTCCCATTTGGTCAATTTTTAGGGAAAAATTAAAAAAAATATATTTTTGTACTCTGTTCAAAGTCGTCTTTAAAAAGATATATCGCAAGTCTATGTAGAGCAACAAACAAGATTTTACTTCAAATACGCTTCTATGAGAGCCCCCCTGAAATAAAGCTTTTTATATTTTTTTATACAATGTTCGGCTGAAGGCCATCAGTTTACATATTATATTTAAATTTGAAGTAATTACGTTCAGTAATTCAGAAGTTATAGGGCTCTGACAGACATTTAGACGAACACACTTCTCTGTCTAGTAGGCAAGCGCCCTAGTTGACTCAGAGAACTTCGCTTCGCTCGTTCAAAGATACAAGCAATCGTTAATTCGTACCTTTAAGCTTTAATAGCGTGGGAGCGTTCAGAGCTTTTAAGCAGGTTTGTCCATAAACGCATTGTTACTGGTCAGTCAGATAGTGATCATACCATGCAAATGTTTTATTATGCGTTGATCACTAGGAGGATTAAGCTCTGGAGTGGCCATAGGATGCGTACCCCTCTGTAAGTTTTTATTTGACGGGTATGCCCAGCGGTCATACCCGTTATATAAAACTGTTTGACTCGCGTCACGCGCCTGTCAACAACGTATGGTTAGCGGAGGATGAGCTCCGGTATAATATGCCGACTATGAGTGATTTTCCTTCTAAAAAAAATACCAAAAATATCCAGTTTATGAAAGGATAACATTACTTTTCTCCTGATATATTCTTTTATCCAATTAATGCACTATTTAAGGAGAAAACTTAAAAATACTGTTGATCCGAAAATGTTGCTACGGAATCGTACAAGAAATAATTTCGGGAAATTTTAAAAAATTAACCAATCTACTTATTACTCGATTGGAGCCCTTTATCATGAACTGCATAATGATTTGATTACATACAATTAAAATTACGATCGAATAGGAAAGGTTGGGGGTTTATGTTTATAAACTTAAACTTAATTTTATTAAACTTAAACTTAATTTATAAACTTAATTTATAAACTTTAGGCAAACAATTTAATCGGTTATTTTGAAAAGGACGAGTCATTTCGTCAAAACTGAGTTAAGTAGAATATTCGTTAACATTTTATAATATTTTCTTGTCGTGTGACTGAGATGTTGTTGGTCTTGCATAGTAAAAATATATCATTATCTGTAGTAAACTCTTACTAGTAAACTGAGCTACTATTGTAGCTATGTCACTATAACTACTTTTTAACATTTTAAAATTTAATAGAAATCCGACCAAAATCAGACCAAGTTATTTATACCTTTGCCTTAATCCTTACCAAAATAAATGTTTTTTCAAGCAAGGCTGTTTAAATACCTGCAAATTACTTTTTAGTTTATTAAAATCGGACATTCCATTCGAAAGATATTACGAGTTCATTGATGTAATTTATTCTGTTATCATTTTGTTTTCAATCATCAAGTCCCATACCCAAAGGGAGCCAGCGATACACTATTGCTAAATATATTATTATTTAGGTAAGTATGTCCTGCATTTACTGTGCGTTTATGCCAAAATGTTTAAAAAATAAATATCCACCCTTGCGAAGCCGGGACGGGCCGCTAGTATAAGTAACCGATATAATTGCATGCGCAAAAATCATTACAAACATACACAGATTTGTGATTAAAAAGCCTTATTAATATTCAATCGCCACAATTAAATGCCCTCGTGCCACCTCGGTTTATGAAAAATTAAATTGTAATAGGTATTGTACCCATTCATAAAGTTGGATAAGCTTATCATTAACAGTATTTTTAAGGTAGTTTTTTGTTCAAAAATGAGGATTTTATTTTAAAGAAGTTGGTCACACTGCAAGAAAATTAGGGCTGGAAGCAGAAATTATATCGATATTGATATTTTCGGTGTGTATGGTATAGGTACATCATGTATTTTTTAATTTTCTTATAGAACCAGTTAGTGTTCCAACAAATGTCTACTATCCATTGATAAAACATGGATAAAAGTTTAAAAACTATAAACTCGACTACAAAATTGTATGTGGCATTTCTTAAATTTATTTATTTACTAGCTGATTTCCGTGACTACGTCCGCGTGGCGTAGTTTAGAGTAACTTGCTACTATCCGCGAGAAGGTATGTCCTCTATCTCCGATAATATTTATTAGATCTTCACCAAAATTGAATAAAATAGTATTTTTCAAAAACTTTCATCCCCTATCGCGGATGAACCTTATTGTTTATTAGGATAAAAAGTATCCTATATATTAGATTCAGAACATTCGATTTAGATTTATATTCTCATTTTATACAATTCATTAAAAACTTTTTAATTCTTAGCCAGACCAACGAACAGTAATTGATTGCTAAATTGATTTAACAATATTTTAATTTATACTATTAGTTGAACTTCATTCATTCATTAATTCATTTAGAACTTATCGAAAGTCGATAATCGATAGTGTCGCAGCCCAAAATTGCTTACATAAATGACATGATTGTTTCGTGTAAGGATAGAACGTCCCTGTGTGTGAATTTGGTTGTGTGCGTATACTTTAAGGTTGTGTTTGGTAGTTTTGTCGTGTGCGTGCATAGCGACGTGATTGAAAAATGCACCTGTAGTAAGAAATTGTTTATGTGTGCTACCTCGCCCCGCACCGTAATTGACAGATTTTTTTGCAAAGAAATTAGACGTCAAGGCGTCTCCATCTAAAACACAAATTTTTTTTTCCTCCGAGGTTGATCACTTGATTTATTCATGATGGTAGCAATCTAAGCTTGTAGAAATGCGCATCGTCTCAGATATGCTGATATGGAACGAGCAGCTGAATGTGTCGGGCCTCTGGCGCCAATGCTGGCGCCTATATTCCGTAACAGATATACCATACCAGTGCATAGGTATAATATAATATATGTACAGGAGCTGTGAATTCTTATACCTACTGAATAATATGGCTGGCACCAGATAAAATAAGCCAGTTTTGTAAAAATTTGAAGCCTCAATAGCTCAACGGTTAAGGGTGTGGAATAAAAACTGAAAGGTCAACAGTGTCAGGCCGTGGTCAGGCCACGCTCATTATAGGGTTCTGTAGATGCTACAGACGACAGACGGACGGACTTGGTGAAATTATAAGGGCTCCTGGTAGTTTTACTAGAGAACTATATATATTTACCCATAAATCTAATCTCTCAAGGATGATGAAGGCGTAGATGAGCCTTCCTTCCATTTTCCAGTAGATAATTTAATAATTATTAATTATTATGTATATTATGTTTGTGATAGGTAACTGGTCGTTTAATCTGTAGTAGGTACCGTCATCAATATTTTATAATTCGTCATGATATGAGTTTTGCAAAGAGGAAATTAGTTTTATAGGTACCTAATTTAGCTATAGGTACATTTATGGAATGGCTCTAATAAGTACAATTCTTGCGTTGGATTTCATCATGAAATCCAACGCAAGAATTGTATGAAAGTTACCATTTTTGCACAAATAATTTTTTAAAAAATTATTTGTGCAAAAATGGTAACTTTCATGAGCGTTTATTCATTAGTTAAAATAATTTTATTTATACCTATAGGTACATAAAATTATTTTCACTTAGGTACATTGTTAGTCATTTTGTTTTAAAATAATTGTGTTGGTCATTGTTAATGTTCTACTTATATCCTTCATTGTAACAAAAAGGCTTTTCCAAATTTCAAATTTCAGTTTCCTCATTCAGTTCAATTGAATTTATTTTGTAAGTAGGTAGGTAACCCGCACTTTTATCAATGTACCTACGTCTGTCTGACCATTCATTATTATGGTTTGAAAATATAAGCGGTGATTCATTAGAAAAAAATATTATTTAAATATTGTGTTAGTCATTTGCACATTTATATATTATGTCTTTTGGACCTTTGTCTTTGTCGAAAGCTGCGATAGGTATCTACAATAGAATAGAATAGAATAGAAATAATTTTTATTCAAATAAACTTTTACAAGCATTTTTGAATCGTCAATGAATCTACCACTGGTTCGGAATGCCTTTCCTGCCGAGAAGAGCCAGCAAGAAACTCGGCGGTTGCTCTTTTCAAAAAAAATAAAAAAAAATTACAATAGTTAATGAAAGCTATGCTATGTATACAGTGCTTCCACAATAAAGCTTCAAAAATGCAAAAATGCATACGTAGGTACATCAATCCAACGCATGTCAAGACGGGCAGTCAGAGCAGACCCATTCCCGTTGGTGGCACCCGTTCACGAGCACAGCTACAGTAGGTATTTACCTATGAGAGCTATATTATTACATTGAATACAAAAAGCTTAGCAGATGGTTTTATATTTTATTAAAACTAGTTAGAAGCTTTTGCCCGCGATTTTAAAGGACGCATATTTTAGGTCAAGGACGCGTATTTTAGGTGTTTAAAAATGTTTTTAGAAAGCAAAGGGTTCATTCGGGCTTTATTTGTAAGTATAGGTAAATAAAAATTTATTAGAGAATATATTATATATATTATATTTACCATGAAATTTTTCCATGTTAAATAAATTACTTGCGATGGACGTTCAGTTAATAAGTTGACGATGACTATACTCTTACTTTTTGAAGTTATACTTAAGTTATGTGCATGTTAAGTAGATCGGTGAATGAAAAAATCGTGGGAAAACCTGCATGCGAGTTCTTCAGTTGTCGTACACACTCCTAACACAAGCTTTCCTTTTACTTGGAGGGGAGAGAATATTATTCAAGTTCAAGTTAGCTAATCATTTTTTTTTAAAGTTTTTAAAGATGTATGAAGTTTGTAAAATCTGTGGACTGTCCTTCTGTTGGCTGGCAATGAGTTGATGATGTTGATATACTTACCTATAGATAATAAAGACGCAACTTACGAAGTATGAACAATAAGATTGAATTAACGTGTCAATGCTCGGAACTGCACCGCATGCATTATTGAATAGTTATCGTTGTTATTGTGAGAACATAAAGATTTAATTAATTTATTTTAATAAGTACATTTTTATGAAAATAGGTGCACGTGTAATATTATAAGTCAATTTAAAATGTGATTTTTTATGTACAATCTAGATGCGTAGTTATACCTAAATCAAAAACTAGGACTAGGAAAGTTTAGAACAGTTTGTTATGCTTTTTTTCGATTCTATCATAAGCCTAGATATCTCTTGCATATTATATTAAAATAATGTACTTAACTATAAAAAATCTATCTACAATTCTACAGAGTAATAAATTATAGTTAAATATAGACACAAGATATGAATTATAAAGTTTTTATTATTATTATGTATTAAGAGTGCAAAGAAGAAATATACGCAGTCAAGCATGTCATCGGTGAAACAATGGATTATCTACGTATTTAAGATGTTTTATAGATAAGAGGCATGTAATCTTCTTTCGACAAAAAAAGTAAACGTTTCATTTAATAGCAGTTAATCAGTGCGAGTAATTATTATCTGATATTTATTGCAAATCTGTCTGTTTACTTCCATTGTTCCAATAGGTATCTGGATTCATAACTCATAACAAAATATTGTCTATAGTTACAATGATATTTTTACGAGAACCGCTAAACTGTTTCGCCCTTTCTCTCCTTTCATTGCTAGAGGAAGGAAATGGAACAGAAAATTAAATAACGCACTCAGCTCGACACTGGTAGATGTTTTAAGAATTATATTTTTTTTTGATAGTTGTTTTTCCCTGTAACTAAAATTTGGGTGCCTTCAAATCAAGAGTGAATAGGCATTTTCTAGGCAAGCGCGTTCTATCTTAGGCTGCTTCTTCACTTACCATCAGGTGTGATCGCAGCCAAGCGCTAGTCTATATATTTAAAATAAAAGGTCTATATTCATAATTCCTTTATTTTGGAAACATTCAAATATCATCCTTATTTACAGATAATATCTAAAAAAAGAAAAATACGACGCGTAAATATATCTATAATTTTCGGCGAGTTAAACTTAACTTACTAAATTATAAATGCGAAAGTGTGTTGGTTTTCTGGTTTGTTGGTTAGTCCTTCAATCACGCCGCAACAAAGCAACGGATCGACGTGATTTTTAGCATGGGTATAGTTGAGAACCGGGAGAGAGACAGGCTACTTTTTACCCCGGAAAATCAAAGAGTTCCCGCGGGATTTTTAAAAACTAAATCCACGCGAGCGAAGCCGCGGGCATCAACTAATAATAAATAACTTTGTGATTTACTATCAGATTATGTATACCTGAACTATATTTAGAATTATTTTTCGGCAGATTCTCATGATATGGTGCTCAGATTCAACAATGCACCGACTGTAAACTATACAGATGATGTCGGGTCTAAAACGACTTTCCGTGTACTAAACTCCCAGGTGGGTAATACGTAGCTACCAACTCGGAACTAATATTTGACACACGATTTTCTGTGGAAAAGGAACGAATTTCTAGGGATTTGTGCCTTCTGGAAGGGCGTATCCAACTTGAATGGACGTAAGTTCAACTTTCCCGCGCTCCTCGACGACGTTCCAGTAATAACATGTTTAAATAAATACCTACTTACAAAAATAGTTCTAGGATTCTGGAAGAAATCTCTTCCTTAGAGATAAGCTATCCTTATGCACGTCCTATAATTTTTTCTGTTTTATTGTTTTATTTTCTGGTACTAAAATAAATAAATAGTTGCATTCAATCAATGAAGTTGTTAAATATGTAATATTGTTATATTATGTATACAATACATATAATTACATATATTAAGTATCTACCCAAAAATTGTGACTTAGATAAAGCTGTAAAGTTACTGTGATACAATTAGGTACTAATTATACAATATTTCATTTACAGGTAGTCACTAAACCAGAGTTTAATTTTTTAAAAGATTCTCTGTACAAGAATATTTCGATACTGATATGGGATCCAGCTAATTATACGTCAACTTTGGAAGAATGGTATCTGCATCCTGATTTTCCAGTATTTTCCGTCTATAAAAGGTTTTTTCTTATATTTGCATAGAAACACACACACACACACACTATCTTTCCACCTCTTAGCAGACTTTTTATTTTTTCTGTACCCTGAAGATTTAGTCGTTAGCGCCGGTCATTATCGTTATTATCAACATCTGAATCGTGAAAATAACGTAAGAGATGAAATTCCGTAGGTATACCTAACGAGGTTCCTATGAAAACGAGAAAACCATTAGGTACGATTTTTACGAAAATTTGGAATGTCCTTCCGGCTTCCGTTTTTCCAACTAACTATAATGTGGGTGTCTTTTAATCAAGAGTGAATAGGCATCTTCTAGGCAAGCGCGTACCATCTTAGGCTGCATCTTCACTTACCATCAGGTGAGATCGCAGTCATGCGCTAGTCTATATACTTATTAAAAAAAATTGTCATCCTCATTTTTGAGGAATTGGATGCAGAGAAAAAGAGTAGATAAACGTTGTTTGCTTAAAAGTTTCTTCTCAAGCTGCTTTCAAAAAGAAAAACATACCTATTAACAAAGCTTTCCCTAAAGCTAGTTGTAATAACAGCTACTTATATTGTATTTTGAAGGTTACTTGAGCGTCGTGGTACTGCAGATGTTCATCTCCTTAACCCTCGTGTATTATGGGATTTGTGGGAAGTTCTTCAAGATTCGACAGCTTATCGATTACGAAGAAACCCTCCATCATCTGGATTCATTGGTATGGCTACCTATTAATTTATTATCTACTCGTACTACCTAAGCTCGTGACTTCATTCGCGTTGGTTTAGTTTTTAAAAATCCCCTGGGAACTCTTCTATTTTCTGGGATAAATAATAGCCTTCATGTCACTTTCCAGGTCCATGCAAAAAATTATATCGATCCGTAGCTCTGTTGCGACGTGATTGAAGGACAGACCGACAAACAAACACACTTTCGCATTTATAAAACATAGTAATAAAGATTTGGTTTGTCTAAATGTGAGTGTGATTGTATGAGCTTATACGTGTAGAAGTGGCTGGTCGGAAACTTGGCTCTGCTGGTCACTTTCATAAACCAAGTCTTAATATTAGTCATAGGAACCCTTTAGGTACCTATACAGTTATACCACTTGACGCCAGCGCCACGTGCTTTGCGGTTAACTCATGGAATTAGGAAATAACTACTTCTGATTAACTAACGTCATACTTAATATATGGAAGAATACAATATTTTCTTGCCACGTCAACTCTCTCACCCTTTCCATATGTACGTATTTATATAAATACCTCACGCATCGTTGGGCGGATGCTATCGACAGTAAGGGAGAAGCCCTTGCGGTTAGCCTTGATATCGCCAAAGCCTTTGATCGGGTTTGGCATAGGGCCCTTCTATCGAAACTACCATCTTACGGACTCCCCGTGCAGCTTTGTAATTGGGTCGCTAGCTTTCTTGATGGACGCAGCGTCAAAGTCGCTGTCGATGGCTTTTGCTCTGACCCTAAGCCCATCAATGCAGGCGTTCCACAGGGCTCAGTGTTATCGCCTACACTGTTCATTCTGCATATCAATGACATGTTGCAAAACAGCAGCATCCATTGTTATGCAGATGACAGTACTGGTGATGCCCTTTACAAAGGAAATGCACAACTTTCCCGCGCAATGCTAGAGGAGAATAGAGCCAAACTTGTGTCTGACATTGAGGCTTCCCTTGATCAAGTGTCAGTATGGGGTTCACAAAATCTTGTCCATTTCAATCCCTCAAAAACACAAGTTTGTGCGTTCACCGCCAAAAAGACCCCCTTCACCACACCTCTTCTCTTCCAGAACACCCCCCTAGCCCCTTCCAACAGCATTGGGATTCTTGGTGTCTGCATTTCGAACGACGTCCAGTTCCGGGATCACTTGGAAGGAAAAGCTAAATTAGCTTCGAAAAAGCTTGGGGTGCTCAACAGAGCAAAGCGGTACTTTGCGCCCGAGCATAGGCTCCTACTCTACAAAGCGCAAGTCCGCCCGCATATGGAGTACTGCTCTCACCTTTGGGCTGGAGCACCCCAATACCAACTCCTTCCATTTGACCGGATTCAAAAGCGGGCAGTTCGGCTTGTGGGCAATCCCAAATTAACCAACCCGCTGGAAAGCCTGGAGCACCGCAGAGATGTTAGCTCTCTCTGCGTATTCTATCGGCTATATAATGGGGAGTGTTCTGAAGAACTATTTGACCTTATTCCACCGTCTCTCTTCTACAACCGCACCGCTCGCCACCGAAAACAATTTCACCCTCACCACCTGGGTGCCTGGAGCACTTCGACCATCCGATGTTCCAGATCCTTTTTTCCACGTACTTTGAAACTGTGGAACCAACTTCCTGCGACGGTGTTTCCACTGAATTACAACATGGGGTTATTCAAGGGGCGGACCAACAAATTCCTGAAAGGCCGGCAACGCATTGGTGGTGCCTCTGGTGCTACAAGTGTTCATGGGCGGCGGTAATCACTTAACATCAGGTGACCCGCCTGCTCGTTTGCTCGCTAAAAATATAAAAAAAATAAAAAATAAATAAGTAGTTTCTTTTGAAATAATGAGAGGTGGAATTGATGTTTGTTATGGCAAGGTAAATGTAAATGGCACTTTCGACGTTGGAAAACCTTTTTTTCAAAGGTTCATATTTTATCGCTTTCTCAACCAGTTCGTTTGTCAAGCCGTATTTTTTGAAATCAATTCTTTCATGAATAATACATTGCATTATTTGTGAACTTACATTACCTACGATTTTCAAAAAAAAAACATCCGTTAATATACCTACTTTAATTAAAAGGCCGCTCGTTGATTGAATGCTAGGTCACAACTAGAAAAAATATCTTTCTTACCCGACTTCGGCAAAGGTTTATGATTTCAGCAGATTTAAATATGTAGGCAAGTTTGCTACGTATACTTCGCCGTAGCACCTATACTACTGAGCTGATTTTGATGAAAAAGGTGTCAATCGATTCGTTATTATACTGTCTACATTTCATGATATACATAACAACAATATAACGGCTGTTGGGCACATCCATATTTCCGTAGTTTAAGCTTTTTTCTGTATGCATGAATATATAGCTTGTAGGTAATATTAATCTTCTCTATCTGTACATCCAGGGCTCTGGTTCGCGATACACCGATGTAAACGTGTTCGTGTCTTTGAATACGTGCCTTCAGTACGCGCTACGCGAAGGTGTCATTACCATGCACCGAACAATGACGTCGGCTGCACGCTCGGCGCATGGCACCCCCTTGCACAGGAGAAGGCACTGGCTCACCGAATGAGTGACAATTCCGACCTCGATATCTTTCAGCGGGGCTTTATTGATGTACCCGGTCTAGCTACATTGCACTGTTAGAAAATAACGTAGCTATGTATCCTCAGTACACGCTAATACGTACTCGAAGGTATTATTACAATGAGATGGGGCGAAAGTACAGGTTTTTATGGCTTAGAATCTAAACTTAGACTGTTAGAAAATAAGTGGATTATTAATGGAAAATATGTTGATACTTACAGTTTATTTATAATAGCTCCAGGTTGCAGCGTAAAATAAAAGGCTTAAGAATATAGGCTTTCAATCTTAAATGAGTGACAATTCTGCAGGGCGATTCAGACCTGTTCGATAACATACCGTGTCGATACGGTTAGATATCGATCTCTTTTTGTCGTGTGGATTTTTGTTGTGAGCGAGCGAAATATATGTTAACAAACCGAATCGATCGACAAATAAGTTATCGGTTAATCAGGGGGCTGATCGAAGTTATTAATTAATACTTTGAGAGGATAATCCAGTTAAAACATAAACAAACATTATATACAAGCGTACAACATACAACTCAGAATTATCATTGACACAATAATAATGGAATATAATAAGTCGACCAACAAAATTTATTTTTTGGCATCAAAACCTAGCTTCTAATTTAATAACTCTGCAACGGGAAAATGATGAAGCTTCTAATATACTAACTCGGCTTCTTCACAATGGCCACAAAATATTCCAAAGAAAGCATCAAATAAAGAGCCACTATTTTTATTATTGTCCACTGCCACTGCACGATTTGGTGCGAGTGAGATGGATACGACTGGCCATTTGCACGATTTCGTTGGTGCGAGTGAGACGGATGCGACTGGCAATTTGCACGATCTCGTTGGTTATGGCTATTTGCACCAATCAGAGAGCGCCATTCAAAACATGCATTTGTTTTTTTTGTTGTTCTGTTATTAGTGTGTTAATATTGCAATTATTTTTGTATAATTTTTTCTTTAAACTAAAGTTAGGTTAGGTTAGGGTCATACATGAATATTCAGGTGCCCGGCCGAAGGCCGGGCACTTAGGTTCTGTTGGGATCGTAAACCTACCTAAAACTAAAAAAAAAGTTGAAAAAAAATTTGATTTTTTTTTTCAAAAATGTTATAATGTTATGTGTAGGTATTTATCTTGAGTTAAATTTAAAAACAATCATTTTTTCAATTTCATTTTATCAAAAAAAAAACGTTTTTTTATTTAGTTAGAAACATTTTTTTATTTCATTTTTCTCACAAAAAAAATTAAAAATGTGGTTGAAGATTTGGTGTATTATTTGATGCTAATATTTAAGTATTTTAGGAGTTCACGGTTTGAAGCTAAGTTATAAATATAGATGCTAAAATTATATTTTTTAGAGGCTCACTAGTTGAAGCTGACTTAGTAATTTAGAAGCCAATAATGGTATTAAATAGAAGCTCGTTTAATTACATGCCAATAATTATTGACGTCGCAAGTTATGCCATAGAATTAGAATAATCTAGAATACGCTAGAAATTTTTATAACAATTTTTAATTATTTTTTATCTGCAGTGAATAGCCGTCCAGTAGCTTTTTATGAAGTAGTAAGCTTGTTAAAATGTCCTATCTATTATACCTATCCCATTCGATAGATAAAATGAAGGATTGACTTATTCAATTACTTAGGCTATTTTATTTCAATAAACAACACTTCTCGCAGATTTTAAAGAAATTATGTTCAGGTTGCTTGAAATTTTCAGACTTCCAGACACCGTTATTAATGGAAGTAATATACCTTACATGACACGACTAATGCTCAACAGAGGTAAAAATTAGTTTTAAGTAAACGTAGCATGCTTTATAAACATAGAACGGCTAGATTTTTTAAAGTATTAAGTATTAATTAGATAGGTATTAAATAGATTTATTTAGGATATAGCAAACTACGTTTATGTAGGCTACTAGCTGGATATACCAGCTTTGATGCCCAATGTCTAATACTGTCGTCTGAGCGAACGCTGCTTATATAATTGGTCGATAGCGACAGACTTAGAAGATAAGATTTTTCTTAAGACGCTTAGAGGTGCTCCAGGATGTGTACGAATGTGTTTAAGGTTTCATAGCTGCAATAGAGAAGTTTGAACTTCATTTTACACCTTTAGAATGCAAAAAGGTTAGACGCTCAAGGTATAGTAGCCAATGTGCGTCTGGTTTAGATTACAGATTGGCCTAGCTAGATTTTGTGTAAGGAAAACCTGAGACTAGTAGGAATAAAAAAATCAAACATAGGTTCCGAAAATAACAGAGTTTTGACATCTATAATCTGCAAGTCTCTATCTAGATAATGTTAAATCTATGGACGTGAAGATTTTAACGAAAAATGTTGACAATAAAATAATAAAGTAACTAGGAATAATAAGGATTAATTAGAATAAGGTATTTTCAAAAAAATAACCGAATTAATATTTACAAATTGCAGACATGTTTAAGTTCCAGTGTAAGATAATCTAGGAATGTTTATTGCTCATACGTAAAGTGCCCACAGTTTCATAATATGATGGACCGTTAGGTACCTTCCAAAAACTTAACGTACTTTAAGTGCTTCCAAAATAATATAGTTGTTTGTACGCAAAAGATTACTGAGAATTAACACATTCGTTTGTTATTTTTTCATTTTCATTCGTAAAAAAGGTTGGCGAAACTCATTCATATCTCTGGATATTCCGGATGTAATTTTATATAGGATGCATTATAATGTGGAAATGCCATTTTAATTCTGTTTTAAGGTGACTGTAATTTTGTGATGAGAATCATAAAAGACAATACATGAAAGTTCTGTATAATATGTGTCTAACTATATTTCTTAGTTTATACCTGCTCCTTTGATGAACCTACTCGTATAACTAATATATTATACAGCTTCCTCTAGAGTTATTTAGCTAAAAAAGAAGTGATCATTTTTGCGGCAGATGTCCACTGTAAAACGCACACTCAAACCTTGGTCTTCCTTTAAAATGAAGGTGCTTGATGTTAAAACCACACAATGTTCACTGCAATAAATTCATTAGCAACGTTATAACTATCTGTTTTATTTAACCCATAATCCTTAAACCCATAATTTATCGACATCAACAATCAATATGGGCAGTATGGGCTTCACTGCAATACCTTTTCTACTCTTTTGGGTAGCGCCATCGTTGAGTCTCCTTGGGACAGGCTGCACGATACCCACTGGCTATTCTAGGCGGGTTGATTTTCCAAAACCAACTGTATCAACCATTGTTCTAGCCTCAACTGTCGTGATTGAATTTTAATTAATTGAATTTTTAAATTGAATTTTAGACAAAAATAGCTTAAAACATTCTCCAGTTCCTCAACTATACCAATGCAAATATCGATCTGCAGCTCTGTTGTGGCGTGTTTTAATCCGACTAATCAACAAACCACTTAGGTACACATTTATCCTCATTAATCAAATCAGAGTTGTGGATTTCAATATGGTATACCTATTTAGATGCTGGATGGGCAAGTAAGTAGGTACATATATTTATAATCTACTAGTTGATGCCCGCGACTTTGTTCGTGTGGATTCAAGTTTTTTAATTCTCGTGGGGAAAAAAGTTGCCTATGTGTTATTCCAGACATCTATCTTTGTGCCTAATTTCAACTAAATCGGTTCAGCCGTTGCGACGCGATTGAGTAACAAACCTCCATCTATCCATACATCCAAACTTTCGCATTTATAATAGGACTAGCTTTTTCTCGCGGCTTCGCTCACGTTAAATTTGATTTTTCCAACCCCTATTTTATCCCCTTAGGGGTTGAATTTTCAAAAATCCTTTCTTAGCGGATGCATACGTCATAACAGCTATCTGTATGCCAAATTTTAGCTCGATCCGTCCAGTGGTTTAAGCTCCGCGTTGATAGATCAGTCAGTCAGTCAGTCAGTCAGTCAGTCACCTTTGCCTTTTATATATTTAGATAGACTAGCTTTTGCCCCCGCGACTTCATCCGCGTGGAATTAGATTTTGGGGTGGAATTTTCAAAAACTGACACACGTACTTTTTTATTTTTTACTGAAAGCTCAAATACTAACTTTGATGGAAACAGCTTGAAAAATGACGGAGTTTCGTACAAACTTCCATCCCCAATTTAAACCCCTTAGGGGTGGAATTTCCAATAATCCTTTCTTAGTGTGCGCCTACGTCATAAAAGGAACGAACTGTAAAAATTTCAAGTTTCTAACTTCAGTAGTTTAGGCTGTGCGTTGATATCTCAGTCAGTCAGGACTTTGAATTTTATATATATAGATAGTAAAGGATTCAAACCCATAAGTTCCAAGACTTGGTCTCAATCAGACTGAAATCAGACACATTACTATTACTATAAATAATCAGGACAGGAACTAAAAGCATTATCACACGAGGAATAAACATTTGGTTGTTATTTTATGAGATCCGAGTAAGGCCATGTCGGCCATGGGTCGCCCTTGTCGTTCATCTTATATTTTTAGCGATTTGTCGTTGCGCAGACGCCGTTGCTCTCGGAATACTGATGGGTGCTGCTAGGTGTTACTCATTAGTAATTCACTATGTGCGTGCGGAATTAGCGATATCCGACTGCGTAGCCCTGATAAAGGCACGTTCTTATTGCATCGTAATACATGCAAAAATAAAGGCTCATTTTCATTCGCTGAATCTTTTGTCATCTGACTGGGATTCACCACTGTGGATCCAATCAGTGGATATGTTTTTAAGAAAAAAAAATGTTTCTATTGAATTGTGCAAGTGATATTAGGTAATTGATACCTACGTACGATTTAATACGTTATAACGGCAACTTCATAGTTTTATCTCTATTGTATTAAAGTAACACGAAAATACTTAAAAATAATAAAAATATGATGCGATACAGAAGTACCGTACCGTGTCATAATCAAATACCTGTGATATTTATGGAATTACACCTAAGTCATACGCACTTGATACGTAGCGCGATTACAACGCTTCCTACTTTGTTTGTCCCTGCTTTAATTTGTAAATTTGAAGACGTATTAAATTTTCACACGTTTGTATTACATATTCAGAACACAATACGTTATATTCTTTAACTGCTAATTATTTGAAACCGTACTGACAGCGGAACCGGTAGATTTTTCCTTGTGGACTTTGTTTTGTTTCGGAGTTCAGACCAGGCTCAGACAAATGAGGTTAATGTCTCATGAGTTCGTAGAAAATAATATGGTTTACAAGTTTTGCGAATATAAAGATGTACATAAGAGTACTAATAAGATGTCTTTGTAGTTAGGTTAGTTTTCAGTTAGATAAGTTTATTTTTAAGTTAAGTGAAGTTAGATTTATTTTTATAAGTAGGTATTTATGTACCGATGGGGTTAACATGCCAGTTGGCAAAAAATCGCAAAAAAATAATAATAAAAAAGTAAGAGTACCCAATAGTGCTCTATAGAGTGTAATTATTTACTTAATAATATCTACTATTTCTATGGATCTTATAAGAATGCTTTAAATGCTTTGACATATTTTGTGCTTAGAATTCAGCCTGTCGCGACAGTTTTAAACGCAAATGTAGAATTCTGTAGTCGTACCAAACTTACGGTGGTAATCCATATTATCTAGGTATAGGTAACTCCTTCATTTGATTTAGCCTAGAATTTAGGACCCTTGTGTCTATATTTTTCAAAAAATGTTGGTAATTAATTCAGTAAATAAGGAAGTAGGTATTGGACATTTGCTTAGCATACCTGGCTGTAATCCAACGATAGAATAGATTATAATAGATAAAATTATATGATAAAGCAACTGTATTTATTATATTTTATGTTATTTATGCGATCTTTTAAAGATTAAATGCACCTCGTATCTCTAGGCAGATGTATATCGCAATTTTTTTAGCTAAATTGAAGTTTTTGGATTGAATTCCAATAAATCCCTCCTAGACTTTCAATATAATATCTTGAATAAATAAGAGTAAATCGCTCGCGGTCAGAGAATATTATAGTTTTAGTGTAGCTGCATAGATTGATCCTATGCAGCTACACTAAAAAGCTTAAAATAAAAATAAATAAAAAACCGACTTCAAACGCCACTACAAATTATAAAATAAGTTTAGTTTGTAGTAGATACACGTACCTACAATGTAAGGGCTTGCGCATCGGTTTCATCCTTTCGACTTCTTTCAACTTCAATACTGTACGTGTACAACTAAAATTATGTTATAATTTGTAGTGGCGTTTGGATCCGATTTTTTAAAAATAATTTTTATTTATTTTTATATTGGTAAAGAAGATAATATTGGGTTAGTTAAAAGTAGCTCCTAAATATGAAAACGGAGTCAAAAATAGAAGGATGGTGCTTCGTAACTAGAAAAATGATAAACAATGTATGGTCATAAGTTACCGGAAAAAGAAATAAAAATAGAGAAGACAGTAAACAATAGTTTATTATAAACACGTGTCTCACAAGACAGCGGGAGCTGCGGAAGTTATATTAATTATATTAATGGACAGTTGAAGGTTGTAAGTTGTAATACTTGGGATGCCAATAGTAGATAATACTTGCACCTACGGTTGGTTTACATTCAGCTGTACCGATGCATCTCTTTCAAATGAGTCTAAAAATAAGTTGAGTTAGTTCGGATTAAGTATATGTTCGTATATTCTACCTCCTCTTTCCATAAAAAATAACGTTGAGATTCTATAATTACTTATTTAACAATTAGAATTAATTGCTTTTATTGCAGCACTTTTATAATCATGAATAATTGGCCAACATTCCTATAAGATTGACCATTAAGAGGAGTACCGCAGCCAATAGGTGCGTTCTGGGCATACTTTCTCATTTCAGTGCAGTGGTTTGGATAATATTTTGACAGGTAACTTTTACTTTTTATATGTTTAAGATTCTAATAATAATTGATTTTCACAATTATCAATAAGTAATTTTTAATCTAAATACATACTTATTTTAGGTACTTGTATTGTTCGAATTTTGGAGTAAAGATTGCAAGTAAAAGTTTTAAGAGCATATTTTGTGCAACAGTCCACGCATTAGCCTTTTAAATAAGCTGAATGTAAACCTTGCAGTTCATATGTAGGTATAGTACAGTCAACAGAATAGGTATATTCGATTTAGGGATGATAGCTGATATTTAAATAAAACAATTAAATACAATAGTGACAATAAACAGCGTCTTTTAGTTCTTTGCCTATTGATAAAGTTCTTCTCAGTTATTTAGGGAGTTGGAGTTCACTCAGTGAAAGTAAGATTGTGTGATTAACTGGTCCGTGGGTGGACGACGGGCATAACGGTATGCGTACATGGTCTTATTAATTGTTTCTCACATAAATTGGAGTCAAAGTATGATTCACTCTCTCTTTACTTGAATGTACCGACTTAATTATCTTCAGTAAGTGGCACGCGCGTCAATGTGACTAAGTAAGTTTGTAGGAAGTGGATGTTCGTTCTTGTTAAATCTTTTAGCCGTCATAATGTTCTTATGGTGGGCTTTCTTTATTAATTAAGTACTATTATCTTTCTGCAGTGAATTTCTCCATAATTTTCTCAAAGGTGTGTGACGTCATCTAATTCTTCTATTCTTTCTTCTTCTTTTTTTGTAAAGTCCATAGGACTTTTGGTCTGAATTAAATGATTATTTACTCATTTATTTAATTCGCACTTAACCAGCGTGATGGAGAAATATTGATGAAATTGATATATTTTTTAATTGAATTCTTGATTTCTACCTTTTAATAACAGTTATTAAAAGGTAGAAATCAAGAATTCAATTAATAATATAAATTACTTATATTAGTAACTATTATGTACCCTATTATTACTAATTCATTTTATAAACCTCGTTTTGAGGTTTAGATTGACGTATGAAAATGTTTCTACGTCATATTAAATTTTATAAAAGCCAAAGTTTGGGTGTGGGTGTGTATGTTTGTGTTCACGCCTCAACGAATGAACCGATTTGGCTGGGAATGGAGATAGCTTATACGCAGGATTAATGCATAGGCTATCCCGGAAAATTAAAGGTTTTTTAAGTCCCACGGGACTTAAAACTCATTGTGAACTGACCCTAAGTGGGTCTACAATACAGCAATAATATGTTTTTCATTCTGTTTAGTTTAATAAGTGTTATTGTAACCTGTTGATTGTCCATTAAATAAATAAACAAATTACTACTATACTATTTTACGCACTAACGTGTTTATGCGTTCGAGTACCTGCGTACATCGACATGTGTTTTCGTACTCTACCAGATAACTTACTAGGAAGTTAGTCCTGACTCATTGTTTTCAGATTTAAGTAGAACAAATCTGTGAACGAATAGCTATGGGATATATCTTGGGTTTAAGTTTCGTACCACACGTAAAATCCGGAAATCCGAAATATAGTAGGTAAGATTTATTTTATAAACGGAACTTTGTACTTTCCTGTTTTAATGGTAATTGACGAAACACAAGATTTTTTCTTAATTAAATAGAACTCATTGAAATAACGATATAATGAATTAGGTGGTTATATCCTTCAAGGGAAGTAGGTATATCCATATTGCACCTTTTGAGTTTTGAGCAATTAATCTGAGTGATTTTGAGCTAACCTTACTAAATGTCATTAAAACTGAAAATTGACTGTTTGTAAAAGTCACACAACAGTCATTCGTAATAAAATATGATGAGAAAAACTTAACAATGATTTTCAAATGCCTGTTCAATGATTAGTTCGTCGACTTTTTTCTTTTTCACAATATATCGTCTGGTAGTCGCCATATTGAATTTTGATTACTGTCATGTCTTTAGTGACACTTCCAAGATTATCACAAATTAATTGACGTAAGAATTATCAAAATCGACATACGCGTTCGATCTCCAGAGCGCCACAAACATACATACATAGACTGATAAACACATTACCCTTCTTTACGTCTCGCAGTCGGGTAAAAATGTGTTACAACTTACAAGTGCGCCAAATTTCAACTAACGGCGCTGCGTGAGTCACCGAGTGTCCCGCCTCACGCCTATTCACGCTTTATGTAACACTACTGTTACAAGATTTACAGTAACACGTTCATACGTAGGTAATAAGCACTGGCTTTGTTTCAGCCATCAAAACAGAAACAACGACACTAGAATATACTTGTGACCGTTACGAGGTCATTATTTTCGTAGACATAGGTTTAGTCTTTATGGTTTAACGTGTAAAAAAGTTTGACCCTATTTCCGGATTAACAGCCGGGACTTTTTTACGGGAACACTGCGACATGATGTATTAGTCCATATTTGGTACCTATAATATGAATTTACAATCGACAATTCCTCAATGTCCACTGTTTTAGGTGGGCAGTACACAATAGCATCAGGATTGAGGGACTGTAGTTCAGTGGTCTCCTTGTAATTATGGGCTATGGCCAAGACCCTAATTTTTTTAAAACAACATCAGCCAAGCTGACTGATATTCTCCTCTCCCCTCCAAATAGGTGAAAACTTGTGTTAGGAGTGGGTACAACAATAGTGCAATGGTGCGGATCGAACCTGCGACTATTCACTTTTCGGTATGTACCTTTAACCATTGGGTTATTGAGACTCATATTATATGTATGTTATGCAATTTCATATATTAAAATATATGCATACCATAAATGTAGTTGACAAACTAGTATTAAGACAAAGTCATAATAGATTTACGATTTATCAACGAACTCTTAAAATTATTTATTTGTTCGTGGTAGATTATGTTGTTCCACGAACATTGTCTATTGTGTAATATTGATACGAAGTAATACTTAGACATTTATGATGGAACTGGATTTTCCTGATATACACCGACACCCTAATTATATTCATTATTCATAATGGATAAGCTATAAAGCTAGTGATTGGAAATATAGGTACGTAAAGGTTTTTCTATGAAAACCATTTGCTGTGACCCATCGCGACACGGGGGCACGCATTTTTTTTTATCAAAAAAAAAAATTAGTATAGTCGTTCGCTGAAGTATATAAATCAGCTTTATGGCATCCTTTCACACGGAGGCCGTCTCGGAGGGGATAGTAGGATATTAGCCAACTTTAGCTTGGCAAAAAAAGAGGTCACGAGGTGACAAGAAAAAATACGAAGCGTTTAGATGCCTAAGAGTGAAATTTTGTTGTAATCTATTCAAAGGATATTTTTAAGTAACGCTAGGCGACTCTGAGTACGGCAGTTTGTGTTCATTATTCTGTTTCCCCGAATAAGTTAAATTAAATTTCTAATGGAATTCTATTCAAATTGAATCTAACATGCCATCGTGGCTGTCGGGCCCACACATATTAACGGCGACAGGATAAAAAGCTAACAGATGACACGTGAGTCAGAGGTGATGACTCACCGATTAAGGATAGGAAGGACATACTTGTAAGTAGGTACATATTTTTTTGGGTTCCGAAAACGTATTTCGTAAAATTCTTACTTATATTCTTACTACCTATATCTTTACTGATATGTATTATGAATGCGAAAGTGTCTTTGTTTGTTGGTTTGTTCTTCAATTTCACGGTTCGACGTATTTTTTTTTGGATAGGTAGTTATACCGAGTTGAGGAATTTGCAGTGACATAGGCTAGGTACTTTTTATCCTGGAAAAACACAGGGTTTCCGCTGGATTTTTAAAAGTAATTTTAAAAGTAACACCACGAGGGCAAAAGCTAGGTAATGATTAAGATGTGATTAGAGTAAAATAAAAACATACTTAGATTTTCATAGTATGACAATTAATTTATCAAAGGTGAAGTCCACAATGTGAATTTACTCGTATTTGCTGCAAGACGTTATTTTATTATTATTATACAAAATCCATGACACTAATATTATAAACGCGAAAGTTTGTATGTATGTGTGCACGTGGCTTTTAGATCTGCGTGGATTGAGGGTCCGGACGAAGTCGCGGGCATCGTCTAGTTTATTCTAAATTACAACATTAATTATACTTTGATTACGTTTTAGAGCTTTTATGATTGATTTAGTAATAATTCAACTACAAATTATATTTTCTTATTAAATTGCGAAGAATTTATTGCGAACTTTAACAGGCGTGTGCATCAAAAAAATGTGCATGTGCCGATTAAAATTCTTACCATACACCGATGAGTGGGTTTACTACAATCGGCCCATTTATGAACGAATCAAGAATTCGCCAAACTACGAAGAAGTCTACGTTACGAGTATGTATTGCGTCAGTTATACTGAAAGGTAAATGGTGAAATGAACGGTATTGTCTTTATTTTAATTCGATGACAAAATAGTCCTTGATCTCACCTGATGGTAAGTGACGATGCAGTCTAAGACGGAAAAGAGCTAACTTGGAAGGGGTATGGCAGCGTACATTCAAACCATACCCCTAATCTTTCTACTCGCCTTCGTGCCGGAACACTAAATCGCTTGGCGGCATGTCTTTGACTGTAAAGTGGTAACTAGCCACGGCCAAAGCCTCTTACCGGACAATTGATTGATTGATTGATTATCTTAATTTAAAAATAACTACCAAATTAGAAATTTAGAAAGATGCACAATTGAAGTCAAGGTTATATTAGGAATTTACTTATAAATCAAACCCACCTGATCATCTGCTGCGTTGGGTTGGACCGAAACTCCTAAAAACTAAGAACTTCTTCGTTAAAAATAATTACCTTTATAATCAATTACATACCTACCTAACTTTATTTATTAATACATACCTACTTTATTTTAGAGGAACACTTCAGAATCTAACCCGTTTACCCTGCCAAAAATTTCTACTTCTATATTTATCGAGAACGGCCTCAGTAGCAAAAAGATATTCTTTTTGAGATGATTGATGACATAGCTCTTGACTGGCGATCTCACCTGCAGTCTGCGATGCAGTCTAAGATGGAAATGGGCTAACTTGAAAGGGGTTGGTTTATTTCACCCCATACCTCTAATAAGTTCCGACGAGACATTTTACCGGCACAGAGTAAGGAGTACCGGCATACTAAATCGCTTCTAGGTAGGTACGTCTTTGCCGTCGCTGGGAGTTGCTGGATACAGGCTGCTCAAGATCGAGGCATGTGGAAATCTGTGCAAGAGTCCTATGGTTGTCTATCGGTTGATTAAGAAGAAGATACCTACATTGTTTAATCTCGTTTACTTGCAAAAATGTTAGATAAAGAGTCTAAACATAGTTAAGAGGTATTTGGTTTCGCAGGGTTATGCGCAAGAGTTGAAAAACCTGAGTGCGTGCAGGCATTCGGTGTACTTACCTTTTTTATTTCCACTCGATTATCGATCGCGTATGGCTTTATTGTTTCGGACTTTTTTTTTATAAATTCCTTTCTGGCTGATGTATTTAATTGATGAAATGCATAGGTAACTATTATAACGCTAAAGGCAATTGGATTAGTGTATATTTATTTTGAACAAATGTATTATTTATTTAAGAATTTATATCCATCATCATCATCATCATCATCAGCGACCCATCAACAGCTCTCTATTGAGCGCAGGTCACCTCTCAAAGAACGGTTATTGGCCATACTTCATCACGCTGGCCTAATGCTTGGTCTTCTGTTTGGGACACTGCGTGCCACCGAACACTGCACTGCACTGTTAGTTATTAAGAGACAGTGCACCGCGGGCTGCCCTACGACGCGCTCGACATATCATTATATTAAGTTTATCAGTATCAATCAATATCATATTATATCAATATCATTAAATAATATAGGCCACTTATATCATCTATCAATTATCATTTATCAGTAGGGACAACAGCCTACAACTTCACACACATTTGCGAACATTATGGAGAACTCTAAGGCGTACAGGTTTAATATTATAATTGGTACCTAAAAACTGGTACTTAATAACTAAAGGCGCACGGAAAATTGTGGTTTTCCTATAAATGCTATTTATTTTATGGGAAAATACGAAAAACAAATTCTCAGAAAAAGCCATGCAATTACCACCATAAAAGGAGTGCTGTGTATAGTGATCATTCATACGATTTTAATTATAAAACTCGTATCAATGGTATCGTTGAGGATGCGAGGTTTTTGCGTATGAATAGGCGACTGTAACGGTCGGGACCAGGTGTGGGCGGCCCGCGCAAACAAGACGCCATTATTTGTAACCTACATTCGCTAGGTAACGCGATGTAATGGAACAGCCCAATCAATTATACGATAATATACTTCAGCTCACGATTCAAGGGGATTTAAGGCTTTGAGAAGCGTGAATGAGTTTGATGGCTTTACAGGGCGACGGAGCAAGCACGCTCGCGCAGATTTAATTGAATAGCCTACGCGAAAAATTTACTTTACACGAATCTAATACGGAATAATAAAAATAAAACTCAAGTAAAAATATTAATATTTTTAAGACCTTTTTTTGAGTGCAAGAATTAATTAAAAAGCTTGTGCCGTTTTGGAGAACCTTTGCAAATTATGACAAAAGGTACTCTTTGAGGTTTTTTTTATATGAGGGGATTGTCAAAAATACAACTTTGTTGCAGTTAAAACATTTATTGAACCTTTATCTTTAATTCTGTATTTTTTTTGTACGTCTCTAATCGATGATTCTGTTCACAATTTAATTTAAATTTCCATGAATTTAAGCATTTTCACACTTCTTAGGGCCTTAAGCAGACTTTATTGTCAAACCAGCTTTTGCCCGCGACTTTATCCACGTGGAGCAATTTTTTTTTAACTCCCACAGGAACCCTCTGCTTTTCCGGGCTAAATCATTATGCGTAGGTACTTACTCTGGGCACAAGGAAAGGAAATATATCTAAGTCATGTCATGTTCAGCATGGGTTTCTCAAAAAACTTATGCATCGGGTTTCTTCTCGTGTAACTGCCTATGAAATATTAATATTAACCCTTAATGTTGTTATTATTTATTTATTTAGTACCAAAAAATAATAGGAAATTAAACATAAACATCTATCTATACTTATAATAAAACTGTAACGGGATAAAATCTGTACATTAAATATATTTTGAAAATTTTAATCGGAGGATGCTTTATTATCGATAATGAGCCCAAAACAATTTTTTTTGAATTTTTTCTCTGTCTGTCTGTCTGTCTGTATCTTGGCCGCGTAATCACACTGAAACTACTGGACGGATTTAAATGAAACTTGGCACGATTTAAGTACATACCACGAGGTAACATATAGGATACTTTTTATCCCGAAATTCAGCACGGTTCCCGTATAATTATAGAGTATTTTTTAAACAAATAAAAAATTGCTTTCTCATTTACTTTCATGATGAATTAACTATGAGCATGTCAAAAGCTCTGAATTACTCAGGGTTGTTAGGAAAATAATAACACAGTTAGATAAGCGCCCGTGAAATGTCCGTGAATCATAAAGGGCAAAAAAGTCAAACGTTATTATAGCATGGCAACTGCATGGCAAGTCATGATGACGGTAACAATGCATTTTTGATTATATTAAAGTAACTCTATGACGTACCGAGTACCAAATTAGGATATAATTGGTGAATTGTTTTTAATAAACCTTATTAATAAGTAATTAATTTATATGCGGTTAGTTAGTTAAAAAGTTAAAATTACCGCAGTTATTGTTTTAGGAAATTATAGAAATCTAATTAAATAAAAGGAAAAAGTGACTGACTGCCTGATCTATCAACGCACAGCTCAAACCACTGGACGGATCGGGCTGAAATTTTTGAACGAGCGAAGCGAGTTCTCTGAGTCAACTAGGGCGCTTGCCTACTAGACAGAGAAGTGTGTCCGTCTAAATGTCTGTCAGAGCCCTATAACTTCTGAATTACTGAATATTAGAACGTGAAACTTGGTTGAAAATTCAGTTATATCCTGTACTTGAACAACAAATACTAAAATTAGATAAATGTTATAAAGAAACGAAATTATTTAATTTTAATGCGCCATCTATTAGCATTATTGTGAAGCTAATAGCTTCACTATAATGCTAATAGATGGCGCTGTGTCAGTAAAACAGTTTTATGTCAACTATTTTTTTTTTATTGTGTCTAATGTTAAAAGTTAATTATTACAATATATAATTAAAACTTTTGGGAATTATGGGATATCGCGAGGTCTCAGTTCGGGGCGAACCACTACTATATACAGATCGTTGGTATGACGTAGGCATCCGCTAAGAAAGGATTTTTGAAAATTCAGTTCCTAAGGGGGTAAATTAGGGGATTGAAAAATCGAAATTAATGTGACCAAAGCCGCGGGCAAAAGCTAGTAATAACTATAAAATCAAAATCGATTTTAGGGGCGTTTACCTGTGGTCCCAGTGGGTCGAAAGAGGGGACTTTAATATTTTACTTTATTTTCTTTATTATTAGATATTTGTTGTTAAAGCGGCATACAAACACATGCTGTGAAATCAATAAATCATCTGCCAATTACAGTTCATGAGATACAGCCCGCAGACAGACGGACGGACGGACAGCAGCGGCTTAGTAATAGTAGTGTGAATTCACACTACTATTACTAAGCCTAAACTAAAACGGGACACTTAAGTGTCCCGTTTTAGTTTCAAACCCTGAAACTAAAACTTACACAGAACAACTCATGTATTTATTTCATTATTTTATTGTATACTAGCGGACCCGACAGACGTTGTCCTGTCTTAACTATGAATATTGAAACTCCCCTTTTTACCCCCTTGGGGAGAGAATTTTCAAAAAATGTAAAATACGTAATTCTTTATTTTTGATCAAGAGCCAAAATATCAAGTTTCATAAACGTAACTTGAAAAATAACTTGAAGAACGAAGGACTATTATACAAACATTCAACCCCTATTTAACCCCTTAGGGGGTAGAATTTTTAAAAACTGTGAAACACGTACTTTTTTGTTTTCAATTTAAAGCCTAAATACCGAATTTCATGAGTATAACTCGAAAAATGACGGAGTTTCATACAAACTTTAACCCCCCTTTTTACCCCCTTGGGGGGCGAATTTCGAAAAATCCTTTCTTAGTGCTCGCCTACGTCATAAAAGGAACCTACTGTCAAAATTTCAAGTTTCTAACTTCAGTGGTAGGCTGTGCGTTGATCGTCAGTCAGTCAGTCAGTCAGTCAGTCAGTCAGGACAAGCCTTTTTATATAATTATAGATTAGGTACCTACTCTAATGATTCTCGTGTTCTACTTAATTTACGCAATCAAAGGAACTATTCCATAAATCAATGGGAAATAACTTAAAATTTTCCGTCAAACTATGAAGTCACGCACTATAATTTATGCTCTAGATATTATACTACAGTTCAACTCGTACATCGTGCTCGGTTATGGCAAATAATTCACATTTATAATATACTACGTATATGTATGTAGCTACATTCAAATATGATAATCAATTATCATATTATTTGAATTTATGATGATCGATATAATAATATTATAATATGAACCAAAATAAGTGGAGGGTGATTGAATTAGATGTTATCTTTAGTAAAGATTGGAACAAAAATATTCACTATACATTCATACACACATATATACATTCGTCATAATATATATCAAAACGAAGTCCTCAGTTGTTGCAACTCGGTCAAACCATCTCCGAATTATGTAACAGAGCTACTGTAATCTCAACGCAAGGCAATACTTAATATCATTGCTAAGGGCAAAATTAACATAAATGTCCGTTATATTCAAGTTGATTCAACATCCCAAGGATTTTGTAACCACTTTCATGAAGAAAAACATTACCTAGGTATAAAAGAATGCTACAAGGCTTCTTTAGCTTTATGCCCCATACATTATGCAAATATGTTATGCTAAAATGTACCTACTTTATAGATAGACATACTTTTGTTGTTACAGTTAGTCAAAAAACTTAAAAAAAAAAAATAACTTGATTATAAAGTTAATTTTTTAAAAAATTTACGAACATTTTTTTCTACGAGTTTTAGGTAAAGGTATCCTCGATCACGTCGATCCTTTGAACAAAACCAACTAACAAACACATTCATATCTATGATATTAGCAGGGTTTACGGTACTCCTGATAATAAAGTAATGGGCAAAATATAAAATGTTAACATATCATTAAGATACATACATATATGGTAGAATGCTTTTGACCAAGGTCTGACTATGCCATCATCGGGTTGTACGCCAATAGAACACAGATAAGAATCGTTTTCGTTCAGCCAGCATTCATACAAAAAACACAAACTAAAACAGTTCGTAACCGGTTACACAAAAAAAATGTCTAACCCCAACATTTTTGATCCTCCTAACAATGGCACGTGGCATATCTGTGAATGAATAGGTACATAATGACTAAAAACTCAGGAAGAGCCGAACGTGACGCGTGACTCGTAACCGAAGACAATAATTAACACTTTACTATACATAAAGTGTAAATTGATCGTCTTAAATTACGATTTACTACTGTGTGACACATAGTCCCCGTGCTTCAATAGATGATGCATAAGACGTTAATGACTCCTGGACGTTTGAAATAATTTTATGAGGTTGGTAAGTGCGTTGTATTTTTACAAGCTTTTATTTATCTTGCAATGTGTGTAGAATACTTTCCGGTGTCCGATTGAGCCATCGATGATTGAGCAAAGGATTGAGCTGTTCATGTATATGTAAATCGGATGACAAGGCAATATTATTGTGATATGGAGCTGATCTGATGATGGAACCGGATGCTGGCTAAAGGAACCCTGTAATAAAACGACATAGCCACATCGAATTTGGGCCCGTTTGATTCGACTTAACAAGTGCTCCTAGATGATTTCCAGGGACTGACGATGCCAGCTACTAAAAGCTTGTTGTTTTTTTCTTTAAATAAATTGATACGTCTTGTTGACAACGAAAAAGACAAAAAAAAAAAACAAATAATAGACTGGAAAAGCTGAAGTCGAAAGTCTTATTTCTTGATAGTCTGAGATCTTGAAAGACTTAGTTTGGTGGAAGGTTTATAAACAGTTATACATCATTAAGCAGAAACTTTTTGAAGATTTGGCTAAACTGACCCGACGAGTGATCCGTTTCCGACCATACCTAGTTTTCAGTACCATCTATATATATAAAATTCAAAGTCCTGACTGACTGACTGACTGACTGACTGACTGACTGACTGACTGACTGAGATACCAACGCACAGCCTTAACTACTGAAGTTAGAAACTTGAAATTTTTACAGTGGGTTCCTTTTATGACGTAGGCGCACACTAAGAAAGGATTATTGGAAATTCCACCCCTAAGGGGTTTAAATAGGGGATGGAAGTTTATATGAAAGTCCGTCATTTTTCAAGCTGTTTCCATCAAAGTTGGTATTTGAGCTTTCAGTTAAAAATAAAAAAGTACGTGTGTCACAGTTTTTGAAAATTCCACCCCAAAATCTAATTCCACACGGACGAAGTCGCCGGGGCAAAAGCTAGTAGACCATATTGCCACTGTGCTTGACGTTTGTGGAAATGAATGAGGAAGCCTTAAATTCGGTGGAAACTCAGTCCAAGTTTCAAGTATTAATGGCGCTGCAGAGTTGCAGGATCATCTACTGGTATGTCCAACTGTTCAAGTCCTTGTATGAAAGCTGTGTCAGTGCATATATCTAGATACAGGATCATGAATATGAGTCAAACTCAAACTTTGTATTATGGTCGCCTTAGTTACCGAGGTTCAAGGTGTTCTCTGTGACGTGAAAAAATCATCTGTAGGTGAGGTCACTCAACCGTAACTAGGGTCGACGTTACTCAACCAACTCAATCTCAGAAAAATCTATGCCAATTATTAGACTAGATAATCGATAAATCTAACTTAACCGGAGAAACTAATCATATATTGTTGTAGACTATATCGCTATGCTGTAAAACTTATAATTACATAACAGCATAATAATATCGTAATATCAAGTAAGTATAAGGGACGTTTTGATAAAATTGTATTTAATTTGAAATTGCTACATCATTTATTTTTAAAGGATAATAAGAGTTTTATAATACTAAATAATCCTCTGCAAATACATAATCTCATCTATAGTCCAGTATTCGTACCACATAAGGAGAGCAATTCAGTGCGAAAATGGACTGCACTATAACCCAAAACAAGAGTCAACAGGCATTTTCTAGGCAAGCGCATTACACCTTGGGCCACATCATCGCTTTCCATCAGGTGTGATAGTGGTAAAGCGAGTGCCATATTATATAAACAAATCAATTTGAAGAAGATTGACTAAAATAATATCTCTTTATCTTCGAACGAACTTCTTTAAAAATAAGTATCTTCGAACTGGGTGGGTCTTGGCATATAAACTGTTGGCTTTTAGACGTGCAGTTTCCCTCCAGCTGAAGCTGTTATTCCAGCCATCTAAGGTTATTCCAAGGAAGTAATGGCATTTCACTTAAAAAGCCTTAATAGCTCAAAAGGGTGCAGGCTGAAAACTGAATGGCCGCGACGGTTCGATCCCTAATTCCCTACCCATTGCAGTATTATAGTAACCACTCCTTACCGCTTATTTATTTTGTGGGGAGATATTGGTCAAATCAGCTTGGCTAATATTCTTTAAAAAAATAATTACATAACAAAAAAACGGTATTAGTAAATTGCAGCATAATGTGATACGAAAAGCTTTCTCGTATATACATTTGTCAAAAAGAAAAACTACAGTCATTGGTTGCGGCGTAAATGTTTGTTGGGTGAACAGTCGGCATACAAAAGCGGCCTTGAACTCGGTCACATGTAGTCATGCCTCCACCGCGTTCAGGGAAGCCACCCCGCCTTACTCACCGCAGACAATAGCTTCGTCATAGCGCAGACCTATGAAGGTTACGATACCACATGTTGTTATAAGTTGGCTACACACTGACGATTTATAATGGCAACTAGCTTAGAACACGACTTCTTCTGGTGGTATGCTTGGCCGTGGCTAGTTACTACCCTACCGTCAAAGACGTGGCGCCAAGCGATTTAGCGTTCCGGCACGATGGCGTGTAGAAACCGATAAGGGGTATGGGGTGAATGTACATTGCCATATCCCTTTCAAGTTAGCCCGCTACCATCATAGACTGCATCGTCACTTATCATCAGGTGATATCGCAGTCAAGGACTATCTTGTCATGAAATAAAAAAAAAAATCATACGCTTGAAGTTAAGTGTTTTAAACATTCCACGGTTACTGTTTGCTTTTCCGCAATGAAAAGTAACCTTAAATATGTCACTCTTGGTCCTCAACTAAACTACAAGAATCAAGTCGATTCACTGCTCCAAACAATAAAAAACACACTTTCGTATTTATAATGTTAGTAATTATTATATAGATATTTTGACATTTTCTCTGTATTCATTGTTTACATAAATTCTTTGACTGAAAAAACCATGCGTTTTTGTCCATCTTTAACTTCCGGACTTTAACATGCAACGGAAGTAATTATGGGGTCACCAAACCCCTATGATTTTAATGAAAAATGTGTCGTAAAATTCCTAAGTAACTTAACTCTGACGCGGAAAGCAGGAAATGTAAGTACATAGTGATAACTTATTAATGTAAGTAAGTAGTAGGTACTTTTCGTCAAGACTATTAAATGTAATTAGGAAAATAAAAAATACCATGCCAAAGTTAGAGATTTCATTATTTTTGCTTGGTTTCTGTTTTAATTTCCGTAAAAAAAAGTTTTTATACATTTAATTGATAATAATAGTTATAACGGCAATCAAACCAGTTACAAATGATCGCGATTGCGAATTTGGTCGCGGGTTTTCTTAAGGTGAATTATCTATTGTAATTATTGGTTCAAAATATCGATACTTCATAATATAATTTACTGTAGCTTTTGCTTTGTCCGCGTGGAGTTAAGTTTTAAAAAATCCCGTGGAAATCCTCCGTTTTTCCAGAATAAATCACGTAGCCTATATCGCGTCCCAAGTCCTCAACTATACCTATGCAAAAATCACGTGAATTCGTTGCAACGTTGTTGACATGCAGGACAAACCACAGAAACACTTTCGCATTAATATGGTATTAGTAAATTACTAGATTGTTGGATTATAATATAATATTAGCAGAGTGTTGTTTTATATTTGTATTTTGTTTCCATGGTACATCACCATAGTTCGGTACGCGTTTTAATCATTAGATATAATATAGCAACTTAACAACAATTCTGCTATAATTTACATATTATATATAGAATCCAATCTATGAGTACTTTTGTATCGTAAGTGTGTATCTACACTAACATTATTTCACCACAGATCCTTTGTTGCGATAAGTAGCTGTACTGTGTACAGTATTGATATAATATGAAATCATTATTTCGTCGTGTTAGGTCTTTGAGTAGGTGCTTCAACGAATGCACAAAGCATACCTGATAGATGGTTTGGTAAAAGTTTTAGGAAACGTACCTACTTTAGATTTGTGGTAAAGATATAATATCGATAAAAAACCGTCTTTACGAAGAACTAGTGATGTTTGTGACTTCGTCCGCGCAGAACTAGGCTTTTTTAGTTCACGCCTTTTAATGATGGAATATTCTTCTTTCTGCCCTTTTATACTACTTACTCAAGGAATATTTTCTCTATTTTTGAAAACCAATATTATTATGTCAATATTGTACATTCTGAATATATTTGATGCACTTTAAAAAAAATGCCATGCTATGCCATGTAAATAGCCATGCTGAACTTTATTATTTTCTTCTCCCCTTCGAGTAAACGAAAAGTTTTGTGTTAAGAGAAAACATAAAATATCATTGGTAAAGAGTAGATATGACAATATAGGAGAGGATGGAAATCGAACTGTGGACCTTTCAGTTTTAAATCATAATATCAGAGAGACAGCATCAAATCCGGGAGAGCCGCAGCAAGAGCTGAAATGCACGATTTGTACTCGTAAAGTAATAAGATTATTAAGTTCGCTACAGTTCGCTATAAGTTTTGTTGTAACATTTTAATACTAAAAAACCTTTTAAAATAATTTACCTGAATATAATATAAAAGGAAAAGGTGATTGACTGACTGATTGACTGACAGACTGACTAATTTAACAATGTACAACTGAAACTTTAACTCAAACCGCAGGATGGACGGCTGAAAGGCATACAGACAGCTATTATGACGTAGACATCCGCTAAGAAAGGATTTTTGAAAATTCAACCCCTCGGGGGATGAAATAGGGGTTTGAAAAACGAGCTTATCGTGAGCGAAACCGCGAGCAAAAGCTAGTGTATTATAAAATAAATACGTTCCAAAGAACAGAAAATAAATTTTTTATTGATTTCGGTTATTAAAATCAAAATTTTCTATTTTATATTTATTTAAGAATTGTAATTCATAAGAAACCAATAATTATAGTATTATGGTAGAATAATATCATTAAGTTAAATAAATTGTGTTGTTCTCCAATTATGCAAATGTGCAATTACATGCGATATTTTTTAATTTACGTTGTAATTAAGTAACAATAATATTATAATAGTTGTTCGGGCCTATAATCTTTATATTAGAATGTACGAGTTATAAAGAATTTAATAAATAATGGTGACTACTTAGCCTAGTTATTTACTTAGGAATAATAGAGGTATTAAACGACATGTTTGATTGTCTGTTAAATTATTAATTTTATAGGAATATCACAGTTGTAATTATTTTTAATTATTATAAAGGCAACGCCAATTTTTTTCTACGAAGTACAGGTTAGCGAAGACGCATTTATTTAAAAGCTGTACGTATCTATCTACTGAAAGTGATTTAATTTGTATGGTATGTTCCTAAAACATTAAGAAGAGATCGAATAAAATCAATGTACGCGGGTTCATTCACCTCGTGAGTTTTTATAGCTGCAGTGGCTGCAATATTGTATTGTAATTCGTCGCAAACTTAGCGGTAAACTAAAATCGTAACAAACTGTAATATTGTATCCGCCACCATTATGAATGGCCATGCTAAGTTAAACTTTTAACATGGCATGACAATTTTAATATTAGAAGTAACTAAACAATTTCAATAATTAACTTATGCTTAAATCGATTAGGACGCTCAAATTCCGATCAAAAAATAACAAATAGGTAATCAAAATGTTCGAAAGAAAGTTCGCACTAACATTTCGCGCGAGCTTTTCAGTGATATTAAAAGTTCAGTTGGGCAAAGGGGCGTGCGAAGGCTTCCAGGCAGCGTGCACCCGCGGTTCTTTATAAACGGCATTCGGTTCGCGCGCCGTACATTCGCCCTAACACGCGCGAGCGATAGGTCGTGTCGATTGAGGCACAACGATCGCTCCGAAACACGCGAAACACATTTTCTTTGAAAATTCGTGCAATTGCAAAGAAAAAAGTGAACATCCCATCCCGAAGGATATGGTGACTGAAGTGCCCTGTGAATGTTGACTTTGTTTGACCAACGCACTAGTGAAACCAACCGATGTTTCAAGTAGTACGGATTGCGTGAAATCGGGATCTCAACAGGCAAGTAGATAACATTCTTTTCATATCATATCTTTTTCAGTATCCTTCAGCTGACAGATAAGTAGAGCACTCCCCGATCAGTAGAAAAGTGTTTTCTTTTTTTTTTAAATTTCGAACTTCTTGTTAACTTTACTGTGTCATGGAAAACTATGGTTTTTTGTAGTGTAGTAAAAACAGATTTGAAGTCGAATTCTTTGTTAGATTTGTCTATAAATAGTTTCAAGTACTTTTAGACCACCAGTACATTATTTTATTGAAAAAAGTATAGGCTCTAAAGTTATTAATATTCTACCTCATTATTTATTTTTATTACTAAACATTATATCTGTAATTGTTAGGACCTTTAACACGTAAGCCAGATCATTAATAGCACTCCCTAGTTTTTTAATTTTCGAAACCGGTTTCGGAATGGTTGAACCGATTTAGAATTGATTTTCATAAGCAGGTAGAGGGCAGGCAAGGTATAAGCAGTAGATAAGAAGTGACCTAGGCCACACGGGAATTTTTAAGAATCTCATTCCAGCATGGGCGGGAGAAATTTTATCCCCGGGGAAAGGATAAAATGTTTAACCCCTCGCTCAGTTTTATCCACCTGTCGAGCATGAGCAAAACGGTGGAAATAATATCCACAGTGGATATTCTTATAGGAATATACTTTTCCATTCCCCTGTCGTCATGCTTTAGCATAGGGAGAAGATAATCCCTTGTCAGTGGATAAAATCGGAGGATAATATTTTTATCTCCTCCCCATAAGTTAGTTTTGACATATTTTTAGGTAGGTATGTAGTTTTTGATGCAAAAGCTTGGGTAGGTTTAAAATCAAGAATACTTTACCTGTAGCCTATAGTGCCTGTAGGTACGGCAGGTAAGCAAGGTAGGCCTCTGTTGGTGGAATACTAAACCGTTTCTGCTAGCACACGTATGGTATTTGCGATTGTTATCTTGTTGTAATATTAATGCTAGATACACTGGTCAGTCCCCTGCATTACACGCATCGAATAGTAATCGTGACACGATGTATCATCGTTGTCAGATGAATTATTTAAGAGTAGGTAAACAATCAACAATAAATAGACACGGTTCTGAACACTGATGGCTTTTATGACGGGTAAATTGCCGATAGTTAAGGGAACTTATTATAAAGGGGAATACTGGCCTTGCCATCTCTAATTAACAGTATGCCTACAACAAACTACTAGCAATCTGATTTTGTCGGTACATTCGCTTGTAACTCCTAAACTTCTTAGTATAAATGCAGTGTTCAACTGCATCATATAGAAAAAAATTCAGCAAACTGGAGAGCCTACTCTACAATCAATTTGAATCCATGATACTAAATGATATAATTTGTAATTTTGGTTGAATTCTAACCGTTTTTAACCGATTTCACAAAATAAGGAGGTTCTCAATTCATCGAAATCTGGCCTGGACGGATTTGAAAAATTCTTTTTTTATTTGAAAGGATATACTTTCCAGGTGGTCCCACAGTCATCATGTTAGGATCTGATGATGGGTTCCTGAAGAAATCGAGGGAACTCTTCAAATTTTATAGGCACAATTGATATACCTACTTTGTACTCGTAGTAGCGTTTGAAGTCGGTTTTATAATAATAATATAAAAAAATATTTTGAAAAAACCGACTTCAAACGCCACTTAAAAGTATAAAATAATTTTAGTTTGTACACGTATGTTGAAGTCGGGCCAGCGTCGCGCATCGGTTTCATCGTTTCTATTTAGGCCCGTCCGTCTCACGGGCTAATTCAACAAGTATACCGGCCTAATAGTATTTACGATTTAATAATTTTAGTTACTTATATTGAAGTCAGACGGGCTTAAAATATAGAAACGATGATACCATTGCGCAACGCTGGCCCGACTTCAACATACGTGTACAAACTAAAATTATTTTATACTTTTAAGTGGCGTTTGAAGTCGGTTTTTTCAAAATATTTTTTTATATTATTATTTTAAGCTTTTTAGTGTAGCTTCATGGGACCAATTCACTAGACCATTTGTTTTGCTCCTTAAAAAAAAGTATTAAAATATATTATTCCAAATAGAAATTTAGCATATGTATGTATGCTATGAAGTTTGCATGGTTAAAATCCTACACACACTCTGATCACGAGCGATTTGCTCTTATTCAATGAGGAGTTCCATCCTATATCTCCGAAGATATTCATCAGATCTTCACCAAACTTAAATGGAACCAACCTGACGATATGCCCTTTTAAATAAAAAAAAAATTATTGAAATCGGTTCAGATTTGACAGAGTTATAGAGTAACATCGTCAAAAATTCGGTTAAAAAAAATTATATTGAAATGCCGAATAGAAAAGCATTATGTATGTATGCTATGAAGAATGCATGGTTAAAATCCTACACATACTCTGATCACGAGCGATTTGCTCTTATTTATTGAGGAGTTCCGTCCTCCATCTCCGAAGATATTCATCAGATCTTCACCAAACTTAAATGGGACCAACCTGACGATATGTCCTTTCAAATAAAAAAAATTTATTAAAATCGGTTCAGATTTGACGGAGTTATGGAGTAACATCGCCAAAAAAAAAAAAAAAAAATAAAAATAAAAAAAAAAAAAAAAAAAAACATACGCGTCGAATTGAGAACCTCCTCTTTTTTTTGAAGTCGGTTAAAAAAGAATTTTTACGTTTAAATTATATAACTAAGCATTCACTTCTAAGCAGATACCTTTATCAAACTTGATTTTAATACCTTTATGAATTTAGAATTCACATGCAATTATAATACGAGTATTATTTATGAATTGTTAGTTAATGTAGGTGTAGCTGTAAAACCTCACTATAAGCTTGTTAGACACGATGCAAATAGATGTCTGCATTGCCTATTGACATTTATTTTACACTGCCTTAACTAGTTACTTATCGTATTCTATTCTTTAACGTCTTTATCACTTGTGTCTATATTTACCTCCTGAAATTCGTAAATCAAGTGGAAAAAAAGACAATTTGCCAACAGTGCGTGATTCAAACGTTTCCGGTCCATGTTACTGAATAACACCTTTTTTGAACCTTTGAATAGGTTCAAAAAAGGATAAAAGTATAAAGTTATAGTTATGGTTAAAGGTATAAAGAGGTCTAAATTAAGCTTGTGGGTCGGTCTAAGAAAATAAGGTATGAATATTTTCATCAAAAGATAATATAGGTACGTAATATGTAGGTACGAGTCAAGTAGATAATTCCGCGGATAGCACTATTAAACCTTATCATACTGATAAGAATTGATCTCACATGTCTCTGCGCAAGTGTATAATTATATTATTATTGTTGAAATAATACTAGTAAACGTATTTGAGAATAGCGTCATTAATGATATTAAGAGGATGTATGTTCAAATATACTTGTGAACAGGTCTAACCAGTGTACTTGTTTTTGACTACCTGACGTAAGGTAACAAAAACAAATAAAGCGAGCGGATCATCGTTAAAATATTTCAATTAATTTAGTCATGCCGTCTGTTTCTCTATCTAAAGTTTTAAGTAAATTTAAGTAAATGAAATAATGCATTTCAGGCAATAAGGAGAGAGTGTCGACCAATCAGAAGTGATTGCAATCGTCAATCATTTTCAGACAATCCTGCAGTAGTTCAGCACATTTTATTTCAGAAAATGAAGGAGTTCCAATGGGAATTAAATAAAAATTCTTTTCAAAAACCGACTTCTTACGCCACTACAAAGTATAAAAATAATTTTAGTTTGTACACCTTTGGTTGAAGTCGGGCGAACTAAAAAGAAACGGCGAAACCGATACGCGATGCTCGACCGACTTTAACAAACTTGTCTCTCATGTGCCATCATAATATACGTAACAAAATGGGACCACCTCGCAAGCTTCCTTCTGTCGATTAAAAAAAAAATCAGGCGAATCGGTCCAGAAATCCTGGAGTAATCGGTGGACATACATAGGAAAAAAAAGATACCGGCCGAATTGATAACCTCCTACTTTTTGGAAGTCGGTTAAAAAGAACTATGATGGGACGAATGGCGGGAATCAGCTACCTTGTAGATACCATATAATGTAATGATTTCCAAAGAGAGAAGTTTCGATCTGCACAACCAGATTATTATTTACCATTACCAGATTACTTACTTAAATTCATGTACATAGTTTAGTTAAATAAACAGTTCAATTATCGATGTACCTTTGTACTTGGTCGCTTGGTAGTTTAATTAAATGAGTCATCATACAAATGTCATTGACGTAAATACTTAAGAGGAAACTTGCTAGGTATGTTTTTTTTTTAAAACGTGACGGCATTATATTATGTGTATAATTTTGTATTCATAATAAATTATTATTCACACATTATGCCTTGGTCTCACGGCAGTGTAATAATCCGAATAATAATAAGTAATAACCCTTACTAATATTATAAAAGCGAAAGTGCGTTGGTTTGTCCCTTAATAACGCAACAGATTAAAATGTGATATTTTACATGGGCAAGGTTAAGGACCACAAGAGCTATAGAGTATAGGAAGAGTATTATAGGGTACTCAATATCTCGGAAAAACCAGTCAAGTGCCAGTTGGACCTGCACACGAAATGTTCCGTACCTGTACAAAATTTAACACCGGATCGAACAACAAAAACAAAAGTTTATTTTATGAAGACACTCTTTAATTCTAAACTATTTTTTATTATTATTTAGAAATACATATTTTAAGAAAATTTCAAGTATCTACCAATCTAATACGGTTCATGAGTTATAGCCCACTGACAGAAGGACTGACGGGCGGACGGGCCGAATATGGTCTCGTTGGCACCCTTTGGGTATGGAACCCTTAAAACAAAGGGTTCCCATAGGATTGTTAAAAAAACACCTATCCACAGGTGGATAAAGTCTCGGGCATAATTTAGTTGTTTTGTAAAGCGTACAGCAACGGAAGAAAATTAATAAAACATGCTTGTAACACAATATAGTCGTATATCCTTACTCAGACCATTAATGACTCACCGGCTGAACATCTGTGAGCGATGGGATTAACAGTTTAGATCTATGACTAGCTAACCTACGTATGTATATATGAATCCAAAAAAATCTGTCTAGAAATCCAACTAGCATGGTGCTAGTTAAGTACATAATGAGCGAATTTTTGTAGGACATAATCTGCAGTTATGTTGTTCGATATTCATATTATCCCTACTTCCCTATTAAGTAGTATATTTACATAAATGAAAAAGTGTGTTTGTTTGTTGTTACGCCCCTCAATCACGAAGTGACGGGGCAACGGATTGATGAGATCTTTTGCATAGTTTTAATTGAGAACCTGAAGAGTGTCTCTGGATAGGATTTATACTAGAAATACATAGGATTCCCGCAGGATTGTAAAAAATCTTCACGCGGGATGATTTTTTCTAAAAGCAGTGTTAAATAAGGACATATTCTTATATATTTCCGTACAAAATTATATACGAAAAACATACACATATACCTACAGTGAAAAATCCTATAATATAGCATCCTATTCTATATTATACAAATTAGCGTTTAAATACCGGAAAAGGTAACACAAACATAGATATTAGTAAATCAGATGGCTGTAAGCATATACACAACCACATAAGTAGTTCATAAACGGAGGTACTCGTACCATGTAAGGTAGGTACAACTGACAGGCATATAAAAATCACAACCTGATGTTTCCACTGTACTTGTTAACTATTAATTAGTACTTAACTTTGCTAGATAATGCCGTTTTGTCAGCACAATAGCCACGTTACGATTAATATGCTATTTGTATTGCCAGTCGTTGGGCCTACGGAAGTAGGAAAGTTGCGAGGGTCACAAGAACCAGATGCGAATCTGTAGGTACGTATGTACATTGTACATACATGTCATCCCGCGAGATGCATGCCGTCTCATTAATATGCCTGTTGGGTAGTGACTGCGAAAATCGTGGCTTGTAAAATAGCATAAAATTTTCCGGAAACGGAAATGCAAGACGTCTAAGGCCTTGATTGCTAATAAAAAATTACACACTGCATAAACATGATTTATACACGTCATGTGGATGATAAAGTTGTACTTTACACTAGCTTTTGCCAACGACTTCCGCCGCGTGAAGTTAGATTTGTAAAACCTCTCGGGAACCCTTTGTTTTTTTGGGATGAAAAGTACCCTATGTCACTTTTCCGGTTCTTAACTATACACAAGTAAAATATCTCAAGGACTAGCTAACTGCGCAGGAGATATTATAGTGCATAAGTGCGTGCGCGAACACAGGTGCCTTCTCTATTCTCATTGTTCGATGGCACAAAATATTAGCTGTTAGCTTTTCCTTCATAAGTAGGTATATACATACTGCAATCGATCAATGAGATTTTCCCTAATTACAAAATTTCCAGAATCGTACGCATGACTAGCTTCATTATAAAGATGACCTCTTAACCGACTCCGCTAGTTTTAATGATGAGGAAGTTTTATAATGAACAATAGGAAAATATACATAAAATGTTGTGACAATATAAAAGTATTGCTGGAAACTCCTTGAACTTGACTGCGGCGGCGGTTAAGCCAAAATTGACGAAAATCCAAAGATCTAGTTAACTTCTGTGACTTTTACAAGTTGCTTTAAGAAAGAAAAAAAGAAAGAAAGAAGGAAGAAAGAAAAAGCATTTATTTGAGACACACTTATTGACAAAGTTAAAGATAGACAAAAAGGACTCCATTTAGCATATTATGTTATGCCTTTAGTCGTATTTGTCGAAATTGCTTATTAGTATTTTTTAAAAGTTTATATTTTTTTAAGAAGAATATTAGCCCAGCTGAACTTGAATTATATTCTCCCCTCCCCTCCAAATAAGCGAGAAGCTTGTGCTAGGAGTGGGTACGAAAATAGTACAACGGGTAGGGTTCGAAACGCGACCTATCAGTTTTCAGTCCGCACCTAACCGTTGGGCTATTGAGGCTTGATTAACATCAAATGTTAACAATATTAAATACTAGCGGACCCGACAGACGTTGTCCTGTCTTAAGTTTTTTTACATCCTCTTTGACGAAATTGGCAGCACGCATTCTGTCAATGTTATGTCAAACGCCATAAGGTTACATCAAAAAAGTTTGAATTGTAAAAGCGGTTACATTAGAAATAATTTAATATGGTGGTTAATATTTCTTAAATTTCTAATTTTCCGCGCAATTTTCTTAATTTTTTCTTTCATAAGAACCTTCTCCTAACAATAACAAACACAATAAAAAAAGAATTAGCGAAATCGGTCCAGCCGTTCACGCGTGATGCGCTTACCAACACATTAAGCGATTCATTTTTATATATTAGAGATTAAACGAAAGCGTGTTTGTTTTTTCCTTCAATCACACCGCAACTGCGGTTTTTTGCGTAGATACAATTGAAGAATTATACTTTATTGCACAAAAAAAACATCGCCGTATTTTTAAAAGCTAACTAACTCTATGCGGACAAAGTTGCGGTCAAAAGTTAGTAATTAATACTTAATTCACTCATAGTACGGAATTAGTAGTAGGTAGGTACAATCCAACTTTCGTGTTTCTAGCGGTTTATCAATTTTAGAGTTGATGAATCAGTCCATCACTGAGTCAGAGCTAGTGTTTATTTCTGTTATAATAATATTTATTTATGAAAAGAAGTTGTTATCTGCTTAAACAGTTGTTGCAGCTCAGAGTTAAAACAAGACACAAATATGTTCTGACATAAATCTGTCTCGTTTTAACTCTCTGAGCTGAGTGAGAGTGCCTTGAAGGATCTAGCTATTCTGCAAGCCTCTGGGGCACTAGCTCTGGGGCTTTTAAATTTGATATTTCGAAGTAATTTAGTTTCATTCATCACCACTAATCCAGTAAACCGCAAGATTGATAGATTTAAATCAATGAGCCTTGGATTTCTTCCGAGCAATAAGACTATCGGCTACAAGTGAAAACATTAAAACCAAGATATTATTTCACGGCACTTTGGCTCAATGCTGCGGTTGCTTAAGCGCTTCGTTCGCTTACGGTCAAACAAATTAGAGACTGATTATTAAATTTCGCAAAATAATTAGGCACGAGTTTATTTTTCGGCGCCAAAATTTACATTGCAATCTTAACCGGTAAATAAAAAAGTTTCGATAAATAAAGTTAGGTAATATGATTCCAATGACGGTGAAACCTCTGTCGGTGGCCACGCTCGGGTGAGCGGAAAATTGTTCGTGATATTTTGTTTAAAGGCTTGAGCTCTTTGCTTTTAACACCATAGCTACAATATTCGCGATAGGTGATAAAAGGGATAAAAATATAATAACTAACTAATGCCCTCTCCTTAGTCCGCATGAATTAATTAATCCTAAATACCCTTGGAATATTTTCTTTAAGGTTTAAGTGAACAAATCTGTAAGTCCACGGGTTCAAGCTGTGCGTTGTTTATCTGTAGTTCACGGTACTGTATAAAAGAAAAAACACAACAACCTTGGAATAAATTATTTTATTCTATTAGCATAAATATTCTAAGACCAATACCAAGATACCTACTACCAAAAAATATGTTGTACGATTTTCTGGAGCTGAATTGTTACTATTTGTTACTAGTCCGCTACTAGGCTCGCAACTTTGTCCGCGAAGATTATTTTTTAAAAATCCGTGGGAACTTTTTAATTTTCCGGGATTTTTTAGACTCGTCAATGATACCAATCCTCAACGATACCAATGCAAAAAATCATCTAGATCCGTAGATCTGTGCGACGTGATTGAAGGACAAAGCAACAAACCAAAATGTAACAAACTAAGACACTTTCGCATTTATAATAAATAGTATTAAGATTAGTAGGGATGTGTTTTCTCGGTTACTATGTTCGAGTGAGTCTGAAAATCAGACTATATTATTCATGCAACAACAAAGCCAAAGAGTAGGTAAGCTAATCAATAGTATAATAACTGTCATACATAACTTGGAAATTTCTAGGCCACGGCATAGTCTAATAGTCTAAGATTGCTCAATCAGATGAGGTTGTTGTAGTCAAGTGCAATCATTAAAAAATAAATTAATTTTCTCGTTTTAATTGTAAACCATTAATCTCTATTACCTACTTGTAGGTGGGTAACAATGTGTATTATCTTATCACTCTACGGTCACACGGTGAAGTCATCAGGGATTATAGTTGGGAGGGTCTTTTACATTTTTGTAGTCACTACAGTCTACAATACTTCATACTTACTAGCTTCTATAGTTCAAATTATAATTAAGTAGAGCTTTTTTATTCGATGGCAAGATAGTCCTTGACTGCGATCTCTCCTGATGGTAAGTGACGATGCAGTGTACGATGGTAGCGGACTAACTTGGAAAGGATATGGCAGTGTAAATTCAACCCATACACCTAATCTATTTCTACACGCCATCGTGCCAGAACGCTAAATCGCTTAGCAGCACGTCTTTGACGGTAGGGCGGTAAAGCCTCCCACCAGACCAGACCAGAGACAATTCAGAAATTATAAATTCCCAATCTTCCCTCGCCGGGAATCAAACTTGAGACCTTCCAGTTGTAAGACCACAGCGCTCACCACTGCGCCAGGGATGCTATCAAAAGAGTTATTACACGTAACACACAATAATGTAATGTAAACAAATACATAGACTTTTCCGACAAGTTCTAGACAAGTTAGCTTGTAGTTGGTAAGTATAATATATTGCTGCAATAACTTGAGCATTTAAATTGATTAACCTTCGATTAAAAAAGACTAACAATTATGATGACAAAACATACACATTACACACTCAAAAAATCAGAACGATCCTATAGATAGGTGTTTATACACAAACATACCTATCTATTTATTCAGCAATTGTATGCGGGAATGAGTTTCTACAAGTGGTGATTATGTTGAAAAAAACTTATCTTTCGTATTGATAACAGTGTTTGTTGACGAGCCCGTACCTGACGGTATCTGGGTCACAGTGTTAGAACAATTCAAGAATTCAGACATTTTTCTAAAATAAAATTGTGATCTGGAAGCATAGATGTATTTATAAACGTAATATTAATTTCAATTTATGTCAAAATTAATATAAATTACAATATTAATTGAATTAAGACGAGCATTGCTTATTGTTCTGAAGTTTTTCCTATCCAAAGCTTCTTCTTTACATAAACACATTTTGTGGATAATTTTATTGATGTACTGGAAATATTGCTTGCACTCTTCGTGAGTGGAATCAACTTAGTAAGTGCTTGTGAAGTTGTGACTCACAGCAGCGGATGCGATGTGTCAACTATGGCTATGACCCTTGAAAATACTTATCTTTAAGCTAATCTATTATACACATTAAATAATATAGTTCTTCTTTGACTAAGCGTTAACCTATTAGGTGGAGTCCGCTTACCTGTATATTCTTGTCCACTGCTCAATTTTGTGCTTCCAATTTTTTCAATTTATTGGCTCTCATACGAGTTCTAGCCAGCGCAATCTTGGATTGCAAATTTTAGCTCGGATGGCGATGTAACTTTGTGGTTTCTGTGTTACATGACCTTACCCATCTTAGAACGTCTTGCAACTTATCTCCGATGCTATACACATTATGATACATTAGTCATAACTATGCATATTAATTGTGTGTTTTTTTTTGTTTCAGATAACGCGTTATCAACATTACATATCGAACAATATCATTCAATGATTTTATATTAGTTTGTGACCGTATCGGCCTACAAGTATTTTCAATATAAGAATGATCCACTGTTTGTTATAACAGAGTAGTATTTTATAGATTATTTTAATTACAAATGAGCTTATTAAGTATAAGAGAAAGCATATCATCTAGAAGTATGGCGTTTGTTGGTTTGAGAAGTAGTTTAAGGATACTATGGGCGGCGGCGGCAACGATGGTGTTCCTGACGAGGAGTAGTGCTGCGCCAGCTTACGGAGAAACCAACAGAGCAATGGTGAGTACTGTAATCTCAATTTTCACTTAGCAGTATCAGCTAGATTGCACTCACTAAGAGAAATGCCACGTGAAGCGTTGTGGTGCCACAAAGTTGTGATCTTGTCGGATTTTATGCCATACGGCTGGTACGTTGGTGACCGCAGTGACGTTAAGACCATCTCCAAGCCCACCATGTGGAGTACCTACCTAAGGAAAAACTTTGATAGAGCGATTATAGCCACTGTTTTAAGTAAGCGCAGAAGCAAGGTGGCTACGCGCGCTACAACGCTCCGTGTTGTATCACTCTAACAATAATTTTAATTTAACTTAAATATTAAGACTTCATTCATCTCATTTATCTCATGTCATGCTTTGCCAAATAAATTACTGCAAAAATTATATTTAGACAAAGTTATAAAATGAAGAAATCTTTGAATATCTTCTGCTTATTTAACATTTTAGTTACTTAATTGTTTATGAAAATAAACATCAGCATAAATAGGTAGGTTTTACTCTGAAGTTGTCGCTGTAATTTGTGGCAAAAAACTAAAATTACTTATTTTTTAACCGAACGGACAAGATTGGGTTTGCTCTTTAATTAGCTTCTTGTTGATAACAATGATCAAATAAAACTAAATTCGTCCCGGTGAGTAATGCTATTGAAGTTCCGTTAAACGAACACCCATGCAACATCATCCATTAATCGATTGGATCGGAATCGGAAATGATCTCGCAGTGGGTCGACAACTCTGACTCACATTTCTCAGAATACGCTCACTTATGCCTTCGACTCATAAAATTGAAACTGACTGTATCCGTAGTAGCCACACCTGATAGTAATGTTCATTCATCCAAATGATACACCGACAAGATAAAGAGTACATATTTTGCGTCACTTCAAAGGTATCAGGGGCCTCCCAAATTTGTTGGAGTAATACATGACTCACGTATAAACATACTATTATGTACCTACTCATATGGCGTAGGTGTGTTTACACAAATTTTAATGGCTATTTGGTGACTGAGTTTTAGAACGCGCAACTCTTAATTTCTGATGATTTTATATCAAGATGTTTTAATACGCGAAGGCTGTAATTTAGGTAAATTACAACCAGCAAAAGAAAAACAAAAATTTAGGTTCTGAATCATAGTTCAATCACCTGTGAATTATTAGAATGTATTAGTTGACCGCGACTTCGTCCTATTGATTTTAGGTTTTTTAATTAACTTTTTAACTATCCTATCGATGTCCTTCAAATTTAATATCTCTAAGGGCTTATTTCACCATCTCCAAATAAGTTTTAACTTTTAACCGACGAATAAAGTTGAAGTTTTAATTTTTGATATTGTGAAAACATTATTTATTTGTACGTTAAAGTTTACCTGGCTATGGAGAAATACTCGTAGGCCTTTCATCCACTATCTTTTTTAATGTACTTATTACAGTTATAATAATAAACAATTAATATTATTATTAATTAATTATTATTTCCAAAATAATCTCATCGATATCACCGCAGCGCGGCAGAGTAGGTTTTTTTTAATAAGAAAGTACTCACTTTCATCCTTCTTTTTTTAATAAATTTTAAAAATATCATTTTTTAATAAGTACAATAAATAATAATAATTTACAAATTAAATAGATATTAATTAGTTTATTCGGAAATATCAAATAAAGGAAATGACATCACCGCGTTTTAATGCGGTTGCATAAAACTATTCTACAACCTGTATCCGAATACCGTATAATCCGGAAAAGATTACGTGAAGTGGTTCCGCCGGTTTCGTGACTCAGTGGCAAGAATGCCTCTTGCTAGGGTTCAGAAGGAAACGACCATAAGCTCGAAGCTTTCTGAGAACAATTCTAATGTGGTGTGAGTCACAGCTTGCAACAAATCTACCAGGGTTTCCACTTGTTCTTGGACGCAATCAACATATTCAAACCACACTTATAAATACCTACGTTATACATACATAAGAATTACAAAAAAAATCTTGCGAGACCTTTCACCGTTGTTGTCTCATTTTGTGACAGAAAGGCTGACTCATTCTTTGCGCAAACAACTTTGGTTTAGCTCGACTTAGTAGTAGTTACTTGGCATAGATACAGCTTGTGCCTTGCATAGGCCTCGGATATATGTACACAAATTATTTTTTATTGAGGGAAATCAAAGAGTCACCACGGATATTTTAAAAACCGAAATCGTCTAATCTATCTTCTATATCTGTACTACATAATATATTTAAAAATCAACTGCTATTCGTTAGTCTCCCTAAAAGTCAAAAATGGCTAGACTGATTTGAATACTTTTTTGTTAGGTTTGCTCTGATACTGGGGTGGTTTAAAAATAAAAAAGAACCCCTAAAAGAACAGCTGAAAAATCTTAAAAAAAGAAATTTGATTTACTTTTAATAGATGGCGGGAGCAAAGCCGCTTGTAAAAGCTAGTCTAATCGTAATTACTTAATTTAGAACATATTTGCCCTTTACACTATACAATTTAAATTAGTATCTTAGGAGTTATCGGAAAATTAATATTTCCGCGCGACAAAATAATAAAATGGTGCCGGCCAGCGCGGCGGTGGTGCACGTTGGCGGGTATCTGCGCGGGAGATTCCTCTGGTTCCTGTGGTGATCTTATTTACAATCGTCGTACAAAAAGCTCTGTGCAATCAGTCCCGTAAAAACAAATATTTAATTTTTCAACCCGGACGAAGTCGGCGCGGGCTTCTAGTTAATAAATAAATTGAAAGCGAGAACCCTAGCCTGTACTAAGTTCTAGGTCAAATCTTGTCCGTCAATATCTTACGTATCAGTATAACGACTCTTTGTACTGGTCGTTACATAATCTATAATATAAAAATGAATCGCAAAATGTGTTGGTAAGCGCATAACTCAACAACGCCTGGACCAATTTGGCCAAATCTTTTTTTAAAATGTTCGTTGAAGTTCAAGGATGGTTTTTACGGCGAGAAAAATTAGAATTATTGCTTGAAAAACCCTAAAAATAGCCCTTTTCTTTTTCCCATACAAATGATTTGAAACTAAAACGTAGTCAATTTGAGCTTTATTGCTATGGTATAAAGTTCATATTAAATTACAAGCACTCACTGTTGTCTAAGCAATGTAGGTGTGTTCCTAACGTCAAAGATCATATCTATCAAAACAATGTGCGTGTGTGCGTTGGAGCACAGAATACATAGTTGGAGGAGTTTAATGTCGCGTTCCGAAACTCGCGTTTCTTTTGTATTAGTTTCGGCACGCGAGATAAAATGCATCAGTTTCCACGTCATTACATCAGTCAAACAAAAAGCGAAGCATTGGTGAAAAATGTCGCAAAAACGGGGAAAATTATCCATATTTAAAATCTTTTAAAAACTTCTTAATCGCGATCATAATAATAGAAATTGACGCGGACGAAGTCGCGGGCGTCCGCTAGTATTGAATAAAATTACCGAGTAATAATTAAATTAGATGATGCCCACGACTACGTCCGCGTGGATGAAAGTTTTTTAATTCCCGCGGGAACTCTTTAATTTTCCGGGATGATATTATGTAGAATATGTTAATCCTGGATATGACCTATCTCCATTCCAGCCAAATCGGTTCAGGCGTTGTGATTTAAAGGAGTCGATTTAATGTAGCAATGAATTAAAATGCATCAATGTATAAAGAACACCATAAATTCAACCAATCAGTGGTCATTGCGATCGTTAAACTGATGCAATCAATTTTAGAGAATATCACAACTGTATAGCAAAAATTTTAATACAAATACTTAGCATCAGGTCAGAATTTCATAAGATCATTTCAGCGCAAAATGGTTATTGTAATTCTTTGATAGTTTGTATTCTTACTAAACTGTTGTCATATTACCAAGGCTGTAGGTACAGTAATGAAATGAGTTTTTCTTTATGTATTCGACTTTTAGCTTAAATCTGATAAGCTACTCGTAACACTATGATGTCAAGGGTAATCAGCGCTCCAGTGACCTGCTTATTTTTCTGCTATATTTCAAACATGTAATAAATATGAAGCTTATAAAATATAAATCTGTCGGAAATGAAAAATATAAGTTGTAACTTTAGCATCTAAGCTACATAGTAAATCTCATTGCATAAGTTAGAGGTTTCTTTTAATAAAGTAATAAGTTTTTTTTTTATTCGATGACAAGAATTACAAATGAATGACAAGATTAAGTTAATTAAGATCTTTTTTATTTATATAACTGACTAGCTTATGCCCACGATTTCGTCCGCGTGGATTTAGTTTTTAAAATCCCGCGGGAACTCTTTGATTTTCCCGGATAAAAAGTAGCCTTTGACCCTCTCCATGTCCTCAACTATACACATACAAACAACTCGTCGATCCGTAGTTCTGTTACAGCATGATTGAAGGACAAACCAACAAACAAACACACTTTCGCAATTATAATATTAGTAAGTAGGATTTATACCTACAAACACACCTTGATTTCTATGAAGGTTTGAGATTGGTAAAATGAAGTGTAGATTTCGTTGTATTTTCTATTCAGATTGACGTTAGAAGTGTTCATATTTATGTATTAGCCGGAAGCTTCGATCACAGAAGAAAAAATAAGGATTCAGTACTTCATACTTCAACAATTATTCAAATGCTTCATTGTTCTTGACGTATGTTATCGTGACACATGCTGTCCCGACTCCCGGCTCAAAACTACAGATAGCGGCTTTTTAATTTTATGATTAAATTATTAAATATTTTTTATTGCATTTCATGACTATGTAAATCTTATGCGTTCTGTCACGTATTTCACGTTTATGTTCATTTTATACTCTCCTAATGCCAGTAAAAATTTAACTTCAAAATTTTCAATAATTAATGTAATTCAATAATGCGCATTAAAATTTAAGCAAGTGTACTTTAAAATAAAACACATTATTTACAACTTTGTAATTCAACACCACATTATACCCTTCCAAAGTTTTTACTTATAATATTCAGTATAATAGCACTATATTATTTTTAGTAAAATAAATGAAAAAAAAAGAAATATTTTTTATTTTACACTAATCCAACTAAAAATAGAACATCAAATAAAAAGCATAATAAGAATAATTTGATGGTCTCTAACCCGGATCTTTCGTAAAAAGTACAGCATTAATCCACTTTCTCGCCTCTGCAGATTGAGGAAATCTAAAGGAAAAAGATAATAACTATTGAAAACTTATTATTTTCGTCCTCGTAACAATGCGGTTAACAGCGAAAAAAATATATAATCAAAAAATTTCAAAAAATCATTTATTAATATTTATTCTGGTATTATATTGTTGACTTTATTGTTGCATCTCAAACTGTTCACTTATCTAAAAGAAGACTTTGCAAATCGTTTTCAAGGATGAGTAAATATATAATAATTCTAAAGAAGCCGTCTCCACTTTTGTCAACCTAGCTAGCAAAATGATCTTACTAAGTAAGTGCATTCGGTGGTACACAAATCGGACTAACATGCGGTATCCTTATTTTTTTTCTGTGATCGAAGGCCGGAAGCATCTAGCAATTAAAATATATAAATCGGAGCATATTAAGCCTGGAAATACACGTCAGGTTTTTTCATCCGATTGTCTGATCCGGTAGCCTGATCAGGCTACCGGAAGGCATTGAAGCCATTACTTTGTATGAACAGTCAATACACGTCCGATCCGGTGGCCGGATCGGACGTCCGAGTCGGAAACGGGCGCGAGGCGTTTCCGATTTTACTGCCGGTCCGATTGTCTGAAGGCGCGGTCTACATACTTTTAGTATGAGACAAAATAGACATCCGGTTACTCCTTCCGATTTTGCCAGTCAGGGTTCCCAACTTAGGGCTTTTAGACCCAAATTTAGGGCGGAATTTTGCTTATTGGGATTTATTAGGGCCCAAAAAATCTAGCGCTGACACTGTGTGGACGCATCGTTGTGGTTCGAATAATGGGCGAAAATTATGAAAAAATATAAAAAAAAAAAATAATAAAATAAAATAATTCATAATAGTAAAATTATTTTTATTATGAACTAGCGGACCCGACAGACGTTGTCCTGTCTTAAGTTTTTTTACATCCTCTTTGACGAAATTGGCAGCACGCATTCTGTCAATGTTATGTCAAACGCCATAAGGTTACATCAAAAAAGTTTGAATTGTAAAAGCGGTTACATTAGAAATAATTTAATATGGTGGTTAATATTTCTTAAATTTTCTAATTTTCCGCGCAATTTTCTTAATTTTTTCTTTCATAAGAACCTTCTCCTGACAATAACAAACACAATAAAAAAAGAATTAGCGAAATCGGTCCAGCCGTTCACGCGTGGTGCGCTTACCAACACATTAAGCGATTCATTTTTATATATTAGATTATTTTGGATGTTTTAAATAGAAATGACTCTCAGTAAGTCTTGTCAAATTGATTGGATGAATCCAATAGCGACGTTTTTTCTTCTTTCTCTTTCCTCTCTTTAAAATTTCTGTGGTGGTGTCGTGTGGTGCGGGTTGTTACGTTCCCTCGAATATGGTTGAGCGAAGCAATGGCTGGATCCTGCGTCATGCTCGTGAACGGGTGCCACCAACGGGAATGGGTCTGCTTTTGCCTGCCTGTCTTAACATGCATTGGATTGTTTTGCATTTTTGAAACTTTATTGTGGAAACACTGTATACATAGCATAGTTTTGTTACCTATTGTAAAAAAAAATTTTTTTGAAAAGAGCGACCGCCGAGTTTATTGCTGGCTCTTCTTGGCAGGAACGGCATTCCGAACCAGTGGTAGATTCATTGACGATTCAAAAGTACTTGTAAAAGTTTATTTGAATAAAAAATATTTCTATTTCTATTAACTCGTCATCCATCTTCTTTTCTTCTGCTTTGCTCCAAACGCAAGCACTCGGGATGATAGCTCGGGAACGACTGAGTTCAGAAAAAGCCTGACGGAAAAATCGGATGTGTATCGAGTAAATACGATCCGGTTGCCTGATCAGACAATCGGAAACAAAATCGGACGTCTATTGCCAGGCTAAAAAGATGTTATAAACCGGTTGTCAGACATGATAGGCAACTTTAGACCTTATAAAAGTTCTTGATTGATATTAATGATAGTTGTATTGGACGGATAAAATTTATAGCTAAGATTATTTATTCTATGGGGGTTTCCCGTAGATACATACACAGTATGTGTTTTTGCTATCTTATACCTACTGTATCCAATATCCATAATCTACGATATGAATAAAACTTAAGAGGTAGATTTTTTAAAAGACAGCTGTGAATGATAACAATTACATCTATAAACCACACTATTAACTAAGACGACCGGAGCCAAGCCTGCGTATCACATAACAATTCGTGTAGGTATGTATTATCATACAAATATGTTTTGAAAAAAATCTTATGTGTATGGCTACACATAAACTTAACAGCTTATAAACCTTTCAGAAAAAGGGGATATACAAAGTATTGAAATTCTCAACCGGTTACTAGGATACGGTTCGAGGAATCATGACTCAAGTCACGAAATTATTAAGGCTGCCAGGCATTGTTTTTGCTGGGATACAGGGTTCAAATTTTATAGGTCATTGTACCTTGCGATCACGTGAATACCGTGGCGTTGTTGTTTACCGCAAGGAAGCCACTTCCTATCATTTTCAATAGGTACTGTTATGAATAACGTACCCTTATATAGGGGGTCATTCTCCCATCAAATACCTGCGCAGGAACAATGGCCCCGGCAAAAGTGCGCGGAACTTGTGATGTTCTTTGTTTTTATCACTCCGCAACATGTACAATTAATGCGATATAAAAATTCGACGCATGTTCTATCCAGCGGACATCTCTCGTAAAATTTCCTCGCCCGTCGTTTAGAACAATGAACTCTCAGGACACAGGATAGCGAATAAATGTCTTGCGCTAGCACTTTTATGTATGGAAAGCGCAAACGCTAAAGTTTCCTCATTATAGAAGATTTATCATTTGTGATGTCCATTGTTCCATGCAAGTTTTTTTACCCTCTCCAAGTTTTCGAAACGCGTTACGCATAACTAACAGTAAACTAGTCGTCGGCCACCTTCTGATAATGCGTTTATGGAAACCAGAGACTCGGTATCTCTCAATCTCGCTACTGCGAGAGATGAACGGGCAAAAAAATAGTATTTGAAGTACACTACACCGCCAAACAAGTCTTTAACCCTAGTCACGAATTTGTTCCCGCGAAACGAATGTTTTACTTAAGTGTTTCTCAGAAGGCGGATTTAAGGAATTCGTAAATGTTTTTAGCTGTTTTGTTTTTCTGCTAAGTTTTTTTATCTAAATCACTCGTAACTTTGAATTCTGTAATGATATAATGCTTTGAAAAATGCTTAAGGTAAACTCTGTTCTGCGTCAAAGACTTAGAAAAAAGATACATTGTAGTAGAGAAAAAGTTTCACCTGAAAGTTTCAGACTTCGAGTTTATAAGAGCCTAATGTTACTTTTAATTATTTAGATGCTGCGATAACGAGCGAAGTAAGAAGAGAGTAGTATCCAAAATAAAATTTGTACTCTCAAAATAGCTACTCTACCAAATGTTATTCGAGTCATAATACCCACAATAGGCTTTTGCACAAAGAGCGACCGGGTAACCTCGATGGTACGGCCGTAATGAACATATTGTGCCTACTGTATTTTTGCAATATTATTATGCTAAAATCGAACAACGTGACAAGCCGCCAATTTGTGCTCTTACATTTATTGATTTAGTAATCCTTGTTTTTAGCCGACTTCTAAAAAAGGAGGAGGTAAGGCAAGGCAAAAAGGCAATTCGTCGAAATCTTTTTTTTTATGTATGTCCCCCAATTACTCAAAGACATAGAGAAGATAATTTTTGACTGCGATCTCACCTGATGGTAAGTGATGATGCAGTCTAAGTTGGTAGTGGGCTAACTTGGAAGGGGTATGGCAGTACTCATACCCCTAATCGGATTCTACACGCCATCGTGCCGGAAAGTTAAATCGCTTGGCGGCACGTCTTTGACGGTGTAGTGCGGGCTGTTAGGTTCCCTCAAATATGGTTGAACGAAGCAACTGCTGTATCATGTGTCATGCTCGTGAACGGGTTCCACCAACGGGAATGGGTCTACTTTTTGTCTACCCGTCTTAACATGTATTGGATTGTAGTATGTAGGATTTAGGAAATTTCATTGTGGAAACACTGTACCTATACATAGCATAGTTTTGTTACCTATTGTAAAAAAATTGTTTTGAAAAGAGCAACAAGCCGAGTTTATTGCTGGCTCTTCTCGGCAGGAAGGGCATTCCGAACCAGTGGTAGATTCATCGACTATTCAAAAGCACTTGGAAAAGTTTATTTGAATAAAAAAATATATATTTCTATTCTATTCTATTGACGGTAGGGTGGTAACTAGCCACGGCCAAAGCCTCCCCCCAGAAAAAGTGACGTTCTAGTCACCTGTCACCCGCACCATGCCACGAAAAAATTGTACTGATATATTAATATGAGGTGTGTAGGCTTGTGGCAGCGCATGCTCGTCACGCACGCAGGAAGCAGCCGGCGGCCTTCACCACGCGCGCCACGGCCGCCTCCTCTGATGATCGCTTCTCATTGTTCGCTTTGACGCTCAGTCATTACGCTAACTATTGTCGTTTATCGTAATTTTGTATTGAAGTCCGATCTACGGCAAATTTATGAGAAATTGCAGCAAATTGTTGCATCTTGCCTGGCAAGACAAAATAACGCAGGCACGGTTGTACAATTCCATATATTTTTTAAAGAATATATAAGTCGAGCTGAACTTGACTTATAATCTCCTCTTCCCTCCAAATAAGCAAAAAGCTTGTGCTAGGGCTGGGTATGACAGTAAATCCGCACCTTTAACTGTTGAGCTATTGAGGCTTTTAAGATCTCAGATTGATGTCATGTGTATGTATTCTTTTTATACATATAGACTTATACTTATATACTGATATTCAGACATATTGAAATAGGAACGCAAAAGAAGTCATTGTCACTAGCCATGTAATTAAAAAAAATAGTCCTGTAACGTCCTGTAAGTCAAAAGTAGGTAGCATAGTAGATACTGACTTCGCTGGCTCGGTGATCTAAAGAGGAGCCTAGCCTCCGACACTAAAAACTGTCACTCATGGCTATCCTGCACCGCTTTACGCCAATCAAGTCTATTGAGAGTTTGCAGGTTGCTCGCTTCATCAAACCAGCTTTCCAACCGGGCGTTTACCTATTGGACGATTCAAGTATGCTACATGATATACAGTACGATTTGGCCACTAGTTCTTCGATCTCTCGATTCTTTCTCTACCACGACCTAACCTCTGGTTTAATTCCATGACCTTCCGGAAAATTTTCCTATCAATCACTTACCCACTTTTAGAAAAATAATTATTGGTCCTACACAGTAATTTATAACACGTGCAACAAGACAACAGATGATTGGTCCTTTAATAATAATGAAGAGCAACGACGCTCCCCATGCGAGCCAACGTGAGTGCGGTCTACTAATGGCGGCCGAGAAAAAATACTCTCTACGGAAAATGTTGTTTCACACGCAAACGATTCTATTTTAATGTTTTGTCAACCACTCAGTAATTATGGTTAATTACCGCAAATTATCTATAGCATGGATAAGTAGTAGTAGTCCTAATAAATCCGCACCGGTCGAAGAGTAGACTGTTTGCTTGTAAACCTGAAAGAGTCACTTGTAATCTATATTAGCATACCCACTTTGTATGTACAATTTAATGGATTACTTACTGCACAAAGTAAGCTATTGTTATCTGTAGCTCTAGTATAACTTTCAAGTTTACGTTAACTGTGCGTAAATCTGTCGATTAGTGTGGTCGGAAAAGAGATGGATAAATTATTTATCCGTAAAGTCCGTTAAGTCCTTAATTATTAATAACGCATAGTTGAATTAAACTTAAAAATATTAACTAGAACCCCTAAACTATTTAATCTTGCAAACTCAGATTTTAAGATTAAAACAAAATTAGGTAAAACAAAGCAATGTCACCAATAAAAATCTAGATTGCTGTTAGGTAGTTATGTTCCAAAGGCTTAACGAGACATCGCTCCGTTGTTTTCAAACTAATCTCAGTCTATTTATTTGAATAAAATAGTAATAAATATTATAAGCCTGACAATGCCTTGCGAGGTTAATAGCTCGTTTCTATTGCGTATATCGTGTAACGATCTCATTTTTATAGAGATTCTCGGATTATGTATTCAATGCTTAATACCACTTGCCTGTTACACATGACGTGAAAAAAATTAACGTTTCTTAACAAAATAACTATTTTGTTTCATACAAAAATATCCAAGTAAAGTACTATTTCCTTTCCTCCTCAATAGTTCGCTTAGATATTAACAAATGAATCAGAAAAACAATTATTTATGAAAATATGTAGCTTTAAAATTTATTTACAAAAAAATTATAAACTATCATTCATTGGCAAATGTTATCCTTCGAATAAAATAAATCAAAATTATATTTCATATCTTGATTTCTTATGGCCGATTTCTTATTTGTGCGTTTTGATACTTTCACAGTTTTTGAATTGATTGATTTTGATTTTATAAATTCTTTATTCACGTTAAACATACAACAAACATAGGTGAAACACAACAACACTACATAAGTATGTACATTATCTTAAATGATTAGTTATAGGCTAAATTTTACAGGGGCCTTTTAAAATTAACTGTTAAATTTTTAACATAAATTATTATCGTAATATTATAATATGAAACACTTGATTGGTATATTCGTTTATAGGAGAGGTGTTTTGTATTGAAAATCGGATAAGACTTAATTTTACTACGGTGAAATCGGCCCTTAGTAACAAAATAAATACTACCTAATTGTAGTATTTAATATAATAAACCTTTAAATCTAAGCTGCCTTTGTTTCTAAAATTAAGCTCGCACGCAGCCTAATTATTGGATGTAAGTAAAATTCCTAACACATGTAAACTATTTTCCGGAACGCATTGAAACATGTGCTCTTTAAATGCGCAGGTCATTGTTTACAAGATAATTATAAAGTAGATTATCCATTGCCTCACGTGAATGATCCAATCATGCCACAAATATTATAAAAGCCACGAGTTTCGTTATGGCGTAGCGAAATCTTTTCCTTCCATTTAGGTTTTGCGTCTCGAATACACGTGTATGATTTTAATATGCGAGTAACGATCACCCCATTTACACACATAACCTATTTTCTGACAATAATGTTGGTAATTTATAGGAGCTCGTTACATATACATACATTGCATTGTTTTTGTTGTATGAATCGTCATCATACTATTTATAGAGGTAGCTTTGGCTGTTTTATAATGTGTACCTAGACATTTAAGATTTAAGGTACCTACTTTAAATTAAGAGGAACTCAAAATTTTTATAATTATAAAGTTAGTTAAGTACAAGTTATGAAAGTTTATTATAAATGTGAAAGTGTGTCTGTTTGTTGGTTTGTCCTTCAATCATGCAGCAATGGATCAATGGATCGACGTGACTTCTTGCATGGGCATAATTGAGGACTTGGAAAGTGACAATACCTTTTATCCGGGAAAAATAGGGGCTGCCCGCGGGATTTTTTAAAATCTAGCTCAACGCGGACGAAACCACGAGCAAAATGTAGTATTTCAATAAGGCAGGCTTTTTTACTTGTTCGTGAAAGCACGCTACCGCTGCTATTGAATACTGATTAAGCGCTCTTTGACTTTTATGGGGGAGATGATAGAATTTCAACCTAACGAGGAAGTCGTTGTGAATATTCGCACATGCTTTGCACGTGTCTTTGCATCTTCCAAAAGGCATATCAGTGTTGGCTAGAACAGTTGCATACTTCCTAGAACGTGACGTGTCATCGACTCATTTTAAATTTTATTTAACAACAACACCTAATACAGCTACCGGTACCGATACATTATATTTATCAATAGATACCTGAGTGACGAATTCTTTTACTTATGATCTAACGACAGAAATATATAAATAACGGACATCATTAATTAAAAGAGAGCCTAATGGCAAATTTCATACTTCTATATCAATTATTGTGCTTATAAAATTTGAAGAGTTCCTCGATTTCTCTAGGACCCCGTCATCAGATCCTGACTTGATGATAATGGGACCACCTGGGAAGTATACCCTTTCAAACAAAAAAAGAATTCTCCAAATTGGCCCAGGCGTCTTCGAGTAATCGGGGAACACACATAAAAAATTAAAAAAAAAAAAAGTTTCCGACAAATTGAGAATCTCCTCCTTTTTTGGAAGTTGGTTAAAAAAAGGTCTGGAATGACAGAAGTATTTCGGATAGACGGATGGACAGCGGAGGCTTAGTTTCGTTGGCACTCTAGGGTTCGGAATCCTATAAATGTAAGCTTACAAAGCACGCGTGGGATAATCACCTTCAATATTACTTTGTACATGTCCACGTGTTTACCGTAACATGCCTTGCATAATATTTTGTATATAAAATATTCAAATTTATGGTTAAGCTATGAAAATTGCTACCTATAAATTAAAGTCTTTTTAATTACAAATCTATATTGACGTCTCATAAATTTTATACCACCATTGAACTTAAAAAGAAATGACTTTACTTCAAAATGTGTTTAGATGAAAAATATTAGTTTATTTTTGTATTTTATGATTGGAATCAGTTACAATTCACGATTGGTTTTCAAAACTAGATAACGGAACGTTTACCGATCAAAACAATCAGATGAAATAAGTATAAGAAACTTCGGTTGACTTCAAATTGTTGTAAAAATGAAAATAAAATTATTGGTTTTCGATGACAAATTAGCCCTTGACTTCAATCACACCTTTCAAGCCTATTTCCATCTTAAACTGCATTGTCATCTGTAAGTGACAGTGCAGTTTAAGGTGGAAATGTGCTTGAAAGTGGTATTCAATAAGTTTTCTCGGCATCGACTCGATTTCTTCAAGTTACTAACTTTTTTTTTAATAAATTAAAATTAGTCTTATCTAATTTATAATTAAGGTTTATTTCACTTTGACGCTAATGTCATCGAATAAGAATACGATCAATCGAATTAAATCTAATACCTACTAACCCTACAGGATGAAAAACCAATGAGTAAATAGGGAGTTATTCAATGGCTCTTATAGTTTCTTGGCTGGTTTTTTATATTTTTCTAACAAAGCTACTTATGATAAAACACACCTAGGTAGGCATGGTCGACAACAAGCTATTTCAGATCAATTGATGCAAATGGATTCCATTATAGAATACGTAGTAACCACAGGTACTTATACTTTACCTAATGGTTTTCTACGAACTATTCATATAAGTAGGTACGACATTTTAATCTTGTTTAAAAAATATATAAATAGATAAATAGGTATAAAATGAATAAATTATATTCCTTTCTTACAATACATTTTGCAGACAGTATATTTCTACTAATATGTAGTAGCAAAAGTCTATTACCTATTTTGTATAGGTACTTTTTAGTACAATATTACCAACGTTAGATATGTTCCTGACTTGTTTAATTTATAATACATATACTGCATAATATAGATCAAGATATTAAAAGGGATGAAGAATAATCGTTATAAACATAAAAAATAATGATGTTTACTAGCAATTAAACACATCGTAAAGTTTAACTAGAAAAAAAAAAGCAATTAATGACTATGAATTGCTAGATACAGGATATAAATACCTACATTACATTTAGTATGCAGTTTATTTTTATCGTTTGTACAGTGATTGACCGAGAAAATGAGTATCTACCTACGAACTTCTAGGACCCAGTCTTAATTCGGGGTGAACCACACGTTGTAAAACCTGTAAAATAATATGAAATAGGTATTCTTTTATTTTTCTAAAAAAAATTTTGTGTCTAGTTGCTTACACCGAACACTTTGTGAGTGGAAGCAACTGAACACAAAAAGGACGTTTGCGCAGTTGTTGGTTGATTCCATATGGATTGTATGAAAATAATATATTCAAAAGGTAGCTTGTATCCGACACAAGACACAAAAGTGGCTTCGTTTGCGCAGCACCTTATGTAAATTTAAAGTTCGGGGACAAGCAACGGCCCAAGCATCACACCTCATCAGTAACTAATTGCGCAAACTGTGAAAACACTCGACAGTTCTCTTATTTCGATTGTTTTAAAGCGCGACGAAGTGTACGATTTTATCCTTACTGATCCTTCCTACATTATAAACTAGACGTTGCCCGCCTGGATTAAGGTTTTTCTCTTTAATTTTCCGGGATAAAACTTAGCCTATGTGCATTTGTGTGTAGATACTATTAAAATTACGATTACAATTATTATTTCAATAGACGCACTGTACCTACTTGAATGCAAATTATTTCGTATAGTTCTACCACGAGTTCTATGTAATATTAGTTTCATTATCAAAGAACACAACGTAATAAAATAACAACCAAAATAAATCTTAGCGAAGAGCAGAATAAATGAACTGTGACTACAGGCCGAAACACATGTGAAGGAATTCACGTCGCTGATTTTGTCGCGTTATTTACTTTGCCGCATTTCAATATAATATAATTATTGTTTTTAAAAGTTCGTAAGCGTTTGTGCTTTAATTGTAGCTAATCGAAAAAAGTTATATCAAGGAAACTTTACAAAACGAAGGAAAAAATAATATAGGTATTGGGTGTATTCTTCATGTTAAAAGAATGTCTATTGAGCAAGTTTAGCTGGTCGTTTGCAATGAGATGCCAGGGTCCTGACGCTAGATCATCGCGAGATCCTTATGCTAGATGACGTCATAATGCATCTTCAGTCAAACGTGTACCGTGATAGAAAAGTAGTTGAAATAAACTTTTCCAAAATTTTTGAGTTATCAAATGGTGGGAGATTTTGGCCATGGCTAGTTAGGTACTACTCTACCGTCAAGGACGTTTCACCCAGCAATCTAACTTATCGACACGATGGCGTGTAGAAACCGATTAGGGGTATGAGTTTAATTAAAAACTGCTATACTGCCTTCTAATTTAACCCGCTACCTTCACTTATAATTTTTCACTTATAACCAGGTGAGATCGCAATCAAGGGATATCTTGTCACGTACTCTAAATCTGTGTTGTCACGAATGAAAAAAAAAATAGTTGTGATATAAGTCTGAAATATCATAGATCCATGCCGTGCCCGGAAACGAATCTTCGATCCCACCAACAGGAGACCGTAGTCCTAACCACTATACTCGGAATTATAATTCGATTCCACATTTGACATTAGCTACTGTCATTTTGTAAAATAATGATACCACATATAATAGTGTAGTGATGAACACAAAAATCGATAAACAATCGCGATTTATGTTTATGTAATCATAATATTGGTGTGCCAATTAAAGACTAAATTATTGATTTTTATTTAAATAAATACATAATTATTCATAATAATTATTTATTAATTAGTAACCGCTGCTTTATTTTATAAAAAGTTAATATTTTTGTTTTTTATATTAAAAGCAAAACTTATAATAAAAGAGCCTATATATCCCATGTTGTCCAAGAATAGGAAAAAATGAGTAGGCTAGATAATATGTTAATTGACAATATCACAATGTCGTGAACCTAAATTTAAAAATTATTATTGTAGGGTCATATTTAAATTGATCTTTTATTTGAAGGTAGTTTAATAAAATCGCTATTAAACATTGTTGCTGTGCGGCGCAGGTGCGGCGCAGGTGTTCGTCTGTCGCGCCGGACTGGCGCCGGCCGTCGGATATAAATAGGCGGGTTTGACGTTGCGAATTCAGTCTCTCCCAGAGACTCATACGGCTATTGGATGCTCCCGCGTCTAGGTCGTTGTATTTGATTAAGGGATTGCGATAGCAATCGCGCCCTAATCGAATAAATATTGCCTATAGATTTAGTTGAGTGTAATTAATTATTGATTAAATAATACTTTGATATTTTTGATAGCTACCCTCACGTCAGACGGTGGTTTGTCCGACGTGATGTGGTTAAATTAATCAGATGCGAGGACAGGGGCCACTAAAAGGGGTGAGAGGAGGTGGCTTTAGGTAGGGTTTCAGCGTTTTAAGAGATCAGATCTCTTAAGGCGTGATTAGTTTAGTGTTTTAATTCCCACTTCTGGATTGTGTCGTTACAATTCAGAAGTGGGATAGATCCACGTTGCCTTGATTTGCTCGATGTCATTTTCACAGTTTTAAAGTATTTTTTTATTGATTTATTTATTTTCTTTATTTATTTATCTTTTGGTTTATTTCCTTTATATATTTATTCTTTTACTGCGGTTAAGTGTGCCGCCAGTAAAATATTTTATTGTTAATGTGGTTAAGTGTGCCACTGCGGTTATGTGTGCCGCCAGTAAAGTATTTTATTGTAAATGTGGTTAAGTGTGCCACTGCGGTTATGTGTGCCGCTATTAAAGTATTTATGTATTGATTTATTTCCTTTATATATTTATTATTTTACCTGCGGTTAAGTGCGCCGCTATTAAAGTATTTAACTATTGATTTATTCTATTTATTTGTTCTATTCTATTGCTGTGGTTAGTTGTGCATCGGGAGGTTGCACAATGTCGGATGGCCGAATGTCGTGAACCTAAATTTAAAAATTATTATTGTAGGGTCATATTTAAATTGATCTTTTATTTGAAGGTAGTTTAATAAAATCGCTATTAAACATTGTTGCTGTGCGGCGCAGGTGCGGCGCAGGTGTTCGTCTGTCGCGCCGGACTGGCGCCGGCCGTCGGATATAAATAGGCGGGTTTGACGTTGCGAATTCAGTCTCTCCCAGAGACTCATACGGCTATTGGATGCTCCCGCGTCTAGGTCGTTGTATTTGATTAAGGGATTGCGATAGCAATCGCGCCCTAATCGAAATAAATATTGCCTATAGATTTAGTTGAGTGTAATTAATTATTGATTAAATAATACTTTGATATTTTTGATAGCTACCCTCACGTCAGACGGTGGTTTGTCCGACGTGATGTGGTTAAATTAATCAGATGCGAGGACAGGGGCCACTAAAAGGGGTGAGAGGAGGTGGCTTTAGGTAGGGTTTCAGCGTTTTAAGAGATCAGATCTCTTAAGGCGTGATTAGTTTAGTGTTTTAATTCCCACTTCTGGATTGTGTCGTTACAACAGATACATTTATAATAAATGTTACAGAAAGTGACAGCGATAGAAAGCGATGACGGCGACGATTTATAAAATAAAATATTACCATAATATATATTCTATTTCTTTTATTTCTCATGTTCCTTCATGATCACATTTTTTTATTTATTTCACACACAATTATTAAAGAAAACTCTCAGATCCTTAATAAAATTAATCGTCATAACTAAATTATCCGTTCAGAAATATTTAATTTCCTGATATACTTAGTTTCTATTAAAGTAGTCGTTGTTTAGATATACTACTACAAACGAGAGGAATCGATCCGGAAATATTCCATTTTCGTATCGAATAATTTCGCAACGTCACTATTTAGTACTTGTCATAACGTTGCAACACTGAAATTGTCAAATCTGGAATCGAATTAAAATTCCGACTATAGGCTATAACTGGTCCTCCATAATTTTTTCAAAGGTGTGAAGTCTGCCAATTTGCATTGGGTCAGTAGCGTGATGGACTTATGAGTAAATCCTTTCCTGATAGGAGACCTGCATTCAGTAGTGAGCCGATAATGGGTTCCTGATGATGACGACGTGACGTTTATATGGAGCTAGCTTTTGCCCGCAGCTTCGCTCACGTTAAGTTACCACACATTTTAACCCCTTAGGGGTTGAATTTTCAAAAATACTTTCTTAGCGGATGCCTACGTCCTAATAGCTGTCTGTGTGACTTTCAGTCCGTTCCGTTCAGTGGTTCGAATTGTGCGTTGATAGATCTCAGTCAGTAAGCCAGTACCTACCTTTTCCTTTTATATATTTATATATTTAAGGAGATTAAGTGTATTGATGTTACATGACCGAAGTTCGTCGACTTAAATTCCGTCAGATGTATTTCGGCCCTTATAAGCATGAGTTTTCGGGTGCGCTATGTCTTTGGTCAACAATCAGGGGCGATGACACCTGTATTGTTCGTCACACACAAATGCAGACTGCAGTTGAATAACTGAATGTTGGTGACAAGATTTGTAACAGTAAATTTTGTGTTAGCATTCTTATTCTGTTATCAGATGTAAACCTTTGCTGATTTATGTTTGCTTACACACATTGTTGTCTGTTTATTGCGGATTGTAAAGGTTAAAGTTATCAAACGATCTTTTTTATCCTTATAGTATGTTTGCTTTTTCTTATAAGAATAAAAAAATTTATGCACCGAGACAGTACGACATACTTGCCTATAACATAGACGCCAAACAGCAGGTATATGTTATTTAATACGGCTTGTTCGCTTTAGGACAGATTCGCTTTACGACAGATTCGCTTTACGGCAGATTCGCTTTACGGCAGATTCGCTTTACGGCAAAAATTGTACAGGTCGAGATAAAATATGGTCTCCACTCCAAGGAAAACTTTCCTTTATATAATTATTATTGACCGAGCGAAGCGAGGTCTCCTAGTCGACTTGAGTGAATTTGCACTTGTCCGTCATTTGAATTTTTTCTTTAAACTAAAGTTAGGTTAGGTTAGGGTTATACATGAACATTCAGGTGCCCGGCCGAAGGCCGGGCACTTAGGTTCTGTTGGGATCGTAAACCTACCTAAAGCTTACAAAAAAAAAGTAAGTAAAAAAAAATTGAATTTTTTTTGATGCTAATATTAGGTACATTTTGATGATAGAACAATATAGGATGTGTTATAAATTATAATTATTGATGCTTCACTAAATTTTAAAGGTGCCGAGTTATGAAATTAGAAAAGACGTAATAAAAAATAATAATAGTTGACGCAAAACTGTTTTAACATGACTTGACCGATAGTAAATACAGCGCCATCTATTAGCATTAATGTATTAACTTGTTTAATGTATTATTAATTTTAAACAAAAATCTATCTATATATATTCGAGTTCACTGTACTTCTGCCGTAAAGCGAATCTGCCGTAAAGCGAATCTGCCGTAAAGCGAATCTGTCCTAAAGCGAACAAGCGTTTAATACTTTCACCTAGCATACACACTAAACTTTTAACGGGTTTTTTAATTATGGATGGAAGGTGATATTTTTTGTAGCGGTTTGATTAAACACATACTTAATTGAACTACATTAGTACCTAAAGTAGGTCTATCGAAATGGAACTTATGTGCCATTATCTGTAAAAAGTTAATGGCTAATTAGACTTTAATAGAATATAATATTTAAAACTATCTCATAAGCTCTACGCTTCGAATTTGCGTGAATTCGGTAAAAAGGTAGTATTCCTTGGGTACTTGGTACGATAGCGAAAGTAGCGAATCGATTAAGCAGAAAGTATTTCGGGATAATTCTTTGGGCCATACATTGTATAGCCCATCGAAGATCCGTTGCTTTATTTTCAAATTCATATTCAAAATTTATTTATTTCATGTAAGCCAACTTGCAGCTCTCACGTGTCATAACACGTCATAAATCTACCACTTTATTTATTGCTGGGTTATTGAAGGACGAACCAATAAACAAACATATTCATTTTTGTTATGCGTTTCTTAGAAACGTTTTCTGTGATTTGTTTACATTCATACAAGACAGCTAAGGAAAAAGAGATTAGGCGAGAAACAGTTCTTTCAATGGAATATAGGACAAAAGCTTATAATAATGGACATTATGAGAGCAACGTGAAACAGGTACCGTAATAGTAAATCGGTAACAAGAAAGTCTGAGGATAATGCAAAGGCGTTTGTCAAGGTGGAGTAAAATTTGGCACAACCGTATCGAGGTCAGTGTGTCCTTGTAACGGTCTGAGTCTGCGTCTGCTGAGATATCTACATTGCAAAACGTTTAAAGCAATTATGTATTCGGTTTACTTTCTTTAAGATATCGTTAATATACCAATAATATTCGAGAATGACTGTTTGTTTATTTGATGGATTGCCCTTCTGCGCAGCAGTGGAGAAACTGATCGAATTGATTTTTGACATGGATCTTTAGGTAAACATAGAATACTATGTACGTAGGTATAGTAATAGTCTTATCCTGGGAAAACAACGTAAAACCTAAGAATAGTAATAGCCACAGTCTTTACTTCCACAAGAGACAGGGCTTCACATTATGTTATATGTACGTTTATTGATAAATGATATCCTGGGAAAACGTAACGTAATAAAGAGAAAAATTTCTATTAAACGATTTAGAGATACAAATGGCAAAGAAAATATTACCAAAGTTATCGATTTATGTGAAAAGGGCATACTCATATACATACTTGTAACGTAGGTACCTACTCATTTACATAAAATATTTGCGAGCGGTGATAATTATGTATGTCTATATTATATTTGTTTTACACGTCTATTTTTATGCGGTATGGGAGTAAACAAATAATGTCAGTAACTTATTTGCTGTCAATATTTTTTTTCAAAATGAGACAAAGTGTACTTAGGCAACAGGTTTTTAAACTTTGATGAGGATATATTTGCCATTATTTTTAAATACTTTTAATTCATTTTAATATTGCCCTTACTTTTGTTTTTTTTAATAAATATATTATTAAATTAATAATTTTAGATAATAAGTAGGATCAATCTTCATTATTATACAAATATATTTGATCAGAACAAGGAGTTACTGTTTCTTCGTTGCTGTGTGAGTAAGGGACAAAACCAACAAAGTTTGTCCTTCAATCACGCTGCAACGGATTGACGTGATTTTTTGCATAGGTATAGTTGAGGACCTGGACAGTGACATAGTAGTTTTTTAACGCGGAAAATCAAAGAGTTCCTGCGGGATTTTTGAAAACTAAATCCACGCGTACGTAGTTGTAGGCATCAGCTAGTGTGTCCATAATAAATGCAGTTCTCTATGATGTTATTTGCCGATGTCAATATATCCTGAGACAAAGAGCGTCGGTCCCAGACGGATCGCACGGATTGCTATGCGGCGCACGCGCAGCCAAGGCCGCCTTCGGCTTGAACTTCCATCCCTATTGAGCTGCGGTGAACGATCGCTAAATAAAGCCCGTATTTATGTGCCGTAAAGTTTTGCTCAATGTATAGGTACTCGCTGTAAGAGACAGAGAAATTACCTATAAGAGTAGGTACCCGCTGTAAGAGTCAGAGAAGAGAACCTATAAGAGTACCTACTTGCTAGAAACAAATTATACTAGAATGTTAATTTAGGATACTAATGTTAAATTAATTAATAAAAAAGGAAAAACACAATATTTACTACCGACCTTCTAGTAACATTTTGTCTCTTTTTGGTACTCTGGAAAAGTATATTGAGTCCAGAATTTTCTCGAACCAAATCATTGAGCAAGCGGAGCGCACGAGACAACGGGACCTGCTGAGCTAGCTTTGTTATGTAAGATGGCAGCGTAAATATATAATTAAAAATAATTAAATTATTATTAGTGTCAATTAGTTTTAATTATTGTTAATTAATTATTGTTTGTTTATATTTCTTTCACTATGTAATAATTATATTTTAAATAAATATATCCCTTATTATCCCTTATCCCTTGGAATCTGAGAAGTAGTACAAACTACAAACTCAGTTTGTATTTAGTGACATCGAAGTAATAAAGTCGCCATTCTTTGCCATTTCCATCTCTAAATCCTTAATTACGTAATGTTTTGAAACAAATTGAATGTTTTTTTAAGTTAGGTACCTTTATATATATTTATTACAAAAAGTTCATTATGCAGAATGAATGAGGAACATTATTTTTTTCGATTCCTTGGTTATCTCTATCTAAGGCGTCTACAATAAACAATGGTGGGTAACCTTGCGCTTGTGTACGATAACGTGTGAAGATAAACCATGCTAAGTAGGTCTTTGTTATACAAGATCAGTATAATCTTCAGTTAGACAGTCTATGCCCTCTACATTTTACACTACACTACACAAAAAAATAAACGGCCAAATGCGTGTTAGGCCAAAATTAAATAAAATTAATAACCATAGCATAATCCACTAGTAATTTTCAGGAGAAACAAGTATTCTAAAAAGGAACCTAATTCTTTTTTTTTTATTATTTAAATTACGGCCAGTTGCGTGTCAGGCTACGCGTAGTAAAAATGTAGTGTATTTAAAAATACTCAAAACTTCATTGTATCTATTAAATTGTATGTATTGAGCTCTCGATAACGACAGGTGACGTTTAATAGGTTAATCTTTGAATGTTGATAATCTCGTTATAGCGTGATTCTAATCTTATATATTAACTAGCTGACTGTGATTCTATTGTTTATCTTGTCGGAAGATTTATTGCTCATCAATAACTATTTTTATACTTCAATAGCGATAACTTGCAGCCATATTATAATACCACATTATATGTTAATAATTATGTAGCTACATTTTATGTGGTTATTATATAATATTGCAGAATTCCCTTCCGCTACGTAGTACTAAAATTATGTTGGCACAGTCCCTGTTACTACCTATCCTTGATTACGCTAACGTCTGCTACCTAGATGCCACTGAAGAGCTATTTGACAAACTCGAACGACTTCAGAATTTGTTCATTCGCGGACTGCGCAAATTCGATCACGTTTCCAATTTTCGTCATCAGTTAAAGTGACTCCCAATTAGTTTTCGCCGGAACTTGCATATTTTTACTGTCCTCTATAATATTTTTCCTAACCGTTCCCTTTTCCCTTGATTACTGACGGGAGCGTTTTAAGGTATCGCTCCCGCCTACAAGACCTTTGCGAGCGTGCGTCACCAAAAAATCTCTTGATCTTGCCCCTTGTAACAATATTTTCCATAAATATTCTTTTTCGTCAGAAGCTACTCGGCTATGGAACGTATTTCCTGAACATATAAGAGACAGTCGGTCAATACACGCATTCAAATTTAGAGTGAAGCAGCACTATCTCTCTTACTTTTGACCTATACCACTGTATAATTTCACCTTACTCACTTTCAAGGGAAGCTGGAAGAAATTTCTTTTTTTAGAGATAAGCTTCACCTATGTCTACTTCTTCTAATATATGTTTCTGTACTGTAATTTTTATATGCGTACATAAAAAATAAAAGTAAAATAAATAAAAATATTTTTTTATTATTTAATTATTTGATCACTAGATTCTGTAGTGTAATAAAAGTACAAACCAATTATTTTTTATTTAAATGTACTGATGGTTCATTTGTAAAAACTTAATTGATGAAGTAGAGTTTGCTAGTAGGCGACCTTGCAACTTTCAAATTCTGAAATAATTAGCCATTGGCATTGAACTATTGAAGCTCGACTATGCCAATATATTTTTTGAGTCAGGTATCTATCTAAACTCAAAGATGTACCTATCGAGTTGAAATTAGCCTCAATAGCTCAACAGGCAAGTGACCAGATTGAAACCAGAAAGGTCGACGGTTCAAATCTTTGCACTATTGTCGTGACTCGTGACCACTTCTATCTTCATATGTCGTAGAACACATACCTATGTTCTACGTCATCTGAAGCTTTAACTTTGTTACCAAACTAACTAAAAGTTAATTTGAACACGTAATAAGGGTTAAATAACTATAGTAATAATAATAAACAAGGAAAACAAATAAATAATATTTGTAACGTCTGCAACAAGCGGTATTATTATTTTTTATAGCATTACTCACGTGCTAGGGGTTATTCATCGTCTGTTATGCTAGTACGGGTTCCGTAATTAAAGGAAATTCCGACATGAATGTATTGCCATTATTTATTTTCCATAGCGATCTTTTCAAACAAAGCCGTGTCTGTTAGTACCATCTTCTATAGTGCTCGTAGAAGAAGGCGTTTTTCCGTAATCAACAACAGTCAAAACAACCTGTATTCGTAGTAAATATTTATGTATAACTAATTATACATTGTAGTATTCCTTATATGTATAACTAATCACTATATTGATATTATTTATTTGATTAAAGTACTATTAGATATATTGAAGATATATTGGACTCGATAGAAGTCCCGGTAGAGCATCTTATATAAAAATTATAAAATCGTCGAATACAAGGAGACCCTGGTTAATGGATACCTGTTTCATAGTTACCAGGAAAAGTTACTAGGTCAAACTCAGTAATCACCTAACAGCTTAATCTTAGATCGCTTTCCTGCACCATTACTAATGAACTTCATCTCGACAAAGGTCCATGTCCATTCTTGGATGCGGCAGCCTGATTATAAGATCGACTTCCAGATGTACCTGGCTCAATATGGCTACCTCAGTCCGTCTGTACGGAATCCTTCCAGCGGTCACATAATGGATGAAAGTTCGTGGAAAAAAGCCATCTCGGAGTTCCAGAGCTTTGCCGGATTAAATACTACAGGTGTGTTGTTTTCTTTTCTATTTTTACAAGCTGATGTACCTATGCGACTTCGACCACGTGGATTTAAGTTTTTAAAAACCTTGTGAAAAATCTTTGATTTTCTGGGATAAGATAATTCAAGCGATCTTATAAAAGTAAAAGTCACAAACAGATTGACATACATGACTTTCACATTTACAATTTTAGAAAGTGTAAATGGACATCAATTTGCGCTTGACCATTATCAATTTATTACTAATCGAAGTTTGAAAATTATTATCCAGTACCTTTTATTTATATAGTTTCAATAAATCAATGTAGAATTATGAGATATGGATAATGAAATATAATTTGTTAATAACCCTAAAAAAATTGAGAAATTTTTAATTCGATGCTTATGATTCCTCTTAATAAGTACCAATTTTTGTTCATCTGAAAGAACCGATTTCATGGTTGGTTTGGTTTTATTGTATTTATATTATGCAACAGGATGAAGACGAACTACGAAAAACCCGTAAGATAAATTCTTCATATGTTTACTTGTAGTTAAAGTAGGTAATTCAATTGTTGTATAAAATGCTCCAAACGCTTTATTCTACGAGTAAATTTTTTTGGATTACTCTATCCATACACATACTTTTCCTACTGAGACATATTTTTCCTACTGAGATCTCTAAGAAATCCCGTAAAACGAGAATTTTGGTGATTCATAAAAATTTCGAATGAAATGTGTGATAAACATAATATGCAAAATGCCACATTTACCAAGTTTTTTGCCATAAATGCAAGGATTTCAGGCAAATCTCGTTCTTTTATCTTAAAGATGAAGATGTTTTGACTTTACCGCCATAAAAAATATATGCATGATTCAGATGCGTGACAATGCAATTGTTAAATTACTAGCCTAACTTAGAGCCAGTTACTGGCCAAGAGGTTAAAGTAAGATTAGCGTTAAAGTTAAACTAGCTCATCAAAAAACAAGCTAATTAGATAGCACATTTTGTGGGAAAAGTCAAAGAACCTGACTTATTAGTCAAGGTACTTCAAAGTGGCTTTTTTATGATCAACGGCTAAACGGAGGCAGTTGCAGAACAGGTAGTTAAGTAAAAAGTTTCAGTTTAAGATGAACTTTTCCACCAAAACACAAGCAAAGTGGGTGGTAACCCAAAGTAAATTTTTTGATGGTTGAGGACTTTAACAGTAGTTAACTTCACTTTAACCGCCAGACATGTTACTCGCCCATAATAATTAATGTAATGGTAACCCATACCGAAGTCACCATGACCTTGCAGGTATACAGCGATACGGCATGAAAAACCACGAGAATTCCACGTATTTGAAGTAATAGGCATATAAGTATTTAGTAAGTAGTATAGAAGTGGTTTTATGGAATAATGTAGAGCTAAGTCTAAATGTTATTTAGCGATTGTTAGTTTTAGTTACCAAAATCAAGCTTAGCATAACTTTTTATATCACGAAATCCATAATTTGAGATACAAACAATTCTGTCTGTTAAAAAGAGATTTCAATATTTTTTGATTGATATCAAACGACATCAACATTGGAAGTTGGATCGAGCTTTCTTTATAGATGTTGAGGAGGTGGAAATTACTGATTTTTTGAGGGAGAGATTTGATATTTCTACCCACTGAAATCCCTCAGTTGTCTTCCCACATCAAATTATTTTGGGAGGCTGAGAACTTGTAGCTGCCGACCTAAGTATAACGAAACCGTAAAAGTTCTAATCGTAACCTACGAACGAATAAGACATTTTATTTTATGCACACAATATTTATCTACGATCAGGTATATGTACATCCGCAACTATCATCATAGTAACAGCCGTAATCATTTTAATTCGCGTTGTCACGAGTAACGCATGACATTGGTAATGCAATTACAGTATCCACTGTTGGCAGAGAACTATTCGAATACCATACCATTACGTGGTCAGAACTTGAATCTTCATTACGATGTACGTGATTTGATACGAAAAGTAGTTTATTGGTCGGCTCGCGGGGCAGTTATTATGTAAGTAGATAACGAAGTACATACACATTACTTAATACATTATTCATTGTTTACTACCGCGCCAGTTCCTAAAATTAAAAATATTCACATGGATTTAAGAGTATTTTTTCAATTTTACGATGATCGTTTTATTGAGATCGAGTGCTTAGTAATTAATTAAAGGTGCGGACTGAAAGCGGAAATGTCGACAGTTTGATTCCCACCCATTGCACTAATGTCGTACCCACTCATGTTCAGCTTGGGTCAAAAAAAATCATAAACGTATGCAATGACGATCATAAATCATAGTTTTGTAAATTTTTAATAAGCACCTAATTTTTGAATAGCAGTAGCACATGTACCTGTTGAGGCAATAGTCGTTTGTAGATAGATTTTGCAAGCCTCAATAGCCCAACGGTTAAAGGTGCGGACTGAAAACTGAAAGGTCGCCGGTTCGAGCCCCACCCGTTGCACTATTGTCGTACCCACTCTTAGCACAAGCTTTCCGCTTATTTGGAGGGGAGAGGAGAATATAAGTCAAGTTCAGCTTGGCTAATATTCTTTATAAAAAAAAAAAATCCATTAGCGTTCCACCCAAAGTGGTGTTTACTGTATGTCAGTCTTGAGGTAAGTATATTATAATTTCCTCAGATACAAATAAAAACATTACATTGATTTTATTCGATACACGTGCTTAGTTTAGCGATGCGAAGTGTGTAATTCGGGCTGTCATACAGATGAATTTTAAAAGCCAATCTGACCAATTCGCCTCTAAACCATTTGTGGCTGATTGTTCGCGTTTTCCGCTTGCGGTTTTTGTTGCTATGATTGTGTAATTACTTCCTTGACATCTAATACATATTGAAAGGGCGCTTTGAAATGGTGACTTTGTATATTATCCATTACATGATGTGGGTTTTTTTAAACAGGCTGGATTAAATGCTTGCTTAGTGTTTGTGGCTGCGATAGATTTATAGTAGGAATCGATAATCATGGTCGCATAGTAATATTTCTTGTTATATTTCGTATCTCGGATAGGAAAGGAGTTTTGTTTTATACTTGTGCTTGTAATATTATAGATGCGAGAGTGCATTTGTTTACAATAACATTTATACATAATAATATTTATCTAGAGATGATTTATCTTTATTCTAGAGGATGGCTTAGGATATTTTCTACCCTGGGAAAACAAAGGATACTGTTACCAGCGGGGTTTTTTAAAGTTAACGCTGCGTGGACGAAGTCACTTGAAAAAGCTAGTTTTACTTAAAAATTTAATTAATTAAACTGCGTCAATTCAAAATGAAATGTAAAGACTGGTAATAAAATAGCTAATTAGAGCTACATACTATTCGAGTATAACCTTTTTCCCAAATATCCTTTTATATAAGGATTTTTTTACTATATTAATGGTATTCTTGTTTTCCAGGTGAATTGGATGAAGAAACAGTCAAGCTAATGTCACTACCGAGGTGTGGAGTTAAAGATAAAGTAGGATTCGGTGAAAGCCGGGCAAAGCGATACGCACTTCAAGGTAAGTTACTTTACATACTATTATCATGTGACATGCATTTGTCTTAATTTTAATTACCCTTATATACGAAACAGCTTCTTGTTCTTATGTTTATCTGTTTTTTTAAGTAAAAGGGGCGTTAAGTGAAACCTACCTTCCTTTTATTTAAATACAAATACTTTTTCCGCAATCAATAATAAAATAGAATACGAGAAACTGAGGAAAAACCTTTTCATCGGATGTATTGGACCTTTATATCATTTTGTATACCTAAAGAAATGATGAAGACTTGAAAATACTGATAAACTTTGAATGACACGTTTTTCCGAATAGATTTACCTGGTATGTTTTATTATGAAGTTATGTGCGTTAAAGCATTTAAATAAATATCACATGTTTTAATGATAAAGGAAAATATTGTGAGGAAACCTGCACGCCTGAGATTTTTTCATAATGTCCACAATAGTTGTGAAATCTGTCAATTCGCATTATGCCAGTGCGGTACACTATACCTACCTATAACCCTTGTCTTCGAAGAGACCTGCGCTCGGTAGTGAGCAGTTGATGGGTTACTAATGATGATATTTTATTAACTGCTGGGTTCCTTGCTGGATCTTTTCGGTTGGAATGGCATTCCGAACCAGCCTCCTGATTCTGTAACTCAGTGCCTATCAACCACGATAGGCATTTTTTATCCATTGAAGTTTTGAAGAGAAACGTCATTACTATTTTATAGTAACCCTTCAATGGATAAAAAGTATGTCAGTGGCTTTCATTTTTTGATAGGCACTGAGTTACAGAATCAGCCTCCAGTAGTAAATTCACTGGACGATTCAAAAGCATTTTGTAAAAGTTTATTTGAATAAAAATTATTCTATTCTATAACTTATTTTCAACATCACCCAGGGTCAAGGTGGCGTGTAAAGAACCTCACTTACAAGATCTCCAAGTATCCATCTAGACTGAACCACGCAGAGGTTGATACTGAATTGGCCAAGGCATTCTCCGTGTGGTCCGACTATACAGACCTAACCTTCACTCAGAAGCGTTCCGGACAAGTTCATATTGAGATAAGGTGCTTAATATTGTACTATTTTCTCTCATCTGTACTATAATTTAATAATAATTTATTGTCTCTATAATTGTTTGGGTGTTCTTCACGCAAACACCATTATATACCGATTAGGAAGAAACTTTTCCTGTTTGAAATTGTTTAGGTACGATAGGTTTTTAATTACTTTTACAGTTTTTTGAATAACGTATTCCGTCCTTCAAAACATGGATGACCTATTTCAGAAATCTGCAATTTAATAGATAACATAATTAATATTGAAAACCGACTTTAAGAATGATATTTTCAAAACGATCAGTTTTGCAAAATATGACAAATATACAGCTTTTGTTAATAATATTTTGTAATTGAGTAATAAAATTTGTATATTTAATATTACAATCATATTCCATTAACTCTACATTCAAAAATATATGGGAAGATAAATTGCATCATTTGATGAGTGATGACCATGTATATATGTTGCATGGTTTCATACAATGGTAATCTGCGTTGCGTAACCAATCCCAAATTGTTGTCATTGCTCGCTTAATGTACTAGTGGCATACCCATAAATCGATGTCAAAGTACTAAATACTTATGCAGCTGTACCGAATAGATACATCAGGATTTAGCGGTCAAAAAAGGGTCAAAACAACTAAAACTAAAAATATAGACGACTAAAACTAACCTAAGGAATTTTACAGGTCCTCTTTACCCATGCAAAAATACATCCATCCATAGCTTTATTGCTATGTCATTGAAGGATAAACCAACACGCTTTTGCGTTTATAGGAATATTAGTTTGATGTACAGATTCTGAACGTATATAAGTGTTGTAACATAGTTTTTAAAGTTATAATGTCTGGACTGTGAAAACAACTGTGTGGCTATTTAGAAACAACTATTTATTTGTTACTAGCAGTTGATGCCCGCGACTTCGAACGCGTGGATTGAGGTTTTTTTGGATTTCCGCGGGAACTCTCTTATTTTCCGGGCTAAAGTAACCTATGTGTTATTCTAGATTATAATCTATCTCTGTGCCAAATTTTAGCCAAATCGGTGAAGTTGTTACAGCGTGATTGAGTAACAAACATCCATCCATCCTTAATCAAAATTTTTGCTTTTATAATATTAAGTACCAAAGTTTAAATTAAAACAAGGACAAAAACAGAAGGAACGGACATAAGGACAGCTTATCTTAGCTTATTAAGAAAGAGATTTCCAGAAGCCCTAAAATTATGTATACCTATGTCCTATATGTATAATATTATTTCCACAGGTTTGAAAAAGGCGAGCACGGGGACGGCGACCCCTTCGACGGTCCCGGCGGCACCCTGGCCCATGCTTACTTTCCTGTAAGTATTTCCCACAATCAGTACCTGTTATTCCATCTCACGAAGTCAGCTCACTCATGTTTATAGTATTGTGTCGGGGTAAAAACCTTGATGTGACTTTACGCATACTAACCATCTATAACAATGCAACATAATATGGATGCACATTTTGCAACAAAGCCAAAGGCATAGAAAACCATAATATTAATCGCCACGGCGGCTAATCTCCAATGACAGATGTTTAAGTGTACAAGTATGTGCGTTATCATAGGTACACTTTCTTTTTAATTACTCTTATAACCCCATGGGATGGAAATATTGACTGGATAGAGATCTGCCGCCCTAGCCATATTAAAAATATATCGTCTCTTTCTATGATCGCTCACTCGTCAGCGCACAGTGATTCGCCTAGAACAAGCTAGGTGGACAAAAACATTTTTTTGTGCATTCTAAGTTTTATAGCTAAGAACTATGATATTTTGTTGTAAAACTGTATAAATTATCAATAATTAATTATTTAAAGCCTTCAGCGATTTTTTAAAATAAAAAGTCAAATTGGAAATAAAAAATGTGTATATATAAATGAAAAAAATATGTTAAAATCAGTAATATCGTTACAAAAGTTCAAGAAAATACAAGACAACATAAAATACCAGTTAAAAACACTTAAACCTAATTTATGTTAAACAAAACTTAAATATATAATGTCAACAACTTAAAAAGAATACCAATTCTATAATAATTAATAACTACGTTAATATTAATAAATACTTTACTTAAATAACCCTCACCAGAAGACTCATCACTTGACGATCAGACGAATCACAAATACACCAGGAAATACCTGGCCAGGTAACCATTTTAATCTGTTACCTGGTGTATTGGTATTGAAGGAGGGACAATCAAATTCAGGACTTCTACCGGTAATTGCTCAGTCTTCTTTCTCGGCAATTCTCTGAGTGAGTTTATTGCAGGATCGAACGTTATCAAGAGCATATTCAACAAGTCTGTATTCGTAAAAATACCTACATGACTGTTTTCTAGCGTGGTGCTAACGAAATCTACGGCAGTCTTTGTTTCGAGCCTCTTGAGACTCTTCCGAGAACTGCTCAATTGGAACTATGGAAGTTTTGATAATCTCTGTACTATGTACAAGGATTCTGTGTACAGTAACAGGCAAGCATAATATCAGCGTGCGTTTCAGTCACAGAAATGTCTTCCTCAGAAGGAAAGCATGATTTTTTAGACTTACGGACACTATGAAAAGATGCAAAAACTTGATGTCCCGCCTTCAATGACCACTTTCGCGTCTGTTTATAGGAGTGACTGGTGCACTTAGCAACTACATAATAAGCTAATGCCTTGTCACTAGATAGTATATAGATAGTAGCCTACCAATACAAACATCAGCACCAGACTTAATTTTTTCCAAAGATTCAGAACTTCTTATTAAAAAAGCAATGTTTCTGTGACTCGACAAACGATGTGTAACTTCTGCAGCTGTGGTTAAATCACTAGCACTGCACGATTATACTAAATCGTCAACCCTGCGTTTTTTTGTTTTGAAGGTCGAGTCTTCGAAATTTTTTTAAGGTCACCCTTGAGGGTTATTTCTTTTTGATGATGAGGAAGAACAAGGCTGATGTATGCAAACTTTAAACTTTATGTATGCCCCCTCGCATCAGCTTTTATTTTTGAGAAAAAAACGATCCACTACCATTTTTGATGAAGCCCACTTTTCAGCTAATTTTGCTGAAATACTTGCTATTTGTAACTGAATACTCTTCTGTGAGTCAAGAGTCATATTAACAATAGAAAATTTTTGCGTAATAAAACTCATTAGACAAGCGTTTGGGATGTTTTCGCCACTCTTCGAAAAATTTCATTTTCGAAACAGAATACACGTGTTCTGTAAAAAATTAATTAAAAGGAAATGGATTCGTTGTAGTAATCAAATATTTGTTATATTAAAGTTAAGAGTAATAGCTATATAATATAAAAAAAGTAGACTGGATATCTCTGGATAAAAAAAGTTACATTCCTTGGAAGTAAAGATATTTGAAAAAAGTCGTCATTTTTTGGACTGTATGTTCAAAAAATCTTAGACCACACATTATCTATTATTACCATCTATTTGAAGTAAAATAAGAAAAGACATACCCTCTAAAGTAAAATACATCACAGTAAATACTTGTAATGTTGAGCACAAATTTTTTATGGGTTGTCGAAAGCAGTGCACAATTGCAACTAAATTGTTTACGTAAATGTAATTACCTTATCACCTGACTTTAACTCCATATAACTCATCATTATGGAATGTGTGCTTTAATTCTTACCTGGATTAGTGGTCCCTGGGTTGTCATTAGTGATATGTGATCATCAATTAACTCATTCTTTGAGTTGAGTTTTGTCCACCTAGCTTGTTCTAGGCGAATCTGTGCAGCGTGGCAAATGAAAATTACACATTTACATGGCACCACAAAGCATTAGAAACTCGAGCGTACAGATCAATTAGTGAATAATTTACACAAATGGGATGTTACATATTATAATTTGCGTAATATTATGTGTATAGAAAGCTGTAACTACATAATTATTTATATGTGGTACAGTTAAAATTGCAACTGTAAAAGCGTGATAATTTTAAATTATATAAAATGTCTTTTGTGTTTGAAAAGGTATATGGTGGTGATGCCCATTTCGACGACGCTGAAATGTGGTCCATAAATTCCAGAAGAGGAACCAATCTTTTCCAAGTAAGTTGTCTATTACCTATGTACTTCCGTTCGATATTAATCAGCATCGTTTTCGGTCATTTTGAAATCTAAGAAAAGGGCTTCAAGCTTCAACTATAAAAATCAAGGCTATACTGAAAATGACCGCGTTATACCTAGACAACGCAGAAAGTATGAGAAAACCTGTGTATCTACAATATGTAATTTAGATCTTTACAAATAGAGCAATACCACTTGATTCCCATTCGATGGTAATTTGAAAATATTGTCAGTCTCGTATAATCTGATGCATAATAATCGCAATTTAAGAAGTGGTACTCTAAATAATTTCAACATATAATAATTTCAAAACTATCGCCATCTAATAATTTTCTTGCGCTGCCTGCCAGCGTATTGCTTGTGATCGCCCGTAACTTCCGTAATTGAGGCTCCTCCAACACTGCACTTCTCAGTTTGGGATTGATATTCCAGCACCTTGGAACCCCAAAATAATATAGATAGCTATCGGATCGATGGACTATCGTCATCGTAGTATAAAATAATATTTTTCAAATAAAATCAAATCATTAAATTTTTAGATATCATTTGACAGTAGAAATGCAAGAATTAAATCAACAAGAGGATTTTTTAGGTTCCTGTTGAGTGTTGTAGGTACCTAAAGCTATATATGTATATTGATTTTTTATTTCTGTGTTTACAGGTAGCAGCTCACGAATTTGGTCACTCCCTAGGTCTTTCACACAGTGATGTGCGTTCAGCTTTGATGGCACCTTTCTACAGAGGCTACGATCCAGCTTTCCAACTCGACCAGGACGACGTACAGGGAATACAGGTAACATAATATTACTTATTAACCCCCGACGCAAAAACGACGGGGTGTTATAAGTTTATACGTTAGACCTCTGTCTGTTTGTGTGTGCGTGTGCGTGTGTGTGTGTGCGCGCGTGTGCGCGTGTGATATCAACGTATAGTATTAATTACTCTATAACGTGGAAAAAGTTTGGTCTATCGAAAATTAAATACATACGAGTATGTTAATAGAACTGCATAAATTCTGCAATTTTGCAGTCGGCTTGAAGGTCAAGATAAAAGGCTCGAAGGTAATGTAGTCTTTATTAAAATGTCTTTTTGTTTCTAGGCGCTGTACGGTCGTAAAACGCAAGTCGATATCGGTGGCGGGCTGCCCAACCCCTCCATACCTCGCGTCACCACGCCGCAGCCCTCAGCCGAGGACGCCACGCTATGTTCTGACCCCACCATTGATACTATCTTTAACTCAGCCGACGGTGCCACTTTTGTATTCAAAGGTAAATTAACGTAATTCTGTATAGTTTGTTACGTCTCCCGTCTCTAGATTATACTCGTATTTTAAGTTAATTCAATATGGAGTTAGCAGTTTCAATGGAAAAAATAGAAAGCCGACAGACACGTGTTTAATGTTTTACTAATTTTTGCTAGGAAAGCGGTCAAAAACTCTCATTACTATAGTATAATATTATTTGCAGAGCTTTAAAGGGCGTGTTAAACTAGTTAGTTTGTAAGAAGTCTACATTGACGTAAATATATTTTTGGTGTTAAACCATGTGTTGGATTTAACACCGAACAGTACTTACGTATGTGTGCCTCGGCTTCCCCTCGGCCCACATTTGCACGTTCGTCCATCAATGCGGCTTTTGCTGGCCGCGGCAGTAATGTACTATTAATTCTGCCAGGCCAACATTACTGGCGACTAACGGAGAACGGCGTAGCGGCAGGGTATCCTCGCCTCATCTCTCAAGCGTGGCCTGGCCTGCCCGGGAACATCGATGCCGCATTCACTTACAAGAACGGAAAGACTTACTTCTTCAAGGGCTCCAAATACTGGAGGTATAATGGACAGAAGGTGGACGGAGAATATCCAAAGGAAATTAGTGAAGGTAAATTTTAACAAAATTATTAATCCAAGTAATTTATATAATAAAAATAAAAAATGGGTAGTCATAGGGACTGCTGACAGAAAGAGCAACCGCTGAGTTTCTTGCTGGTTCTTCTCGGTTGGAACGGCATTCCGAACCACTGGTAGATTCATTTGATGATTCGGAAGCACTTTGTAAAAGTTTATTTGAATAAAAAATTATTCTATTCTATTCTAAAGAAAAACATGTCATACTTATAACCTAAAGATTTACCCATAATATGGGACGAGAAACCCATAAGATTTTTCCATACCAAAAAACGCCCCTAAAAATGTTTTTAACCTCAGGAATCGTTTTTGGGATGTAGTTAAATTCGTATTTGTAAAAGAATTGTTGAACTAACCCTATATCTTAACGTTTCAGGTTTTACTGGCATCCCAGACAATATAGATGCTGCATTAGTTTGGTCTGGAAATGGCAAGATCTATTTCTACAAAGGCTCCAAGTTCTGGAGGTTCGACCCTGCGCAGCGTCCTCCCGTCAAGTCCACGTACCCAAAACCTTTGTCCAACTGGGCGGGAATACCCGATGGTATCGACGCAGCATTGCAGTACACTAACGGCTACACTTACTTCTTTAAGGGTGGATCATACTGGCGGTTTAATGACAGAACTTTCAGTGTAAGTGATATTAAATACATTCTTACTTTTTAAGTTCGATTTTATTTTTAGGTTTCAATTTAAATAAAAAAATAATCAAGTATTTATTTTAAATATCAATAGCATACTTTTTTTCTTTATTTGTTTAGGGGCTTTTATACCTTAGCACATGTCAGCCTCATTATAATCTTATATATACAAAAAATACAAAATAATTACTGAAAACATAAATCAATAACAGAAAAAAAAAACATATTTTGGTTAAAATCAAATCAAATCAGCCTTATGGATTTGAATAGAATTATAATGGTATACTTCTGTTGTTGTATAAAGATTTCGTATCTTGTATCTCAACCATCGACCCGAACTTATGATGGAACGGTAGTAGAACTACATGGAAAGCCAGTGAGTAACAGCCTGATCAAACCAGTGGCTTTTCCTCCACCTTCCTTAAAATTATAAGTTTCTCCAAATTACTAGACAAACGTGGGGCAATATGACCAAAGTAACTTAGAATTTGTTGGTAACGCTCTGTCAAAAGTGGTGTTAACACGAAAAATACATACAGTTACAACTTTACCAAATTAATAATTATGGTAGACTAGCTGCGCGCCCCCGCGACTTCGTCCGCGTGGATTTAGTTTTTAAAATCCCGCGGGAACTCTTTGATTTTCCGGGATCAAAAGTAAGCTATGCCACTCTCCAGGTCCTTAAGTATACCCATGCAAAAAATCACGTCGACCCGTAGCTCTGTTGCGGCTTTATTGAAAGACAAACCACCAAACCAGCAAAAAAACACACTTTCACATTTATAATATTAGTAAGGATTCATTGGACGATTCGAAAGCACTTCGTAAAAGTTTATTTGAATAAAAAATTATTCTATTCTATTCTGTTTCTCGTTACAGGTGGATACGGATAACCCCGCGTTCCCAAGGTCCACCGGTTACTGGTGGTTGGGTTGTAGTAGCGCGCCGCGGGGAACCGTCGGAGGTAATGCGCGACTCTCCGTCCCTTCACACTACGCCCACGATGACGATGACGACGACGTGGGCGATATCATATTCGACGCAGGTAGGTTCGGGTCCCGGCGCAGGGAAGCTCTTGAGAAACTCACTCTTTCAGATCGTTGAAAACACTACAACAAACATGAAATGAGTAATGAAAAAGTCCTGCACGATAACAATGATGCTGTGGCTAAACATAAAAAAAGGATAACTTATAGTTATCAGTCTAAGATGTTATAAGTAAACGTTAAATTTATACAATTCAGAATAATAATTATCTTGATGATGAGTTCAATGGAACAGGAGAAGGATGAAGCTATAAAGATAAAATGATTGTCCTTAAAACTTTCCAACAGTCTAAGATTTTATAAGTAAATTTTCAATTAATAAAATTCAGAATAATAATTGTCTTGATGATGAGTTCAATGGAACAGGAGAAGGTAGAAGCTATAAAGATTTTATTCTTCTTAAATATTTCGTAATTAATCAAGAGCTATCCTGTTTAAGTAAAGCGTTCTTTTTCAAGAGAGAAAAATAAACATTGTCTACAATACAAAGCCGTCTTCCACTGGTGTGTTTCGTGAATTTATCGCTCTTGTGTTTTGTTTTGTCCTTGTTTCAAACCTGTTACTATTTACTGTTCTTCTCTAAAATACATATTAAAATACTGTGTTAGAATAGTTTCTTCCTTGGAACTTTCTATGCTGTCTTATGTGTTAGTAACTTCAGAAGAAGTTATGCTGCTCAGATTTTCCCTATTTTATTTATTATATCTTTTTGTGTGTACCTATTTTTTTTGTGGTTTTTTTCATATTCATTCTGTTTAAATTCATGTTTTACTAACCAATGAATATTCCTGACATGGGTAGAGCTTGTAACACTAATAATCTAATAATATTTATTTTTCCACATCACTAACCCAAATCTAATAATGTTTCTAAAATTATTAATACTAAAATTACTGATATAAAGATACTGACTATTAATAAAAGATAAAGCTTTGTTGATTCTAATAAAAACTAATCAGATGTGCTTTAATTTCTATTAATAATGAAGCTTGAAGTTTGCTGAAGGCAGTGGTTGACGGTGGATGGATTCAAATAGAGAAAAACGCAGCTTCTGGGCATCCCGAATCTACTGAAATGTAATGTAATGAAGATTTGTCTCATAAAAAAAAGTGGATACTAACATAAATATAAAAGAAACAGATTGTTTCAATAAAATTTCATTCAATAATCTTCATTATATTACAGCACAACACACCTTAGATAATAAATAATTGATTAAACAGTAACTATCCTACAAAGTAGTGTTAAGTAATTTTAACACAAATCACAGCAATTTTATGTGCACTATAGAAATCACTTTAAAAAAGCATAAAATTGTATATAAAACAAGATTGACAGTTTTTTTATTTCGTTGAATTATGAAATACTTGGTCTGAACCTAACGAATTAATAAAAAAAAAAACTTGTTTTTTGTACCTCCTAAATGTTGTTTAGACACATTTTTTAATACTAAATATTTTGTTATTTATAACTAGTTGTAGTTAAAACGCACTAGTTTTATTTTGTTTTAAATCTCTGACACCGATTAAAATTAACACTGCGTGTTATTTCATGGTGGTTGGGACGGTCACATTACGTTTTTGTTTGTGTTTGTCTTCTAGGTTTAAAATCATCCGCTCCCAGATCATTCTTCTGGTTCAGGAAATAGCCTCGGTGGAGTTCCTGAACAATTTGTACATAGAGAATAACATAAAGAACAAAGACTAAATTAGTATCATAGGGGATCATAATACCAGTGAGATTATAGACATAAGCGGTGATTTTAGTACCGGCGAGCTTCTCACACGCTGCCTGTACGTTTTATTTTATATCACATAAGCATGATGTTTATTGCATGCGCTTTTCGCTTTTTGGCAGTTGCAAAGCTTACGCACTTAGCACTTTAATAGCACCATTCTAAACTATCCTATTTAGCTATTTTTACTTGTAATCATGGTGTTTGGTAACCTAGTGCTAGTTAGATTTAATGGATTTGCATAGCACCGTATTCCATCTGTTTCATATTTTGAAACATATATCTGTAGAAATTCTATTATTTTTATTATTTCAAGAATTGAAACAGACTTATGACCGAAATTATACTAAATACGAAATATCTATGATGTTCTTTATTTCAGGGTTAAGTAATTGATTAATGATTGATTTTAATACATAGGTACTCGTATTAATATTATATAGTTTCGGTATTTCAGTTACATCACTAGCACTAGTAGTAGTAGCACTTAGAAGACGATAATATATAAAATAATAATTGTAGAGTTCCTTATTTATTATATTTGGCTAAATTTTTTTGCTATTCTAGATGAGGTCAAGCGGAAATTGCGCGTGTTTATTTTAAGATTGTAATACGTCCTCTTACTTGTATATATAAAACAATCATCGGAGAAGCGTCTCGTAAGATTTCTTATATTGACCAGTAACGCACTACTTCATATCTCGTAAAAATTATTAAAAACAATTATTGTGGAATTTTGCACTATACCTAATCCGAAAATTTTAACTAGAATAATTATAATAAGTAGTTAGAGAGTAGAATTTTGTGTGACTAACAAACTCAAGGCGTATAACGCATGCATAGGCCATTAATTTAGTCTCATATAATGTTTAAAATATGATAATATTTGATAGTTGCACCGACCACAACGTAGAAGGGTGAACGAAAAAAAAAGATTTATTTTCATGGGTAGGTACACCGATTGGTGGTCATTAAATAACTTAGTTTAGTAAAGGGGTCTGTTTTTCTAATATCATTCGGTTTGACTGATAACTTAGTTCTATGTACCAAGAGTAGACTGCATGTGAGAGTGTTGACTTGTAAATAAATCATTCGTAGATAGTTGCACTCGGGTATTGGTACCATAAACTAAAGAAGTCTTGCTAAAGGCAAGTTAATGTTTCAGTGGTCAGCGTTCAGTCAAGTGGAGCTAGACTGTAGTATGTACTCGGAGCTCAGAAATATTAGGAGGGCGCGAAATGTCCTCCGTCGCGCCATCATTCACCCGCATCGTAGGTTACCTTTCATTTGTTTTGCCAAGCCGTATATCATACTCAATGCTGCGTTAATAGCAACAATTTATTGTGGTCGAATCACACCAGTCAGCATCCATTCATATTTAATACATAAAGGGCTGACAGGTGAAATATTTCACCCTCTAGTTTACTATTAGATAAAACAAAATTTTGTTAAATTCTTAATCCTCTAGGTAAACATTTGATGTTATAACAATCAGATGTTGATTTGATACTATAGTAAAATGAGTATCATTTTATACTATAACAAACTTCGAGACTTTATGTTTTTAGATACCTTGTGATTTGTTAACAAAGGCCTTTAGTATGGTACCTACGGCATCCACGGCCTGTTTTAATTATTATGCGTTTTATCTCATGATCACTCCATATATGTGTTGTTCCTAGCCCGTAGCATGTTGCAGTAGGTGCACTAAGCACTTGAACCGCTGCCAACCCTGTTTCGTAATGTAAAGCGTTAGGTGTGTGGTGTGCAGATGCGGGCCACGCAGCGGGCGGCGACAGCGGCGCGGCCAGCTCGCGGCAGCCGCTTAGACTGCTGCTCGCATTGCTCTGCTCTCTGCTGGTGTTAAGGACTCTCCCACGCGCCTAGCGCCGGCCACCGCGTCTCCTCTGTGATCGAGTATTGTGTGCCTGACCGCGTTCGGTATATTGTGTATAGCGAATGCCATGCTGTGATGTATGACCTTTTATACTGTTGTGAGAACGATAATTTAATTCGAAGTCATAGTTTTTATACTTAATATAAATAGATGATGTAAGTTCGAGTGTGATATTGACGTAAGCGACGATTTTTGTATTAAATGTATTTAATGATAACATGCCTTTCATTTCTAGTTTAAGTACTTCTAATGTTTAAGTAGCTACCTACCTAATATTACCTACCTTAGTGAAAATCAGAAATGGATATAAATGATAGACATGATTGTATTTTAATCGGTTTATTTAACGTTTTTCTGTTTCATCAATACTTCCTCTTAAGTTAGTAATTACAGGTTTATATGACAATATTTTTCGTTTTTATTTGATTTTCATAAACGTATTTTTTTAATAAACATCTCCACAATTCATCATAACACGGTCGTGCGACCTACTGTCTCAATCGTTCTAACTCTTAGGAAAATGCAAATAATATTAAACTTCAAAATCTGTCTACAATTATTCGAACAATATTAAGATTAGTTCGAGTGCAAGACGCTGAAGGCACGGCGGCGGCACTGGTCCCGGCGGGGCACCACTGCCGCCCCCGTGTCTCCACCCGCGTTTTCAGGGGCGCTCAGAGCACTACCCGCAGAAACCGCATGCATATATATCCTGACCAAGTATCCTTAGTACGAGTTTAAGTATCTCGAAAAAATTGTTACATCAAAAGCCGGTACTACTTTTACGATTAAGTATATTGTTTTGTAATATGTTAAAGAGTTTCTTTGTTACACAGAAATTAATTTTCGCGTTAAATCAGTATACAAAATATACACGCCGCATAAGTAAGTCAATGCTGCAGTTTTGAAAGTATGAATAATATGCTTTAATTTGGAAATAAACCATTACTATGCCGTTTTTGTTGCCATAATATATTCGTAAAAATAATATAGACTTTTGAGATTTGTAAACAATAACGTCAGACTAAAATGGACCTAAAACTTGTGCATGGTCTTGTTTTTGGAATTTTTCAAAATATCTGCTTGTAGCATTGACTGCACATCTACCTTAGAGAACCTTTAGCCTTAAAGTAAAGCGATTAAGTCCATTTTATTTAGACTTTATAGTGCTTCGATACACGAAATGTACCAACGCTATTATCAAAGTATTTAAACTCGAACTAACCCTATAGAGCATAAACCGGCCGAGTGAAAACTCTAAACTCAAGTCTCTACTTGTAGAGCTGTGTACGCCACTTCAAACATAACTTAGAAGGCATAACATAAGACTTAGTACACGATCACTACTCGAGAAATATCTACGACACATCCTAGATCATATCAATATATCGCCGTCGTACTGTGGCAGTGTTCGAGGGCGCCGCGGCTCGCCCTAAGGAAGCGTGCCGCCCGCCAAATTGCGAATACGCTTTCGCGCCGCACCGCTGCGTGTTTAAATCTCCTCTCAGAATATGAGTCCCTAAGGCGTTGCCTGTTGCAGAATCGGCAACTCGCAACTAGCTGTTATTACGATTTTCATATAATTTTGAGAAACTACGCAGATGTAGCACCTCTAGTTGCTAATTTCGGTGTTCGCAACTGTTATGGCGCTAGGCACACGAAGCAACTTCAAATGATAAAACTGACAATTTTTTTAAAGTTTCAATAACGATCACCGGAACTCTCTACTAGAGTTGCTACGTGTGCGCAGTTGCTCAAAAGTATATGAAAATCGAAAAAGCAGCTAGTTGCGACTTGAGAAACTACGTGTGTGCAGCGCCTAACGAAATTTATTTCTACATTTATGGAGACCAGGAATTATGTTCGTAATTATCGTACAATGTTTGCCTAGCTCAACGTTATCGTTGCTACGCCGGCCTGTAGGGTTAGTATAAGATTTAATTCGATTGATCGTATTCGTATTCGATGACAATAACGTCAAATTAAAATGAACCATAACGGCATTGAATTAGAGCTCAATTTCGTGCATGCAATCTTATATGTTTACGTATATGAATACGCTCCAAATTAAAATCGGTTGTACTGAATTATATGATAATTAAGGTTCATTTTACTTGGACACTAATGTCATCGAATACGAATACGATCAATCGAATTAAATCTTGTACTAACCCTACTGCTATAAAAATATGGGCACGTTTTGTCACTTTAAGATTATAATTATATTATTACATCATGTGATTCGAAAACAAATTTATTTTATTTTACATAAAACATATTAAGATAAAATGTCCGTTCAAACATTAAGGAAAATTCGCAAAATTTTGAAGCGACGACGTAACGAGTTTTTCTAAAATGTTAAAGATAGATATTTATCTTTATTATACATGTATATGTAAAATTTTGTGTTTTAAAGTAAATAAAAAAGACCCTGCTGTCAACAAGTCGCGGAAAATTTGCTATAAGTATAATAATTATATCACACTATAATTTGCTACGTACGTACATTATAAAGTGGACATAATGTTCCGAATATCCTCACATCTAAATCAATCAAAAGTTGAATTTTACAGGGGAGCGATTTGGAAGAATAGATTTTTTTAAGATTATATTTTGCAACTGTAGTATTATTTCAATATTGTTTTAAGATACTATACAATGTCGTCCTTATCTTACTTATTTTAAGGTTGACTATATTACATGTGGAAACAATATTGAAATAATACTGCTTTAAGAATTGGTGGTAGGTCCCCAATCCTTGTTAAGAGCCTCTCTCGCACATTCTAATATTTTCAATTATTGTAAAAGTCTCATTATATTTTTGACCAAAGTTTTTCTTTACTATGCTTGAAAATAAAATTATGGGCATTTTATACATATTTCTAATGTCTTACGCCTAGTTTATATTTAAAGAAATGGCGAAAGCAATTCGTAAATTTTGTCGCCATTTTTCTCTATCAAAACCTAGGTATATGATAAAAAAAATATGTTTAAAATATCTGTAATTTTCTTGTCAAGTATAGCAATGAACCACTTAAGTCAAAAGAGTACTGACATTTTTACAATAATTGAAAATATTAGAATGTGCGAGAGAGAGGGAATGATAAACGTAAACGGACTCTTAAATGAGACGGGTTTTTGGCGTCAGCATCAGCAGTGCGGCGTCAAAGCGTACGTACCATTATTATTTTAATTAAGAGTAAAATACTATACTACCTCTCTCACTATTAACCAGGCAATTTTAAACGTTATAAAGATTTAAGTTACATAGAAAGCCCTGTGGACAGATTTAATTATTCTCATAAGGTGATGAGTTACGTCTCAATGAAATAGAACATCTAAATAACATAAGTACATATATTTATATGATCTAGAACTTATTAGTAATAAATTTTTATGTTTCAGTTCATAACGAAAGATAGTATTTAAAAATCATAGGTAATACTTCAAGGGACTTTATGTAACAAATGTTAAAATGAAATAATAAAAAACTCAACCACACATATAACGTGATATTCATCGAGAGAAATTTCAATATAGCATAACATCGGAATAATAAATTGCAAATCATGTAATAGGTAAATAATACACATAACAAAGGAACATCAAAATGGATAGCAAACATAATAATTTCTATTGACGTATATTTAATAATTTCAATCGGTACCTTTCTATTTAATTTGTCTTACTTCCTATCTCATTGTATTTATATAAGTAGGTAGGTCATGTTTTCAGCTTATTTTCCCCAACAATCCTAAGCTATGAGATCGCAAATTATACCAAAGTCTACGTGGCATTGAGGAATCACCAGGGCATATAATTATAATTATCAATATTGATCATTCAATTTCTTATCCACATCACTACTATGGTCGCGTACAAATTATCATGAAAAATGATTAAAAACCTTATAATTTATGACTATTCATCATAAGATTTCAACGTTGTCATATTATATTTACTATCACCATCATATCATAGACATTGTGCTTTTAAGATGATAAACTAACTAACGTAGGTATTTTCAACAGATCGGGTTCAGGAGTCAGAAATGGACAAGAAAGGCCAGGAACAAAATTAAAATATTACATCTTCTTTTTTTAAATTTAAATGTTTACTAAATATTTAGGATATTTACCCAGAAAAAAGTAACGTTTATGAAAAATGGTTTATTTTGGTAGCGTAAGTATTTTTGTTTATCGGTAAAATGAATGCGTTCTTACATAGTTACAAAATATTTTCACTTAACAGATTATATACATAATTACATCCAATTACTCTCCCTGGTCGCTCTGTTTTAAGCGATTTTATGTCTCTTGTATAAAAAACGACCACTTATTCTACATCCAATCTCAAAATTTCAAGTGTACTAAAATGACTAATATCAGAATGTCTCAAACCCTAAATTTCCTATAATGTACAAACTTCTAGTGCACAAAATGTATTGCAACGAATTTACTTATTTATAACAATTTTTTTCTAATCGCGTGAATCTAGGTTGAATTCACATCTTTATTCATATTGGGGTTATAATTACTCTAGAGACGCGTTTCTAGAATACATCTGTAGTTGGGCGCAACATTTCAAGGACTCCTCACATTAAACCGAATTCCTTTAATTCTTGTACAGAGCCTACATTTTAATAATAACTAGCTGATGCTCTTGACTTTGTTCGCATGAATCTAGCTTTTAAAAATTCGCGGGAACTCTGATTTTCCAGAATAAAAAGTAGTTACTCTCCAGGTCCTCAACAATACCCACCTGCAGCTCTGTTGCGGCAAGTTTGAAAACAAACCAACAATCTATAAACAAAAACTTTCGCATTTATAATAAGCAACTTATAAAACATAAGGTTTTAAATTTTTTGTGATTTTTTTATTTTTCCAATGCGCAAGAAAATTTCTCGAAAGAAAACGAACAAAAAAAACAGAAATCAGTCAATCCATTCTGGAAATATCATCAAACAAACCGTTCCATTCAAAACGTATGAGAAAATGATTTTCTTCATAATTTTTTTTTTCATGCATTTTCCCGATGTTTTAACAGTTATTCTGATATTTGGGTCAGAGACAAATCCAACAAATCAAAGATGATAAAAATCGATTCAGCCGCACTTGAATTATAAATGGTGTAACTAGCCCGACTTTGTTTTATATATTTGAATTTTATAAAGATGCACCAAGAATCGGCAGGAAAGACTTCTGATTTTCCGATTTCCACATACATTACAAAGATTCTCACAGATTTTTGGGCAAGGTTTATTAGTTTGCCATTCTATCTACGACGGAGCAACGGGTCGACATGATCTTTTGTGTGGATATAGTTGAGGGGTTGTAGAACGACTTTTATCTCGGAAAAACAGGGTTCCGCGGGAATTTTGAAAACCTAACTCCACGTGGACAAAGTCGCGGAAAAAAACTAGAATTGTAATAAATAGTATACAGTATATATGTATAACATAAATAAATAATTTAAATAATATATTCTTACTATTGTAGACATTCCCATATATTTGTCAGTTTTAAACACAAGATATTTTGGAAAGGACGATTTGGTGCAATTACACACTAAACACACGTAAGTTCTCGAACCCAAATGCTTTACGACTAACGTGAATAAATGAATATGAAAATCAAAAAACATCAATTATCGCCAATAGATATCTACTTTCTAGAAAGTTTGAAAATGTATCTTAAATTCTATTCAGTTTAACTGTCACTGCCTTTGTTGATCCCATCTACACTTTCATCTACGAATATCTCTTACCGATATCATAAATGCAAAAGTGTTTGTTTAGCGCTTTGTCCTTCAATAATGTCCTCTCGACTGAATCCGGCCACGGCAGCCAAGCGCGAACACAGGTGCACCCTCTATTCCCTCACTCTCATAGCCCGATGGGACGAAGAATCCGACACGACCGGAAAGAGATTAGGCACAGAACCGACGGCTTTACGTGCTCTCCGAGGCACGGGGGTGACTCACCACCGACTTCCTAACTCCGGGCTAGTACTGAAAATTTCTTATCAGAACCCCCAATACATTTTTGGCCCGACCCGGGAGTCGAACCCGGGACCTCGTCATCCGTAGTCGAATTTGCTAACCATTAGACCAACGAGGCAGTTGTCCTTCAATCACGCAGTAACGGAGTAACGGATCGACGTGATTTTATTGGTATGGGTCCTAGAACCTAGTCCTAGATTTGGCGAGTGACATAGACTACCTTTCATCCCAGAAATGAGAGGGTAATTCCACGCGGACGAAGTGGCGGGCAAAAGCTAGTATCGCATAGGTCGGATTGTCGTCGTGGTCGCGAACCATTATAACAATGACCCATTAGGCTTTCGTTGTACGCTTTTAGTAAATGGAGCTGTGACATACCGTGAAAGTTCTTACTTACGGTATAGTTCTTGCAATTTACGAGGGCGCGTGAGCTTTACTTGTGGTTACGTCGTGTACATGCACATTGCGTAAGTATGCGTGCCTGTCAGGAGCAGGTCTAGGTGGGAGCGGTCAGGCGCGAGCAAGCTCTCGGTCACATTTATACAGATGCGATACACACACAACCACGAGCCACGCGCCCTCGTGAATTACAAAAACTATAAAAGGTTTAAAAACATTTTTGGATTATCTGCGAATCGGACCATCCGCGAATTTGACCAATCGAGATTTGAACCAATCGCGAATTGGACTAACTGCGAAAAAGGTCACTTGGACTAAATGAGAATTGGACCAATCACGGGATAGGGCATTAATGATGACGTTTGACTAAATGTCTTTGGTAACTTTCGATTGAAAAATTAGGGTATGCAAGGTGGAAAATATAAGACAGCCCTTAAAAATACTGAAGGGTTTGCAAGTATGAACATGAATAGGAAAAACTAAACTTATTCAAGTATTTAGGTGATATAGTGCACTTACTTGTGATAACCCTATAATTAATCAACGATGGTCATTTTTTGCAGGGTTGTATTTGATTGTTTTTCGATTCCAACACCTTTGCTTAAGGATTTTGTATCATATGCAAATAGGTAAATATTCTTCAATATTATCAAGGACTTACCCGCTTTTCTATGCTAGTGTATATTAGAGATATTAAAAAACTTTACAGGGGATTAAAGAGTTTCGTATCTAGAAAGCTATGAACCAGTGTAACTTAGGCAAACCACAGGCGCGGATGATATTCGTTCAAAAAAATGGTCTAAACTTGTACGGAGCAGAATGAAAAGTGGGCAGCACCTCATCCACACTCCAAGGCGTAAGGCGATAAATATATGTAACTCTCGATAAAAGGGACATTTGCGTCGCTTAGTGAATTCCTTATAGGTCCCGATCTTGATAATGTACCTATCCCTCATATAAGACGAGTTTAATGTGTCGTCTTATGCTGCGTCCCACATTAGGGCCATCCCAAGACAGTCGAAGTGAATCCATTTGGCATGTTGCCTTCAGCTGGTGTGATGTGCTGACTCAATTTAATTAACTTTATGTACTATCCGTGCTTGATAACTTGAGACCTGGGCGTCTCGTGTAACTTTTATTGTATACGATTACGTAACTATGAGTAAATAATTATGACGTCATTTAATATGGACGAGGAAGTATTGGAGAGTTTTTCCATTCCTTTTTCTTCCATACCGATTGTCGATTTACGCACAGCTAACGTAAGTTTGATTTACATTAGGCCCCCACTGAGCATGCGAAATAAAAATACACAATAAATACTTATTATACATAATGGCTAATATAATTATAAAATACAAAGGACTATAATATTTATTATATTATATAGAATAACACTTGGCCAGTGTTGTGGATTAGGACCTAAACTAGGGCTCATTCAGTTGTTTGAGAGGATAGGAATAACAAATGAACTATGAAAAAAATAATTTGCAAGAACTAATTTGCAAAAAAAAAAATTACGTATACTTAACAAAATTATATGAAATTCGGAGTTCGTCGTACGTGACTATTTTAATAAAATGCTAATGGCATAGCTAACGGCCTACTGTACAATACAAGCAACCGTGGGTTTCAAAGGTGTGGCGGGGAGTAGTATTCCAAGCAGATCTCAAGTTATCGGATCCGAATACCCCTCTATATAACTTAGAACTTTCACAGTAGCGCAGCTCCTATTTCACTATTCACAGCAAAGTTAATTGATACGCAACGGTGATTTAGTAAGTAAAAAGCAATTCTTAAAAAAAATATTTTACTGTCTACATCAAATTCATACATTCAAATTATTATGGCCTAATTAACTCGTGTATTATGAACTGTAAATACCCTAGATCGCGTTCAAACAAAATAAAATGCACTGTATAAAATATTTCAACATCGAAATGACCGAAGCATCGGTCATGACTATTTGTACTCATATATATAAGAATATTGTTTGTAAAAGGCTACGATTTGGTGTTTTCCTTACATTAACGATTACGGACCGGGCTCTGTAATTATTGAAATTATCTATAAATCGTGAGCTTTTATTTCAGAATGATTGTGCGTGAGTGACAGTCGACGATGCCGCGTAAACCTAATGTGACAGATGCCTTATAAAATAACTAATTAATTCCGTCAATAGTTAATTAAATAATTTACATTCAGTGGTGAATTTCGTAATTTCGTACTGCCCAAATTAAAAACAGCCTCTAGTAAAAATCAATTTCAGGAAAAATTATAAAGAAAAATTAATACAGCTCGGTGGCAGACGCACGATGGAATCTAGGTCGTATTCCTAATCAATAACTTTCAGTTATAGTTTAGAGCTAAATATATAATAATATTTTTTCATACAATGTTTTATTTTGTTATTTATTTGTGCGTTAAACATTTACACATTATTTATGTACATCAAACCATACGTATATTATTCAAAAACATAATGTACACACTATCATCAAACGCTCAACGTAACATCAAATACACCCGTTATGCTAAACCTAGATTAAAAGAGCACGTATCCAATGGCAAGTCCCGGCTTGTGGCGTAGTCTCCGCTGCGACCTACCCCAACTGCATTGTCTCTCGGGCCTCCAGCACGTCTCCACTCCGAAACCATAGCGGCCATAATGAAAAGGATAATGGCATAGTCAAATGTGTTCATTAAAACAGGAAACTTTGCTCTAGTTTTACGTTTGTCTGCCTGAGGTTCTAATAGCTAGTTTACACGAACTTAGTACTATTAATTAGTAAAAAACAGATTAGTGGCAACTAAGAAATAACTGTGTACACTTCAGTAAAAAGTATTGCGACATCCGCTCGAAATGGAACACAACCGCCTTATTTTTCGGTTAAACAAGAAACGCGTTTCAACACGTCATTAGAAATTTTCTGTGGCTGGAAGGAAGGCCACATGTATGATCGACTTTGCCGTCAAGTTTGCATGATGCTTAGGCATTCGAAAAAAAGGATCGATACCTGAGTAGTATGAATGAATGTAGTATGAATACTAATGAGTCTGTGTATTGTTTACACGCAAGGTGTAAGTGTGGTGTAGGTGTAAGTGTAAGTGACAAATAGGTACTAAGCATTACTTACTAAGATCGTATTAACTAGCCATAACGCAGGTATATGGCTATGCACATATCTCTTTTACTTTGCTGCTATAATTTCGCGGCGGAGCTTTACCCAAGGCCTCAAACGATCTGCGAATGTGAACTCTACATGATTATTCAGTTACCTCTACGAATTATTTATTGCTACTTTTGTGTCCCTACGAAATCAATAAGAATTTGAATAACTGGTCTCGATAGTAAACTTTAAAGTAGGTAGCTTATTTAGAATTGAATATCCTATGTGTATCTACGCGTAGATACTTCGGTTTAAGTACAAAATTTACGTTAACGTGACGCTGCATACAGTTGTGTGTAAATTGAACGGCCAACGTAAAACGAGACGCCTTTATTGTATTAACAACATTCGAACCGATCTCCTATCTTTTGGTCTTTATTTATCTACTCTAGAATAGAACAGTATCCAAGTGAAGATTAATTAGAGTGAGAGTAGAAATATCCGAAAAGAAGGATGCACGGTCAATGTGTGATTTTTAACGAGTGCTCGAAATTGTTTCAATTAATTTATTATGTTCTAGTAATTCATTGTCTAATACTAAATTTTGATAATTTATACATAGATACAAGTAGATTTCGTGAAAAATACTCCTTTCTATAGGAGCAAGAAGGTATCTAACAAATTAGTTTGAAAAGTATTTCAATCCCATTTTCTAATAATAATGTTTGGTTAAATTCGATTTAAATAATATTTTAATTAATCTATTTGAGAGTCTAGTTTAAGTAATTATAAATGCTTAGAGCAGTTAACAAAGTCCGATAAAAAATTCCATGAAATACAAAGGAATAGTACGTAACATTATAATAATAAGAACCTAAAGTCAATTTTGATTTTTTTATATTTTTCTTGTTTTTACAATTTGATTCTAATACAATTACTCTGAATCGACTACAGCTTACTGAACAAAGCATTCACCATTTAAGTCTGTATTAAAATTATATTTCGTGGAATAAAAATAATTAAAAAAGACCTAACTACAGAGATCCTACCTATCTATTAGTTAGTTGGAGAACAATTTGAAAGTTTCTTTCAGTTTTACACTGTTCTATTATTACACCTTACTCTATATTTGCGAATAGGCAGTACTGTTCGGAAAAACTCATGAAATTCAAATGACAAATTATTTATAATTTGCACCCTGATTTCTTAATCGCTATCTGTAATTAATTCGAATTATTGTGGGTAGATGAACGACAGATTTTTAGTAAATAATAAATAAATTCACATTATAGTCTAATTCGCATAATGGTGATAAGCAACTGGATCTGGGATCGTTTGAATAAAAATGATTTAACCTATTTAATAACAATTAATTGTTTTGAAAATAATCTATAATTTGTTATATGTTCTACAACGGTGATCATTAGAAAGAAAAAACTGTTCAAAAAATTTTATTGCCTTATCGGATGGAATAATGCCAGATTCTTTAAACGGTAAGAGGCTTCGTTCGCTTTCACTTTGTGAAGGCACTAAGCATCACTTGCGAATTAGATACTCGATTGAAACAATACGATCCACTGTTCTGTCTCAAACTTACTCAAACCGGATATTTATTTATGAGGATTCAGAATTTAGGACACTTTCAATATGTTATGAAAATAATCGCATTCGGTATGCTTACTATTTAGTAGGTATAGTGATATGGCTTAGACACGTAGGAAGTTATTCAATGTAATTCCCAGTGGGTGCAAGATTGTTTGAGATTGATCAGGTCGATGTTTCTCCGTAACATCATCCTCACGCAGACCGACAAACAGATCACGTTATAAGGTCAAGTAGAGAAAAACAAAATAAACCTCTAAGAAGCGTTAATAGACATTTAGCACCTTTGGTGGCTTTCATTTAAGTACGGGAATGGAAACAACAAACCGTTTTTGATATATTTACACAATAAAAACGTAAAAAATAACTTATTTAATATTATTATCTTTCGAATACAACAACTACATCCCCGATCGAGGACAATATCTCAACAAATGTCCATTCAATAAAGTCTTAATAACCATTAATTTTTTATCTTCTTCTCGATCACAAAATCTTCAACGACACCACTATAATTCAATACTTTTTAAAAAATAAGACAAAATAACAAACATTGTTACCTATTCAATTATGACAATGACCATACCCGTATTCAAGGTAGTTCTGATGTCATATACAACACGTTATTATATATATAATATATATTAATTAATCAATTCATATAAAAACATCTTCAACCACGTTTTCATCTGTAATTGGTATATCAATTAATTCATAAGACGGATATATTATTAAATATAATTGTCATCATAATATGCTAATGTCATACTTTCTTACAAAACAACAACTACTTTTAATTAATTAATCCTAATTTAAGATTTAGCCATTATGACACAATAGACCATAATTAGGCTTCCAAGGCGGCTGGCCGTCGTCACAAGTTGTTGATACGTGTGTAAATTAGACATTGCGTAAAATAATTTTGTGTTTTTGGCTATTTTTATTTTAATACATTTTATAAGTAGTCTGGCACTGGCAAAGTAATACTACGTTATGTCAGTTGTTAACCGACTTCTTTAGACATTTTACATATTCCATAAAGACTCAATGATGGCTCCTTTTAAAGTATAAATAAGAGTACTATTTTATTTCCTTACCTATCATAGATATATGAATCAACAAAAGTTTAATTCAACAGACACAATCAACAACGAAGTCACGAAGCCCCCGCCCCTTTACCAATGTTCCACTAAAACTTAATTAACACTAAAAAACGAATTTGCCCTATTGTCACTATGGTTCAAAGGTCGGAAAATACAAAGCGCGGTATCAGCAACGCGCGACGGTAGCAGAACGGCAGATATCAGAACTTTACACTGTAGGCGTGTGAGTGTAGCAGATTGTAGCAGAAGGCTACGAAAATATTTGCCGCCACGTTTGGAGTGCTACAAGCGTTTAAAACAAAGCGACTAACTTCAGTAGCCTAAGCACGAACATTTTAACTTTCGAATAGTAAAGGTGAAGTTAACGTCAGCAAGAAATTTTATACGAAAATGTCAGGAGTGTTCCTGTCATTTTCACACAAAATTTCTTGCTGACGTTAACTTCATCTTTATTGTTCGAAAGTTAATAAAATGTTCGTAGGCTACTGATGTTCGCTTGGAAAGTTTTAGGTCTGCATCTAAAGCAGAGAACGGGAATATCATGTTGTAAGTTAACCGTGTCCACAAGTTGACTTGAATTATTGCACTTCAGGTTAAAGAAAGTGTTTCAATACACAGTACCTATTATAAGCATACCACAATACCAGTGAAACTGACGATTATATTATTTGATTTTGAATATGGATACCATAGCCAAATGGATAGGCAGATGCAATTTACAACAGGGATAAAAGTAAAAAAAGTGTTCCCCGACTAAAGAAAATTGGAAGTAACAGCTGTAACATCAAAATCGGCTCAGTAGATGCTACGGTGCAACATTCATACATACACTGCTAAACTCATAACCTTTCCTTTTGGTTGTTCCGAATGTTGGAAACTTGCGTTAACATTTATCACAAATTCAATTTGGACCATTGACTAAAAATGTTACATAAAACCTGAACGATGCGATGGAGCGACCTATGTATCGAGACATGTGTAGTGTGTACGCTTTGCAACTATTTCGTACATTATTGTGTTGAACAGTGAGTATCGCTACAATTTGCAGCATCTTTTGCCGTAATCTTTTTTAATTAGTAATCTTATTAAATTAATCAACACATACTTTGTTGGTTGACGCTGCCACTTGCAGCACACCGTAGATTGAAATAATTTTTAACGTTGTGGCTCGTGGCCCCTGGGGAATGTCTGTAGATGAACGCTTTCACTGTATGTTGATAGCTAGTATTATAACTTGATGCTGTTTTGTAAATGCGTCGCGCGTCGCTGTCATCGCGCGTTGTGTCCGACCAAGCCTTAAGAAAATTATTATTGTAATTCGTGTCGATTTACAGTAGTTAGGTATACATTTCCATTACAGCAATTGTCGCTTGAGATACATATAAGGTAGCAATGATTATAATATCCATTCCAATTAAAGTGTTTAAATATTGTGCTAACATTTTTTTAACTATAAAAACTCATTGTATTATCTATGCTACCTTATAAGTATTTACATTTCATATTATGTGAGCTTATCCACAGTCATTTAGATACCTATATGGTCTCAGGTCAACTACTGTTCACTCGTATAGGAATATTGGATTCTTGTATTGTATTTCACTAGGTAATTGTTAAGACACGAGTTTAAGTTTTGCATTTTAATAACACCGAAAATTGTATTCACAGCTATAGGTTATTTAGCAAAAATAAATGAACTGCACCTTGGCTCTTGCACCTGCCTGTATTCTACTTTAAAATATACAAATACCTCACTTAACGCAAATATAATTTGTATTCGTTAGAAGTCGTGGCGAAAAATATAACTATACTGGCCGGAATGACGGCTATGCTTGAACAAATTACAAAACGTATAAGTAACCAGTTAAGATCATAATATTTGGTGTTTCTTCAATAAAGATGTGTAAAACGGGCACAGACATAAACTTACAGTCTATAGACGCCTCGAGCCCGCGGCGCGGCGGCGGCGCTTCGGTCCGCGGGGCTCGGGCGTCGTGGATCTCGTCATCGCTCGCAATTTATTATCATAAGTACAGCACTAATAGAAGTTTCGATCGTAGTCCGGCGATCGCGGGACGTAGGAGTGCGACGCACGTTAACGTAAAACTATAACCTCGTATCGCGCACATTCACTAGTGGTGTGGGTGTCCAGTGAGTCCGAATCGTTGCGGCGCCGGCTGCGGCGAGTGCGGCCAGCAGCAGCGCGAGGCTCGGCAGACGGCCGCCGGCGGCCGCGGGCGCCTGATACGGCACCGAGCAGGTCGCGACGCGCTCCTCCACGGGCGAACACCACTCGGCTTCGGGCCGCGGCGGCTCGCTCAGCCGCGCCTCGCAGCGGTAGCACAGCCGCCCCTCGCAGTACCAGTAGCAGCACTCGTCGGCTCCGTAGTTGGACTTGTTGGCCTGTGCGCCCGTCTCCGGTATACGCGGGTCTGAAAATGTTATCCAGTTTGCTTTAGATTCGAAGGGGGATTATTATTAGTACAGTTCTTTCATTTCACGACGGTTCGTGGCTCATGGTTGTGTGTGTGTGTGTCGTATCTGTATAAGTGTGAGCAAGAGCTTGCTCGCGCCTGAGCGCTCCCACCTTGGCCCCTGACAGGCATTCACACTTAAGCAATGTGCATGTACACGACGTAACCACTACCATCCCACCGCTACCATCTTAGACTGCATCGTCACTTACCATCAGGTGAGATCGCAGTCAAGGGCTATTTTGTCATAGAATAAAAAAAAAACCCCAAGAAAAGCACCCGTAACTTCGTGAGATAAACGTACTATAGTTTCAATCAAATATTTACAACGATGAGTAAATATGTAATGTATAAAATTCAGAAGATATACCAAACAGAATGCCGGGCAGTCAAATAAAATATGTAGTAATTGCATCAGTGGGCTTTGTTGTTCAATAAATCGAATCGAATGTGCCGATCCGCCGCCTAGTGTGTAGCATGCTTTAATATCGAAAATCAAGCAATTACAGCTGGTTGTTTGCGGAAAATCTGCATCAAACATTGTTACAATTTCAATTGAGGTGATTGGATGAACTTAGGGTGCTCTTGAATTGTAGCTAAAGAACCTATAATTGGGTAAATTTTCAGAGCGGCCTTTTTTCCGTCATTTAGGTGGCTAATTTTTTTTCTCACATTTCACCCAAACCAAATGCGTTAGATTATTATAGATTAAGATGCTGTGAATCTAATAATTTGTGAGGCGCCCTTTAAAACACAGTACTTTCGGAGAAATATTTTTTTGCGCCACCGTAATGACGATAAAAGCCATAGAAATGGCTCTAATGAATTAAGTAAGCAAATTTTCTTAAATATAAATACAAAATATGCTTAGACTAGACACTGTATACACTGTCCTCTAGCTCCAAACTAAATCACATATCCATAATTGTGTTTTAGGAGACAATAAATATTAAATATTGAAACTGAACTCTCTGAGTCCTACATAGGCCTAATTACCTACGTACTTACCTTCTTATAAAAATAAAACTTATTAAGTTTTTACTAAAAATAATAATGTATTTTAAGTATATATCGTATTGATTATACAGGCATTCATCATTTCAGTGGCCCACTGTGCCACCGCAATGACGCCACCATGATGACGACAAAAGGGTTTTTTCATGATAATTACTCAACTACCTAATTAATTTAGTAGATATTTACAGGTCGTAATATCAAGGCAATTATCTATAACATCCTAACTTGACGATACAATAAATCACTCTGTTCATTAGCTAAAACTTGCCACCGAACTGACCGCTCACGGTGACCAAAACATATTTTATGAAAAACTTACCTCGGGAACATTATAAAACCTGCGTATTGGACATCCTCTCTACAAACAAGTTGGGGCCAGACTAATGCTCAGGTGGACCGATAAAAAAATTTGGCGTGAAATCGCTTGACTAATAAGAAACAAGTAGTCAATTGCGAGCATCGAAAGTGCAGTTTTACGCGGGACAAAGACATATTGGCGTCTCAGATTTTTAATTTAATAGTTAGTAAAGTTTTTGTGTGTTAAAATGTGAAATGGAGTAAATACCTTTAAAATGAGATATTTTGATTAGAGATAAGTTAAAATTTCGTGTAATAGTGAGTAGTTTGGTGAGCGCAATTTGAAGTGGGACAAGCCTCCCAGAGGTAGACCGCCCATACAAGTCGGATATTAAACGTGGAATTTCTTGTATGTTTTTAATATTAATTCTAATCTGGTTTTATATACAGTTAAGCTATGAGGTATATTTTCAAAATAACATGTGTTTAGTCTATTTTAAATGATAGTTTCTATAAAAAGGTCGTAGGACGCCTAAAAAAGTACGCTCGAAAATTTACCCAATTATAATATAAATTCTATATTAAGTTAAAGGTAACAAAAGAAGGGGCAAAAGAAAAATCGTTATATGAGAAAGTCAAGAGGCAACAATTGTCCAAAGTAATGTGAGAGGAAAAACAATAGCGGATGCAGTGCATAGGTGCCATTTATTTTGCGCTTGCTCGTTTTGAATGCAGGCCAACCGTTGGCGCCTAATCGAGCCTAATAGACCACTGTCGGCTACATGCGCGCATTTGCCAAAAATACCCTTATACTTCCGGCTTTATGTACCCAGATTTCACTTAGTATATTCGTACCTACAACACATATTATAATATGATACAAGTCATATTACTATTACGAGTACATAATGATAAATGCGGAAGAGTTTTAAATTGTTTTTTTGGTTTGTTCTTCAATCAGAGCTACTAACCGACTTAATATTATTTCATGAGTATAGTTCAGGACTTGAACAGTGACATAGGCGGCTTTTTCTTGTATTGTTTTTCATCATTCGATGACAAGATAGTCGTAGAAATCACGTAAATTCAAAGCGTAGAGCTTATGAGATGGTTTTAAATATTATGTTTTATTAAAGTCTAAATAGCCATTAGCTTTTTACAGATAATGGCACATAAGTTCCATTTTGATAGACCTACTTTAGGTACTAATGTAGTTAAAGTAGTAGTAGTAGTAGTGTATAAATTCTCAGTGATAGCTTACCAAGGCATAGGAAGGTGGGCTCGCCGGCGTACTGGGTGGGGTAGGCGGGCGCGCGGTCCGCCGGCAGGAAGTAAGGGCAGTGCTGCTCGACGAGCTGGCAGACGGACAGGCAGGGCTTGAGGCGCACCAGCGGCCGGCCGGGGCCCGCCGCCGCCGCGCGCACCCAGCGCCCCACCACGCCGCCGCCGCGCCGCCGGTCCAGGTGCCCTGCCGACCCACGAGCCGAGTTATACCTTCCACTAACAAGATGGATGGTGATCACGCGTCATGCTCGTGAACGGGTGACACCAACGGGAATGGGTCTGCTTTGACTGCCCGTCTTGGCATGCGTTGGATTGTGTGTACCTACATATGCATTTTTGAAGCTTCATTGTGGAAGCACTGTATACATAGCATAGTTTTGTTACCTTTTGTAATTTTTTTTTTAAAAGAGCAACCGCTGAGTTTCATATCGGCTCTTCTCAGCAAAATCTGTATTCCGAACCGGTGGTAGATTTATGAAGTGTCATAAGGGCTACAAGTTAGCCTACATGAAATAAAAAAATTTTTAATTTTTTTGAATTTTGAGAGACTGCCCACTACCCGTATTCACCAACCATACCTAAATCATCCCCTAAATAAGAGTCTCTTCTTTGATCTGAAATTGGCTTGCGCTTGAGGACAATCAATACTGGATAGCACTGATGAGGTCTAGGTTGGAGCGCGTTGCCTAGAAGATGCTTATTCACTCTTGTCTTGAAGGTATTCAAATTATAAGTGGCAGGAAACACGGATGCTGGAAGTGTTCCGCATAAGTGTTCTTATCAGAAACGTTGAATTAAGCGTTTCGTTCGGGTAGGTTGAATTTCTAACACATAACGATGCCAACGCTCACGACTTCTCGCAGTTCTGTAATAAAAAGGTGAAGGAGGAACTAAATATAGGATATACTTTGGAATGTGGGAGACATGGTAAAAGGGCTTCTTTTTGCGCTGAATATAAACACGTCTCTCTACGTAGGTAGCTCATAAATACAATTCAATAATCAGAATTATTTATTTCATGTAGGCCAACTTGTGGCTTTTATAACAAGTCGAGAATCTACCAAACTAGAACTGGAAGTCCCGGATTCGCCAAAGAATACACCGGTAACTAAGCTCATGGGCTATTATTTCACTGTTTCTTTTTCACATAAAAAATGGGACGGGCTGAGTCGTAAAACATGGCCATCAGTCTAAGCCGTGATGTCATCCATCGTAGCTGAAGTGATTACGGGTAATAATTTAGAAGGGGCTCTAACCGCCGAAATATTGTAAAGGGAGCACACAGAATGAATACTCAGACAAAAGGTTACGGATTCATTATCCAGTCTGCGTCGATGTACCTACCTACTTATATGAAATATTTTTTAGGGTTCCGTACCCGGAGGGTAACAAACGGGACCCTATTACTAAGCCTCTGCTGTTCGTCCATCTAACCGTCCGTCTGGCTGTATCTCATGATCCGTAATAGTCAGAGAAGCGAAATTTTCAGAAAATGTGTATTTCTGTTGCCGTTAGAACAACAAATAGTAAAAATAAAAATTAATTCAAATTCAAAGGGATTAATTAGAGGGGGCTCTACTAGAAACGTGTTTTTTTCGGCGTTTTTTTGTACGCGAACCCGGTTATTTGTCCCGGTTGTTTTTTTCTGTCTGTATATCGTTATACACACAGACAGAAAAAGACGTGTGGCACTCGGAGACTGCAGCGGTAAAGCTATTGCATAGCATTTTTTATCAACGCCATCTAGCGGTGAGAGGAGTCCCGTGTCAGTTTATTTTCGTTACGGAATTCTGGATTCGGTCTCCACGCTCAAGGCCCGCGATAGAAGCTATGCTTAAAAAAATTATATCTATCAAAAATTATGCTGAAACAAGACTTAAAATTGTTGTGTTTGAAACGGATTTAGTTAACTCTAGTTAACTACATGCTATTATTGCGAGCCATAATGCCATGTCAGTTACTCGCAGTACAGCTCATATCTATACTAACAGCAGTAAGGAGCTTAAACTTACGTGAAAGCTTGTTCAATGCACAGCATGCATGTATTGCTTAGTTTAGACCTATATTTTAAATATACAACCGTATCAGAAACGCTGTACAATGTACAATTGTACGTTGTCCCGTCGAAATAGATGTACGAGTATATTACGGTGTGTTGCTTAAAAAATATAGGCCTTATTTTTTGTTTTATTTTTAATTTCTGTTCTAAGAATAATCACAATATAATAAAGACATAATAATATAATCATTAGGGAATCCCCGCAAATACGGAGTCCCGCTTTTGCGGGATTCTGCATGAATTTTGCTGGATCAGTGAATGGGAATGATCCACGCGGGATCCGCGGGACCACAGGGTGACTGAAAGATGGTAAGGTGCCACAAAGGCTATGATGACATTACCTACGAGAAACTGTGGGCATTGGTGATAGGGCACTCAGTAGTGAACCTGATCGCTGATGATAATGATGATGAACGTGCCACAAGGCTGCGGTGACATTACCTACGCGCTCGAGGTGCCGCGCGTGCCACCGGGCGGGGTGGTCGGCGGGCGCGCGCCGAGCCCGCCCGCCCTCGTCGCCGTCCTCAGCGCCCTCTTCCACCCACAGCGGAACCATTGTGCTACACGCCCAGCGTCGATACGTCTCCTGGAATAGAACAAACACCAAGCTTTATTACACAACATTCCCATATAATAATATGTAGCATATCCTATCCTATTAATCTTCTTCTATATACGTATATAAAAGAGAGTTGCCACTCACTTATTAATCACGAAATCTCACGAACTATAAAGCCTACAATCTTAAGGAAGGTAGGGAGTTTCTGGGGCGTATTTAGTTTTTAATCATTAAAATCTACACAAGACCGTTTTAGAAAATTACCCTTTGAGGGCGGTAAAAATAGGGGCCTTTTTAAAAATAAAAGATCATTTAGTCGACTCACTGAGTTAAATAATAATATAATAAAATATAATGTAATTAGTGAACTAATTGAAGCACAGATAGGTACAGATAAAATATTCCTATTTACTCTCCATCACAAAAGATACCCTTTCTGTTATAAGAAGATGTAGATTTACGAGCTGTACCGACATTAAAGGGCTGAAGCGGTAACAGCTGGCGAGTCCCTTCTCACATTAATCGTTATTCAGCATTTTTCCGTCCCGCACGATATCACGTCGCGAGTGATTAATTAGATAACAAGCGACCGCAGTGCAATGTCTATTGTTTATCACGACGATCCGTTACTCGATTGAAAGACAAACCAAGAAACAAATCCACTGCCTCATTTATAATATTAGTTGATGACTGATGCCAGCGATTTCGTCCGTGTGGAGGTTAATTTCCGCGAGAATTCAATAATTTTCCGAGATAAAATGAAGCCTAAGTGTTAATCCTGGCTATGAGCAATCTCAGTTCGAAACATCCAAATCGATTCATTCGTTGTAGCGTGAAGGAGTAACAAACATCCATCCATCCATCCAGACATCCATCCTAACAAACTTTTGCATTTCACACACTTGTGATCTGAGTAAAGAAGTCTATAAATACATGGTATTTAACGCCCAGCGAAGGCAATTATTCTTGATGTGCATAATAGACTATTTAAGGCACATGTGTCGGATTTAAACTTGTCATATTTTTGTTTTCTATTGCTATTGTCGAAATTGATGTGATAGACTTTACAGATATTCCAGTTTTATGCAATTCCCAGTTCCCTATATTAACATAAATCATATTTGTTAGCGTTGTATGTGCAGGCTGCGGAAATATGTGCATACTGCAAAAGCACTCAAGTTATTACTTTACATATAACTTGCTGCACATACCTAAGTATATATGTCCCATTATTTTTCCCAACGTTTTCTCAAACAGGGCTTAAGCGCTTGAATGTTATGCTGGCCCAAGAGCCAGCGGAGTAATTTGAGGAGGTGCTAAGAGGGCATGGTGGACTATGGTGATTGATTATGTCTTCTTTTTATGTGTCTGTTGACTTTTATGAAATTGGTCAAGTATAATTGCCGCTATAATCTATTGTTTTCCGACTTCGGAAAACTAAATTCGGATCTAGTGCCAACCCTTTATAAAAATAGTACTACAGCTATTTCTAGTATTCTCGAAACGGATCGGATTTGGATCGGATGCAGTGCAGAAAGAGCTTTAGGGTATTTATTTATTAAAAACTGAAAAGTTGACAGTTCAAACCCCTCACTATGAACCTTCTGTCAATATTTCATAAAAATTAAAATTTATTTGTGACTTTTCAAGTGTTGTTCCAAAAAATACAACTATTAACTTTTACAAAACTTTTTACAAAAAATACAAACTATTAACTTTTATCAAGCACTTGATCAAAATTTCCTTCGGGCTCTCGGGCTGTACCAAGAATCATACATTGTAAAAATTTATACGCCGTAGAAGAAAAGTCATCCTCAAGGTAAATTGTATATGAAAAGAAAAACAAAAGGGTTGCTTGCCCGAAGCATTTAATTTTACTCACAGTAAGGTCAAGCCGCTTGAGATTGAGACTATTGTTCTTTAAAGTAGTGAAATAAAAGAGTAGTTATTTTAGATTACTTCTCAGAACTTTTTTTATTGCAGTTTATATAAAAATGCAACGTTTAAGGAGTTTAATATTCATTTTTATGTTTTACAAAGGTATATTCATAAAGTAACTTAAGAATACGGAGTTGGAGCCTTCTCTTCTTGATTACCCTGTTTAAACAATACACGCACCCGGCATAAAATGAGAAAATTACTTTCAAAGATATTATATAATAATATTATAATAATAGGAGTGAAAGAAACCGGATCGCAAATTAGACTTATTTGTTTCTTTATGCTACGAGAATTTGTTTTTTTCTAATACGTTGACCATATTATTAAGTATTCCATATTCATTAAGTATTCTTTCGCATTTTTTTATCAGGCCAATAGATAGCGACTAACGTATGGACCTGATAACGTATGGCTCTTCCTATCAGATTATAGAGAGAGCGGTAGAGAGATTTATGTTCGCTATATCTACTCGTGTATCTACGTGATCATACCTAATATCCTTACTAATTTATATGCCAAAGCGTGTTCGCTTGGCCTTCAATCATACAGCTACGGGGCAACGGGTCTTGACTACTGAGCGGAAAGCTTGTGTTTGGAGTGGGTATTGACAATATTTCAACAGATAGGAGATTGAATCGTTGACCTTACAGTTTTCAGCCCGCACCTAGAACCATAGAGCTATTGAGGCTCGGGAGCTATATTGGCTAGCTCACATCTCGGATTATTATCGTAAGGTCAGAGTTTCAAGGTGCTGGAATATGTTTATCAGCGGAAGAGTCAAACACAATCTCAATCCACATCATCTAAGTCAATATTTGAAACTAGCTGATGCCAGCGGCAGCGTCCGGGAATTTAATTTTTAAAAATACAGCGGGAACTCTTTGATTTTCCTGGATATAAATTTCCGGGATAAATAATACTTGTCGTGTTCTTTATAAACCTCTATTGTGTTAGAATTAGCGTTTTAACTATTTTGATAATACAAAGTTACATTGTGAATCTGTATCATTATCCAAATCTCATAATTTAGTGAAGCATTGAATGTAGAGAGCAATAAGGATTATGGGAAAAGAAAGAGAGAGATATACATAATAGAATAAGGGTCGCTAACCATTGTAAATCCGTTCAGCTTTTGGATAAAAGGTGCCTTACCAAAATGGGGTCGCGAGGCGTTTTATTTTTTCTGAAAATCACTGACTAACTTTTGCTCTTGACTTCGATAATGAACGGATGCTGCACTGTAACGTTCACTATACTGCATTAATAATAAAAATAATGTCCTTCCCGACCGAATCTGGCCACGGCGGCCAATCTCCACAGAGATTAGCCATCTGCGTGGGAGATATTATAGTGCACAAGTGTGTGAGCAAACACAGGTGCACTCCCTATTCCCTTACTCTCATAGTCCGATGGGACGGAAATCCGACCGGAGAGAGATTAGGCGCAGGACCGATAGCTTTACGTGCTGTCCGAGGCACGGGGGTGACTCACCGCCAACTTCCTAACTCCGGGCTAGTACTGAGAATTTCTTGACAGAAAATTCCATTTTATGCACTACCATACTAACATTTCGCATTTATAATATTAGGAAGGATTAGTAAGGATAGTCCATGTGCAGTGGAGCTTAAGAAATTAGGTCAAATGAACTGCGCGAGGCCATTGTCTCGACAGATCAGGGGCGGAATGGTATACCTATCAATCATACCGCGATTCCCTCGATGTTTTTGTGGGCGATTCAATCGCGTCGTACACTGTGTAAGCTATCCTTATTATCTTTTTACCAACATATCAGTGTCAAACTATTGTTCCGTTGAGGGAGACTTTTGTTTATATAGTTTTGTGATAAAATCCTACGCACCCCTTGTACATAATTGCAATATCATACCTGCTATATCCTACTTCCTTCCTTCCTTCCTACTAGCCTTACTAATATTATGAATGCGAAAGTGTGTTTATTTGTTGGTTTGTCCTTCAATAACGCTGAAACAGTGCTATGGATCGACGTGATTTTTTTGCATGGGTATAAGTAGTTGAGGACTGGGAGAGTGACATACCTAATCTTTTTTATCCCGGAAAATCACGCGGACGAAATCGGGGGCATCAGCTACTAATATTGTATTGACTTCGATCATAAACGGATGCTGCACTGTAACGTTCACTATACTGCACTAATAATAAAAATAATGTCCTCCTGACCGAATCTGGCCACGGCGGCCAATCTCCACAGAGATTAGCCATCTGCTCGGGAGATATTATAGTGCACAAGTGTGTGCGCGAACACAGGTGCACTCCCTATTCCCTTACTCTCATAGTCTGATGAAACGGAAATCTGACACGAAAGGAGAGAGATCAGGCGCAGGACCGACAGCTTTACGTGCTCCCCGAGGCACGGGGGTAACTCACCGCCAACTTCCTAACTCCGGGCTAATACCTACTGAGAATTTCTTGACAGAAAAACCCAATACATATTATGGTCTGATCCGGGAATCGAACCTGGGACCTCGTCATCTGCAGTCGAACTTGCTAACCATTAGACCAACGAGGTAGTTATCTCGAAAATAACAAAGGTTTTCGCAGGATTTTTATAAACTTACTCTAAGCTGACGAAATTGCAAGCAAAAGCTAGTGGCAAATAAATGTTTGTGATAATAAATAACCAGCCAACCACCTATTGCTCAAAACATCCCGTTCCTCAGATTAAGAGAAAAAGCAGTGACCCAATTTACCAGATACCTACTATCAGAATATGTGAGCAAGTATCTGACTACTGACTCCGTAGATCTTCTTAAAGCTGCCTGAACAATGCTCGTTTGATATATTATACGCTGACATGAAATCGCTAAGTAGGGCACAACGTTGGAAGCTCTTGTCACTTGTTATGATGTATGCAAATACAGACATGTCGGATTAATTACTGTATGATTGATTGGGTGCCACTTGTACCCTTGCTTTAACTAACTTTTGTTATGTTTGTTGTCCTAATTTATTGAGGCCTAAATTCAGATTTAAAAATGAATGTGGCCATTTTAATCTATTCTATATTAGATACTTATATAAAAATTAATTTCTGTTCGTTAGTCTGGCTAAAACTAAAAAAGGCTTGACCGATTTGATAATTTTTTTGTTTTGTTCGCTCTTAATCGTTTGTTAATTTAGAGGTGGTTTAAAAATAAAAATAAAATAGAGAAAACCGAAAAACAGCTGAAAAATTGAAAAAATCAAAATTGGTATTTTTGTTTGGGAATCACCACTTCGAGTTACCTACTTTTAGATGATGGAAGCGAACTCGCGCGTAAAAAGGGGTATTTAATAACTTATTATAACTAACGCGTAAGATCTTTTTAAAGCAATAGGTAATTTGGGAGTAATTTAGAAGGATTTATTTACCTGAAGAACCTAATCACAGAAATATTTAAGATAGAAGTAAAACGGGCGGGGAACACATGCCAACTCAGCACGCATACCTACTCCGCATGAGGTAAAATTCTATTTTTCCTTATAGGTCCTCAACTACAACTATGCGAAAAATCACACTAACACACACTTTCGCATTTACGAAGTATAATATTAAGGACGATTAGTCTGCTAGGTAAATAATGCTGTTACTTAAACCGCTTTAACTAGTTAAAACCAGCGGCTAGGGAAAGGAATTACGAAATCGAGAGGAGGCACAATGTTCCCTTAATGGCCCAAGTTGAGCAATAACGCCACATAAAATGGGATGATAGACGAACACGAAAACTATAGTCATCGGAATCGGTCGCATTACTACGTGATTATATTAGCAGTAAGTCCTTACAAAGGGTGGAATCACATCACGCGGTTAAAATAAGGGTATAGTTAAAAATAAATTATGATTATTGAATGCCATTTTTGAGTACGTTACATTTTAACCAAAGTTGGACAACTAATCTTAACCAAAGGGGATGCTGACAGCCCGTTTTGCTTTTTACTTAGTAATCAAAATACTTTTCTCTTTACTGTAAGTGATTATCAGGCAACTGGTCCTAAATAGATAGAATTGACTACAATAGTTTTTCAGGGATATGGTTCTGAGAAATGCAGAAAATATAACCTCATACTTGGTTAAGTATACTGTACGGTTGTATCGTTTATACCGTCTCCGTTCCGTATATAAAATAACTGTAATAAGTTCAAAAGAATCCAAAAAAATAGTTGGTATGTTTTTTAGTTAGCTATTATAATATATAAACTTTTATTATTTAGATTATGTATTTTGGAATTCTCATGTGGATTACTGTGGAATATGAAAGTATTCATAATAAAAACAATCAAGTCTTCTTTGTCTACGCAGTTGAAATCTAGCGCGGTAAAATCTTAGGATGAACCGAAATATATAATGGAAAATGTCGACAAAACAGTAGAAATAATATATTCGTAGAATTATCAAGATTTTTATTAAATAAAGGGAACTCTATAAAATAAATTTAAAGGTTCTTAAACGTACATTTTATGATTTAATGGATAAAAATTAGTTATATATATATTTAGTGTTAGTCAATTTTTGATAGTGTGCTAAGCTGAATAAATGTTTATTTATTTATGTATTTATTTACTATTGTAACGTAATATAAATTAAAGGCCAGCCAGTATTCTTGGCACTATTCCACGCGGGCATGATTTTTATAGTCATTAGATTAGTTTAATTTCAATTTATCGTAACATTTCAATAAAAAAAATTAAAAGCTTTTTTACTTTATTTGTTACGAGCTGATTCCCGAGAAGTTATGTCCTCTATCTTCGAAAATATTTAGTTATTTTTTGGGTAACTTAAATCGTTTACGCAGCGCACGCAACGGAAGCCCTCAAATATGGATAATTTTCCCCGTTTTTGCAACATTTTTCACTGATGCTTCGCTCCTATTGGTCGCAGCGTGATGTTATATAGCCTAAAGCCGTCCTCGATAAATGGACTATCCAACACAAAAAGAATTTTTCAATTCGAACCAGTAGTTCTTGAGATTAGCGCGTTCAAACAAACAAACTCCTCAGCTTTATAATATTAAAAGTATAGATAACGGTTTAAACTATAACAGTCACCGTGCGGACATGATACTGTACTCTGTTATTTAGGTTCGTCCGCAAGGAGACGTGCGCCCGGTTATTGCCCCACTGACCCAGTAAGCCAGATTAATGACTACATCGAATAGCCAATACACAGCGCCGTGACTCACTTCGCCAGTAGTGACTATGAGTCATTTTTACTAAACTAAACACGGCCAAATTGACTTTTAAGGGCCGATTTCACCAACGCAAAGTAAGTCTCATCCGAGCGTGATATTTTGGCAATTACTACTTGCAACAAATATTAATACAAATAATTTTACAAATACTTTTTTTCGATGGCAAAATAGCCCTTGATTGCAGTCTCACCTGATGGTAAGTGACGATGCAGTCTAAGATGGTAGCGGGCTAGCTTGGAACTGGGTATGGCAGTGTAGATTCGACCCATAACCCTAACCCTAATCAGTTTCTACAGACCATCGTGCCCGAACGCTAAATCGCTTGGCCGCTCGTTTTTGACGGTAAGTTGGTAACTAGCCACGGCCAAAGCCTCTCACACGACCAGACCAGCGACAATTCAGAAATTATAAATTCCCAAATTGCCCCGCTGGGGATTGAACCCGAGACCTCCCAGTTTTAAGATTAGAGCGCTCACTACTGCGCCAGGGAGGTTGTCAAAAATGATCATAACTCTTTGTAGTATTTTTTTAATAAATTCTTATTTGAATGACTCTTGAACAATATGCTAAACAGAGTAGGTATATCACGACTGGCCAACATTACTCGACCCCATTTTTTAAAAACAATCCCAATTTGCTCCGAGCGCTATGCTATGCAAGCATCCCAAAAAATGTTTCCGGAATTAATGTTTAACTTTCGCGGCTACTAAATATTTAGGTAGTCTCTTGATATGTAGTCTCTTGATATGTAGTTTTTTAAGGTTCAATGCATGAATGTTTGCAGTTCTAATAATACTACATACATACGTGTCGAACTGATAACCTCCTTTTTTTGAAGGAGGTTAAGAAAAAATAGTAATCTAATGTAAGACTGCGGTCAAACGAAAGTCTTGAATTAATTACATAAGAAACGGTGCCTCGGCAGGTATATTTCAATGGCTTATCTGTTCCGGGGCGGCTGACAGCGGAACCGCGTGATCAACGCGCGGCGCGGAAAGATAAGGCGATTACAAGTAGGTATAACACAGACCTCTGTTTATATTATTTCCTTTTTTTTACCGGACTAGCCTAAAGGAAGTTTTACGGTAAGCAGTCTATTTGTATGTATGTTTGAGTTCACGCATGTTCAACCTTAGCGCCTAAACTACTCACCCGATTTTGTTGAACATGAAGGGCATCCATTCGTTTTTTATTTTTTCGTTTCATGCGGTTTCTTATAGTAAGAATACGGAATAATTTTCGTACTCCTAATCGTTTTTAGACGCTATCGTACCGGAACGCTAAACCACTTAGCGGCACGTCTTTAACAGTAGGGTGGCTGTAGTGTAAGATAGGCAACACTCGGGGCGCGATTAACGAGAGATGTGGGTTCGATCCCCGTCAGACCCGCAACTTTTGTTATTACTATTAGTATTAAAAAAATTATCAGTTACGTCTTTAATACCTATTGCAAAATTTTATTTCATGTGAACTAGGAGTGCTATGTCTAAAAACTAAAATTAAATTAATGCCTACGAAAAAATGTTTACCTAATAAAGTTCAGATTATAACCAACTATATACATGTTGAAATTATTTCAGCTTTTAAGAAACGAAACAAAAATTAATGTAGGCTACAAAACAGCGTGATAACGCGATGGAATTATAAACTTCATTTTTATTTCAGTGAATGAATGAAGTAAAATCGACAGAAACACTTATAAAAATTCTCTTTAATTTGAAAACGGGACTTATCTTTGGCCGTGTTTTTTATAAATACTGAGAGTGGGTGAGGTCTTCTTAAGCCCGAGATGTTCATGATGTATGACTAAAGAATTTAATAGGTTTATTTTTCTACAGCTCACGAGAACAATTTTTCTTTAAAATTTTAGAAAAATAAATCCTACTATCGTACTAATCCTATTACTATTATAAATGCGAAAGTTTAGATGGATGTATGGATGTTTGTGATTCAATCACGCTGTAACGACTAAACCGATTTGGCTGAAAGCCACTGTAGTTATAGACTGGAATAGCAATAGGCTTTTTATCCCGGAAAATAAGAGAGTTCCCGTGGGTCTCCAAAAAAACCTCAATTCACGCGTTCGAAGTCGAGGATATCAGCTAGCCAGCTAGTATTATAAATGCAAAAGTTTGGAAGTTACCCAATTACGCCGCAACGACTGAACCGATTTGACTGTTTGGCACAGAAATAGATTATAGTCTGAAATAACACATAGGCTATTTTTCATCCCAGAAAATAAGAGAGTTCCCGCGGGAATTAAAAATCCTGAATCTACGCGAAAAAAGTTGCGGGCATCAACTAAGTAGTAAATATATTTAAGTGTGGATCATAAAAAAATAAATAATTATTTAAATCCCGCCAGCAGTGGCGGGTTTTTTGCAGAATTTATTGAATGGTGAAATTTATCGCAGGCAAGGCGTGTGAGGGTGACAGTTTAACGCGAACAAATTGCTACAAATAGGGGTACAGCTTCGACAGGTATCTCCGGCACAATGCCGGGACGCTATTCACTGTATTCACAACACCGTCTGTTGAATTTCCTTGCCGCTGCATTTTCCTTATTATAAGTTCTCGTATCGCACGATTATTATGATGAGCGCAAGTGTTTGAAGTATGCTAAAATATTTTCATGAATGAATTATTTTTATGAAACATTCAAATTCAAAATTATTTATTTCATGTAGGCCAACCTGTACCTCTTATTGCACGTCATGACTCTACCACCGGTTCGGAATGCAGATTCTGCTGAGAAGAGCCGGCAAAAAACTCAGCAGTTGCTCTTTTCATAACAAAATATTACAATATTAATGGATACCTATGTACATAATATTACAATATAATAACTTATAAGTCTTATAATTATCTTGTGCGTAGCTGGATGCCAAGCCGATTGATTCCGTGCCACTTTGTCATTTCGTTTTCAAACAAACAAAAATGATTAACTAAATAATTTGATTTTCCAAGCTAAATAAACTATGTTCGATTGCAGAATGATATTTCTCAATGTATGTGCCAAATTTTGTTCAGCGGTAAATCCGTGAAAAAGTGACAGACAGACAGAGTTATTTAGATCATTGTGATACTAATTTTTTTAATCTGAAATAGGCTTGCGCTTGACGACAATCAATACTGGATAGCACTGATGAGGTCTAGGTTGGAGCGCGCTTGCCTGGAAGATGCCTATTCACTCTTGCCTTGAAGGTACTCAAATTATAGGTGGCATGAAACACGGATGCTGGAAGAGTGTTCCACACCTTAGCGGTTCTTTTCAGAAACGTTGAATTGAAGCGTTTCGTTCGAGTAGGTTTGATTTCGGATGCCAACGCTCACGATTTCTCGTAGTTCTGACATCTTTTTTTAACAGTTTTTGCAATTATGTTGCATAAAATATGCCCAAGTATCTACTCAGTGAGTCGGAAATCTTGTTTTCTAACCTTCCTTATTTCTTAATTTTTTTTTTAATATTTGACTACGGCTCTTAATAATAATTAATTAAGGACTTAAGGAATTCAGAAAACGAAATTCAAATCTAGTACTTTACCCTTCATACCTATTACGGCTACTTCGGATCGAGGAATATCATATTCGGATCAGGGGCCCAAGTCTGCTATTGCAATTGTAGTTTTATTGTCTATCAATGACATGACAATTGTTATTTTTAGCAATTGTCATGTCATTGATAGACAATTGAACCCCTGGGCCCCAAGTCAAATTGCTAAAAGTAGCAATTGGGATGTCATTGATAGACAATTGATCTACAATTGCAATAGCATTGCAATAGCAGACTTGGGCCCCAGATGCAGTGCGGAAGGAGCCAAGCATACCGGGTTGACAGGCAAACATTAAAAAATTGCTACAAAATAGCCGCTCAACGCCATTGTTTTTTTCCCGCTGGTTTTTTCTTGTTAATACTCATAAAACGCCAGATTCTTTTTAATGAGTTCTTTTCTATTACGAACTGCTTATAGTTGCAGCAAAGATTCGAGAGGGAACTATTTAAATCTTGCTAAAATATAAGAAAATTGTAAACTGCATTATCTCTAGGTACTATTATTTTACCTGCTTTTACCTTTCCGAGGCCAGCTGAAAACTAAAATTGTTTGGCTTCCTCCCCAATTTCCAATCATGTAGTCGCGACCACAAAAATATAACCTCCGTATAACACATTTCAATTTTGTTTGATAATTTTATAAGACAAACCATATCACTACATATTATAAAAAAAGGTCACCCGCCACGTCTGTTTGTCTGTTTGCGATAAACTCAAAACTACTGAACGGATTTTCATGCGGTTTTCACCAGTAGATAGGGTGATTCATGAGAAAGGTTTAAGTATAATTTATTAAGGTTTTGTGTGACGTTGAAATATGACTATAATTGTTGGAAATGTCGGAAAAAATCAAGCCGCCTGGGAGCTTGCATCGAAAACGCTGCCTAATCCCTTTAAGATATAACAAAACGATGTATGATGGTGGTATGGTGGGATAGGTCTTTACAGAAAAGTCTGAGATGGGATATATTAAAAACCCTTAAAAATCTAGATCGGTATAAACCTTTCCAATAATGGGTCCCGACTGTTTAAGTAGGACTTGTTTTTTCCCCTTTCAGTTTTTATTTAATGAATTTTAAATTAAATTTTTACGCAATCGGGTTTTGAAAACTTAATATTATTATTTTTACTAGTGTTTTAAAACCGTCTACACGCAGAATGGATATTCTCAAAATTCCATGTGGATAAACACTTTTCAACTGTTTCTTAAAAATTTTTAGTTTGTATGATTAATTTTTTTTTTCAGTTTTTTTTTTATTAGTGTCTGTGGTTATTATGTATATATTTTTAATTTTAAGTGTTTTGTATATTTTTTGGACCCTAAAAGATAAAATAAAATAAGCAAAGGCAGTGAGCCGCAATCTTCCAAGTCTACTTATGATGCGGCTCGCGTGCCCGTCGTCGGCTTGCGACATCTCATAACGCAACTTCGCGCGAACCTCACTTGAGCACTATTACCACAACATAGCAATCTTAGCAACACTACGTGCCTGAATGAGAACTTGTCACCGCCAAATTGGTATAATGTCGTGGATATATGAAAATAGTTTGTGACGTGTGACCTTAGCCGCAAGTCACTCCACAGAGTGCCGGCCATCATAGCCCAGGCTTTATTCTACGCAGCTGTGTTCGTAGCAATCTGGCACCAGGTTATTATGCAGCACCTTCTTTCAAATGTCTGAAATATTTAGTCAGTGTTTCTTAACGAAATTATATTGGACACATCCGGTTAGGAACATAGTTCAGATTGCAGGGTAGGTATAAGTGATTTCTATTAAATTTTTCGTAGCAATGTTATTCGTAGCTAGTTCGTAGCAATATAATGTTAAATTAAAATCGTATCCTACTTACACATAAATGCGAAAATGTTTTTAATTTTTTGATACAGCTTTATTATATATAGTATAGAGTCTTGAAATCCTGTTTACAAAAGGTGATCTTATCACTGATCACTGATGAGTGATCTCTTCCAGACAACCTAGAAAGGAAGAACTTGATTACTGAAATGAGATCGCATTATATTGGAATTACATATTATTAATACTACATAATATACATGTATAATACATACTATACTATAAATATAAATAAGCATACAATAAATGTAATGTGTTTATTTTTCAAAATGTGTTTCACACGTACAAGTATTATTTTATGCATACGCGTATCATGCGTGTACCTGTTTCTTATTAAATCTGCCGTAACAAGTTTCTAGTCTGTACACGATTCGTCTGATCAAATATACAAATTGTTCTTAAAATTAAGTAATATTATTGTTTTGTGGAACTGTATATAACCTTCGTATAACATGATCGTTTCGTAGCGATAGAAGATTAAAGTGTACAGTGCAAGCTTTGGCACTTTAACGTACATTTTCATCGATTGATTAAATCACAGTGTCGTGTAGTGTAGTAGAGGCTTTACAGTACTCGTACTTCTGACATCGGTAGTATTCACAAGCCAACTTCCGTACGAACAGATGTTAGACTAGTGTTAGACAACACATACTTCAAGTTCAAACGACAGCTCCCAGATTCACGTACATGATAGATAACGCATTAATCGATGACTCGAATCTCTCTATGCTAGCTGCTCCTTCTCGTACCTTATTCGTTTAGCTATCTCATCTATGCATTTATACAAATAAATAAAATGGAAGTGTCTGGAATCTGTTACAGTAGCGTCTTATCAAAGGTATTAACGAAATATAAATCGCGTGCCAACCAACAGCTAGCGCCATCTATTTTGACTTGCGACATTATGAATCTTAGTTTTACATCTATTAAAAAGAAGAAAGGAGGTATCTGTTTGTTGCCGCTTATCTCGGCAACGGCAGGACCGATTTTGACTATAAGTAAAATATATAACGCCCTTAACAGGGGGATTTTTACTCTCTTTATCTATTAAATAAATACCTCATCGGCCTTTTTGTCTTGGGTAGTCGTTTAAATATGTTGCACCTTCTGCATCCTTACGTATTTTTTTTTTATATAAATTCAATTCACTCACTCCATGTGAACGAAATAATCGAACGAATCGTATTAAATTACTTTGCCGAAAGTAATTTGAATTAAATGAAAATGTACAGTTATTTCGTTAAAATTCTGCTTGAAATGGTATTTTTGCTACAAATGAACATTGAGTAATTAATAAACGCCGGTCGGCATATTTTGTAATAAGTTGTATGAAAAGCTATTAAGAATTGAAAGAAGGAGGGTGGAAGCGTCTGGATGAGGGAGGTTGAGGACCGGGTGTGGTTGCGCCCGTTAGGGAAGTGACATATGTCCCAACTGTGGACTTCCACAAGTTGCTGTGATGATGATTAAGAATTTTTAAAAGTTCTTAGAAGTAAACATGGTAAGTACAAACAATGCAAACTACGATTACGTAAGGTAGGTAGAGGTGGGTATCTTACTAATCTTTGACACAGTTGTTCAAAGAATAACAACATTTTTATCGATAAATTAAGAAAATTTATACCCGCTTAAAGTATTAGAGCAGCTTTAAGCTCGAAAGCGCTTTATCACGTAGCTTAATATCGGTTTAAATTGCAACGTCCATCGTCATGTCACTCCGAAGATTGGACTAACCGCTGAATTAATTTTGTAAACTGCTGCTAATATTTCATTCAACCTTTTTATTATCAGAATTTCTGTAGAGAATTCTTAACAGAATTTGTTCAGTATTTATTAAGCTTAGTACTTAGATGAAAATTCAAATTATGTATTGCAATTAATAAATCTAATTAGTATGCAATAAACATGTTTTCAAACACCACATCAAAATGGACCCACAAAAATAATAAACAATTTGCAGCGGTCATTTGTAGCCTAAAGCCGTAAATAATATCAACGTAAAACGTAGTTATACATAATACAAAAAACACGTTAAAATCGGCTCAGTAGTTTATATGGGAAAATGGTAAAGAAATCACAAAACACAAAAAAAAACAAACTTTAAAACGTCTTCTTTAAACGGCACCCTTCCTTCATGGGCAACTCAATTCAATTAAAGATTTCTTAATCATTATTTAGCTAAAATCAGATAGGGATTTCATAAATAAAGAAAAATTTCTTGAAAATAAAATATTTACGGCCACGTTTTGGTCGTTTCTGTTATTTATACTGCGAATAGTCCATGAAGTATTAGGAGAATAGATACAAGTGAGGCAAGGGTATCGTTTACATAAGCATTTTCATTAAATATGCAACACTTCTTATCTCTCGGCAAACTTTCGGAGAACCTCAGAACTAATATGTAACACCCAAGTTCCCACTTTCGACCTGCTGGCGGATCTGCCTAAATAATATATTATTATGAAAGAGTATTCTATAGTTAGCTTTGCAGTATTCAATAAGATAGTAGATTCAGTTTCTATTTCTGCTAGATTCGGTTCGGATGTTGGCTTTTATTTTATTTTGATAGTAGGTCACAGTAGGTAAGCATACTACATACTTATTCGGGTTGACACATCCAATTCTAGTTTTTGCCCGCGGCTTCGCTCACATTAAGTTCTATTTTTCAAACTTTTATTTTACCCCTTAGGAGTTGAATTTTCTAAAATCTTTTTTTAGCGGATGACTACGTCATCGTCATAACAGGTACCAGCCCGATCCGTCCCTGTGGTTTGAGCCGTGCGTTGATAGATCAGTAAGTCAGTTGATATCGCTAGTATCGACACAGAGTTCAAACAATATTTTCTTAACTTTTTTCTGTCTGTGTGCGCGTGACCCCGTAATGAACGGATTTAAATGTATATTTATAGCTAATACCATGGATTAAGGTTATTTTTTATCCCAAAAAATGTTTGAGTTCCTTTAGAAGGAGGAATAAAAATTTTAAAGATGTTCTTCTTCTTTTCTTTGGTGAATGGCTTTTTTTTAGTGTTTAAAGATGTTTCCCCATAACTCCATAAAGTCAAATCAACGACTTCTACAATCTTTCACAATGTAATTTGTCATAATCTTATCCAATCTATACTAAATATAAAGCTGAAGAGTTTGTTTGTTTGAACGCGCTAATCTCAGGAACTACTGGTTCGAATTGAAAAATTCTTTTTGTGTTGGATAGTCCATTTATCGAGGCTTTAGGCTATATAACATCATGCTGCGACCAATAGGAGCGAAGCATCAGTGAAAAATGTTGCAAAAACGGAGAAAATTATCCATATTTAAAATATATTCTTTTAAAAACTTCTTAATCGCGATCATAATAACAGAGATTGAAGTGGACGAAGTCGCGCGCAACTGCTAGTGGTAGATATTCTTATTAATTGCGTAAGTCCTGGAACCAATAAAACGATTAAAGTTATAGCTGGGGCGGATTTTATTTTCAACTTTAACTTCGATTGAAATTCTGGCTTACAAACACTTTTTCTTAACTTCGCTCTATTATAGTCATTAAAAACTTCGTTGCAAAACTGTATACTTATTCACATTTACGCAAATGAAGCCGTAAGGAACGTGTATATTAAAATCAATTGTTTACAAGTACGAAGTCATAATAGAGTAGAGCTTAACTCACACCGGAGGACCGTTTACGTAATTGTTGAAGCGCGCTAACATCAAATATGCAGCTCTTCTCGCTTCGTGCCAAACTCCCGAAGAAACTACGTCCAATAAATGGAACTTTGGAGCCCCGAATATGCCGACCTGACGGCTTGTCAGTTTCTATTTTTATATAAATTTCGTAGCACAGAGTCAAAATACGATAAAATTATTAATAAAACTAATTTTAGGTACCTCTGAACTAAGTTGGTTCTTTTTAAATTGATTTCATGAATTGAACTGTAATATTATGAAAAAGGCTATAAACTGTAAAAGGCGACACTGTAGCAGGGGACACAGCGTTTAAAAAAGCGGGATGGAACAAGTTGGGTCTACCAGCCCCCTGATTCTTAACTCAGTGACATATATTTTTTATGCATTGAAGGTTTACTATGAAATAGTGAAAGACTCTTCAAACCTTCAATGGATAAAAAATATATGTCAGTAGCTTTTATTTTTTGATAGGCACTGAATTGCAGAATCAGGCCGCAGGGCCCATGTCTAGGTGGAAAAGATTTCAAACGAGCTGAACACAAGATGTTCGTCGTTTTTATCTGTGGCGATGTTGTCAAGAGATATATGCTGACTATATGTTGAGACGATCACTTTTTTTTAATACACTTATAGACTAGCGCTAGACTGCTCGCCGAGCGCGCTTGCCTAGAAAATGCCTATTTTTGCACTTGATTGTAAAATACCCAAATTGTAGTTACTTGGTAAAATGGAAGGAAAATGAGGAAGCAAGTCTTTCTTTTTGAAAAACTTGGGTAAATATGCGGTGTGGTCTGAACCCGATTCTGAGGATGATGCCTTCAATTAGGTTTTATACAGTCATCAATACAGTGCGTTATTAGGCACATTGATTTTTTTTAATAAATAGACTAGTACTTGGCTGCGATCACACCTGATGGTATAAGTGAAGATGCAGCCTAAGATAGAACGCGCTTGCCTAGAAAATCCCTATTCACTCTTGATTTGAAGGTACCCAAATTTTAGTTAAAGGGAAAAACGCAAGCCGGAAGGGCATTCCGAATTTTAGCGGTGCGTATCAGGAACGAGGAAGCAAAGCGCTTATAGTGCGCGTCCTTGGGATTTCAACTACGTAGGGGTGCAGGTCTATTCTGTGCCTTGCGTTTCGATGGTAGGTAGAATGGTGACGATGGAACCAAGATGAAAAGTGCCTGAGCACACTTCTGAGCACATTTTGATGATTGAAATATTGAAAGCAAGAATATTTCCCATAAACATTACCTCGGGTCTAAACAACCATTGACGTAAATACCGTAATGTCGCTGTAAACAATAACTAATGCTGAGACCCGAGCCCCGAGGGCCGGATTTCGTAATAGTCGAGACGCGCTGTTCATCAAATATGCATTTCTTACCTCGCACTAAACTCCCGAAGAACTTCGCGGAACTCTCAAGTCCCGACGCCTAAACAACTTAATATTTTGACAGCTGATGTCGCTTTCTCTGATCCCCCGAAGTACCTTAGCTACGTCTCTACCACATAAATGCTATGTTATGATCAGATACATAAGCCCATCTCAGCCCAGTCAAAATCAAAAAAATTTCATGTAGGCCAACTTGTAGCTCTTATGACACGTCATAAATCTACCACCGGTTCGGAATGCAGATTCTGCTGAGAAGAGCCGGCAAGAAACTCAGCAGTTGCTCTTTTCAAAAAAATTTTTTACAATGGTTAACAAAACTATGCTATGCACACAGTGTTTCCACAAAGAAGCTTCAAAAATGCACACCTACCACAACTTATTCTCGTTTGTGGCACCCGTTCACGAGCACGACGCATGATCCAGCCGTTGCTTCGCTCAACTATATTTGAGGGAACGTAACAATCCGCACCACACGACACCACCACAGAAATGTTTAAGAGAGCATGACAGACCAAACACGAGCCCAGTGCGATTAAAATACCCTTAAATTGTAAAATTTCCGAAAGCAATTTTATTGCTCTAAACGTCTAAACGGCACTTCAGACACTATGCGGGAACCGATGATCCGACAAACACACAACTGTGTGTAAAAATTATACAGTCCTTAAAATTGAAATATTCATCGGAAGGGAAAAATTATACGGAAAAAAGTTGTTTTAATAAAACAGTTTTATAATTCCAACTTGAAGCTTAAAGAATTAGTTATCTAAAGAATAATAAATTGGCTAATTGATAAATAATTCTTTATGGATTAGCCGATTTTTAAATAATATTAATAAGACATCGAGCTAACATTCATCATATTGCGATCCGTTTTTTTAACGCTAATACCTACCTACTTGTTTTGGCTATACAGTAAACAAAGTTAAGTTTAAAGTACGAGTAGTAAACATTGTATGACATGTCAAAACAATATTGAAATGATACTGTTTAAGCATTGGTGGTAGACGCCCAGTGAGGTTAGTATAAGATTTAATTCGATTGATCGTATTCGTATACTACTATGACTTTAGCGTCAAAGTAAAATTAACCATAACTACATAGAATTAGAGCACAAGTTCGTGCATGTTTTCTTATACTTTTACGTATACGTATAGGCCCCAAACTAAAAACGGTTGTACTGAATTTGTGACTTTAAATCAATAAATTTAGGGTTCATTTTACTTTGACGCCAATATCATAGTATACGAATACGATCAATCGTGTTAAATCTTATACTAACCCTACAGGTCGGTTCGGAGTAGGCAAGGGTAAGGGTAGTATGGCCGCGTGCGACACGTGCGCCGCGTGACCGCCTTCCCGTCGCGTCGGTACCACAGCCATCCGGACAATTTAACGTCAATATTATGGACTAGCTTTTGCCTGCAACTTCGTCCACGTGAAGTTATGTGTTTTTTTGATGACAAGATAGTGCTTGACAGCGATCTCACCTGATTGTACGATGCTCTCTGCGATGGTAGTGGGCTAACGTGAACGGAGTATGGCAATATACTCGTACTTTCAATCCATACCTCTAATCGGTTTCGAAATCCTTTCTTAGATTATACGTCACAACAGCTCTCTGTATACCAATTAGCCATCCTTCTAGTGGTTTGAGCTATACGTGGATAAATCAGTCAGTCGGTCGCCTTTTCATTTTACGAGTACATATTTATAAGATAAGATATAAAAATAAGATAATCTTATCGATAAAGCAAACTTAGATGCTCATAAAAACCGTAATCTAAATCCCTTGTAAAGGTTGATATTATTATTCTTAAAAGGTTTTCGAGGTTCGTATAAGAGAAGCAGATCAAGCAACGGTATTGATGGCCAATTAAAATTTTAATTATTTTCCGTACGCCCGTCACAAATTAATTTATTCCACGTCATATTGCCATCAAGCTCGTCGTCTTCAGCGTGAACTAATAGATGTCGGCTGGATCTGCCTAGCAATCTATTAGTTCACGCCAAATCTATTAGTTTAATTTTTGCAGGGACTTCACACATCGCAGTCTGGCGCCGCTTGTAGCCAGTGGCTACAACGACTCATTTTATGATGTCGGTCGAACTAGTACATCTGGCAATACTGCGCTTTCCGGGTATAGATTTTCAAATATGTAGTATTAATTACTAGCGGATACTCGCGAATTCGTACGCGTAGATTGAGGTTTTTTTGGAGTCCCACGAGAACTACAATTTTTTTCGGGATAAAAAGTAGCCTATGTTTTAATTTAAGGTATAGTTTATCTCCATTTTAAATTTCAGCCAAATCGGTTTAGTACTTTTTGAGCCAATTCGTTGCTAACATACTTACACACAAATCTGTCCTTTTAATAATATACGTATTAGTATATAAGTGTAAGTAAAGTTTAAAAGACCTCTACGTATTTTTTCGTAGGCAAGAAGCTCTACGTCTTGTGTAGCACCGTACTACGTGAAGTGTCTCGATGGACATGATTGTCAATAAGTTCAACATTATATTAAAAAATAAAGAAAGTATGTATCGTTTTCTATTTATTTTTAATCTTTCATTTGTATTTAATTTAAGTAGAACAGTCCCTGATTACCCATGGCCACTTTTCTTAAGAGATTGTAAGAATATGTACTGGTACTGTTTTGAGTTGTGGTGTTCTAGTAGGCGTCTTTAAAAAATTGTTTGTTGCAATAAATCTGTCTTTATTTGCTTTTTTGTGTTATTTCTGACTGTATATTGTCTACGTCTTTAATTGCGATTTGCGCGCAATATGTTTTTCTACTTCTTCGCCATGGCTTCGATTTATTTTGCTAAAATTTTGCTATAATTAAGTAGGTGTTAATTATATTACTAGATACCAACTAGGCACCAATACTATATCAAAACTTAATAAAAATTAACATTTTTTATTTCAATAACCTGGGATAGATTTATCAATGGCACTCGGAATATTCACAAAATTGCATGATATTAAAAATTAATAAGGCAGGGCAGCTTGCCAGAACTCTGTTACAACGTCAAGCTGCAAAACATCTATGCGGTAAAAATCATAAATGCGGAAATACACTGAATTTATTATAATTGTGATGTCAAAATAAACAAACAATTTACGTTATCTACATTTGTGATCTATGAGAGCAGATATAGTAAAAGTGGAAGAAATCGCAAGTCGCAATAAAATCAGTTACTTTCAAACCTATCTGGAGGTTGTAGTGTTGAAACTGGTCGAGAATACACCGACAAAACCAGACAGGATTTCAGTTCAGCCGTATTATATCCATATTGTAACCCTGTCTGTTACCTTTCACGTCTAAAACAGTATCGATTTTGACAAAATTTGGCATGGAGCTATATTGCTCGCATCTTTATGAAGAACATAAAATACTTGGTATCCTGGATTGTCAAGTAGTTCCTACAAGATATCGTAACCTAACTTACAAATAACTATAGCGAAATGTAAAAAATACAACGAAGAAAAATTCACTGCCTTGCAGATATATCTCAATCGAGTTAAAACATTCTGGTGTATGTAGACAGAGAAGACTCGTACAAAACACCTATGTCATATTCATTGATGTTTCTGCACAAGCACTATATTTGCTATAGTACGTTTATCTTACGAAGTTACGGGCGCTTTACTTGTGGTTACGTCGTGTACATGCACATTGAGTAAGTGTGCGTGCCTGTCAGAAGCCTAGGTGGGAGCGGTCAGACGCGAGCAAGTTCTCACTCTCAAATATAGATACGACACACACAACCATGAGCCACATGCCCTCGTAAATTGAAAGAACTATATTATCCAATATTACGTGCTGTACATTTTTATGTTACTAGGCAATTAACATACTAAATACATAAACAAGAAATACATCCCCTGTTTAAAAAAAATTCGTCAACGAAAGAGTTACGTAACTTGAAACCTATACAAAAAGGTTAACAATAGAGAAACCAAATTCATTTTGCGCGACATTTACCCGCCTGGACTATCCGATCAATGTCTGATTCCTTTATATAAAGCAAAGTCTTTTCTCTTTTTGGCCGTATATTAAGTATTGTGTAGCAAAGAATTGAAATACTAATGAGAAAATCAGGACCCATTTAAACATTGTCATCAATAATAAATAATTAGAATATCTCCTCATATTAGGTACTAGTATGAAACACAGTAGCTCAATTTTTTTTTCCAACAATTTCATGAAAATTTCTTGCACGCAATTGAGAATGATCATGAATTTATTGAAGTGTGCGTAAATCCTTACTAATATTATAAATGCGAAAGTTGTTTGTTGCTTTGTCAGTTTGTCCTTCAATCACGCCGCTTAAAAGCAATGGATCGACGTGATTTTTTGCAAGGGTATAGTTAAGGACCGGGAGAGGGATATAGGTTACTTTTTATCCCGAAAAATTAACTAGTTCCAGCGGGATTTTTAGAAACTAAATCCACACGAGCGATTGATATTTATTCCGCCGTAGTGACACATAATTTTTCTGTCACTGTTAAGCATGTAGTGGACGTCAAAATTTGGCTCATAATAGCAAATAGCGTACCCTAGCGTTTAGAGCGGGATGGTGATTCTATTTATTATATCCTCTATTACTAGCATCATATAACATAGAGGCAGAGCTAATTTGGCGCTAATGGAAGCATTCGAAAATTTGTTACGGTAATTAGTACAGTAATGTATCATCTTTCATTAAAAAATAGTTTGCTATAAAAAATTCATACCTATGTATATCTGAAAACCACTGCTGTTATTAAGTATATGTCATATAAAATATTAGGAAGATATGATAATCTAGAAAAACACAGTTAAAATTCATGATGTACAAAACAGTAAGTTAAAATTCATGATGGGAGACGATTTATATTTAAACTGCACGCCCACCTACTTAAGTATTACCTACTTCAGTATTATTTACTTAATTAAGCCAGTCAAGTTACATAATTTGCAGCGTAGCGGCCAATGAGATATGTTGATTTTTCGTACCACACGAAGTATATTATAGGTAGCTTTTCCCATTGTCATGAAGGATATAATTCGCACTCACATCACTTCGTGACTGAATCCCGAATAGAGAATAAATTTTTCCGATAAACATTAATGCCAATGAACAGATTACCTAAAATATAAATGTTTAAGGTTGGCAATCGCGTGAATGTGATCAGAGGGAAACGTGGGGTGGGAGGTCAACGTCCCTGCCTCCCCTTCGCCCACAGAACTCGGAGGCTTCCACGGAGCGAGCAAGGCGGACCGGGACGGCCGGCCGCATGTTGTGGCAAAAGGTTCAAATGTTTATTAAAACTAAAGTTAATGGTTAAGGAATCATTGCAAATGAGTTTCACCCTTTCTCCGTTCGCGTATATCGCATAAATAATTATTTTAATAAATAATTTGGCTGCCTCAAATATAAACTTCTTTCGATTTGGGACCGTATATAATTTTCTTTATAAAAAATATTGTTGATTTCTAAAATAAGTAGTAGTAGTTAGGGATTTAACAGTATTATGATTTTGAGCTACTTATTTTGAGTTTTCTTTATATTAAGTTATACATTGTACTCATAGTTATATGAAGTATTTTCATAGACTCTATCATAATATAGTAAAAATCAAATTCTGTTCGTTAGTCTGGCTAAAACTCAAAATGGCTTGACCGATTTGCCATAAAGTTGGATAAATAAGTCATTATTCATATATTACTGATTCTATATCAGTTAATTACTGAAACATACAGCTGTGACAGATGAAGTCCAAATCTTGGCACAGAACCCTCGAAAAACTGTTTATAAATTCTGGACAAAACTTGGTGTCTCACAAGCAGCTGAGCAAAAAACACAAGAACAAAAAATGTGGATTTAGGAACTTCATAATTCCATTATAGGGAAAGTGGAGCTTCAACTTTTTATCTGCTGTGAAAACTCTAGGATTATACACCCTCACGAATTAAGATTAAAAAATGCATTAAAATCAGATTATCCAGCCAGTTACAAAACTGACAATCGCTTCAAACTTTCCCACCGCATCCGGCGGGTTTAAACTATATAATTACGCAATATTCCCGAAAATGTTACAATATTTAGGCACCTACCTACGTAAAAATCGTTCCCAAATGAAGGAAAGTGGGCCATTGAGTGGAGGCGCACTCCCACGCCGAAAAACTTTAAAAGAAAACCGATTCTTGAGTCCAGAGGCACTTATAAAGGATCGCAAATCCATGTCCGACAAAGTGTTACACTTCAAGATACTACAAGTACATTATCCCGGCATCGTAAGTGGTAAGCGAAGTATCAATTTTAAAAAATGTCAGCTATAGGTACTTGCTTAGAGGTACTTGTAATGAATAATGACAGAGTTAGCTAATGATAACGTTACCCTTCCAATTCGAGAGGAGATCTGTGCACAGTAGTAGGCCGCTAATGGGTAGAGATGTATGTATGTTTGGATTAGAAAGATTTATCAATTATTATTAAGAAGCAAATCTCTAATAATAAGAAATCCTGGGAATGTTATAATTAGGTATGTACCTACTGATATTCGAAAGCAGTATGTGTGTATTTTAATATTATAGATAAATAAACTTATTTAACTAAATAAGTTTAAAAAAAACCCAGACTTTTAAGTTGTGATTTAACCAGTGTAACTACACTGGTTAAATCAGAACTTAAAAGTCTGGGTTTTTTTACTCGATGGCAAGATAACTGTGATCTCACCTGATGGTAAGTGACGATGCAGTCTAAGATGGTAGCAGGTTAACTTGGGAGGGGTATGGCAGTGTACATTCAACCAATAACCAGAATCGGTTTCTACACGTCATCGTGCCGAAACTAATTATTTATTGTCCTACTTCCTGCTGAGGATGAATGGATGTTTGTTACTCGTGCACGCCACAACAAATAAACCGATTTAGCTTAAAAACCTTAATCCACGCGGATGAAGTCGAGTGCATCATCTAGTCATACTATTATCATACTAATATTATAAAGGCGAAAGTTTGTGTGTGTGTGTGTGTGTGTGTGTGTGTGTGTGTGTGTTTGTTACTCCTTCACGCCACACCGAATGAACCAATTTGGCTGGAAATGGAGATAGCTCATACCCAGGATTAACACATAGGCTACATGCCGGGAAATTAAAAAGTTATCGCGGGATTTAAAAAACCTAGATCCACGCGGACGAAGTCGCGGGCATCGTCTAGTATAGTAATAAAAAATACTGTCAATTATAGAGAGGGAACTGTTTTATGTTATTATTATTATTCATACAAAGAATAATTAGTGGATAGAGGCGGTCTGGGCGCGCGCTATCGGCTCGATCGCTCGCTTCGTCTCCAGTTTTTAGGTCAAGCCCTCGTCTGGCCTTACATCTCACCCGCTCTCAGAAACTTATTGAGAGCATAAATTCACTAGCCTTATTGTATCAGCGTGAAAGATGCTATGATTACTATACTATCGTGCAGATTTCTATATGTTATTCTAATTATTTATTATTATTAATCGCTTACGGTTGAAAATCTTAAAAAAACTGGTGATCTATTCGATTACGTAACAAATATTTAAACAGAGATATTAAATAGGTACTAAATGCTTGTATTTAATGCAGATCGGTTACTTTGGTCAGTCATTCAGATGTACAACCTACACTGCCGTCCACAAGCTATAATGCCGTTAACTACCAAGACCATATTTCCTAAAATAAACCCTAAATCAAATGTTTTTGGAAATATGGTTTTTGTAGTTAACGGCATTATAGCTTGTGGACGGCAGTACAGCACCCATGCAAACTACTAGTTTGTCTATCGATCTTCTATTTGATATGCTTTGGAATGTGCTCAGGATCTCAACAACCTTGTCTCTCTTTCAACGTTTTACCACAGAACTGTGAAAAGACTGAAACTTTGTGTCCTAAGGTAAAGGTATGGTAATCTACACGCACGAAACGCTTTCATACGAATCGCGAAAGTATGGAACTACCTTTCGGAGTGCGTGTTTCCTGTCACGTACAACTTTTTGCGTTGCTTTTGATTTGTAATTTAGACTTTTTATTTTGTAATTAAATTAAATTTTTTTATACTACACCTGCTCGGAAAGTACGTTCTGATTTGTGTCAAATCGCAAAAGAGCGAGAAAGAAAATACGTCATTACGTGGAAACAAATCTGCGGGCTGTCAAAATATATGAAATTTCATTACTTACCTGCTTCAGCGGGCTGAAAACTGTATGAAAATCCATTACTAACGTGCTGTTTTTTTTTTTTAATTTTTGGTCAAGTCAGTTCAGTAATAACTTGAAAAACAATGAAATCTATTTCGACCTTTTTCGACAAATAGACTTATTATTTTCAAAGTAGTAGGTAAATATCTAATAAATAACGAACTAAAAATATAAAAATAGTAATAGTAACTAATTAATAATCTATTTAAGTAAATATAATAATTTCATTTCTTTGTTTAGGTCTACTTATCTATGGTCTAAGGTTATTTACACATTCAAATTGTTGTTAAAAAAACAAATTGTTGCTGGCCGCTTGCATTTTCTTTAGTGAGTACATTATTTGAAAAATTAAAAAAAAATTCGCGCGATTCGCTTTCTTTTGTTTTATCTAAATTTTCAATTTATAAAATTACTTAAAACGCAAAATGTCTAGTAGCGACAGTGAAGATATTTTGATGACGCCGCTAGAATCAAAAACTATGAGGTAATTTGCCGAACAAAAATATCACCCTAAGTTTTAATAATTGTATTTTTTTTTATTCTATGACAAGATAGCCCTTGACTGCGATCTCACCTGATGGTAAGTGACGATGCAGTCTAAGATGGTAGCGGGCTAACTTGGAAGGGGTATAGCAGTGTAAATTCAACCCATACCCCTTATTGGCTTCTACACCAAACCAAAAAAAGGTATTGGTTGGTTGGTTTATGAATTTCAATATAAATTTGAATTAAATAATGTGTCTATTATTTTCCTCGTAGGTGTAGTATAAAGCACTATGTATCACTCGGGAGAAAGTGCGATTCCTAACTCGGGTGTATCGCGGCCCTCGGCTTCGCCTCGTGCCTCAAATGACACCCTCGTATGTAATCGGCCACTTTCAGCCCTTGTAGAACAATGTACTATTATTTGTAATTTTTTAGGAATATAAAATGTTAAAACTGAAAAGTATTTCCCTTGCCCAATTAACTAAGCGTTAAGAGTCCGTCGACCTTTCTGTTTCAGTTTATACGATGATCGTCGTTTTATTAAGGCTTCTCGGGCTTCTTAGGGGAGAATTATAAAGTATTTATATAAACACTGGATGGTTAACTAGGTCATACTGAAAGTTTTAAGAATAGAAAATATTAATAACTCTAATGAAAAATATTATTTTTAAAACATTATTGTTAAAACATTGATAAAAGCTTTTCATGCGAAATTCAAATCACAATCACCGACTATTTTTTTTTAATTTGATTTTTTTACTTTTATAAAATTTATTTAAGTACGTAATTCCTAAACCTTCAGGGATTGCAGTAACAAACAACTCATTTTTTAAGTTTTTCATTCTTATAACATTTAGTGGGAAATAAATTTCTTGTCGATTAAGAGCTTGAAGGTGTATCTCTCTTTATTCAGGAGGATAAAGAGAGATCCCACGGGATTTTTAAAAACTAAAACAACGTGAGCGAAGCCGCGGGCATCAACTAGTATGTACATAAAAAATAAGCACTGTCAATTTTTACTAAAAAAAATTAAAAATCCGTGCACCTAAGTGTAATATTTTAGTGGTACCGGCTCCCGGAGCATACGTGAAAATGTCGGCCGCAGCACCGGCTACTTATCTAAAACGTGTTAGAAGCGAGCGAGGCGCGTCACGTAATAAGCGTGAAGCACTGAGGCTGTCTCGAGGGTGCTCACAATGCGGCCTGTGTCCGGATTATTCGTCAAACAACTCGAAAATTCCAAATCCATATTATTCACCTTTTGATACAACGCTGAAGAGCCCGAGTGGCACTACAGTGATGCGCGTTGGTTCGAGGTGGTGTGAGTAACACCACCCGACACGGGATTTTCGTTAGGAATAAACATTACAAACCCGACTCAATATAAAATGTTGAAGAGGTTTATTATTCAATGACAAGATAGTCCTTGATTGCGATCTCACCTGATGGTAAGTGACGATGCGGTCTAAGATGGAAGCGGACTAACTCGGAAGTGGTATTGAATGGCAGTGTAAATTCAACCCATTCGCCTAATCTGTTTCTACACTTACTACTTATCTATTTTTTTTACATCACACTAATATTATAAAGGAGAAAGTTTGTATGTGTGTGCATGTGTGTATGTGTGTGTGTGTGTATATGTTTGTTACTCTTTCACGCAAAAACTACTGGACAGATTTGGCTGAAATTTGGAATGGAGATAGATTATACCCTGGATTAACACACAGCCACATTTTATCCCGGAAAATTTAAGGGTTTCCGCGGGAATCTAAAAACCTTAGTTCACGCAGACGAAGTCGCGGACATCATCTAGTCTAAATATATAAAAGGCAAAGGTGACTGACTGACTGACTGACTGACTGACTGACTGACTGACTGACTGATCTATCAACGCACAGCTCTAACCACTGGACCGATCGAGCTGAAATTTGGCATACAGGTAGCTGTTAGGACGTAGATATCCGCTAAGAAAGGATTTTGGAAAATTTCAACCCCAAGAGGGTTAAATAGGGGGTTAAAAAATCGAACCTAACGTGAGCGAAGCCGCGGGTTAAAGCTAGTAAATAAATAAAGAGAATTTAATTAAAAATCATCTAAATATATAAAAGGCAAAGGTGACTGACTGACTGACTGATCTATCAACGCACAGCTCTAACCACTGGACCGATCGAGCTGAAATTTGGCATACAGGTAGCTGTTAGGACGTAGACATCCGCTAAGAAAGGATTTTGGAAAATTTCAACCCCAAGAGGGTTAAATAGGGGGTTAAAAAATCGAACCTAACGTGAGCGAAGCCGCGGGTTAAAGCTAGTAAATAAATAAAGAGAATTTAATTAAAAATCATATTCCACATAACCGATAGGTAAGTATACTGGATGGCAAGCGATACAAGTTGCCAATTTGTATCATAGGTAATTAGCATGATCTCGTCTCGCTTAGCCAAGTGGAGACACCCGCCTTCGGTAGCTGTGTTATTTTATAATAGTGACTTCAACTAACAATAAGACGTTTTGTACTGCTACTATAATGAAACTCTTAACTTTAATTAAAGCGCCAGCATCTTCTAACAGGAACAACAGCTTGATAAGCAATAAGGACTTTTAACGGTTTTTATTTTATACTTATCGAAGAAGTAAATAACTATTTGTTGTTAGATTTTGTTCTTGATTATTCTACAATAATAATTAGATGGAGTCCTAAGGCAGAGTACCGAGAAACGCAGCGTTGGAAGACCTCCCTTAACGGACAATTCAAGCGACTGGATACAAGTTGCAAAAAATCGTGTTCTGTGGCGATCGAATCAAAGTTACTGGCATAATTCAACGTGTTGTTGAGTAGCAGTGGCAATGGGCGGGGCACATAGCCCGATGAATGTCTATTCCGCTTTTAAACTGGTGGAATGCTGTTCTTGCATTGGAAAACTAAACATTAGAAGACACTGAAGTGAAAGCCAGAAGACATTACCTCAAAAAGAACCACAGCACAGCGCAGATCCCAAGAATATCATGCTGTTTCATATCTTGAGACGGTGACGAATACCTCAGCAATATCGTATTAATAAAATAAATATTATTGGTGATACAGTTATAGTATATCAGCGTTCCGTTTGAGTTGAAATCATAAAAGTTGTTCATCTATTAATCCACGGTGGCGCGGCGCGCGGGCGGGCGCCGATCAAACAGGCCGGGAATCAATATGGCCGCCTCCCAGCTGATCCGTGACCTCTGCCCCCCGCGCGTTCCGCCACCCCCTCACTACACCACCCGCAAACTTAACGCTTCCTTACGAATTTTTCTCAAGGCGACCTCCCATATATTGTTCGGCGAATACGTCTGTGATCGATTTCGCTCGGGTTTAATAGAAGTTTTATATTTTTAAATATTTATTTTGTCGAGTTGTGTCGCACAGAAAGTAGGTAATATGTAAATAAGTAGGTATGTAAATATCGTTGAGCCCCAGTTTAGGATACTAATGCCCGTTTTCGCCAACCACACCTAATCGTAAATCATCCCCTAAGTAGAATTCTGTTTACGTAGGTAGCAGCTAAATACAATCCCTTACCTAATCTCATTTGCACCTTTAGATGTTCCCTAAAGGTTCTTGAAAACGAAATTGACAGAAAGCAACACTTATCTTAAGTAGCCCATAAAAATTAGGGAGCTTTGGTGAAAACAGGCATAAGATTTTTTTTCCTTTTTATAGTTCATTAAATACATTTGTTCATGAGATACAGCCCGCTGATAGACGGACGGACGGACGGACATCGGAGCCTAAGTAATAGGGTCTTGTTGTCACCTCTGGGTACGGAACCCTAATAAAAATGGTTTGTCATTCAAACATGCAGCAACGGAGCAAGGATTTATCGACATGATTTTTTAAATGAATTTATAATTATGGTGTAGTTTTGGGGAATTAGAGCCTGAAGAGTAGGTTCCATCCACGTTGGTAACTATTTTTCGTAACCAGCTACGAAAAGTCGAAGTATTGTTCTTATTTCGTAGCTGGTTACGAAAAATAGTTACCAACGTGGATGGAACCAAAGAGTGATAGGGGTTTTTATATCTTAATGAAGTGCAGTCTGTAACAGATGGATGGATGGATGGATGACTGGATGGATGGATGGATGAAAACGAACCATATTAACCGGAAAGTGTCTTTGTTTGATTCATATGCATTTTTAAACCGTACATATAATTGCGATGAAAATAGACATGCACTAGAAGGACATCACAGGTCACATTCTGCAGACAATTCGCGGATATTTTTCATCCAGGAAAAGTGTTCCCCCGGGAACAAAGTCGCGGACATCAGGTACCTAGTACTATAAATAATAAATACGTATTTGCTCCTGGAACAAATCAAATACACTTATACAAGCTCTTTTGAATCGTCAAGGGTATTTCGGTTGGGATTGATTGATTGGATCTACTGATGGTTCGGAGTGGTTCTTTTACAGTGTGAAGTATATTAAGTAAAATAGCCTCAATAGCCCAATGGTTAAAAGTGTGGACTCAAAACTAAAGGTCGACATTGCACTAATGTCGTACCCAATCCTTATATGAAGGGGAGAGAAGAATATTATTCAACTTCAACTTTTTTCGTTTTTCTGCATTTCCGCGCTGGACAGCAAGGCTCGTTGTGCAAAAAATGAGCCAGCCCTTCTGTCACCAGATGAGGTAAATGTCTCGTAAAATTTGTTTTGCACGTAGACTCCATTACCCCAGAGCCTCTTAACTTCTAAAAAAAAATAGACATTATATAGGTATTATGTACGATAGATCAGTAACTATGATTGAAATAAGAAATGAACTCATTCCCCATAAAAGGTAGTTGGTGTGACGCATTTGATATAAAAATCCGTGCTAAAGATAGCACTGCAAACAATCATAATAAATATGGCGTATGGGTTAGGTGTTACTTTACGACCACGTTTATTATTGTTTCTTTAGTGCATTTACAATACTTGCTAGTAGGGAGGGCGAAGGAGTGAAGAGAAGGGAATATAAATAATATCGGGAAGATTGATTCTAGAACTGATCATTTACCGTATTAGTAAGGATTGAATGAGGACTGTAATAATTTTTTCTTCAAGCCCAGTAAAACTGTTACTTTATTCGAAAGCACAAAATACATAGAATAGTAGATACGTGAGATAGGTCCCTGCAATACTTTTCTATTCTCGTATGCCGACTATTGCATTAGACCGCGCAGGGTGGCGCTTGGTGATTGTGATTTGCGCGGCCAACGAGCCAACAAAACTAGCGTTTAACTTTGTCACAATTTTCATATTTAACTTTTGAAGAAAATAAACATAAAAAAACATCTTTCAATGAAAATATTTTATACGTCTTCCGGCTTTCCAATAACAAAAAAAAAATTACATTGTAAAGGTTAAAACATCCTCACCACTGAACCAATCTTGTTGAAATATAAAATCTTGATTGTATTGGCGCGGATATTGCTCGTTTCCCGGAGACGGACATAAGCAACTTTTTATCCCGGGAAATGAAAGAGTTTTAAAAACTTAAATCCATTCGTACGAAGTTGCGGTCGTCGGCTATTGACGAATATTATGTTGTAAAAAAAAAATTTTGCCATGAGCATTGAGCATGAGCATATTTATTTTATTGATATTAAAAAAATGGGGTCACCCATCCCCTTCCAGTTTCCATCAGTTTTATTATAATTTTCAAGTACATGGGTTCGTGTTGGATGATATCAAACATTGCAAATATAATGTGGTATTGAGGTTTAAAGTTGGTTTGTGAAAAAAATGGGCCATTTACATAATAGAATTGTCTTCAATACATACCATTTTTATTTTTTTGTTTTCCGGCACTTTCAGAAAAGGCCCAACGAAAAATGGTCCCCTTTAAAAAAATTTTTCGTTTTACTTTTATCTGTAATATTCCACTTGATAGCAGTCCAACATATATTTTCTAAACTCCATTATTATTTTACACCGTTAATCCCATCATCCAACGTGCAGAGTCTAAATTAAAGCAAAACTGTGTTGGTATGAAACCTTTGCTCGAGCTTAAGCGACACTTCTAACACAATATTCTGAGTACATCAAGCACAGATATACCCCAAAATCTGTGACATCAAGGTTTACTTTTACTACCACATTTATCATTACGATACCTTCAAATAAGGCTGGCTAAATGGGAGGAGAGGAAGGTTAAAGTACAATTTTTAGAGGAAGTGGTGCCCTGACAAATTATGTAACAAGGGAGGGTGAAACGTGACTTCAAATATTTTTATAAAATCAGTTTTATATATGTAAATGTATAAAAAGAAAACGTGACTGACTGACTGGCTGGCTAACTGATGTATTAATGCATAGCTCAAAGAACTGTTTGGCATACAGATAGCTGTTATGACGTAGACATCTGCTAACAAGGATTTTAAAAAATTCGACCCCTGAGGCGGGAGGGATTTCGATAAATCTCGAAAAATTCAACGTGAGTGAATACAAACTTTCATCCCCTATTTCAAGGGGTAATTTTCTGAAACAGCTTATAGAGATTTTTATTATTTGGAACTAATAACCTAAATGGTGATTCTCATGTCTCTGACATCGAAAGCATAGGAGTTTCATATCACCTTCTAGCCCCCATTTCACCTCCTTAGGGATAGATTAATCTGTTTCTTAGCTAACGTCTATGCTCTCTTTTATATGTATACATAAAAGATAACATATTTTATGAGACGTTTGTAGAAGTGTAACACAGTCATCGTAGTACAAACTATCTTGCTGCAGTACTGGTAACGTATTATTATATAACTGTGACACTTGTCTGTGACATCTTATTTAGTCCATACATCTAAATAAAAAATTGAGCTACTCATCCAAAAAGTTATATAACAAGGAAGCAAGGTTTAAAACGTGACTTCACATATTTTTGTGAAAAGAGTTTGATTTGAATTATTACCAAAAATATAGAGCGTTCATGTCTCTACATTAATTTATTATAATTAATAAAACATTGGCTTTATGGCGACTTTAAACGCTGACATTGTAGTAAAATATTAATTAAAATGACATAACCTATTTAATTAATTAAAATAGTTTTACATTCAAATGCAAATTAAATGAATAGAGGCTACCATCAGTTCCGTGAAGTATGCGCACAAATTTTTTATTGTGAATGCTGAACTTATTTCTGCTTTTCCGAGAGACTACTTTAGGATGAATAAAAAATCATAATGCTAAAAGAAATGCGAGCCGTTGAGCCAGTTAAAAAAATATGAGATATTTCTAATCAAAAGAGCGAGCTCAGAACCAAAGACGCGCCATTTAGAGCACTGAGTTTCAGTTTTTTTTTTTTTTTTGTTTTAAATATTAGTATTTAGTAGGTCAAGTGTTGGCGTCGAAAATGAAATGGAATTAACTCCGTCCGAAGTTGAAGGAACTCATGTAAATCCCGCAGTCTTTTACCGCCAAAATCTCAATACAGGCAGAATTTGGTGGTTTTCCTAAAATTATAAACTTTTGTTTATTTTTCACATAAGTACCTAATATATAAAATATCGCATACCTAATATGCCGTGTATCAGGTACCTATACGACAATTTACAATTATTCTATTATCTATACTATTATAATAAAGAGAGAGCGCGAATTTTTGTGAGTTTGTATGTATGTCCGGAGCAAACTTTGGAACCACCGCACCGCACCTATTACAATAATTCTTTTACCATTTCAAAGGTACATTATTCCAGATGGTTATAGGCTATAATTATGTTAATGAATGTATTATGGCTAGATATTATGTGCAAATTTGTTAAAGAAGTCGGAATTTTTTTTGACTCTTAAACGTTTTCAAGGCGTGCGCTGGGTCATATACTGTTATTGGATGAAAATGATGTATGGGTGAATTGTTCCTCTTAAAGAGTTCTAAAAAAAAGTCCCCGATAGCATATGTGTATATTCTAAGGATAACTTACAGTAACCATTTCTATCTTTCAAAATTTAATTAAAAATAATGAATTATTTTCGAAGCTTCTTTAACCGATGTGATGTCAATCTATATCTAAATAAATATGTTTATTATCGTAAGTATTTAATTTAGAACATATTTGCCTTTTACACTATACAATTTAAATAAATATCTTAGGAGTTATCGGAAAATTAATATTTCCGCGTGACAAAATAATAAAATGGTGCCGGCTGGCGCGGCGGGGCACGGTGGCGGGTATCGGTGCGAGATATTCGTGTGGTTCCTGTGGTGATCTTATTGACAATCGTCTCCTATAAGAAGCTCACAAGAACAAATATTTAATTTTCAACCCGGACGAAGTCGTCGCAGGCTTCTAGTATTCTAATAAAATCAAAATGAACTAACTTTATAATAATCTACTTTCCGCTGAATATATTGGCAATTAATATTAAATATTTTATTTATATAATAAGTTTAGGATGTCACGATGATGAAACTGCAGTATCTTAATCAGAACCAAGCATGACATGTACTACTGATCCACATCAAGTTGGTAGCTACCTCGCCCCGCGCTTCCCCGCATCGCCCCTCAAGTCAGACCCACTTAGTACAGATAGCAACGAACCGCTCGCGATTGTCACGTTTTGAATGTTTTTGTTTATTTTAAATTAGTTATTTATTTTTGTTTCGTCACTATTGTTAGCGTATCTTCTTCTACGATGAGTAAAAAAGGAAAAGATTTGCACAGCGCAGACTATTAATTACTTTAATTAAAGACTTTATCAAGCGGAAAAAAATAAGAAATTAAAAATTACGCCTAGACTTTCAATATGTTATTGCCATGTAAAGCATTGCCACAGAAGAAAACTTCCGTCATAGTTGTGGTTACAGTAAAAAATTAAATTATTATTTTCTTGTCAACGGTACGGTATGACGTACATTTTGAAACGATCGACGGCCAACTTGACGTGGACGGGTAGTAACTATCTTCTAGTTCGAAGTTTATGCTTGACTTTATTGGTTGGTTGTATTTGCTGTTATATTAATTGTTATTGCTCCCTCAGGACTGCTGCAGCTACGAGTAGAGATAGCGGCGGTTATCAAATTGTAGCTAGTCCCCGGGGAAACGCCGATTATTAAGTTCAGTTGAAAAATGATTAATACGCTGTCGATTGAAGTTAAAAGGCAATGGCTATTAGCTGACATTGAAATCAATATCACGTGAAATTAGCACGCTTTTACTTGTGTAATAATTAAAATACTCATTGGTGTCTGTAACCAATTCTCCATGCTCTTTATTTATTTATTTATACAACTTTATTGCATGAAAAACAAGAACAAAATACATAAGTAAATAAACAGTGTAACACAAAAAGTGACCTTATCACTAATGGTGATCTCTTCCAGGCAACCTGTACGAGAGAACTTTATGTAAGTGAGAGACGGGGATCGCAATAAATACATAAGATTATATATTATTACATAATTATAAAAATACTATAATAAATACATAATATAATAAAAAATAATTATAATAATTTTTACTGTAAAATTTTTATATATCAGATATCTACGTTCAGTATTTTGAGAATGTTTTATTCTAATAAGAGTAGAGCAGGGTTTTTTAAGTTTCGTAATACGTTTCTAGGGTTCCGTAGTAAAACAACAAGGAACTCTTTCAGTTTCGCCAATTCCTTATTTTATAAACTTTAAAGTACCAACATTAATTTTTTCATGAAAAATATGTAGTTATGAAAATCACAAAAAATTACTAAGCTCAAATGTCTCATTGGAGTGTTACACTAGTTTAATACACGAGTATTATTTGTTGAAAACCACAATGTGACATTGCCATACTGTAGTTTTACTCAAATAATACATAATAATAGAGATGTTTCTCTTGCCTATTCTTTTCTTGACCTTTTCTTGTTTCACAGACGTATAATGAACCTAACTAGGTTTAGTCAACATGTTACGTGTACATAATGCGTTGAGTTCCACGCTTTTCACATAATTTCCAAGGGGCTCGTTGTTAAGTTAGCAGGCAAAGACGTATTTGCTCTTGAGAATTTCTGAGGTGCACAACACGTTAAGGTAGAAGTGGTAGGTAGATTTCAAATATAAACATTTAGTTACGCTTTGAGGTTTCTCCCCTATAATAAGGCCTGTGGAATTCCATGCAAGTGACCTTTGTCCAGCAGTGGACGTTTAACGGTTGAGATCGATGAGTTGGTAGGTAGAATTTAGAGTTTGTTCTGATACTTATGCTGAGATCTATAGAGCGTTCTCTGACTCAGCTCAGACTCAAGACAGAGATAAAACGAGACAGATTTATGTCGGAGCATATTTGTGTCTCGTTTTAACTCTTATCTTGAGTCCGAGCTAAGCCAGAGCACGCTTTATAGATCTCAGCATAAGAGTTCGGAACGCAACACTGAACTCAAAGTCGTAATACATAGATAGCTTGGTCGTGCTATCAATCAAAAGTTTGAAAATAAATGCTCACTTACGAGTCAAGTTAGTAGCACTTTCTTTTTAATGTGTTTTCGGATAGAGTTATAATTGCGTTGAGTCATTCGTATTACTTTAAGTGGACGTAGAACGGTGGAAAACATGAGGTCGTGGCAGTTCGGCTTTAAAACGACTTTGTTAATTAAAGTAGGAAGTTAGCTAATTGTCTGCCTGCAATTTGATTTTATGCACGACACTACATTTTGCCAAACATGTCAAACACTTTTTGTTTTTTCACAGTTCACACTACATATATTTTGGTGTACACATTTTCTAAACTTTAGTTTTAAAGCAAACAGGGCCCCAAGTCTGCTATTTTACATGTCATTGTCATTGAACCGCAATACAATTACAATTCAATTATTATTGGTTCAAAATTTCGTAGTCTACTAAATTCACAATGGTCGTTCGATTTCTTATAATTGGATTGTAATTCAATGATACCTCGGTATTGCCATTAGCTTAAAAAGCGTTTGCCGAAATGAGTTTCAAAAAAAACTACATATTAAAAACGTTTATTTAAGCTAGATTCAAAGCTAGATGTGTCAGTGGCAAATCATCGGAAAACAATTGTGACGCCATTGAATTAGTAGACTACCAAAATTGCTAAAAGTAGCAATTGGGATGTCATTGATAGACAATTGAACTACAATTGCAATAGCAGACTTGGGTCCCAGGTTAAAACAGGTCTTAAAGCAGTGGTATTTTACCAATGTTCACTACAGAAAAGACTAGAATGCTTAAAGTTGTTGATTTATTTATTTATTTATTTATTTAACACTTTATTTGCACCAAAACAACAACAAAGAAAAAAAAAATATATAGGTATAAGACGAGACAAAAGTTATGACACAAAAGGCGGCCTTATCGCTTAGTAGCGATCTCTACCAGGCAACCTTAGGAGTAGGAAAATATAAGAAAGAAATGCGTTGCAGGTGGTCATTTCCTATAACATACGTACATACAAATAACTACATACTAATACATATACCAATAATAAACAAATAAATAAAACAAAATTATACATATTTATATTATATATACATAAAATAGACTAATATATACTATACTACTAATATATATTGTACATGATAATAATTATAAGAGTCGTCTTCAGTTTGCAAGATAATGATTCTTTACAGCGTTCTTGAAAATGCCTAGTGATTTAGATTGGCGTATGGCTAGTGGAAGTGCATTCCAAAGCAAAGCAGCCTGCACAGTGAACGAATTATTAAAAAACTTCGTTTTATGAGTAGGGATTTTCAATATTAAAGTTTAGTTTAATGTGTACAACAGAATTAGCACCGACGTTTCCTGTTGTATAACTGAATATAGTTTCGAAGTAGTTATCACGGCCCAAACTTGACGATACGATTATCACGCTGCAAGTGGCTGTAGGTACATTGAACGCAGACATTATACTATTAAACGAGTTATATGAACGTGATCCACGTGTTTAATTACGAGAGTTTTTTCCTTTTTCTTAAAATATAACCGGTATGAAATCAGGCGCCACTGTTTACCTTGGTGTCAAATTATAATGGACTGGATGGGAATTTAATTAACAAAAAAACAAAATTATTCATTTCACATAGGCTCACGTATAGCTCTTATGACAAGTCAAAACTCCTCCACAAATTTTTAATAATATCCACGACATCAAGGGCGTATGAGATTAAACAGATTTTAGTGAACTAAACTTGTTTGTCTCCGGGATGACACTAGTAACGTAGCTAGCCCATATTCGCTTACATACAGTAGATAGGCATAGAAGTAGATGGATAGCAAACGTTTAAAATATCTTATGATAAAGTACATTTCTTCGCAACATTAACTTATATTTGTAGTAATAAAAAATAGTGATTGAACACATTCTGTTCAGTTCTCAGTACAAAATGTCACGCTGCGGGTGGTTTATCCCTCTCACGAGCAAAACGCGACACGTGTTCAACTTGTATTATTCTCATAGTTTGCTCATAATCGTAGCAAAAAGGCAATCATTGAATACAATAATCTATCACTACGAAACACTGGGTGGGCCGTGCTACGAGTTCGTAGAATAGCGCTACACGAGTTCGACCTATAGGGTTAGTCTAAGTTTAATTCGATTGATCGTATAAGAATTCGATGAAATTAACGTCAAATTAAAATAATCTTTAGTAATGTTGGTTTAAAGTCATTCAGTACAAAAAATTTAATTTGGAGCGTATCGTGTACGTAAACGTATTAGAATGCATACACGAAATTGAGCTTTAATTCAATACCGTTATGTTGTTAATGAATTGTATTAGTGGGTACCTATTGTAAACTAAGCATAGTATTGGCAGCAAACACGTCAAGGAGTGGCCATTAGTAAGCCTTAAGCTGTCTGATGCAAGCTTGGAATTATGCAACTTTATAGGAGGGGCCGAAGAAAACATTCAGAGAGGAAAACTGACTAATATGGTGTTACTTCTACATGCATGTGTTTGCCAGTAAGCTGTGTAAATATAGTAAAAATTGAGTATTTTTAAACACGACTCGATGTTCTGATACTCAACTTCCTACTTTAATTTTCCCTTGAATACTACGCGCATTCCAATAATAATGGTACGCCGTAGGTAGGTGCTCGAATCAGATGCCTTAATTGGAGCGTAAAAAGCTATCTGGAATGAAAATACAGCCAATGTTGTGCACTGCAACTACAATATCAACGTTTCATTGTGAGTAAAAGAGAGCTACTTTTTTAATTTCTTTAGTTAATATAAATTTATCAACAAACAATTAGGTTTATACATGTGTGCTGATGCAGCAAACATCTATTCCGAAAAACGATAAACGTACCCACGGATTGTTTAGAACGATATTCGCAAATGTATACACAAAGTTTTGACATGGTTTTTATTTTTGAAAACATGCGAAAGAAACGTTATAAAAGGGTGTATTGAAAACATAACGCTAACGTTCCAGTTCTTCCGGGCGTTCCGGTGCGTGTATGTATCTTTACAAGATCTTTATATTTAGTATTAACTTTCAGTGAAATAAGTAGTAGGGGAGAAGTGGCATGAAAGAGCCAGTTTACTAAACGACTCAAAAAACTACACTTTTAATGAAAGAAATTATGACTTTTTTCTCTTAAATTATTATTCATTTATTAAACTAGGTAATTTCATGCGAAAAAATCTTAAACGCTATGAAAAAATCAACGAAATATTCATTTTAAAAAAATGTGTCTTTCGGCTCTTTCATAACATTTCGGTATTGAAAGAGCTACTAACATTTATGAAAAAGCCAGTCTGTATTATAAAGTGTAATTGTGAAAATTATATAAAATAATAATAATTGCACTATTCAAAAAAAATCAAAAAGGCGATCCCTTCAAATCCTTTTTAAAAATTAATGATATTTTTAAGCAATTTTTAATTCTGTCATTAATTTTAAGTAATTTTAACAAACACGTTAATCTGAACATATTGTTCAGATTAGATTATTTTTTAGTGGATGATGCCTACGACTTCGTCCGCGTGGATTAAGGTTTTTTGATTCCCGCGGAAACTCTTTAATTTTCTGGGATAAAAAGTAGCCCAATTATTAATCCAGTGTATAATTTATCTCTATATATATATCTAGTATTTTTGCGTGAAAGAATAACAAACACACACACACACACACACACACACACACACACACACACACACACACACACACACACACACACACACACACACACACACACACACACACACACACACACACACACACACACACACACACACACACACACACCTACACACGCACATATACAAACTTTATAATATTAGTGTGACGTGAAGTGTGATTAATAAAAATCTTTAAAATTAAACAAAGAAAGAATAAGTACTCGGAATTGCAACCGTAGGGGTGGAGGTTAAATGGAGAGATGGTCTGATAATCTGGTCTGTTACAACCTCATTTTCTTCGTGAGCTTCAAATGGTTTTGTAGTAGGCGGAGGTGTTGATCTTAAGTTAATTTCAATATTTTCCTTATCCAAGTTCACTTCATTACATTCGTTAGACTGTGACAGATGGCATATGAAGATAAAATTTGTCTTCATTTAATTTATTAGAATTTAAGGGGTAAATACCCTATGACAGATATGCTTCCTTTACAAGTTGCCTAACTTGAAAAAAAGTTGCCGATTTTTTGGGTCTTTTTCATTTTTATTGATTTGGTTTTCCCATAATGCAATATCTGAAGCAAATAATTTAATAATATATGAAAAAAAAATGCATATTTATAGATATTTATTATTATTTTATTTTATTACCAAAATTCAAATGCAGGGTTATGAAAGAGCCGGTTATGAAAGAGCCAGCTCTTTTAAGGCCCATTCACCCAGCTCTTTCATGACTTATTCTTTAAAAAAATATAAACTTTAAAATAACAATAATATCAAAACTTTTTCAATTCAGTTTTTACACAGTTGAATGGCCAAATATATGCACAAACTCAATCTAAAATCCATTTGCCTATATTTGCTTACAATAAAATACCAAAAAACAAGTTAAAAGAAACAAAATACTTACTTTTTACTGCCAAAAACTTTGACTCCATGTGCTGGTGTACGTTGTTTTCGGTGGACTGTCAAATGTTTGTGGGTGACGGGCAATCAGTATTGCTACTTAAAAATAAAATTACCAACCAAATTCGTTCATTAACTACTAAAATATTGCAAGTGGCTCTTTCAAAACCTGGCTCTTTCATGCCACTTCTCCCCTAGTGATGTTTCCACGTATTACTACAAGTACTTTGTTCTAACCAAGGTTCTGTACAGACAACAGTCAAACTGTAACACTTTAACTCACGAATTTTGACGTTTTGACCGACTTTCAATCATGGAAGTAGGACTAAGTCCTACTTCCATGCTTTCAATACAGAAGCTGTCAAAATAAAGTTTACCTGGCGACGGTGAAATGGATTCATAGAATTATACTAATTACAGTAACTTTAGTGCTAATCTACCTATGAAAAGAAAATCTGAACTACAGCATTAACGTAAATAAAATCCTTATAAAATACTACCTAATCTAAATATATAAAAGGAAAAGGTGACTGACTGACTAACTGACTGACTGATCTATCAACGCACAGCTCAAACCACTGATGGATTGGGCTGAGGCATACAAATAGCTATTATAACGCAGGCATCCGCTAAGAAAGGGTTTTTGAAAATTCAACCCCTAAGAGGATAAAAGAAGGGTTTGAAAAATCTACCTTAACGTGAGCGAAAGCGCGGGAAAAAGCTACACTTTTAAAGAAACGTGACTACATAACATAATATCATTATCATTGAATGTTCATTGTGTTCAGTTTCATTTTGAGTGATCTTTTTGTATTCCTTCTGTTCTCGATTGTTGCAACTCAATACGAAACCCTATACTATGCCTGAATCAGACGGAATTATTCGAGCGCAAAAAGCTATCCACGATAAAAACAATGCTCGACCAGTTACACAGCAACTTTACAATAGGTATCAATAATTATTTCAGCTCCTGTTCAGCTCCAAGTCAAACAAAGCTACTTCAATAACAACTTCTGATTCTTCTTACGTACTTTACCTTTACTAATATTATAAAAGCGAAAGTTTGTGTGTGTGCGTGTGTGTGTGTTTGTTACTCCTTCACGCCACAACCAATATACCGAATTGGCTGAAATTTGAATTGGAGGTAGCTCATACCCAGAGTTAACACAAAGGCTACATTTTATCCCGAAAAATTAAAGAACAGGAAAATTAAATTCGTCACTTTAAAACTTCCGAAGTTCGACGCAGTACGCGTATCGAGTAATGGTTTATTTTATCGATATAGTCGATACAGTTCATGACCGGACTATTCACCCCCTCCTCCCCCCAACCTGCGCCATACCGTGCACTTGGCGAGTCGCCAGCACAAACACTAATTCGTTGACGTCGTTACATAATTGCTTCGTTTTTGCTATCCGGCCAAGCTTGGTGCATTTCAAATCCTTCTCGGTAGATACTTTCAAATGATACCCGCACAATAATATCCGGGAAACGCTGGGGAGCCGGAAAATATATAGCACCTAATACCTTTCCACGTCAAGTTGGCCGTCGTCGACCGTTACAAAATGACGTCATACCGTACCGTTGACAAGAAAATAATAATTGTATTTTTTACTGTAACCACAACTATGATGGAAGTTTTCTTCTCTGACAATACTTTTCATGGAAATTACATCTTGAAAGTCTAAAGGCGTAATTTTTAATTTCGTATTTTTTCCGCTTGAAAAAAAGTCATTAATTAAAGTAATTAATGATCTCCGCTATGCAGAACTTTTAACCAAACAAAAATAAATAGTTTAAAGTTAAAAAAAACATTAGAAACGTAATAATAACAAAACTCTGAAAAAATTTGGTAGTGACAATCGCGAGCGGTACGTTGCTATCTGTACCTACTATGCGGGTATTTATACGACTAAGAATAAGTGCACAAACGTCCTGATGATGATTCGATCCCCACCCGTTATACTATTGTCGTACCCACTCCTAACACAAGCTTTCCACTTATTTAGAGAGGAGGGCATTTATCAAGTTCAGCAAAGCTAATATTCTGAAAAAAAATGCGAATACGTTTGAGTATAAAACGAATACTTAACAAATCGCAACAAAGTTTTAAAAATTAGTGTCTGGCAATAAATTACGGATAACAAAAAGCAAATGATTTCAAATGAAATTGAAGTAAAGTAATGGTGCAATTAGAGGCATCATTAAACAAAACAATATTTTAATTTGAACCTCGCGACTGGCGCACCGCATAAGTTCATTCCGCAACTCGCAGCCACCGCAGAAAGAGAATATTAATTTTCCGAGCTGCGGCCTTTAATTATGACGAACAACTTTCGGACTCTCACATTACATGCTAACGCCCGGTTTAAACTTCGCTTAAGAGGATCGTGGGGCGTCAAAGTTTTCTTAGAAAAAACGCTTTTGCGCTTTGAAACCTTCAAAGATTTTGGAGATTTCTAGATGATTTTACAAATTTGTCTATATTTGTACTTATACTTTTTATCTCGCTTTGCACTTTGTTCCTAAGTATTTTTGATGATATTTTGACGATCGCTTTATCATGTTAACAGCTCTCTTCGCCCTAGCATGTTCTCGGCACTTTGTATGCATCTATTATTAACCGTGAGTTAGACCACGGCATTAACGTAGAGGTAGCTAATCCTTCGTCTGCTTTGATCTCTCTGGGGCCGCTATGTGTTGTCACTACGATCGCTTTTTTAGGTAACTAGCTGATGCCCCCGACTTCATCCTCGTGGATTTAGTTGCTTGCTGTATTGGTGGTGCCTCTAGTGCTTCCAATGTTCATAGGCGGCAGAAATTACTTAACATCAGCACGCTGGTCGTTTTCTACAAAAAACGGTTCCATGCCATCAAACACTAGGAATTCTCCTGCAAGTAAAGTGTGTTTTCCTTCACCCTTAAAATAAGTGATATTCAATTGCTCAAAACACCCATAGGTAATATTGCCTGAGTTCGCAACCCCTGATCCACTTGGCTTCCATTGCTGTTAACGTTACGCCTGTATCTACCTCAAGACTTATCACGGAGTTTAGTAAGGGCCTCTTCGAACTCTACAACACATAAATACAGGCACATTGTACACTATCGCTCACTATATATCACTTTGATATACTAAGGCGCCAAAATATATAGGTCAAGAAACTATTACCTCCACCGTAGAGATGTTAGATATAAGAATACGTGTGCCAGTAGCATACCACAACATGAATATTAAAAGCTCTAATTAATATAAACTAAGTAATTAACTAAAGATTAAGACCTATTTGTGGTGAAATGACATAATTAACTAAATCAATGTATTAACTAGATTAATAACATAATCTCGCCCTAAACATATCTCTATACTGTCATGGTAGATTACTTACTGACTGATCTATCAACGCACAGCTCAAATCACTGGATGGATCGGGCTGGACATCTAAGTCTATTATTTCGTAGGCATCCGCTCCGAAAGGATTTTTGAAAATTTAAACCCTAAAAGGGTAAAATAGGGGTTTGAAAAACCGAACTTAACGTGTGCGAAGGCGCGGGCAAAAGCTATAGTAATAATCCTATAATTTTATTAATAAAACTGTCAATAGGATCGGCTTATTCTGCATCAACGTTCTCTATCACACCTTTCCGTCACTTGTTTGATGAAGGTATACTAGCAGCCGGAATACAAATTGAAATTTTTAGATATTCTTCATTACTAGTTTTTGCCCACGTCTTCATTTATGTGAATTTTGGTTTGTTTAGAATCCCGTTCCCGAGATAAAAATAAACTTTTTGCATTGTTGTACCTAGTCGTCTTAACCGCAGGAAAAATTTGGAATGCCCTTCCGGCTTCCGTTTTTCCAACTAAACGTGGGTGTTTTTAAATCAAGAGCGATTAGGCATCTACTAGACAAGCGCGCACCATATTAGGCTGCACTTCACTTACCATCAGGTGAGATCGCAGTCAAGTGCTAGTCTATATATTAAAAGGACATCCAATGATAGACATAGGTCTTCTCTCAAGGCTGTTCGCGACTCGCATAAGATCGTCCATCTACCTACGAATATGTGAGAGGTCTCCCAATGCTGCGTTTTCCGATATGAAGTCACCATTCGAGCACCTTGGGACTTCAACGTCTACCTTCGTCCTTCAAAACCTCGGCCACTTCAGCCTCGCAACTCAATAAGATAATTAATTATGTCGGTAAATCTAGCAACTAATTCTCCTACGGAACTCCTCATTTCTTGACGAGTTTTTACCTAACTGTTTGCGTAGCACTCGTTGCTACAGCGTAGCGCCTGCATTTCAAAACGGGAAACAGATAAGAGCAACACTTCTTTTATCGCCTGCCATTTTAAAATGTATCTAAATAGCTTCTATACTTTCATGGATGTCGAGATCGAAGCTGCAAACTGTACATAACTCACATATTATTATTATAATTCTACTTTAAATTATTATCATAATATCGTCACAGTAGTAACTCGTTTCATACATAAACAATATATTTAACCCCGCCAGTTTGAATCTTTACGAACCACAAACAGATTTTAGTAACATTTTTACTATTGAGCTATTGAAATGCTGACGCTATAAGCGAATGTGAAACAAAGAAAATCATTGACATTTTCCTCGTGAACATTGAGACGGCGGGCCCGAATTCCTTATCTATTATCTGACATCTGCTGATACTTTAATACTTCTTTATTTAGACTACAACCTAATCCTAAATTGGTTTGCCCAGTGGGTTACAATAAGGTCAGCCTAGCAATTACTATTATTCATTTGAGACTAGCTTTTTCCCGTGTATTCGTCCGCTTGGAGTTAGATTTTAGAAAATCCCGGGAAAATCCTTTATTTTCTTTAATTTATTTCCGGGGCCTATGTCACAACTATACAATTCAAAACCACATAAAACCATTACTGCGTGATTGCGTTGATAATGAAACAAACACTATTAAACACATTTATTATACATATTAGTAGGGATATCAGTAATATCTAGAAAGGGCAGTTACAACTTTACAAATTTTTGTAAAAAAAATATTTATAAACTAGCAGTTGTGAGCGACTTCATGCATCCGTGCCAGTTGTTGTTGTTAGTTCGAAGTTTGGTTGTTACTGTATTTTATTGTGTTCAGTAAAATTCTTGTCGAACTTTATCTTACATTTACATTAGTTAAAATGGATTCAATCAATTTTGTCTACTGCATAGTAAATACTGTAAATAGTCTTGTAGCAATAGGTCCAGTAAATATTAGCTCGAACATGGCTTTGACACGCTACCGCATGTCTTGATTAACGAAACAAATACATAAAAAAATATTATACCAAAAGCTTTTTATTGAAAGGTTACCTTACTATGAATAAATTATCTTTTAAGTGCTCTAAAGTTACCAAGAATTACTTTGCTATTTTTTTTACAAACATATCTCATCCTAAAAGTGAGAAGTTTTTTAAATGGGCTGCGCCTTAAGGCTGAAATCTATAGACCGCACTCTCACTTAACTCAAGACTCAAGACAGAGTTAAAACGATACAGATTTATGTCAAAGCATATTTGTGTCTCGTTTTAACCTCTATTTTGAGACTGCACTGAGTCAGAGCACGCTCATTATCTTAAATATATAAAAGGCAAAGGTGACTGACTGACTGACTGACTGACTGACTGACTGACTGACTGACTGACTGATCTATCAACGCACAGCTCTAACCACTGGACCGATCGAGCTGAAATTTGGTATACAGGTAGCTGTTAGGACGTAGACATCCGCTAAGAAAGGATTTTGGAAAATTTCAACCCCGAGAGGATTAAATAGGGGGTTAAAAAATCGAACCTAACGTGAGCGAAGCCGCGGGTTAAAGCTTGTCTCAGCATAAGACTCGCTTAGCATTTTATAAAAATATCTAAGAGGATAGATTAGACAAGACTACGTGGAGTTGAGGGGATTGAATGTAGCCAATAGAAAACAGAATAAGGAATTGCAATAACAAAGCACACTATCCCAGTTCGTCAGCTCATTTGCTAACGAGATTGTTCAGAGCTTAATGGGACGTTACCCCACTGCAACTTAGCGGGTACATTAATTATGTTCCCTTACAGCAGCTAAATGATTTATTAATTAATCGTATTACTGGATAATTTGTATGGCGTCTTAAGAGAATCATTTATTATCCTACAAATTCACGGTTAAATATTTATATTTATATGTGAAAACCGTTAAGTAAGAAGTAAACTAATATGGCCCTCTTAGAACCTAATAAATAATCTAAGAAGGCCCTAAGTAAAAAGAATATGGAATTTAGCCTTCGAAGATGTTTTGAGATGTTTGCCTCCGCCAAAAAACAAATGAAGCGACAATTTTCCGTTGTATGGCAGAAGCTTCCAGTAGTAAGTAATACTTACTATGTGTATAAGCAGAAGTTCACATGCCATACAATGTCCCTGCAACAGTTTCGCTGCAACTGCTACGGAGATATCTTAGTCGCCAACCCGTAGCAGTGAAACCACTGAGATCTCGCTAAGATAATCTGCTAAAGTTAACCCTTCCTCGAAGTTTTCTTTAATCTTACCCACAAAATAATGAATTCGATTAATGTAAGTTCCATTACAGACTATTTTACACGATCATTAGAAAATTAAGTAGGTAAACTAAATTTAGCTTAATGGAATAAATTGTCAGTCTGTTTACTAAAACACGTCGATTTAATATTTACAATCGCTCGCCCCTAACAAAACCAGATTAACTCGCAGTGTTATAAATTACACTATTCGGAGCTAATTTATTTTCTCTGATTCCGTGGAACATCACCGTTAGTAACACGATGCTAGTTTTCAAAAATTATATTATGTAGTTTTGCTCACCTTTTAACTTTAGGCACCTGATGGTGTCGATCCAGTCTAAGATAGAATCATGCTAAGTTAAATATTTTATAGTATATTAGTTATAAATTTAATTAGGAAGACTGCCACCAGATCACACTAGAAATAATTTAGAAATTATAAGCTACATATTTTAAACTTTTTTGTTTTGAAAAGAGCAACTGCTGAGTTTTTTGCCGGCTCTTCTTCATTCCGAACCGGTGGTAGATTCTCGACTTGTTATAAGAGCGACAAGGTGGCTTTCATGAAATAAATAATTTTGAGTTTGAGTTTCAGTTTTTATTGTATTTGTTAAAATAGGTACATCACTACACCAAAAAGGTAATCAATTCAGGTCATTCAAGGAGAACGACGGGAGGAAATTTATAAAAATATTTAAATCACATAAAAGCGGAAATATCAAGTTACAATGCAGAGTAAATTTCTATGAAAATTATTCACCGAGAATATTGAAAAAGTTCAGTAATTGGTGTAGCAGTGACAGTGCCATAGAAGCCGTAATAACGTCAATTTCCGTTTTTTCTATTATTCCATTATTCCATTGAGTGTCTGTACTGCTGAATTCAATATGCATATTTTAGCTTTAAAAGTTTTAAAACTAAAAACTCTTGTACAAAATACCAAAACATGAACTGACAATAATTAGTAAATCTATTTATGCTTGTAGTAAAGCAACATTATTATTTAGTCTAACTTCATGGGAAAATTGTTGCAAAATAAAGGTGCAACGTTTATTTGAAAATCTACACACAGGTTAGCCATCTGCAACGGAGGGATTAATTATAGCTGGTAAAAGGATGTTCGCTGACATAGGTGCATTCTCTATTTCCTCACTCTAAAATGGGATGGATGGTACGGAACTTTCATCAACTCATATTTTTAATCAGTTCCTAAGATATTATCTGACGATCGAAACGAACAAGAGAACGTGTAATCAACATGTTCTTCGTCTGAGGATAATGTTTTTTGCGCTAAAACCCACTTATTATTCTAACTCCGATTTGACAGGCAGTTTTTGCAAGACATGTTTCTCGCCCGACCTTGTCAAATGTTTCAGATAATCCTCACAGATAAGTAAGAATATTTTTTACGTAGTACCTTTTTTTATTGGATGACAAGATAGTTCATGCGATCTGCGATCTCACCTGATGGTAAGTGACGATGAACTCTAAGATGGTGGCGGGTAACTTGGAAGGGGTATGGCAGTGTACATTTAACTTATACCCCGGATCTGTTTCTGCATGCCATTGTATATAATATATAGATAAGAATAAAGAAATTATAAATTCCCAAATTGCCCCCGCCAGGAATCAAACCCGAGACCTCCCAGTTATAAGACTACATCGCTGACCACTGCACCAGGGATGTCGTCAACCCAAAAATTTAACGTACACAAAATCAATGGGCCAGTAACCAATATACGTTTCAACATGCAATATCGGGTCAATATTCAATATATTGCCTTGAGGTGTATGTATCTACAAGAGCAGTTCTAGTTACATCATATAGCCTTAATTCTTTGTTTGAGCTATTCCGTGAGTAAGAGAGGCACTCAGGTTTCCAAACAAACCGCAAGACTTTTACTCTTTGAAGACCTCTCAACTTAAGTACTCCATTCATGTTTTACAATGTAAAATAGTTATATTTAAATTTTTTGACAATCTACCTGTGAAATCGTGTCAGCTAATCCGTAGGTATCTGTTGACGGTCAAACTAGAAAACTTGTGAGTATATTTAACGACAAACTACTTTGGACAATGCCAAACTCTTCTTAATTCGTCCTAAATTCGGGTTTGAATAGTACGAGTAATTTATCTAAAGTTGAATATATAAACGGGCAATATTTTGAATACATTACTGATCAACGACCATTCCTCACCGAAGTTCAATCACTTAAGAACGAATTGACTGAATGTCCTAGGGATTGCTAAACACTACAGAAAATCCAGACGGTTTAGGTGACGCCTCACGTCAAAGAATCTGTACTAAGGTATTTGATTAGGTACCACAGGTGAAATCAGGTACCTATATGTAAATGAATAATTAAAATACAGGCAGTCCAATGCTTGATTTGATTGAAGGGAAACAGTAACAACATATTATAAAATGACTAGCTGTTGCCCGCGACTTCGTCCGCGTGGATTTAGTTTTTAATAAACCCGTAGGAACTGTTTGACCTTCCGGATTAATAATAAATAGCCTTCGGTTCGGTTCTTGTTCGGTTCTCGTCGGGTGACCGCCCTCGACCACCGACTCACCGCATCGCACTGTTCGCCCGCGCTATTTTTCTTTTTGCTCGACTTCTAAGAGTCGTACCGAGATGTTGAATAGCCGATAACCTTCCTCAAGAATTGGGCTATCAAATACAAAAATAATTTTGCAAATCCGACTGATAGTTCCAGAGATTAGCGCGTTCAAACAAACGAACACTTGCACTTTATTATATTAGTATAGATGTTACCTTAGATTCAGAATAGATTGTTTAATAACAAAATAATATAGTATTTCAACCCGTGACATCAACTTACAATTTATAACATAAAATAATTTAAGTGTCACCTCAGAAGATGTCGCCCTAAACAAACATCAAAATATAACGTACCTACGTTGTTTGAAGAACTTAAATAAACATATAGCTCTAGAAGCGTAAAGCCCGCGAGTGAATCGAAATAAAAACATATTGGACAAATTCAATTCCGATGGAAAAGCATGCTTACTTTGACAAAACTTTTTAGTGTAATATTTTAGTGTTTCAATTAGTAATTAATATTTTTGTATACTGTGATATATAATAATGCAAAAAAAAGTGTGATGTTATACAACAAGCAACAAAATATTAAGTATATTTGTACAAAATATACACGTTTTCAATACAGAATTCTTTTCGTCGGTTTTTTTTTTGCGATTTCTCAGATCACCTTCGAATTACCTCGATTTCAGAAACCTTAACTGTATTGGATTAAAGTCACAAATTCAGTACATCCGATTTTAATTTGGGGCATATCCGTATACGTAAACGTGTTAAAATGCATGCATAAAATTGAGCTTTAATTGGATGCTTTTATGGTTCATTTAACTTTGACGCTAATGTTATCGAATACGAATATGATCAATCGAATAAAATCTTAAACTAACGCTATAGGTTGGTGATATTTCACAAATTACCTTTATACACAAATTACCTTTATACACGAAATAAATGAATTTTGAATTTGAATTTGAATTTGAAAATGATGTAGAGTTATTATGAAACCCTGAAAACCCCTTAATACTTTTAAGACCCCGTATACCCCCGTATACTTTGCAAATTATTTTGTTCCTATTATAAATATTGTTCCTTCTAAAAGTTGTTCGTACAAAGGTACCCTAACCCTGAAGGAAAAATGACACCTCATTAAACAAAACAGTTTTACTCGTATAACACAATTCAGGTTACGAGCGGCCTGGACTAATTATACCCTTCTTAATATTTATGTATATATATTACATAGGTAAGTATAAAAGCAAGCTCAAGGCATATTGGCGCAGATGCAATGCGTCTTTTCTTCAACTCCACTACGTAATTTTATTTATTTACTAGGTGATGCCCGCGATTTCGTTCGCGGAGATGAATCTTTTTTAATTCCCGCGGAAACTTTCTTATTTCCCGAGATAAGAAGTAGCTTATATTTAATTCAGACTATAATATAATCTATCTCTGTGCCAAATAGTCAAATCGCTTCAGTAGTTGCGGCGTGATTGAGTAACAGACATTCATCCATCCATCCATCTATCCATCCATACATCCAAAATTTCGCATTTATAATATTAATAGGATTATAGTTTTACTTACACTTAATAGAAATATCCGAATAAATAAATACATAATGATCATAAAAGAGGCCTGCGGGGATCAAACTCACGTCTCTTGTGAATCGCGCCCTGAGTGCGTTGACCTTTACACTACGACCACGGTCACACTACCCGTCAGCGCCAAAAGAAGATCATGATCATGATCATGATTTGCTGCAAGATATAGTTAATAAATTGCCGAAAGATGTAGGATCGAACTCCACCGGCACCGCAATTTTTGATATGTTTTTAAAACTTATTCACCACGTTATGTACAAAGCGTCTCAAAGAGGAGCTAGTTAAATTCCATAAAGATTATATATTCTTTGGAACATATTTTTTAAAACGACAAATCGCTTCCTTCGACTCTGCGCCAATGTGCCTTGAGACATAGCATAAACTTTAAGCCAAGATACGGAGATATAAATGAATGTTATTCATTCTGCTGGAAACTTTACAAATTGTCGCGTCGACACTTTCCGTAAATGAGACGTTAGCAAAATATTGGCTGTGAATAAGTAGAATTCGTTTGCTTATAGGTCGACTTTCTTATCTAAATATATAAAAATAAAAGGTAACTGACTGGCTGACTGACCAATTAACTGACTACCAGCGCACAGCTCAAATCACTGGATGGATCTGGCTGAAATTTGGCATATAGATAGCTATTGTGTCCTAGGTATCCGTTAAGAAATGATTTATGAAAATTCATCCCCTAAGGGGGTTTTGTAAAATTGAACTTAACATGTCGCGCCGCAGCGCTAGTTTAGCTTAGAAAGCTAGTTTAATTATAAAACGACACTGTCGGCATCTAATCCTATTTCAGTTGTGTTCTTGCAATTCATGAGGGCGCGTGAGTTTTACCTACTTGTACTTGTTGTCGTGTACATGCACATTGCGTAAGTGTGCGTGCCTGTGTAAGGCACTTTTGCGATTTGATATTTTTAGCGAGCAAACGAGCTGGCAGGTCACCTAATGTTAAATGATTACAATGCAATGATGTAGCACCTGAGGTACCACCGATGCATTCTCGGCTTTTAAGGAATTTGTTGGTCCGCCCCTTAAATAGCCCCATGTTGTAATTTAATGGGAACACCATCGTAGGAAGTTGGTTCCAAAGTTCCAAACGTACGTGGAAAAAAAGATCTAGCACAACGGATGGTTGCAGTGCTCCAGGCACCCAGGTGGAGAGAGTGAATTAAGGTGAACAAATCGAAAAAACAAAATTATTCAAATCGGTCAAGCCGTTTTTGGTTTTAGCCAGACTAACGAACAGCAAATCACTTTTATATATAAGAGAAAGGTGTATCTTCTAAAAAGAACTTCTAAGTGGTCTTCAATGACATTATTACCATCACTTAGAATATAATTATCATCAATTATTTATTATAAATACGAAAGTAGGACATTAGGTAGGTAATGTTTGTTTGTTCGCTTGTACTCATTCACGCAGCAATAGAGCAATGAAAGGGCGTAGTTTTTTGCAGTGAATAGACTACTTTTATTCCGGAAAAACAGAAAAACAGAAGGCTCCCGCGGAATTTTAAAGCCTAACTACTCGCGGACGAAGTACGCTAACGTACGACTAAGTACGTTAACAGTGCGCAGAATGCCAGAAAAAAATCCCCGCGATAGATGAAATAAAACAAAGCGCCAAATACATCATGTATTCTTATATCTCGTAAGACAATCATTAAAAAAAAAATGGCTCATCCGTCTCTTGGTAATACATATGCAACACATCACACTTCACACTACTATTATAAAGAGGAAAGATTTGTATTTTTGTGTGTATGTTTGTAATGAATAAACTCAAAAACTACTGGACTGATTTGGCTGAAATTTAAAATGAAGATAGATTATACCTTGAATTAAGACATAGGCTACTTTTTATCCCAAAAAAAATTATAGTTCCCGCGGGATCTTGAAAACGAATTCCACGCGAACGAAGTCGCGAGCATCAGCTAGTTGATAATAAATGCAAATTAGACCTAACTTTGCGATTTTTTTTGTCGAACAAATTTCATTATTTTATGTTTCTAGTCGGTATCATCTCTCGGAAATATGATGTAATTTTTGCCTGTTTTTTTTTTTCGGATAATCAAAACTTAATCTACTGCTGTAAAAATCAAATCTGAATTTGAAGATTTACCATTCACGCGCTCTTAAGCTTACCACTCACCACCTTATTTGACCCAAAATGCTCATTTCTTTCGAAACAAATAAGAAAATATATTTAGTGTACACAAATGAGAGAGAAAACTGTCTTTGTCGCAAAACGGATTAATGTTGAAACAACCGTAATTCCATTTTCCCGAGTTATGTTATAACGTCAAACACATTTTACTTTGCTTGTGACATACCTACTCACATTTCATCAAAGTTACGAATGTTTTGGACATGGTGAAAAGCTTCCAACGATCGACACTATTGTTTTTCAGTAACTCTCTCTCTCTCTCTCTCTCTCTCTCTCGTAGTTTAAAACCCCTTCCATTAAACACATAAAGGTGGTGATTTTTATGATTTGACCAATGATAATAAGGCTAGCTTTAAATTTTTACCACTTACCTATGCAAATAATTTTTAAAAACACATACGGAAATACAAACATACGTAATGTATATAATATAGACTGCTAAAATCATAACCCTTCCTTTAGACTTTGGTATAATCGGGTTAAGAAGCGTGTCCACAGGGCGTAGTTGTTCAGCACGAATTGTCTTCAGAAGACGCTTTCAATATTTGATCAACTTTAAGACTCGCAGACTTACAATTTCAATTTGGACAATTAAATCGCCGAGTATACTAATAGACACAGTTATTTATGGTAGCTATAGTATATTATCCAACTAAATGGTCGACCATTTCTTTGTCAAAATGTTCGTGTTCGATAGTCGGCCAACTTGAAATTGTATGTCTGCCATAGAAAGTTAACCCGCACTATAAAACGCTGCTTTGGCTCCGTAGTGACGACGCCCGGGAGTCTTTCCGGCAAGGGAGCGTCTGCGACCGTAAGCAATTTGCCTTTCTTACACTTACACCGGATGAATTGAATTTTATCGAATATCGGTGGGGGATATTAGAATAATTTTGCTGGCGATAGACCTTTCCATGCAACTGGCAGTTTATATCTAACGATTTTAGATATGAGAGTGGGGCACATTATAACTCTACATTCTAGAGTACTAGTAATTTATCACAATTTTATTAGACTTTTGGTAGGTATATTTATGAAGCAATAGAACTAAATAATGTATTCGGTGTATTGTGTTAATACATTTTATTATTCGTAGGTACCTATATAGTGCTTCTATACCGATGTAGGTATATGATACGAAGAGCAGACAAAAATACACCTACTTCAAAATATTTTTAATAGCAGACATATCAACACAACACAAATACCGTAGGTACCTATCCATTTACAAAATTAGCATTTATTTTTATTACTTCCCTTTTAGTAACACATTTCCAATATTTTCAAAAGGTATTATATACATGGCACAAAGGCCTGATATATTATACAACTCTCCATATAGGTACTACTCTTTCTTATACTCTTTCTTCATAAGTTAAGATAAACTCAACTTCAGTTATATGTATTATGTCTACCACATAAGTAGGTCAACTACAAGAGAAACTGCACGCCACGATACGCGGATATTATAGAAGTAAACCTTTGCCTCATACTGCTGGTCAAAAGTAGGTATTGTATATTTGCATAGAAATATTTGTATAGGGTACTCGTTTTGTTGATTGCGGAGTTATCAAATCGAATCCACAGCTTTGTTTTCGCCGTCAATATAACCAACAAGATACTTTCATTTTAAACATAGATAGTTTCTACTATCAGAAGTAGTAGACTTCGTATCTTTGTTTAAAATGGTAGTATCTTCTGCCGTATGGAAAATGCTGTAAAAAATCTTCACTAAGATTATTTTGAAAGTGCTTTTGTGTGCTTGTTTGTCCTTCAATTCAGTCTGGTCAACTCTGACAACGGACAATAGGTATGGGTATAGTTGAGGACCTGCAGAGAATCATAGACCATTTTATTATGAAAAACAAAGAGTTCCGACGGGATTCTTAATTAAAAACCTTACTCCAACCGGATGAAATCGCGATGAAAAACTAGTATAGGTACGTACCTATACTCTGTATAATATAAAGATGAAACTGTCCAATAGACTTTTTCCGTGGCTATAGTTACGACCCTACCGTCAAAGACCGGCACGATAGCGTGTAGAAACCGACTAGGGGCATGGGTTGAATATACCCCTTCCAAGTTAGCCCGCTACTATCTTAGACTGCATCGTCACTTACCATCAGGTGAGATCGCAGTCAAGGAATATCTTGTCATCCAATAAAAAAAACCAATGTCAAACATTATTATTCGTAGGTATTCAATACTTTAACATTTATAGGTTAATTTTATCTTTTAAGCATGCCAATGTTCATTTTGCAGTCTCTAACTAATGTATAGGTACATCTAACTTAAGGTAAGTAACGATGCAGTCTAAAATGATCTTAGACTGCATCGTCACTTACCATCAGGTGGGATCGCAGTCAAGGACTATCTTGTTAGCGAATAAAATAAAAAAAGGCTTTTGTGTATATAAATCTTCAAGGTGTTCCTGAACATAAATCTTCTTTTATTTTCTAAACGCCATTCCCTGTGATCACCGAAATGTACAACGCTTACTTAAGACACCTAATGACGTAGTGCAGATTTAATGAAGATTTCACAAGAGTTCTTCCGCTGAAAGGTTTCAAGCCATAATTCCCGTCTTTTGTTCCCTTTGTCTCGCGGCACGGCAACTTAAAACGCCAACGTGGGCAATACTTGGCGATCTTTGTTAAAAACTTTTTTCTACTAAACGGGCATGCAAAACAATTTTGTGTGGACTTTTTTTTAAAACGCTTAATGATCGTTGCTCACAATGGATACTTTCTGAGGGTCTCGCGTTACTTTCAAAGTATACTTTAACTGTTCCTAAATCAATCAATTTATACCTAATATGAAAGGGGAAAAATTTTTCCATCCCTTTTCCATCCATAAAATTATTTAAGCACATTTAATGATAATTTCAATTATATACAATACAGATATTACACACGAAAGTTAATTGCCCAGCATTTATAACACTGCCACTTACAAAATGACTTCAGTTTAGTGAAAATATTGAAAATACCATAGGCTCATAGCCAAACATTAATATATATATAGCTACTCGTGCTGATTCACTGATTCACTCACTCACTCACTCACTGACTCATTGATCACCTCTCCTGTAAAATTTTGTATGGAAAAAAATTTTTTCACTCACGGTTTCGTTTAGAGGAGAAAAATTCATTCGGAGGAAAAATATGGAGAGAGCTGATGATTGAGGATTTCGGAGACGGGTGAGGAGCACCGGCCAGGATATCGAAGATAGGTGGGGGGTGTTCAAGCAAATGTCACTCGAAACTTCATCCAATTGGCAGAGAGCTGAAAAAAACTCCAAAATGGCGGATTCAAAATGGCGGCCATACAAATTTCATCGGTGTCTATCTCGGAGACTATAGAAGGTGGAAGAGTGGTTTCTTGGAAAAAGATGATCAGGACCCGAAGGTCTACTTGATGAATAGAAAAGAAATTCAAGATGGCGGAATTAATTTTTTTCCATACAAAATATATGCAAGACTTTATACGGTTCCTTTTCCCCTAATTCTAATGGTTTCGTATAGAGGACAAAAATTCATTTGGAGGAAAAATATGGAGAGAGCTGATGGTTGAGGATTTCGGAGACGGGTGAGGAGCACGGCCAGGGTATCGAAAATAGGTAAGGAGTGTTCAAACAAAAGTCACTCGAAACCTCATCCAATTGGCAGGAAGCTGAAAAAAAATTCAAAATGACGGATTCAAGATGGCAGCCATACAAATTTCGTGGGTGTCTATCTCGGAGACTATAAAAGATGGAAGATTGGTTTTTTAGAATAAGATGGTCAGTACTTGCAAGTCTACTTGATGAATAGAAAAATATTCAAGATGGCGGAATTTATTTTTTTCATACAAATTATATGCAAGACTTTGATACGGTTTCTTTTCCAAATTTCTGATGGATTCGTATAGAGGACAAAAATTCCTTCGGAGGAAAAATATGGAGGGATCTGATGATTGAGGATTTCGGAGACGGGTGAGGGGCACGGTCAGCGTATTGAAGATAGATGGGGGGTCTTCAAACAAAAGTCACTCAAAACCTCATCCAATTAGCAGTGAGCTGAAAAAATTACCGAAATGGCGGATTCAAGATGGCGACCATAGAAATTTAGTCGGTATCAGAAAACACGCGGTTCGCTTTAGCGAGCCGCGCACCCACGCGCCCTACTAGTCTAATATATAAAAGGAACCACAAACGATAAACCAGATAGAACGTTATTCTCAGCAATCACCTTATTTCAATAATAATAACTACCCACAGTACAGTACTACAATGTACCCTATTGTAATACGCAACAAACATGGAACTCAATATTTCCATATCCTAGACAAACCAGCAAATCAAGTCAAACCTCTCCGACCTCCAACCACCCTTTCTAGCCGTACGTCTCCACCAAGAAGACCCTAGCAAATCTCCTTTCTACCTCGCCTATGTCATCATCATACGAAATATGACATGAAGAATGATGATCTACTTTTTAACCCGGAAAAACAAAGAGTGGTTGAGGAGGTAAACGGTGCTAAGCTTGTAACTGTATGTTTGACCATACAGATTTTTTCTGTTGGCGGATTATAGTAAAATAATTAGAATTATTTTTTTTTGCAAAACAAAGAGTTCTGAGTAATTTTAAAAAAAACAAACTCTACACGGATGAAGTTAATGGCAAAAGCTAGTTTAAAAATAATAGTTTCTACACCAGTGACTTCCAGAAAAATAGAGCGCCTCGCTACCGCATTTGGTAAAGCATTTTTATCCAAAAGCGGAATGGAAAATTCAAAACGGTTGGCTATCCTTATTCTATTAAGTATATGTCTCTCTTTTCCCATAATCCTTATTGCGCTCTACGTTAAACGCTTCATTAAATTATGAGATTTGGATAATGATACGCAGTGGTATACAAAAAATTACAACGCTAATTCTACTAATTCTATCATAATAGAGGTTTTAAAAAACCCGACGGTTCAAGTGTTATTTAGTAGATAATTTTGCGCAGGTGTTTGCGTCAATTTTGACTCTATCGAATAGGTACTTCAATTTTATAATATCATAAAAACTTATGCGTCCCTTCGTAAGTCATATAAACTTTTGAAAATGTACTCATACAAGCAAACGCATTTTGTAATGCCGACGAAAGATCAAACACAGAAGGGCTAATTTTAAAATACGAATAACCTTCTACAAGCTACTTCTTTTCAACGACTTTTTAAAATTCGCATTAAAAAAAATTTTTTTTTTACTCAAATATGAATTTATTTTCGTGGATTTCTAAGTTTTTCTTTTGAGCATTAAACCAACTTTTCTTTGGTTTTATAACAAGACGTTCCCACTAAAATGAAGACGAATGGAGTATCGCCGAATAATGTTTAACCAACGTTTTGGAAAACCGTCGAAATATCAAATTTTTAGTCGCTTAGCTTACTTGAAGATGACATTCGCTGTTACAGAATAATATAATAATTTTGAAATAGACGTGATAATTGTGTTACGACATTTAATATTTCAATCTAGTTTTTATTTTTCCTTTATTTTAAATTTTGTATTTCTATATAGATCTGATAAGAAATGAGTTAGCATAATATTCAAGATTAAAAAGGTGGATGAAATCATTGCGGGAGTACCGCATGGCGCATGCGCGGAAGGTACGCCTGCGCACCACCACTTAACCTCAATCCAGACGTGTTTTTGAATGAAACTTCATTCGCAAGGCCCTGCCACCGCACTTTGCTTTCAGAACTCCTCGACTTATACGTTGTTTTATCGAATCCCGACTAACTCATTGCTTACGTTCTTAATAAAGATTAATTACTAGGGAAGAGAACAAATATATCTGGACTATGACTATGTGTAGTGTAATATGTATTTTACTCGCTTTATTTGAAACAAATGTAATCACACTTTTCCCAAAAACGTTTAACAAATGTATGCCTACGTAAATATGCTACATTAGTAGCATTCCAAAGGGTTTAAGGTGAACTTAAATTTCAGTGTGGGCTTAAATATTAATATTTTCTTAAAAATAGCTGAAGATGATATTTTCTTCAGTCAATTTTCATTATGAAAATACTTTTAGACTTTATTATGTTATCTCCCTTCTCTATAAAAACATCAACCGCTTGAAATGATGATGAAAGAATAAATCTTCTCGCTATTATATTAACAGAACAGTAACTGAACAAACGAATTGGCGGAATACAACCTCAAGTAACCTTTAAGCCTGAGAAATCGCCCACGACCAGACTTTTTACATTCACCATTTATTTATATAGTACTTTTGTGTAGGAAGGGGGTCAAATCGAGCGATTTTTATTACTTTTATTACTTTAACTTTAATATATGTTTAGCAATTTTCCTCAGTTACGTAGGGCATTCTTCTTTGTCTAAAGTTATTCAATGTTAACAATAAGTTCTAACAGTGGCAGTATGAGCATCAGTATCTACTGTTGTACTCTACTTCGCTAAGGGTATATACCCTTGTTTGGATCGGCCATTACAATAAATAACGGAAAAATTTTGCGAGGTGTGACTTGCGTGGGCTACCTGTACGACAAACAACTCGAAAAGTTATAATATAAACGTAAAAATTCTTTTTACAAAACCGACTTCAAACGCAGTAGGTACAAAGCATATCAATTGTGCCTATAAAATTTGAAGAGTTCCCTCGATTTCTCCAGGATCCCATCATCAGATCCTGACCTAACGACAATGGGACCACCTGGGAAGTATACCCTTTCAAACAAAAAAATAATTTTTCAAATCAGTCCAGGCGTCTTTGAGTAATCGGGGCACATAACTACATAAAAAAAAGATTCCGACGAATTGCGATCCTCCTCCTTTTTTGGAAGTCGGTTAAAAAGCGTTACTAAACAACTTGATTACTCGAATCACGTTGTTTAGTTATTATGGAAGGGTAGTTATAGAAAAATTTATAATTTACGACTACTGCCCGGCGACATCACCGGCATGGATTTAGGTTTTTGAAAAATCCTGAGAGTTATTTTTTTGGGGTAAAATGCCTATGTCACTTTTCAAGTCGATTCGTTGATGCGTGATTGAAGGACAAACCGACAAACACACTTTAGCATCTGATATTATCAGGACTGACCCGACTCTTTTTAGGATTGGTAGTACCACGGGCAATAAACGTTTTCAGCGTTGATATTGTAATGAAAACCACCTTTCCAGCAGTAATGCAACTTTAATCACCACGAGAATCACCGCCTTCAATAGTTACACAATTTTAATCACTCGTGAAACACTTTTAGTTACAACCTCTCTGCTTTCAATGCTCGAATAGAACTAACTTAAAAACTAGCGGAGGCTCGAACATCAAGATTCCGTTCTCATTTGTTCCAATCTTTTGTAGTCAAATGAGATCCTCTTTGGATATTTACTGTAGTTGTAAAATAAAATGTGATTTGACTCAAACGATAAATTATTTAAGTCAACTTACACACTCTTCATTTTAGAATCAGAACAAAATCTTAATAGAATTTAGAAATCATGACATTCGGCCATTCGACACTGTGCTGCCTCCTGGCGCACACAATCACAAGTTTTAATTTTAACTAAATCATGACATTCTTGCTTCATAAAGTACTTATAAAATAGAAATTCCAATATAAACAAAATTATAAAACACTGATATAACATTCTGCAGGAATATTATTTACATACAAAGAAAATTAATTAAAATTAATTAACAACGTAGAAAATAAATTGACATTTGTACTTAACTACTTTTAACTCAAAATCAAAAATCAAAATTTATTTATTTCCATGTATATATATATATTTATTGGTATGTATCCTTTAAATATAATATTATGTGTTTGCCATACCCTTACAGGATCTCATGTGTATATGTATCTACCTGTTACCTGTTAAAATTACATTTTTGCATATTATCACTAAATTGATATCACAATCTGCTTAAACTTAACAAACAATATTATTTACATACAAAGAATGATTTATTATTAGCACTAAATTGATATGACAATCTGCTTAAACAATATTATTTACACACAAAGATGATGATTTATTAATAACATAAATAACAGAAAATAAAATCACATTTTTACATATCGCTAATCGGATTTACTAACACTAGCATGCTAGCTATGTAAGAATCAATTTTTTTTTAAATATTTTTCTCCGATGTATTTTCTACTTGGCCAGATTTAGAATTTGAAAAAACAAGGGATTCTAATTTACAATCGTCATAATCGTGTCCTATCCGATTGCATTTTCTGCATTTAATAATGGGCTCAGTACATTTATAATAAGGATGACCATTTGAACGACAATTATAACATGTGATTGAACTAACTTTAGCATTGTTTGAATTTGAATCGGGATTACTAGAGCTTGGCCTTTGATTTACACGTTCATATGACTTATTAAGCAGTGATTGGGGTCTTTGAGATGCGAGAAAGTTAAGTAAATCTTCAGGCTCCGAACTATTTTGTGCCTGCGCTCCACTTCTAATCGAACGGTCACTAATACCGTGTATAATACAATCAATAGCTTTTCTACCACTAATTTCACATCTATTTAGTAATCCTAGCTTATCATAAAAATACTCACGAAGGCTTTCATCACTACGTGAAGTGCGATTTAACATTTCTTCTAAAAGTCTTCCATAATTTTCTTCACTAGGGAAAGCCTTCTTGAGCTTAACCTGCCACTCATTCCAAGTGTAGATAACTGTTGGCAATGCCTCAAACCACCTCTTCGCTAGACCCGCTAACTTTTGTAAAGAGAAGTGAACAATTTGTTTTTCGTCCCATCCATATATTACAGCACATTCGTTAACTTTTCGTAACCAACACTCGATAGTTTGAGTCCTATTTGACGGATCAAACTCCGGAATAACATTGTTGAGATTGTTATTCCAGGAATTTCTTGGGGAATCTTTTGAAACGTGCTTAACAAGCTTTAGAATATCCTTAGTAGAAAGTGAATTGGTACGCTTACGCAACTTCCTTGGTACAGCCTCTTCACTCGAGCTAGACGAGGCCAACCTTCTCCGCCTAGCCTTCGTTTTCTTAGATTTACGCCGACGACTTGGTGGGGTACTAGTTGGCGTAGCAGGCTCGTCATCGGACGTCATCGTCGCGCTTCACTGAAACATGTACATTACTTCCGACATAATCCATTCACTATCATACACATTTAAAATCGAGTTTCATAAACCTTAAAATATCTAAATTTAGATCTATTTATAATAAATGAACACGCTGGTATCATCAAGTATCAATATCGACTAGTATTTGGAAACAAAATTTTATAACCACTAAATAATATATGTATAAAATCTTTTAATTAAATAAATTTATGGGGCAATAAAATAAAGATATAGCTTTCCATTAAATTCGTCAATGCATATACTCGTAGCATAGTATTCATAACTCAGATCAAATTATCATTTATTGGTAATAATATTACGAAGCTCAAGTTACTAAGATATCCATAGAACAACTTTTTATCCGACGACTGATGACTCACTCAAAAACCAGTAGGAAACATACCCACTCAAAAATCCAGTAAAGTCACACAGTACGCCCCCTAACATTATCCGACGACTGGTGACTCACTCAAAAACCAGTAGGAAACATACCCACTCAAAAATCCAGTGAAGTCACACAGTACGCCCCCTAACATTATCCGACGACTGGTGACTCACTCAAAAACCAGTAGGAAACATACCCACTCAAAAATCCAGTGAAGTCACACAGTACGCCCCCTAACATTATCCGACGACTGGTGACTCACTCAAAAACCAGTAGGAAACATACCCACTCAAAAATCCAGTGAAGTCACACAGTACGCCCCCTAACATTATCCGACGACTGGTGACTCACTCAAAAACTAGTAGGAAACATACCCACTCAAAAATCCAGTGAAGTCACACAGTACGCCCACTAACATTATCCGACGACCAGCGACCCGCTCAAACATCCAGTGGGGCACATACCCACTCAAAAAAAATCCAGCAAAGTCGCATGGTACGCCCATTAAAAATAAATCCAATGAACAATCATAGTTCATTTATTGATCAAAGATATAAATTATCACACAAAAAATAAATATAAATAAATAATAATATTAATAATCCTTATCACTTGCTTGTAAATAATTTAACAATGAACACATTGAATATGTTCAAGTGTTGCTCAGTTAAACTAAAATCAATATAATCACGAGATTATAGTAGCAAAAATGAATACATCCCGTAATATCAAAATTATCCCCAATCAAGCAAACTATATGTCCTATGTGCAATAAATGTACGCTATGGTACGGCCAGAGAGTAGCCCTAGCCACGTACTCACACAATCTACACAGCACAACACATTATCAGAGAGCCGCCCTGATCTAATGTGTAGCGTTATGCAATTAGCAAATTAGAATTAGAATAGTAAATAAATGAAATATTAGTAAATGCTCATATGCCTCTTGAGAATTTTCTTAAAAGTGGGCGTTTTAACAATCTTGTCTAAATTAATTACAAGCAATTTAATTTATTTTATTAAATAGTCTACATACCTTTTTGGGTTCTTGTCACTTCTGATATGTAATGAAAACCACCTTTCCAGCAGTAATGCAACTTTAATCACCACGAGAATCACCGCCTTCAATAGTTACACAATTTTAATCACTCGTGAAACACTTTTAGTTACAACCTCTCTGCTTTCAATGCTCGAATAGAACTAACTTAAAAACTAGCGGAGGCTCGAACATCAAGATTCCGTTCTCATTTGTTCCAATCTTTTGTAGTCAAATGAGATCCTCTTTGGATATTTACTGTAGTTGTAAAATAAAATGTGATTTGACTCAAACGATAAATTATTTAAGTCAACTTACACACTCTTCATTTTAGAATCAGAACAAAATCTTAATAGAATTTAGAAATCATGACAATATCGCCATAATTAGGTATTTTACTAAATTTAGGGTTCCAACGGGACCCCATTACTAAGCATCCGCTGTCCGTCCGTCCATCTGTCCGTTCGTCTATCTGTCAGCGGGCTATATCTCATGGTCGTAATAGGTGGGCAGTTGAAATTTTCAGAGAATGTGTATTTCTGTTGCCGCTATAACAACAAATAATAACAATAAAAATAAATGATATATTAAAGGGGGCTCCCCTACTAGAAACGTGTGTTTTTGACGTTTTTTGGTACGGTTGCGTGTTTTTCCACTCTCACTGTGGAAAAACACGCAGCAGAAGAAAAGAAAGCCGGAAGCGCTATTCTTGAAACGGAATCCCAAGTCTTACATAATCTCCGTATTTTATAGATAGATTCGCTTAGATGCAGACACCAATTTTGGATTTTTTTAATATATGAATAGCGGGCAAACGAGCAGGCGGGTCACCTGATGTTAAGTGATTACCGCCGCCCATGAACACTTGTAGTACCAGAGGCACCACCAACGCGTTGCCGGCTTTTCAGCAATTTATTGGTCCGCCCCCCTTGAATAAACCCATATTGTAATTAAGTGGGAACACCGTCGAAGGGAGATGATTCCACAAATTGGTAGTACGTGGAAAACGAGATTATACCTTGTTGACACCAGCAAATGGTCCTTCTTAATGGGATTGCTTCGTAATAAGCACATTTTTGTTGCAAATAAACATAAAATTACCGCAAAATATGAATGACAGTGTATGGCTTTATATTTCACAACTTATGCATCGTATGTGTCTAGATACGTTATATTCGGTGAATTTAGATGATTTGAATTTTAAAAAAAAATATTTTATGTATTTCCAGTTTATATGAGGAAAAATAGCAATAAACGGTCGAAAAAATAAGTACGGTTAATAGAAGGGCCTCGATATTGGTCGAGACCCGAGGGTGTTAAAATGATATATCTTATGTTATGTGATCCTATCTCATACATTACCTGAAAGTATATCGTCTACGTAATGCAGGTAAGATTGATGAGGTAATTTGTTTAGTATGGCATGACAATCACCTCATTTTTTTTTCTCACTGTGACTACGAATAGTGTGGGTGGCCACAAATTCGTTAGTGTTATTACTGATGAATGATTACTTAAATTTTTTCGATTTTTCAGCCGAATTTTTGGATTTTCCCTATATTTTGTTTAACACCACTGTAATAGAGTGAACAAAATAAAAACATCATATTGAAATAGTTTTTGAGTTGAGGTTTTTTTGGAGTCTTTCATTTTCGGAGATAAAAAGTAGCCTTTGTGCTATTTCAGTCTATAATCTAACTCTGTGCCTTTCAGCCAAATCGGTTCAGTCGTTGCAGCGTGATTGAGTAACAAACATCCATACGTCCAAACTTTCGCATTTATCATATTAATAATAGGATTAAAACTTCACTTTTGTTTAGAAAGAGAAACTGCTGAGTTCATTGCTAGCTTTTCTCAGCAGACCCTGTTTCACAAACTGGCGGTTGGCCTACAGAAAATAAATATTTTTAAATTTTGAAAATAGAAAAATGAAATATGTATATCATTTTCCCATAATCGCCATTCAGCATTTACACTAAATTGTTATTTATCTAATAGAAAAATTGACGTTGTGTAGTGATACAGAACCATTTGTGCACACGTCCGATTCTTACTTGGCAGGTTTTTATTTTCTTAAATACCTAATATTTATATCAATTCCTTATGTAATTCGAAATTCTTTAAGAAACTTAAAGAAAGCGAAGCACAACATAGTATTCCTATTACCTAATTTAAAAGAAGACCACATGAGGAAACTATTTTCATCTAAAATCAACCAATAAACACACGAGATAGGGTGTTAGCTACGAACTATCCGACACAAACAAACAAAAGAGCGAGTTAACGGGCTAGCAAACGGTTGAAAGCTTTCTAGTGCCTCGAATGCAGCCTGTAGGTGATCTGCTTGAATAGGAAATGGCTAGTGACACGCTACACGGACAGGGTGTCAACGAACTGGCTACTGCTTGTGTTTACCTTCTATGTAAAGTATACCTTCTAGGTTTTACATTTTTAACCCCCGACGGAAAAAGTGTATCTGTATCTGTACTCGTATATTTGTCCGACCGATTTTTATGCGGTTTTTCTGTGTAAAAGCAAACGTAATCGAGGTGGATCTTAGTTATAACTTATGAATATCTGCTCAGTCGTTCGATGATGATCAGCTCATTTCAGATTTCAGCTGAGTAGGTATGTTATTTAAAATTTTGCACTTTAGAATAGTTTCTAAGAGAATCGCATCTATAAGCAATAGGATTTGTAGTTGTAGGTACATACGTGTCTAGAAAATTAAATTACTTTAAACTTTGTTATTTATGAAGTTCCTTATATAACATTACACGCTACACGTTACCATTACGTTACGTTATAGGATAACGTGTGGTTTAATTATTATAACAAGTTCTTCTTGAATAGAACGCCTAGAAAGCCTCCCATTTGGAAAGATTTGAACCCAAGCGACCTCACAGTGAGCAGAGAGGAAACAAAATTCCCAACTACAGGCTATAATTAAGCGCCATGTGTCAGCGAAACTTGACGACATTTCTTTCTCTTGTTATATTAAGTTTTTCCTCCTAAAACTAAGCTAAGTTTTTCGTTAAATATCCATAGGAGCTAGTGTCCCACAAATAACAACAAAATATTTTTGCAATGCATGTAATGGCATTTTTTTGCCACAAATCCATTCACTATAGGTTACGTATCAAAATCAACATAATTTAATATCTATTTAATCAGTATAATGACATTATTCATTCTATCCATCCCCAATCTGCGCCACGTTTTTTTGAAAACCTTTCATTTAAAATTACTTTAAAAAAATAAGCTCAACTTTCTCTACGACAGCCAACAAAATTATTTATTCTTAATCAATAGGTACTGGAAGACCTTATACAGTTGCCCAATTCGTCTCACCGAGGTACATCAGAAATACAATTTTCTGCTTCAAATGCACCAAACTTTCCGATCGGACCTCTGAGCCTCCCTCGAACGTCTCAATATTTGCCAAAACTGTTAAATATCAAGTTGCTAAAAAGAAGTGATCGCTCAAACAATATTGGCCAATGAGCATCCAGCTTAAGGACCGCGCTGCAGTCATACATCTAGAGCGTGAAAACCCCGAAATGTGATTTTTATTTATGCCAGTATAGTTCCCTCGCATTATACCAAATGTTTTCACCTGTCATTGGCAGTAGTTGTCATTTATTAAATTGCGCCCGGTCCGATCCCTAGTTCTTTATGTTCTTTGCTATATGTAGATTGTATGTGGGGTATGTGGTTACGAGTATCAATTTGTTATCCAAACTATTCGCACGAAACACTTGTTAAACGTTTCGGAACAAGTGTGAAACGCCCTTCCGGCTTCCGTATTCTCTGCTACTAATAACTTGAATAGGCAACTTCTAAGCAAGAGCGCATTAATCAAGACATCGTCATGTCTTTTCATAAGCAAAGGTATAACTTATTTATTGGCACCTTAGGCACCTTCTTGCTGCCTATTTACTATTTACTAATTTCACTGTTTTATTTTTATGTACTACCTACTTATATGTCCAAAAACGGTATATTTTAGGTTTTAAAGGCTTTGAGGAACTGTGAGATTTCCTTAGAACGTACTTTATTGGAACGTGGGTGAGTCCAATTATTCTTTCTTATACCTATCACATGCTCTATCCATCTTTTTGATTACGGCCTCTTTTATACTCGACAGTATTATACCAATGTACGAGGGTACCACTTTGAACTTCCATCTTGAATTCCATTGAATGAAAACGTTGAAAAATTGTTTTGTTTGTTTCACAAATATGAATTCGTTATTGGGTCACGCTAGAAGCATTAAGATTCAGACAAGTGTTTACATTGCTTTGGCTATAAATCATATAAATTGAAAACAGTATTTTACTGAATAAGAATAAAAAGGCTCTAGAAATTTCAAACCGAACAGCGATGAAAAAATGAATTACATACGATTGGTACAATAGTAAATACGACCCTATAAAGAATTCCTTGGTCAAGTCATGCCGAAGATTCAGCAGGGTAAGAATCGAAGTGGATCATTTAGACTCATTTCTTGTAAATGTAGGATTTGATAGGATGAAATCGTTTCTTGTCTACTTTTGAATATTGTGCAAAACAAATGTGTGGTAGATTTTTTTTTAAATATTTTTAGGGTGCAGGCCGGTCACCTGATGTTAAGTGATTACCGCCGCCCATGAACATTTGTAGCACCTGAGGCACCACAAATGTGTTGCCGGCTTTTCAGGAATTTGTTGGTCCGCCCCTTGAATAATCCCATGCTGTAATTTAGTGGGAACACTATCGCAGGAAGTTGGTTCCACAGTTTCAAAGTACGTGGAAAAAAATATCTGGCACAATGGATGGTCGAAGTGCTCAAGGCACCCAGATGGTGAGGAAAGTTGGGAATGAGAGCACCACACTCTATAAAACAATCCAAGTCCCAGGATAGTTATTTGGACGCAGTAAATCCGGTGAGTAGTGAAGAGCGTGACACAAGCGGATAGAGACTATTGCAGCCAAGAAAAAACCAAATACCTACATGCTGATTGTGAGGATCGATACATACCATTGGAGAAAGATATTAAAATTGGCACGAACACCTTTGCTACAGTTAAGTAGGTATTTCATAATATCTCAGCTCCTTCATTACATCGGACAAATTTACTATATCTCACTAGAAATTCTGAAAAATTACCTGTCCCATTAAATAAATAGGTATTATTTTTGTATGCTGGAAGAGTACGAGGGGGTAGATAGGGATGTGGTAACCAAAATTAAGAGATGCGTATTAAGCCGCATCTTTTAATTTTGGGTAACTCAGCAAAGAAAAGCTTCTCTATTTTCACATAGAGAAGAAAGCTTTAGAGCTTTCTTCTCTGTGTAAATGCTTTTCTCTAACTTTCTTCTTCTTTTTCTTCTCTATTCAAAAATAGAGAAGCTATTCGCGTAATGACCGCCAAACCATAATTTAAGGGAACCACAAGATGATAATGAGAGTATTACCACCGATCCAAGATCGGCGTCACGGCACATTAAGGGACTCCTCTATAAAGCCATCCTTAAGAGTACCCGCAGACTTACAATTTCAAGATGGGCAACTAAATCGCAGAGTAGGTATACCTACTGTAGGCATAGTGACTTAGTTGGATAAAATGTGCGGGCTATCATAAGTTACTATGCCTATTTAGTATACTCTGCAATTTAGTTGTCCAACTTGAAATTGTAAGTCTTCGGGTACTCTAAGCCAATATTGCAATATATGCATAATATGAACGGTGATAGCCTGCCTTGTTGCTAAGACTTCGGTTTATTATTCGGGGTGTCCGAAGGTAGATCCAGGGCATACATATCGGCTTGTCCGAGTTATGACGTGTATTTTAAGACATTAAATATTAACCTTTAACGATCAAGGAAACGAGGAAGCAAATACATCGTGAGGGAAACCTGTATACTTGTCAGTTCTCAATAATGTTTTCAAAGGTGTGTGACATCTGCCAATTCGGACTTGTCCAACGTGATGGCCTATATGGCCTTAACCCTTTTCATTCGAGAAGGAGTTTTCAATCGGAAAGCGTTGAGACGGATATTCGGGCCTATTTAGGAAAATTTGTTTACACGCATTCTTTACAATCACCAGCGTCACGAACTTTTCGAAAAACCGAATGTTTTCAAAACCAACAAACTTCAGAGAATGCTTGCGGGGCAGGCACGTGCAACGCGTGGACGGTACAAGAGCCCTAAAAAGGTATCTGGAGAGCAAAAAGGACTGACGTAGAGACCGAAGAGATCCCGATGTATTGATGGAGTAGAAAGGATCATGAAGGTTTTATGGGTTCGGAGCTGGAAAGAGCTTCTGACTGCATTCGCTAGAGAAATATGCTTGATGCAAGGCAAGGCCTACCAAGGCCTGTAGAAGTTTGATGATGATGAGGATTTATAGATGGATAGGCCGACAGGATACCGCTCACTAGTTCTACAAATAGAGTAGGTGTATCACAACGGTTGGGAAATCGGCAAGCCTATTCACGTAAACTAACAGCTCTCTCACTGCTGATGCACAGCTGCAGCGTGAATATCGCAAATTCAACCATTGCGACTGTAGCAATGTCATAGTATGTAATATAATATGTATATGAAAGTTGTGATAACTTTCATGCTAAAGGGGATTGTCTGTATTCTCAACAAGCTATATTCTCAATAGTTTATTTGTTGGACTCTTACTAAGGTACTCTTAATAATGTAATGTGGCTCCTGAAAATATATCAAAATAGGGTAGATATTGCCAGGATATTAACGAATATAGTGAAGTTGTAAGAGGTTCTGCATATACTAATACCTACTAGAAATAGTAAGTACATAATAATGTAATATAGCTTCGGTTAAATAATTATTATTAGATACATCTAGCAATACGGTAGATAGATATAGGTTAATGTTTAATGGAGGGCGATGAGACATCGAAGACCTATTAGGTAGCTATCGATAGAATAATCTTGATTCTTCGATGGATAACAGATTGACGAGATAGGTTTTTTTACTCATAATGTTAACTTTTGTGGAATAATGTATAGGTACCATAGATCACTACAGTACCTAACTAACCTAAGTGGATCGATACACGTATATGATCAACAAACCAGACACAGGTTACGTCGTGTATCACACGAAACAATTTGTACACTCATAATCGTAGACAGCTACGATTGTTCAATTGCACCGCCATGTTGGTACTTAAAGCCCAGTGCGAACATGAGCGAAGAATGATCAAAAATATTTCGAGTAGATTAGATTACATTGACGTAATGCAGGTTAGGCTAATGATGATTCACCCATTCCGCCAGCTTGATGAAAACATAACAGAGTTACATGCACTGCGGCGGATCACTCACCTGGCACTCGTGACACGTGTGTACGGAGTAGGACTGGTCGCAGTCGTAGCGTTGGAGGATGAAGGCGAAGTCGCAGTGCACGCGCGCGACCATCGCGTCGAGGGCGAGCAGGTCGTGCAGCGTGCGCTCGCAGCGCTCCCCGCCGGCCAGCACGTCGGCGCGCGCGCCGCGGTCCAGCGCGGAGGCGGGCGAGCGCTCGCAGCAGGCGCGCAGCCGCAGCTCGGCCAGACGGCGCGCTCGCGCTCCCGCCCCCAGCGCGCACAGCGGCCGCACGTCGCGCCCCGCCAGCGTCTCGGCGCCGCCGCCGCTGCACGCGTGCCGCTCGCCCTCGCCGCACGCGGCGCCCGCGCCCTCCTCCTCCAGGTCGCACGCGCTCAGCCAGGGGTTGAGGCGCGCGAGCGGACTCACGGCCAGGCCCGCGGCCGCCATCAGCAGCAGCAGCAGCAGCGGCGGCGCTCGCATGGCGGGGGCGGCGCCGCTAGCGGGGGCCGGCCCGCCGGGCGCGGCGCTGCCTCATACCGCATCGCGCATGGCGACCTACTCGCGCGGCCCGGGCCGCGGGGCCGCCGCGCGGGGTGGGCGCGCCGCCATGTCGCTCGCTCGCCGCTCGACTGACTCCCCCCGGGCGCGCATCGATCGCCCCGCGCCCCGCGCCCGCTGCGCGCGCCCCTACGGCCTCCGCCGCCGTTATGTAACCTGCGCGCGCAGCCCCGGCCCCGACCGCCCGCCGCCCTGCGCGTGCCCGCCCGCCCTCTAGCGGCGCCTGGTGCTGACAAGCCGCCCGCCCTAGCATCCTGCTAGCCCGAGACAACAGAACCGTTTCATAACGAGTTTTCTACCTAAGTGGGATAATAGATGGCGTTTAAAGATATCACTCGTACTTGGCGCCATTTATGAAACACTTGATAGATTAACGAAATCAAAGTTTCAAACTGATTAAATGCTCTAATAGTTTGAAACTGATTAAACAGTTTCAGTTGACTTGAGCATTTACCTAACCCTCAAAATACTCGAATCTTGTTGAACATACAGCAAGAGCGACTACTACACCATTTAATATGATTTTCTATAGATTCTGTATAATTTTAATGAGAAAATGGAACGACACAAAAAATTGTGGAAATTAATACATACATATGTACATAAATACATTATGCATACATACATACATAAACTGATAAAAACATTACCCTCCTTTGCGTGCCGTAGTCGGGTAAAAAAATGGGAAAACCCCAAGAAAAGAAAACCAGAAGAGTCTAAAATCAAAATTGGTAATTTTGAATATGAATCTCCACTACGGATTACTTTTAATAGATGGCGGAAGCAAAGCCGAGGGTAAGACCTAGTCCTACTACTATTATAAAGTTCGTATGTGTGTGTGAGTGTGTGTATGTTTGTTACTCCTTCACACCACAACGAATGAACCGATTTTGTTGAAATTTGGGTTGGAGATAGCTTACACCTAGGATTAACACATAGACCACATTTTATTCCGGAAAATTAAAGAGCTCCCGCGGGAATATTAAAAAAATCCACGCGGGCGAAGTCGCGGGCATCATCTAATTAGTCATAAATAAAAACTGGCTACCATTAGAAAAAAGTTTATGAAAATCAGTAATTTTTTGAGATTATTACCAGAGATTCTGTGGGGTGACTTTTTCTATAATATAATTTATCGATGAATATAAATAATAGCTATATTGCTTTGATACAAATAAATACAACTTCAATATGGCTAATATACTTGATTAAAAAAAAAAAAGTATTCCTGCATGCAATTCTTGTAAGGCCTATGATAGTTGCATTAAACTTATTATATACTTACCTAATATACCTACAATAAGTACCACACAGTTTGCAGATTGCAATGTGTGGTCCTATAATGATATAATTTATATGCTACCCATGGTTTAACCAGCACTTTGAAATATATAATATTGCAGTGCTATTTTGATAACAATCAAAACGGATTTGGTACTGCAATTCGCTAACAATTGAAGCCGTGTCAACGGAGTCACCCGCAACTCTGGCGCTGCGATGTGCAAAAATGGAAGACGTATTAAATTAAGGCATGTAATTAAACGAGCTTCTATTTAATACCATTATTGGCTTCTAAATTACTAAGTCAGCTTCAACTAGTGAGCCTCTAAAAAATATAATTTTAGCATCTATATTTATAACTTAGCTACAAACCGTGAACTCCTAAAATACTTAAATATTAGCATCAAATAATACACCAAATCTTCAACCACATTTTTTTTTTTTTTTTTGTGAGAAATTGAAATAAAAAAATGTTTCTAACTAAATAAAAAAACGTTTTTTTTTTGATAAAATGAAATTTAAAAAATGATTGTTTTTAAATTTAACTCAAGATAAATACCTACACATAACATTATAACATTTTTGAAAAAAAAATCAAATTTTTTTCAACTTTTTTTTTAGTTTTAGGTAGGTTTACGATCCCAACAGAACCTAAGTGCCCGGCCTTCGGCCGGGCACCTGAATATTCATGTATAACCCTAACCTAACCTAACTTTAGTTTAAAGAAAAAATTATACAAAAATAATTGCAATATTAACACACTAACAACAGGACAACAAAAAAACAAATGCATGTTTTGAATGGCGCTCTCTGATTGGTGCAAATAGCCATAACCAACGAGATCGTGCAAATTGCCAGTCGCATCCGTCTCACTCGCACCAACGAAATCGTGCAAATGGCCAGTCGTATCCATCTCACTCGCACCAAATCGTGCAGTGGCAGTGGACAATAATAAAAATAGTGGCTCTTTATTTGATGCTTTCTTTGGAATATTTTGTGGCCATTGTGAAGAAGCCGAGTTAGTATATTAGAAGCTTCATCATTTTCCCGTTGCTGAGTTATTAAATTAGAAGCTAGGTTTTGATGCCAAAAAATAAATTTTGCTGGTCGACTTATTATATTCCTTAAATTAACTTATCCTACCATCACTAACGTCAATTGCCTATTGTTACTAATCGTCACCAAATTGAGTACCATACCCAGTAGCGTGCATACAGGCAATGGCGTATATACCTAGGCTTTTTATAATTTGTACAATGCATATACCATAAACATACCTACCCTTAAGTTTTTTATAACTCGTACTGGAGATGTTTCCCATTTTATATCATATGCCTGCTCTGTTGTACTTCCATTGCATCCACTGACTATACCTACTCTACAACCAGAGGCGGCTCTAGCCTATGCAGCGCCCGTGTGCAATCTATATCTTGACGCCCTCTAGTAGACACGCGGCCAAAATGGAATACTTACAATACAAGAATACCTTTTGACTTACAGTTATATTTTCACCAGTGAAAGGAAATTCAGGTGCAAAAAATGGTGCAATTTTAAATGATGTCGGGAAGCAAGCAAGCGCGGCTCGGCGCGGCGCCCCCTATAACCCTGCGCCCGTGTGCGTTGCACACCCTGCACCATAGATAAAGCCGGCACTGTCTACAACATTTTAAACTGTCGAATAGTAAAGGTACAGTTTTTTTGTAAGAAAACGACTGCAACGCTTGTCGTTTTCATACAAAATTTCTTGCTTGGCGTTAACGTTACCTTTACTATTCGAAAGTTGAAAATGTTTGTGCTTAGGCTACTGGTGTCCGATATCGAATTGAAGACCGTAATGTGAGTAACTATAATGGTCAAATTGGAGTTACACTATAATACCTACCTTCTACACGAAAAGAAAGATGATCTCTTTTTAACCGACTTCCAAAAAGGAGGAGGTTATCAATTCGGCCGGTATATTTTTTTTTTTTTATAAAAATATTAGCCAACCTGAAGTTGACTAATATCCTCCTATCCCCTCCAAATAAGCAGAAAGCATGTATTAGGAGTGGGTACGACAATAGTGCAACGAGTGGGATTCGAACTTGCGACCTTACAGTTTTCAGTCCGGACCTTTAACCGTTGAGCTATTGAGGCTTACTCAATAGTTCAACGGTTAAGTCTCTATCGATCTGATGATAATTTTATCACTTATAAGAAGACTATCTTTTATCATTTATAATAAAAGATATTATTATAAGTATCTCTAAGCTCCTGCCATCTATTCAAAATAGTCCGAAGTGGTGATTCCTATACAAAATTAACAATTTTGATATTTTCGATTTTTGTTGTTGTTCAGTTGTTCTTTTAGAGATTTTCCTATTTTTTTTTTTTTGTTTTAAACCACCCTTTATTCGAACGAACAAAACAAAAAAACCTACCTAAATACGATTATCTTATTTAAAAATTATTTATTTTTCACGTTACAAGCCTTAAAACGTTTTGTAAATCGAATATACTTGCACGTGACTTGCACCTTATTCATAACTCAAAATTAGATTTTTTCACTTAACGCCTTTTAGTAATCGGACGGCAGTATAATATTATAGTTTGTGGTTAATTATGGTGACGCAGGCGCATATCGTATATCCCTTTCTCTCGTGATGCGGTGTCTTTTTTAACCGACTTCCATTTTTGGAACGAGGAGGTTATCAATTCGGCCGGTATCTTTTTTTTTTTTTTTTTTTTTTTTTTCTATGTATGCCCGCCGATTACTCCGAGGTTTCTGAACCGATTCACGAGATTTTTTTTTTAATCGACAGAAGAAACTCACGAAATGGTCCCATAAAAATTTTTACCTTCAACTCCTCAAGCCTGATGCTGCAGGGGTATTTCCCCCCTAAATTATGGGACTTTAGGAACCATCGTTTACGAATTGGTATGCTTGGTCTAAGCATATACTAAATCATAGAGCTCCAGGTCCTACTCTTCAATCCTGATGCTGCAGGGTACTGCCCACCTGAATTATAGGGATGTAGGAACTGCTAATCATGAATTGTTATTGTATGTAATAAGCATATACTACACCATCGAGGTCTAGGTTCTAGTTCCTCAATCCTGATGCTGCAGGGTACTGCCCACCTAAATTGTAGAGATTTAGGAACTGCTAATCATGAATTGTTATTGTATGTAATAAGCATATACTACTTCATCGAGGTCTAGGTTCTAACTCCTCAATCCTGATGCTGGTGGGTACTGCCCACTTAAACTGTGAGGATTTAGGAACTTTCGCTTGCGAACTGATATTGTTAGTATCAAGCATATTCTACATCGTGGAATTCAAGGTCCTCGCTCTTCAATACTGATGCTGCAGGGGTACTGCCAACCTAAACTGTGAGGATTTAGGAACTGTTTGTGTATTGTTAATAAGTACTGTAGGTACCAAGTGTAGAAGTACATTAGTACCGTAGCGTTGGAGGGAGGGGAGAAAGAGAGCAGGAACAAGCTACACTAAAAAGCTTAAAATAAAAATTCTTTTCAAAAAACCGACTTCAAACGCCACTACAAAGTATAAAAATAATTTTATTTTGTACACGTTTGTTGAAGTCGGGCGGGCTTAACTAGAAACGATGAAATCGATGCGCGACGCTTATCTTATGGTGACATATAAAAGACACGCTTATTGAAACCGGGCGAGCATCGCGTATCGGATTCACCGTTTCTATTTAAGCCCGCCCGACTTCAACAAACGTGTACAAAATAAAATTATTTTTATACTTTGTAGTGGCGTTTGAAGTCGGTTTTTTGAAAAGAATTTTTATCTCGCTCGCCTTGTGATGAAACCCGCGCGGCTCGGAGTGCATTGGCATTCACTCGCGCTGTACAATTCTCACGTCATCAAGTAAACAAGTTTTCCACACACGGAACACGGAGACTAGTCGTGTTAACATTTTATTGCAAAAAGTTAATAAAAGTGAAAAAGTTTTCGGAAAATCCGAACAAATTCCAGCCTGCTTCCATTGATTGAAACTTCTTATATTTCGCGAATTGGCATGATTCGCGTACCAGCTTTGAAATATTAAGAAATCAGTGCAAAGGTTAAATTTCATCATAATGGACGCTACCAGTAAGTTAAGTTTTTTTTTTAATGAATTAAAGTAAGATTAAAATTTTCTCTTAAATTCGGATCAATTATTTTGTGTAACATTTCATATTATGAGCACACATTCACCGTAATAATGAGTGTTTGTGTTTATAATAATTGAAAGGTGTTTTTTATAGTAAAAACTCTGTTAGTAGTTAGGTAATTAGATTGGATCGAAGAACATTATGTTCCTTATAATTACGCCACAGTAGGTAGGTATAGACCTACATAATAACGGCTTACGTTGGTTTGCCATTTTCTTTTTCTTGTTAGATTGCGATAAAACAACAACAGATGTTTACGTAAATGTTGTTCGTGCTCTACTTGCAATTTTATAATTGGGAATGTCAAAAAATAAGCTTAAGTTATGAAGTATTATGAGTTGTAGGTATGATAGCCAAACGAATGTCTTATACATATAAATAGATAGATAGAAAATTCTTTATTGCTACACACAAGATATGATGTTACAATTGAATCTTATAGTTAACTAGCTTTTGCTCGCGGCTTTGCTCACGTTAAGTTCGATTTTTCAAACCCCTATTATACCCCCTTAGGGGTTGAATTTTCAAAAATCCTTCCTTAGTGTGCGCCTACGTCATAAAAGGAACCAACTGTACAAATTTCAAATTTCTAACTTCAGTAGTTTAGGCTGTGCGTTGATATCTCAGTCAGTCAGTCAGTCAGTCAGGACTTTGAATTTTATATATACAGGGTGTCCCACGGCGATGCCACATTGAGGGGAAGTACCTTAAATATTGGAGATGGAACATTTTACTGAAAGAAGACTTCATTTTAATTTAAAAAACAATTTAAACTGCATTCATAGATTTTTAAATAATTGCCTGGTTGAACCGGGACTCGAACCCGCTATACGAGAAAAAAAATTAATCTGTATCTTTATCATACCGATCGGAAGGCTTCATCATAAGGATTATTTTTTGTTAAATAACATAGCATGAGAAATAAAAGGAAGACCATGAATTTTAGCCTTTGATGTAAAATTTTGTTCAGAAAAATGAAAAGCTAACATTGGCGTATCGACATACAACTGACATGAACTATTACTAATGAGTACCCACTTGAGAAGTACGCATCATTTCCCGATCCTTACTATCCTTACTAAACCTTACTTATATTACCTATAAATGCGAAAGTGTGTTTGTTTGTTGATTTATTGGTTTGGAGCTACGAATTGCATACTCATAATTTTCATTTTTCTGAACAAAATTTTACATCAAAGGCTAAAATTCATGGTCTTCCTTTTATTTCTCATGCTATGTTATTTAACAAAAAATAATCCTTATAATGAAGCCTTCCGATCGGTATGATAAAGATACAGATTAATTTTTTTTTCTCGTATAGCGGGTTCGAGTCCCGGTTCAACCAGGAAAATATTTAAAAATCTATGAATGCAGTTTAAATTGTTTTTTAAATTAAAATGAAGTCTTCTTTCAGTAAAATGTTCCATCTACAATATTTAAGGTACTTCCCCTCCATGTGGCATAGCCGTGGGACACCCTGTATATAGATTAATGTACGGTGCGCAAAGGCGGTCTTACAGCTTTAAGCGATCTCCTCCAGAAAGCCTTAAAATTACATTATTACTATCTCATATTTATATATTTCATATTAACGGACGCAAGTGCCTTATACATAATATATTTTTTGCCAATTATTTTCCTGTAAATAAAAATGCCTTCTAAGAAATCCATACTAAGAAGAGGTAAGAAAAGATATTGAGAAAAATTCAAATCTATTCCAAGAGCCTTCAGTGAACTTACAACAAAAAGGGGCAATAATGAGAATTTATAAGAAAACCCGACTTTAATATGCTGATATAAAGAATAACTGAAAAGGGGAAAAGTGTCCATGTCTTGAAAGTTACAGAACTGATGAAAACTTTAATGTGCCCTAAGTTGAAGTAAATGTAAGCAAATAAAAAAGAATGATCACATCCCAATTAACAGTTTCCAAGAAATGCGTGGACAAACAACGCCTATTTTCGAATATTTTTTTTAGTCTAATAGAAAAAATGTTTTTAACTTTTAATAAATTTTTTACTACCGCTTTTTCTGTCTCGACACGCGACATTGAATAAACTCCTTCTCACACAGGTACATATATGTATTTCATATCACAGTCAGGTTTAATGAAACCCCTTAAGTATGTAACATTTTAAACATAGACATCGTATAAAATATGATTATATATTACTAAAAAATCTTGAAGAGGATCGAGGATTTTGCATTATTATTAACATTTGAAAGAAATAAAAGTTGACGTTTTATCATTATCAAATTACCTACCTTTCGTTTTAATCGAGGTCTTATAGTTGAGTAAACTTCCATAAAGTAAATTTAAACATTCCAGTGCGTCCTTGGTAAAATAGTAGACAGGTATGTTGAGCAACATACGCATATAAGCTAGATTAAAAGGATTATATCTGCTTGTAATTACTCGTATATTTATTGGTACCACGAGGCAAATTTAAAAACCGAAGACGAACACAGACGAAATTGCGGGCATAATACTTATTTGTGGATTTGGATCTTTCTGTATAGCAAATTAAATTTGATGACAACGAAAGAATTCGCTCGATTGTTTATAAAAGTATCACGGAGCGTATGACTGCAGTGAATCATTTGTTGTTTTCCTCTTTTATGATTAGGTAGTACCAATGATTTATGCCTAGCTTTAACTCATCAGAGTTAAATGAGTTTTTAAAAATCCCGCGGGAACCTTTTGTTTTTCTGGGAAAAAAAGCCATTGTCCACGCACTTTCTAGGTCTGTGCAAAAAACTAACTCAATCCATTTCTCCGTTGTTGCGTGATTGAAGCACAAATCAACAAACAATCAATTTTGTGTTTATAATTTTAATATGAATTTGATCCAATATTTACTTAATATTTAGGTACTATCCTTAGTATTCCTTAGCTTTAATCACGTTGTACGTCTACGTCATGGATAAGTTGGATAACTCGTTTAATGTAATGACTTCTAAAAAAAAAATACGCGACGAATAGAGAACCTCCTATTTTTCGTCGGTTAATAATTTTGTTTTATGATTAGGCCTAGGCCGAATTTTTTCGCCTCAACCATAAAGTAATTATTAAGTACACCAACAAAATAGTTTATTGTGTATAATATACAACATAATAATGTGAACTTTAACTTTGGTATCGACTTGAAAATATATTATTATATGTAAAATTCAACAAAATTAACGAGTGGCGTTGGCGTACCTATTTAAATATATCAACATACTCGTACCACTATGCGATAAAAGCAATTTCCCGATAATCTCTGGGTATATGTTTTGTGGCAATCCGTTTACCTGTTTTATATAATTTTTAACCGACTTCCAAAAAAGAGGGGTTTACTCGTTCTCGTTTTCTCGGGTAATTCTGTCGGTATTATTTTTTTTCGTCTTTTTTACTATATGCAGTCTTCATACTATTACCTATATCTTTTAACGCTCTCTACAACACCCGACCCGAACCGAATAAATCATTGCCAAAATAAAATAATTAAGACGTTTTTACGCTTTCCGTTTTCGTAAACCTTGGCTTAGATATACCCCGAAACAGTTGAAGTTTTAAAGTAGGTAATGTTTCGTAATAGCCACGCATGATTATAATGAACTGAGGAAAATTGTATAAAATAGTTATAATTTCCATTATTTATAGTAGCAAGAATTCAGCCAATAGGTATTTCAATAACATTAATTAGGAAATGGATCTAAACCGCAGACCTAATATAACAAGTTAAACAGAATAGATAATATTGCTTATAATATTATTCAATGATCAGAATTGAACCTAATAGATACCTTACACGGTAGCTAATTATTATTAATAATTAATAGTCGTATAATTATAATAATATATATCCTAAAATATCTTTTTAAGTAGGTAAAAATTGGTGGGTACTGCCATTCAAATTATATTTAAAATTATACATAATATTTATGTATGTAAGTGTAGGTACCGATTAAACGTACGTACGTACCTATATTACAAAAACAGATAAGCTAACACATAATATTGCTCCATTTCAATCCGCCTGTGACAACCATAATAAAATACGAGTACATAGTTAGATATTATAAAGACACGACTTAACCTCTATTCGATTGGTTATTCATTTAGCGTGACGCACTGCTGCAGATGTAGCGTATAATAATATTATGTATGGAAATATACATATAATATATATTATCGTTATATAATCAAACAAAATGTTGTTAGGTATTGGAATTTATATTGATTCTTAAATAATTAAATTATTATAATATTTATTAATTAAATTTATTTATTTCTATTTTATTTATTACTTTATAACGTTACGATAACATATTCTGTAACATAAGTTATATGTATTTTGCTATAATTTATTAGATGTTATGAACGCTCGGTTGAAAACTTTCTAACATGTTGTATAAACATTGTATAGTTATCTATTATCTTCTGGAAACAATACCGATAAATTAAAACCTTTTGTAAATACTAAAGTTATAATTCGCTATCAAGTCAGTGCTTTGAATCAACATCGGACAGGATTGACCTCATCACAGAATTTATCTTATTGACAATAAATAAGTAGTAATGATTTTGTGTTTGTATTTGTACTTAGCATGCTTTGAACAAGCTATGAGTATTCTATATTGATAAACGATCTTCGTACGATTTTATTTAGTAACTAGCTGATTCCCGCAACTTCGTCCGCGTGGAAAAAGTTTAGTGTGACTTGCTACTATCCGTAAGAAGTTATGTGCTCTATCTCCGATAATATTTAGTAGTTCTTCACCAAAATTGGACAAAACATTTCGAATAGTACACAATTTATAATAAAAAAGAATTATCAAATTCGGTTTAGATTTGATGAAGTTATGGAGCAAAATCAACAAAAACTTTCATCCCCTATCCCGGATAAAACTTATTGTTTATCAGGATAAAAAGTGTTCTATATATTGACACGGAGTATCAGCTACCACTTTATCCTTTAGGTATGTCATCTCTTGTATCAAAATTTTTAGTTTTTTTTCGAGAACTCCAAGTATTACAGACATAAAAAAGTACTTTTTCTAAAAACATTTGTTTTTCATCTAAATCAAGCCTGCTAATATAATACACTATAGATAGATTTGTATATTCATTAGCTATGTTTATCATAAAAGCTGATATATTTTTCTTATAAAAGTGTTAAGTCCATTTTTAGAAAACATGTTTCTCCTGAAAAAAACAAGTGAAGTATGCTGTGATTATTAATGTAGGTAATTTTATTTTATTTTCAGTGGAAAACAAAATGGGTCTACCACCACCATACGAACAAATGCCACCTAACCCTGCTCCGCCGCCATCTTACTTCGCCACTGCACCACCCCCAACTGCCACGGTCACCGCGCCGCCTCGCACGCTGGTAGTCACTTCAACGAACGAAACAAACCCAACTTCGATCAAACTGGGACCCGGCCGTACGGGTATTATGTGCCCCAACTGCCACCAGTCCATAGTCACGAGAGTCCACTACGTAGCTAACAATCGGACGCATATCGTGTCGGCTGGTCTTTGTATCATTGCTGGGTATGTAACTTCTTTTATTTTAATCAATTTTTCTTAGAAATCCAGAGAATTCGCCTAGAAGTAGTATTTACGTGAGACGGTCTATTTATTACTGTCGGTTAACGACAAAGTAATTTTGACTACCACAATGAACCTCTTCTGGTTGCATAGCAGTGCATTTTGGAACAAAATTACCTATACAGTTGAATGTGCGTTTAAGCATTTATTAAGCACTAGAACTGATACCCGCGTCTTCGTTCGCGTGGATTGAGGTTTTAAATCCCGCGGGAACTCTCTTATTTTCCGGGATAAAAAGTAGCCTATGTGTTATTCCAGACTATAATCTATCCCAAATTTCAAATCGGTTCAGTCGTTGCGGCATTATTGAGTAACAAACATCCATACATCCAAACTTTCGCATTTATAATATTAATAGAAACAATTATGTAATTTCTAATACAAATTAAATATGCATGTTAAATGTTTTATACACAATATATCTACCTAAAAAAATTAACTAATAAAATGATCGTGAAAACCTTATCAAATGCGTAGTTCACAAACAAACAGACACGGGTACCGATATTATTTTATTATAATATATAAGGGAGATATTTATGAAAGTTATATTCTCTATTACAGATGCTGCTGTGGTTGTTTCATCCCATACTGTATGAAGTCCTGCAAAACAGCAAATCACTACTGTCCGAAATGTAGAGCCTTTATTGGCTCTTACGTGCCTTCGTGATTCGATTGCGAAACTGGAGATAATTTACGGCTAATATTATGGGCAGATGGTATAATATGTTAACTTTATAAAAGTATGAAATATTAGTAGCCTGCAAAAAGACGGCCTTACGATTTCGCTTGTAAACTTGTAAAGCTCCAAAAAAATGTCAGAGATATTTTTATTCTCTCCTCTATGCCCATGATTTTTGCATCATATGCGTTTTAATTTTTTTATGAGAAACAAGTAAGGGTGAATTCGAATTTATGATTAACTCCTTTGAAAAGGTTTTAGTTTTTTGAAAATAATTGCAACAAGTATCTGGAAGTTGTAGCGACTACTAAACGAATTACAAAACTCCCGCGTAGATATCGGGACTAATCAGGCGTCAGCTAAACGCGTTTTGATTGGCTAGCGAGGTATCGCCTGATTGGTCCCGGCATCGCGTGGTCTCGCGGGATGATGATGTCATGTTTTTGCCGTTTGCGTTTTATATAGTAGTTTTCTGTTTAGCTTGTGTTAACTTAAAAAAGTTCTAGTTGGTTTTGTTATAAGTTTTAATTGATTGTAATTGTTTACCTTTAGTGATTTCCATTAATACACGAAGTTCAATCAGTACACACAAAGGTTTCATTTTACCTCTGGGACCGAAGAAACCCCCCCCGTTAAATTGGCGCTCCAACGTGTGTGTGAAAACGAGAGAACTTTTGGTTACGTGTATAAATAACACAGTTTCTGTGGGGAATTATTACGGATTCGGAAAATGTCTACTAGCAGAACGCCGCGAGGCCGGCGCGCCCGCGACGCCGCTCAGGAGGCCGAGGAGGAAAGAGGGTCTCCAGTAGACACGTCGATAACAATAGGACACAGTCAACTGCAGTTACTACTGCAAACATTCCAACAAACACAGGCCGACTTCTGTGCCAGGATGTTGCAAGAGGTGCGTTCGTCGACGCCAGCGCCAGCGGAGTCTTCGGCCGCAGGTTTCCAACCTGCAAACTTTTCAAGATGTACGGCAAGATTCAGTGGTGCTCAAAGTGAGGAGGTGGACGCTTTTATCGATGCGGTTGAAGTTTATAAAACATGCCTAAATATTTCAAATGAGAATGCAGTGAAAGGTCTGTCCATGCTGTTAACTGGCACTGCCAGTGTATGGTGGATTGGACTTAGAGACTCAGTGAAATCATGGAGTGACGCACTGGAGAAGTTAAGGTATGCTTTTGGCGAGCGGCGCCCTCCATTTAAGATATATAAAGATTTATTTGCTATGTCACAAGGGGAAGATAACACTGATATATTTATAGCAAAGGCGAGATCTTTACTTGCTAGGCTACCGAGAAATGATTTGAACGAAAAGGTAGAGCTGGACTTGGTATTTGGACTCCTGGACAGACGTATAAGGAAACGCCTGGACCGCGATAGCATAAACTCCTTTGACGAGTTACTCAAGCGGGCCAGAAGTATTGAAGAATCATTGGTGGGAATAAAGGGGCAACAGAAACAAACTAATTGTTTAGGCAAACCACATACGGATTGCAAAAATAATAAAGATGATGTACTTCTACAGCAGAATAAGACAGAGGGTGCTGATACAACATCAGCCAAGAGAGTCTTCTGTGGGTACTGTAAGAAGTGGGGTCACTCAAAATTTGGGTGCAAGAAGCTACAGTCCAAAAACACAGCAGTGACAGATACAACGGCTGTGACAGAGAAAATAGCTGAAACCCCAAAGCCACAGATCAGCTGTTATGGATGTGGAGCTAAGAATTTCATCCGTAGTAATTGCCCGGAGTGCAGTAAGAAGAATGCATTTTATTCCATGGATGTGAAATGTGCTAGTGATGTGCCAGTGTGTAACAAGCCTACGGTGGCTTCTGTGTGTTCGCATCCTAAGACATTTTTGAATACAGGTTTTGTTAAGGGGGAGTCTCCTAAACCTTATTGCCGTCCAAAATTAAATATTGAAATACTAGGTTCAAGAGGAACTGCTTTAGTGGATACCGGTTCAAAGGGGTGTATAGCAGGTGAGTCGCTGCATGCTTTCTTGGTAGAAAAAGGTCACCCCCTAACACCATCTACAAGGATTGTAAAACTTGCAGATGGTTGTGCTCGGGTCATGGATGTGTATGTAACCATGTTAGAGGTAAGACTGATGAATAAAGTATTTTTCATTGAGTTTATTATATTACCTGAGGCACAAAATAATGAATCATTGTTAGGTATTGATTTTCTTACTCAAGCTAAATTAGTTTTTGATTTTGGTAAATCTTGTTGGTATTTTTCAGACAGTATTAATACAAAGTATGAACTCCTTTTTGAATCAGTCTCGCCTCGCACTTCTTGTGCTGCATTGGATGTCCTTCGGGATGATGAGGGGACGGGTCTGAAGGAGCATGAGCGTGATGAGCTTTCCCAACTTTTGATGGATTTTAGGGATATTTTTAATTTGAGTGGTCAACCAACACCATTTGCAGTCCATCACATTGATACTGGGGATCATTCACCAATAGCAATGCCTCCATATCGCTTAACCCCGGCTAAAAAAGAAATTATGCAAAGGGAGCTTGATAAGATGCTTGCGGAGGATATTGTTGAAGAATGTGAATCTGCATGGGGTTCTCCAGCATTACTAGTACCTAAACAAGATGGCAGTTTTCGCTTTTGTGTTGATTACCGCCGCATTAATGCAATTACAAAGACAGATGCTTACCCGATGCCGCGAATCGATGAGCTGCTGCAAGCTACAAAGACAGGTTGTGTTATGAGTACTTTAGATTTGAGATCAGGATATTGGCAGGTCCCTGTAGCTGAGAAAGATAGAGATAAGACTGCCTTTGTCACACCTTTTGGCACATATCGTTTTAAGCGCATGCCTTTTGGCTTGAAAAATGCGCCAGCAAGTTTTCAACGCTTAATTGATAAATTACGCTGCAGTTCAGCACTTAAAGATGTTACCGTTCTAGCGTATCTAGATGATCTCTTGGTGATCTCTAAGGATTTTCCAAGTCACATGGAAGATTTACGCGCCGTCTTCAGACAACTTTCAAAATTTGGTCTGCGTGCTAACCGGGAAAAATGTGTTTTTACTCGTCAAACTGTTAAGTATCTGGGTCATGTGATAACCCAAGAAGGTGTTTTACCTGATGAAGGGAAAGTTTGTGCTATTTTGGATATGAAACCACCAGCATCTCTGAAACATCTCAGGACATTCATTCAGACTTGTTCCTGGTTCAGGAAATTTATCCCAGGTTTCGCACAAGTATCAGAGCCTCTCACAAGGTTAACGAGGAAGAATCAACCTTGGCAATGGGGAGAAGAGCAAATGAGTGCCTTTGAAAATTTAAAGAAACTTTTGACATCTGCCCCGATACTTATTCAAAGTGATTACTCCAAACCCTTTATATTGAGGACGGATGCAAGTAATTATGCTTTGGGAGCGGTACTCCTACAAGGGGAGAAAAATCAAGAACGACCTATAGAATATGCCAGCCGTTTACTCAATGGAGCAGAGAGAAATTATACAACTACCGAGAGAGAAGCTCTGGCTGTTGTATGGGCATTAGATCGTTTTCGTGGTTATATAGACGGTCATCCTGTGAAAATTGGAAGTGATCACCAACCATTAAAGTGGCTTTTAACTTTAAAGTCTCCATCAGGACGCCTAGTGCGTTGGGCTTTAAAAATTCAATCTTATGATCTTCAATTTGAGTACACTCCAGGAAAAGCTAACGTTGTGGCAGATGCTTTAAGCCGTCCTTCCTGCACAGATGATACCCGTAAAGACTGTGGGGTTTGCTCTGTGGTAATAGATTTACCTGTACGTAGTCCATCCGAGCTGCGTCTGAAGCAGAAAGGTGATCCAGAGATTGAAAAGATTATAAAGGAATTAGAAGGTGAGGATGATGTGGCTGCCCATCGATGGACAGAAAGAGGTTACCTGTTAGAAAGAGGTGTACTTTACCGTTATAATCCAGATTTGGATAATGAAGAGCCGCAATTAGTTATTCCTGCAGATCTTCAAGAAGAGATCCTTAAAGAATGTCATGATGACCCGATCGCAGGACACCCTGGTAATGAACGGACTTACCAGAAGGTTGCACAGAGGTATTTTTTCCCAGGAATGCGTAAGAAAATTGCTGATTATGTGAAATCATGTAGTATATGCCAGCGGTATAAAGCCTCTAATGAAAAACCGCCTGGATTAATTCAAACTCCAGTGTTGAATCAACGGAATGAAGTGCTGGCGATTGATCTTTTTGGTCCACTTCCTGAAGGAGAGAATGGTGAAAAGTGGATACTTCTTGTAGAAGATACTGCAACCAGGTGGGTCGAGCTATTTGCTTTGAAAGAAGCAACATCAGAAACTTGTGCCAAGATTTTAATTGAAGAATATTTTCTCCGTTTTGGACTTTGTCGCAGAATTATATCTGATAACGGTGTTCAATTTATTTCTGCTGTTATGCAACAGAGTATGTACTTCTTAGGCATCCAGCAAAATTTGATTCCATTGTACCACCCTGAAGCGAACCCTGCAGAGAGGAAGAATAGGGATCTCAAAGTTCAACTCTCTATTTTGGTGAAGGATAATCATAAGACCTGGCCAACTTACCTTCCACATGTAAGGTTTGCTATGAATAGCAGTCGGTGTGCCACAACAGGTTGTAGTCCAGCCTATGTTATGTTTGCTCGGGAAATGAGAACCCCATTTGAGGCAAACAGAGATTTAAGAGGTATCTTATCAAAGGAGAATTTCATCCCACAAATTACCCCTTACTTAAAGAATTTTATTAGAAAATTTGAGGAGATACGAGAGCGGGCTGAACATCATCAGGATAAGAAGAAATCTGATGCCGACGAAAAACGTCGTTCTGTTTCATTTAATGTAGGAGATCTAGTTCTTGTAAACACTCACAACTTGAGTAATGCAGCAAAAGGTTTTACTAAGAAATTTGTACCAAAGAGGGATGGACCCTACGTGATTGTAGATAAACCTAGTCCAACAACCTACAAAGTAGCTACCCCTGACAATCCGGATGAAGTTTTGGGAAAGTTTCATGTTAATGAGCTCACAGGTTTTCAGAGTCGACACAATAACTGTCCGAAACCTATCATTCCTAAACGTAGTAGAGGTCGTCCACGGCAGCATCAGGATGTGTTAGACCAACCACGAGGGCGTGACTTTGGTCTAAAGGGGGAGGATGTAGCGACTACTAAACGAATTACAAAACTCCCGCGTAGATATCGGGACTAATCAGGCGTCAGCTAAACGCGTTTTGATTGGCTAGCGAGGTATCGCCTGATTGGTCCCGGCATCGCGTGGTCTCGCGGGATGATGATGTCATGTTTTTGCCGTTTGCGTTTTATATAGTAGTTTTCTGTTTAGCTTGTGTTAACTTAAAAAAGTTCTAGTTGGTTTTGTTATAAGTTTTAATTGATTGTAATTGTTTACCTTTAGTGATTTCCATTAATACACGAAGTTCAATCAGTACACACAAAGGTTTCATTTTACCTCTGGGACCGAAGAAACCCCCCCCGTTAAAAAGTAGAATTAGCCTGCATGATAGATTTACGTAAAAACAGTAGTGTTTTACTTCAAATCAGTTTAAAAATTAAAGCATGGCATGGGAACGTAGATTGAACGCTACAAATGAGTGCAAATTTAAATAATACATTAATTCCTATGCTATAAAATTCTTCTAATTAAAGTATACTCCTGCACTTTGATCACTCGGTGATAAAATTGGAATTGAATCGCCCTATACATATTATATCACCGTAGCGTATAATATTTCGTATATCACCGTAGCGATCGGCGTAGCAGCGGCAGGCTAAATGATTCCTATTTATAAATTGCATTGTCTACTTATCTAAATATATAAAAGGAAAAGCTGACTGACTGATTGACTGACTGACTGACTGACTGACTGATCTATCAACGCACAGCTCTAACCACTGGACCGATCGAGTTGAAATTTGGCATACAGGTAGCTGTTAGGACGTAGACATCCGCTAAGAAAGGATTTTGGAAAATTTCAACCCCAAGAGGGTTAAATAGGGGGTTAAAAAATCGAACCTAACGTGAGCGAAGCCGCGGGTTAAAGCTAGTTTTATTATATTCTTAATCGAAGCATGAAGGCATTTTATGAAGCAGTCCTTTTGCTAAAAAGAAGCATTTTTTATTGATCAATAGATATAATAATGAAATCGATAATTGCAATGTCAAACCACCATATTCTATTTCTGTCTCAGTTTAAACGCTCGTGAGTAAGACAATGGAGGGTAATTTTACTAATGTTACCTTGATCGCATTTTTATATCTTCAATAAATAATTATTAAGTGCGTATCTTCTATTTATAGTTCAGTGAAAGATGAAAACATGTAAAACAATCAATGGTTATGACTTATAAGTCCTGACTGATATAGGTACCTAATATTATGTCGTCGCCAACAAAATCAACAAATGATTTTATTTGCCACTTTAGATTTAATTATGAAGTTCATAATAAAATAAAATAATGTTAGAATAGTATAACGTTTATTTGGTTTAAAAATACAGTATAGGTACATGAAATGGTTGAAGGAACACAATACTTATACACCTAGATGTAATTAGTTTAAAATATAATTATTTTCCTACATTAAAATATGTAAATAGGTACTTATACAACTTTTCTGTGATATACTTTGTGTCTTTACCTATATATTAATGTTTACTTTTTTACCTATTTAACTAATTGCTATGCTATAAATTAGGTACTTTAATACATTTGAATAAAGTTTCTGGTAAGGTAACTGGCATTTTTATTATATGTACCTACTTATTTAGATTTTATGATTTTTAATGTCAATTTTACCATCGCCGAGTAACGTTTAACCGAACAATAAATAGGTACTATTACTCGGTGATGGCAAAATTGACACTTATAAAACGAAGTCGGGTCAGTTACATCATTTAGGTTTAATACAAGAACGGCTTTACCGATTTCATGATCTTTGATTTGTTGGATTTTTCTCCGCCCTGAATTGCAGAATAACTATTAAAACATCGGAATAATTCACAAAAAAATTTATGAATAAAATTCATTTTCAGCTGTGGATATTTCTGAAAATGATTGCATCAGAATAACAATCGCGACCATCTCTGATGGGCTGAATTCATGGCGTTCTTTCAGCATGAATGCACTAGAAATTATAAGCACTAGCGAGAGATACCAGCCAATCGGAGTTATTGCACATACAGCAGCAGACCTCAATAAAGATCTCATACCTATCAAATATTTTGAAGCCCCTTAAATTGCTAACAAGTAGCAAACTTCTTAGGACATGGTTCTTATAAATCGCTTAACATATTTTATTTCTCGTATAGATACCCAAAAAACGTTTACATTTAGGGCAATAATGTTCCACGTTCTTCCATCTCTTCACCACATAAGGTATGACGCAGCAGCAAAGCCACCTTAAACAAAATAAGTATGGCCATTTCAAGTAACAATATAAAGATCATACAACAAAAAGCGATATGTATTATGTATTATATATTTTTTTACATTTTTAAATCATTCTGTGTCTACATTGAAAAAAATATAAGTAGTTATGTCCCTAAAAGTCTATTGTTTTCTTAACTCTAAGGAAAAACTAATGAAAACTCTAAAAAGGAAAATCAAACCAACGCTAAATCCTCCATCATGACAATGCAATTCTTCAAATCTCCCGGAAAACAAAAGAGTATCTATCTACTCGATGGAGATAGAATGTCTATGTACAATATATTATGTACCTACCATCAACCTTGCTATTCTAACTGTAACGCCATACTGGTTTTTTGATATAATTATATTTTATTTCAAGTCAGTTTTATAAAAAAATAAATTCCGTACCTAGGTATATTTTTATATTATAACAAGGTTTGCTGAAATAATATAAACTAACGTTTTTAGGAAAGAAAATTAAAATATTATGTAATTTCAGTTCATAAGTATAAGAATGAAATAATAGGATTTTTGGTTACAGAAAAACATTAATGCAATGAATTAAAATTAAAAGGAAAATCATAATTGTACTCATAGCTTACCTACTCAAAATTATGATTTTAACTAATTCAGATCTAAACTGAAAATTAGTAAATGACCGGAACACAGGTAATGAAGCTGCAAATGTAACAATTTATGCAGCGCGAGCGGTTCTACGTTGTTGGTACACCAGCTACTAATTTATTTACTAACAAATCGGGTGTCAATTGTTTCAGACAGATGCAAATTAGTAGCTACTGTTCCGTGCATAATGCACATTGTCAAGGGTTTTGATATATTATATCGCAGGATTATTACCTATACTATGAATCTTTTCATCAAAATCTTTTATGATTATGATAAAATGTAGAAACGATTTCATCATAGAACTGATCCAGATTTTTGCGCAAGAACCTGGGTTTTTATGAAATCGAATCCATGTATTTTACCACCATCCGGTTTTCATTTTTAATTACAAAAATCTTAATCTAATCCAAACTGATAATAAGTATCTATCTCATTCTTACGAGTAATAATGTAAGATATCTGTATTTAAAAAACGTGTATCTAGGTATAAAGTAGCTAGTATTGTATATCTAATCTATTGTCTATAGTGTATTTCTTTTTTGCGTGTAATTTATAATTTATCATGTCAATGAATGAACGATATTCTATTCTATCTGTTTTTAAAATGATAATTCAGAGGGGCCGCAGACTTACAATTACTACACCTACTATAGGCATAGTGACTTAGTTGGATAAGACGTTCGGGCTATCATCCCTAATATACTAATGTATACTCTGCGATTTAGTTGTCCAATTTGAAATTGTAAGTCTGCGGGTATTCTAAGGCGCTATCCCACTGTGGCGCACCGCGCACGGTCAAGCTATAAGCTTAGTTATTATAATTGAATACATAAATAACATATTGTATTAACCTTATATAGGTATTTCTGAATTTTATTTGATTTTCAATCCAAAACAGATGTTTTCTTTTCCTTAAACTTATACTTAATATCAACAGATCTATTTCACTTTGGGAATCAATATCGCAAGAACTGTCCGGCAAAGTCTGTCCTTTTCTGGACAACAGTTTTTAAGATATTATACTTACGAGACTTACAATACGTGTGCGTTCATGAAGGCGTAAGATTCATCTTAACTGTGCTGCGCTACATTTTTGTATAAAGACGTGGGTCAATTCGTGTTGTACGCTGTAGTGGCAACGTAGACGCACACTGCCTAACAAACGGACCCACGCAGCTAAAATGGGCTGCGTGCCCGTGCACAGCTTGCGCAGCCATGGGACAGAGCCTTTATGCTTTATCAATCCCATGTTATTTTGAATTGTCAAAATACCCGTAATTGTGAGCTGTTATCTACCACCACAGCTTTAGAATTTGAACTCTGTGTAATATAATATGGTTGAATGCTTCTTGCAAGAGTCTGTAGTTTAATATAACCACACGTTCTTTAACTAGTCTAAAGTCTAAACTTACCAGAATAATATTCCTAATACTAAAGCGATTATGTGCGTCAGTGTGGTGCTTCTGTAATTCGCTTTGGTCATAATATCCTCTTGACAGTAAGGACACCGCATCCCGACAGGCTCAGAGCCCACCTGCAGCAGATCCATCTCGATACAGACCTCATTGCTCTGCGATATCTGTTTGTAAGTATTCGCCTCCACTAAAACAGTATTGTTATACTTAATTTCACATTAAAAATCGTTACTCCGTGTAGTCTCATCATCAAGTGATCGCGGCAAACTTTATGTATATCATGTGTCTTGTATATTTAGTTAAGTAGGTCTTTGGGTTCTTTTATATTATAAATTCTAAGCCTCACGTAGAACAATGAACGGCGGATTCATAGCGGTCATGCAACTCCCCTCCTAGAAACGTGTTTTTTCGGCGTTTTTTTTTTGATACGGAACCCTTCGTAGGCGAGTCCGACTCGCATTTGATCGGTTATTATGATTAACCAACGTTCAATTGCATTTCGTATTTGAATAAGATACATAGAAGAGACTTTTTCAGCACTGAGAGTATAAAATAGTAAAAACCGATCGAATAATTTGAAAGCCTTCAATAGCTCAACAGTTAAGTTGCGGACTGAAAACTGAAAGGTCAACGGCTCAATCCCCAGCCGCACTGTACCCACTTTTAAAACAGGCTCTACGTTTATTTGAAGGGGAGAGGGGAATATCTATCAGTCAGAATCAGCATGGCTAATTCGGAAAACAGATTCTGCAGAGAAAAGCCTGCAAAAAATTCAGCAGTTGCTCTTTTCAACACAAAAAGTGTTGTTATTGTAGATTGTGTAGCTTTATCAATATAGATAGCGGCTGATTGCTTCCATGCATCCTTTTTTAAGAATTTAATTAATTGTGTAATAACCTCGAATTAATAAACGAGGTTTTACTCGTTTTTATGAATTTTGTGTAAAGGCATATATCTACAAATTCTTTCGGAATTCCTCTCAAACGCACAAAGAATCTCTAATTTGAGTTACCTACTATTTCGTTTATGACGGCTTCTAGTTAGTCGATTATAATATGTACTTATCACCTATCTTCATTTATAGAAGATGAATATTTCGTTTCTCAAAGTTATAGTATCATCTACTTATACCAGTAGGTACTTTTAAGTGTTACTGACTGACAGACAAGGACAACGCAAAATCTATACCGGTGCTACAGAGTTTGAAGGAAATAAATATTCCTTGAGTACCCTAGAGGACCACTACCTAAGGAGGGATTTTTTTTATGTCATCATAGGGTTGGTAAAGTTTGAATGAAGAAATATTCTTTTTAAAGCTCGAAATCGTAGTCATTAGCAAGTTATATTAGGTACGGTATCTTACAAAAGGAAGGCAAGTATAGGTACTTACTTATGCACTATAGCACTGAAAATAATAACACTATTCCACTGCGATCTCTTTACTGAACTATTCACAGGTATTCACCTACTAATGAAGAAGAATTAAATCAATTGTCAAAAAAATGTATGAAGCGAATAGATGCGGAGAAATTGTTTTTGTGTCGTCTCCCCTGCTTAACCAATACTGTCGATTTCACCAATAACAAGATAACACTTAACAAACCGATATGCCTCAGTTATCGAATAGATACCTACCGAGTTAGATAAGGAAGTAGGTAGGTGTGGATGGTTCAAATGTAGCGTTTTAATCATCAGGTACTCTCGTTAATCGATAGTAGGTACCATAAAAAGATAATTCACCAGTATGAGGTCTAGAGACTTAAGATATTTTGAGCTATTCTAATATAATATCTACTCAAATGTAGTAGCCGACCGAGGCAACTAGACGAATGGATGGAAGACATATGACTTCCAGGCCCTCTGCTCTCAGACACCGCATCCGCGTCCGTCTGTACCGTTCGCAGCATTCTTAACATCAATATTATAAATGAATATACTTAGTGTGTGCTATGTGGTCAAAAAGGTCGTGTCGGATTGCCGTCCCATCAGTTATGAATCCAGAATAGTTTATATTCTCTTGGCATGAATTATGACTGAGAATGAGAGAATAGAGAGTGCGCCTCTTGTGAGTGCATCACACTTCGACAGTGTTCCCACTTAATTACAATATGGGGTTATTCGAGGGGCGAACCAATAAGTTCCTGAATAGCCGGCAACGCATTGGTGGTGCCTCTGTTGCTACAAGTGTTCATGGACGAAGGACGGCGGTTATCACTTTATATCAGGTGATCCGCCAGCTCGTTTGCCCGCTATATAAAAAAAAATCATCTGCTAAAATAGAATAAAATAATTTTTGATTTGATTGACGCCATCTTGGCGCTGTAAGCATAGATATAAGTGTTACGCTCAAATGATTTTATTCCAAGAGAAGAAGAGAAGAGGACACGCTATAATACTTACCTAACTCCGTTTTAATTTTATTGTTATTGTTTTGTCTGGCTTTTGTCATACCAAAGCTGCACAAATTACTTCTTCTTCATTATTTTGGTCAATGGCTTTTTTAGTGCCAGCACAATGCACTTTGCCAATGCCAAGTAGTTTCATTTAAAAAGACTTGGCCGGTAAAAAAGTGCCGGTTTATAATACTCTGTAATGCCAGTTAGCATTTCAAGTGTCAATTGTCAACTGTCAACTGCCATTGTCAATTAACAAGTGTCAATGTCAATTATGGACAAAATTCTAATGTTTTCGTGATGTTTTCGTTTTGGAAATATCCCTTATAATAAGCTTAATTTTGAATAAAAATTGCTTGTGTCCATTTTAAATCGACTTTTAAGTACCGTACAAGTTAATGACAATCACTCATATACAAAACTTACCATATTTCCAAGTTTTTATATATGTTTAGATCAGAATGGATGTCGACTTATTGCGGCCGGGCACAGTGCCTATATCTCCCGATACTGTTTTATGGTTTGAATTTTTACTGGATCCAAACTTACTGAAGGACCACTTGTGTAAAACTAACCCAGGTTTGAAATTCCTTTCTTTTTCTTAATAATAAATTATGTAGGCAATGATAATGTACAAAACGGGTTCAAACTACGATAAATAATCTTGTAATGTCGAGATTATGACCATGTTAGATGGATCGTGGTCACGACATTGACAGGATTGCGGGAAATTATGTAAAGTACCTGCAAAATGACCAAGAAGTTTCTGCCTGTGACAGCTACATTGTAATGTCTCATATCTCTTCTAAATAACCAGAACGATTTCCAACAAGAACATTCATCGTAACTACAAACTAAGTCTAAAATTTGTGATTTGCTTAAACTTCTATCAATGCTCAAACTTATTAAAACATCATAATTTATGTGAAACATTAAATGTTTTTTCTTTTATTAGAACCTACACCATGCGAGTTGATAGAAGAATTCTTGTCTGTGGATTCAAAGAATTCAAATTCAAAGCCTACAAGTGAGAGAGTAGTAGATGTTGATACTCCGCCCAGTCCCCCCTCTGTTACCACCCCTACAAATTTACAATTTACTCGGAAACAGTTGGCATTGAAAACTCTTGCATTAAAAGTGGCAGCAACTCTACATTGGAACTTAGGTAAGCTAAAATAACTGTCATCTAACATAATAATAATAATAATACATTAATTATTTACTTACTCAATTTAGTTTATTTAATGCATTTTTTTTATGTTGATAACAATCATTATATACTGAAACATCGAAATCCTGATATTATATTCTAAATAGACAACAACAGTGTTTTAAAAATAAAATCACACTTCACACTAATATTATAAAGGCGAAAGTATGTGTGTGTATGCTTGTTACTCCTTCACACCATAAGAAATGAACTGATTTGGCTGAAATTTAAAATGGAGATAGCACATATCCAGAATTAACACTTAGGCTACATTTTATCCCAGAAATTTAAAGATTTCCTGTGGGAATCAAAAAATCATAATCCACACAGACAAAGTCACATGCATCATCTAGTAATTTATATTACTTAATTAAACATTTCAGATATACTTGAAAGCAAACTGCCACCTCAAACCCAGCAGCACTTGATGCAGGATCTGGTTTATATGGCAACAGACACCTCATTTGCTGTGCCACCTCAGGTGATAATTTGAACATAGATGCAATTATGCTAGTATCATAATTATAATTAAAATACTTTGCACTTAATTGTAACTTTAGAGAATGGACAAACCAACAAATAAACCCTATCCCATTTACAATTTGCTCAAAATAATATTATGTTGCAGGATATACCATCGGAATTTATACATAAAGCTCAAGTACAGTTTGCCCTCACATTATACCACAGATGGGTGCTACGATTTCCAGTAAAGGCTGCCCTTTATTCTAAATCAACAAAAATGGCTTTTGTTCACATGTATGTATCATAAAAATATATATTCTTACAATAGTGTTAATAAACACAGAGCATTAAATTTTCATATATACCAATTTCATGTATAATTATAATGATTATGATGTTTTGCTTATTGGACAGGCCTGGCATGCAAGGAGAAACTGGCTACAGTCCTTTGAATCAAAATTTCGAAAAAATTCTTCGAATGTGTGAAGCTTCCCGCATGCAAAGCATCAGATATTTAGACAGTGTATTATCTTACTACGAAGCAACATTAGGTCGAAGGGAGGCAAAGAAAATTAAAATTCCAGTTATGGAAGCTTTTGTTCACCTCACTGAAGATTCTGATGACATGAACCACAATTGGAATGCTGGTGACATTGTTATCAGCCAATATGAGCTGGCAATGCAGATACACTTCGATCTCTGCTACAATTACTTCTTTTATGGACAACATGACTTGGCAAAGCAACACATATTAGGGTGTAGAGAAAATTCAAGCCTACTTGAAAAAGAAGTATCTACTTTTGGCTATGGGAAACATGTCACAATGCCGTGGGGCGATTTCTATTATGCCAGTATGACCAAAGATGATATTTTAGGTTACATAAGAGCTCTTAATCTAGGTTATGAAGTCCTTAATGAAGAACCTTCCCTACTACAAAAACTTCAAGAAGCTGTTGCTAACCATTATACAGGCATTATTGCTATACTTCAAGCAGATAATCTGGCAAGAGAAATACCAATGGTACATAGAGAAGTTGTGGAACTTGATATTCAAGGATCTGCTTCAAGCGGGGCATTCACTGTCGCTAGAGATCTATTGAATCGTGTTGCGGCCTTAAATGCGGTTAGGTATGCTCTCGAAGGAGGAATCCCGTCTACTCATCCAGATTTCATAAATAAATTCAAAACATTTGGGACTAAATTTTTCGATTTACTGTTTTGGGCGATAGCTCCAGTTTTGATGTCTGATTTGTCTGATACTGACTGGGACAATCTGAGAATGTTCTTTCTACATCTAGCTACGTCGCAGTTGAAAATACCCATCGAGAGAATAGACGAATACTTGAAAAAATATGTAGGCGATGCAGCGGAAAGTATAAGAAAAAGATTGATAACTAACGCAGAGTTGAAAGAAATATTAAACGATCCAGCAAACATCGACGATGAAAATGTGGATATTCCACGAGAACTTCTAACAGAGGATTGGGATATGCCCGATTTCGAGTGTAAATCCGTACCTGAGCTCGAAATCGGTAGGTTGAAGAAACGTCTTATTGAGGCGTCTACAGCAGACGATGTGCGAATGTGTTTAGTGAAACTCGCTATGATGGTGCCTTCATCACCATTGTGGAAATTAAATCCGTCTTGGAAACCTCCAGGCGGATTAGGCAATGCTTTGATTTCATTGCCGCGCGGATTTCTGCAAGATTTTGGATACGTTGTATCTGGTGCGGCGAGGGCTCGCGCCGAGGCTGGTTGCGCCCGAACGGCGTTATCACTCCTCTCGGTATTAGAAGGCGAAGCTCGAAGCCAACTCGGTGGGAGTTCAGATCCTATACTATACAGGCTTTGTCGGCAGTTATCGTGGGAGGTTTTGCTGCTTCAAGTTAATGTAATGCTATCTGAATGGCCTCACCATCGTATTAATCTGTCGGTGTTGGCTGATAAATGTAAAGCTTGCATAGCTGTTGCGACATCGGGCGATAGTATTATTCCCCGACCCCAAGTAAGTTAAATATTAAAAATTCTTTTTGGTTCTGTGAACATGTTTTGTGGCACGAAATGCGAATTTTTTTTTTTTTTGTCTAGGTAATTGAATCATGTTGGACTTGTCTTTTGAATGCGTGTGAGTGGGAAGGAGCAGGTATAGCTAGTGGTCCAGGAGAAGCCGCGTCGGCGCTATGTGCCGCTTGTTGCGAGCTTCAGAGAGGAAAGGGATCGAGGAAGTTCCCCAGAGCATTGTGGGATTATAGTGAGACACATATCAATGTTATATTGTTTAGGATATGTTTTTTTTTAATTTTAATAGGGAGAAAACATCTGCAGCACCAGAGGTACTCTGAGTTTCCTTTAATATTATATTGTTGTTTCGAGGAATCACAACAGGTAGCTGGTTCCACAATCCCTGCTAATCTCTACTAATATTATAAATGCGAAAGTGTGTTTGTTTATTGGTTTGTCCTTCAATCACGCCGCAATAGAGCGCCGCGAGGATCGACGTGATTTTTTGTATGGGTATAGTTGAGGACCTGGACCTTATGCCAGAAAATTAAAGAGTTCCCTCGGGATTTTTAAAACTAAATGCCCACGAACGAAGTCGCGGGCATCAGGAGGTGGAAACTGTAGCAGTTGACCTGAAATAACAGGAATGATATAATATTTCAACATTATATGTAGATATTTTTTGTACTACGGCCGTAATCGATATATTATGTAAATGATAGATTAATTTAATCATTTTTTAATAATATTATTTAGCTGATGCCTTGCATGGACGTAAGCTATCTTTGTGCCATATTTCGTCTTACTAATAGGAAGAAAAAGAAGTTTTTATTTATAAGATTTCCAATTATGTTCCAAATAATAAATAAGCGAGAGATAAACCTTGAAATGCTCGCTTATATTTCTAAAATTCATTATCATTTCTCACAGCTCTCTCCATATTCTGCAATGGGTCAAATGGTCCTGTTAAGCGATCGGCAGGCGGGATGCCATCCCACTCTCGGGATGCGCCTAATGCAGCAGTGGAAGCTAGGAACGCTTTCAACGGATTTCTGGCAACACTGCGCGAACCGGTCGCCGTTAGCGTCATGATGTCCCTCCTTGCACGAATACACAACCTTCTCATAGACGACAGTTCGCTGGAACTCGTCGTTGAGTACACGAACCTTTGGCCGTCGAATATATCGAACATGAATAATTACAATGTGAAACATGTTCTGGAATCTCTTACTGAACTGCTCGAAAGGAGCTTGAAACTTTACCCTTATAATACTTCCTGGTGAGTTGTTTAGCTTGCTTCCCTTTTGTTCAAGTTTCACAAAACTAATGTCTCTCAATCCATTTGCTAGGATTGCCGTTAAAGGGAGGAATTTTGAGTGGTGGTAATTTTAACAGCTGATGTTTCGCCCGGTCGGAGGTATTGACAGATGAAGCCGATACATTTGTTTTTGTATCTTCGTATAGTTGCAAAATTTCCTGCGACCGAGCGATCAAACCGAAGAATATGTACAATACAGGTTCTAAACTAATCTAAATTGACAGCTCTAAATCGAATGTTATCCTTTTCCTCTTTCATCTATCATCGGAATTCCTTTAAGAGGTAAAATCCGAAACGAAACAATTCTTCAAAGAACTAAAGTGACCGACATAAGTCTCAGCGTTAACATGTAGAAGAGGCAGTAGACTGGGGTCGTAAGGTCCTTGAGTGGAGACCGCGTTTCGGCAAACGGAGTGTAAGGCGCCCCCCAGCAAGATATAGCGATGAGATCCGGAAAGTGCTAGGCATTAATTGGATGCGAAAAGCCGAGGATAGACAACGTTGGTGCTACTTAATATAGGCCTATGTCCAACAGTGGATGCACTCTGGCTGATGATTGTCGTTGTAAAACTCTTACAACAGCTACTGTCCCTTTCAGGCTACGTCTGTACGGCGACGTAGAAATGGCTGGCAGTCGTTGGGCGGCGGCGCTGCGCAGATATCTGTGCGCGTTGGCCGCAGTGACTTGGCACTTCGCGAAGAGGGCGCCGGACGAAGGCGGCCTGGCTCGCCGCGCCGCTCGGTGTTGCCAGGCGCTGTCGGCACCCACGCAAGCGGCCGCGCTGTGCCAACTGCCTGATGACCCTGATTACGCGACAGCCTTCAAATGCCTCGCTGAGAAGGTAACTCCAACTCCATAAATTTGTCCCGTCATATCAACCATAGTTTTTTTTATAAAGAATATAGTTTTTTTTATAAAGAATATTAACCAAGCTGAACTTGACTTATATTCTCCTCACATAAGCGAAAAGCTTGTGCTAGGAGTGGGTACGACGATAGTGCAACGGGCGGGGCTCGAACCTGCGACCTTTCAGTTTTCAGTCCGCACTTTTAACTGGCTATTGAGTTGTTGATAGTACTTGCCATTGGAAGAATTGGAAAGATGATGTTAATTTAATTTAGGCAAAGTCAGTGTGTTTTTTCTTAAAGACATAATTATGTCAACCTCAACTTGACCAATATTCTCCTGCAAATAAGCAGAAAGCTCGTGTGGGGTGGATACGATGATAGAACATGGGGTGGGGATTGAACCTTCGACATTTCAATTTTCAATCGTGCAGATTGAACTTACTTGAGTTTAACCGTTGGACTATTGAGGCTAAAATTCACATTACTATAAGTACAATAATTATGAATTGCTATACTTAAGTACATTTTATTATATCAAAAGATTGACTGGATCAATAGTCTAGTTTCTTTTGTACAGAAATACACAGAATGAAGTAACTTTATATGGATACTTTACCGCGACTAACTACTAACTGAGGCGCGGCGCCTCTAGTTAATTAGTATAATAGTTAGTAAGGCATTTTTTTATTTTCAGACCGGCAATGCAGCTGATGCAATGGACGGCTACTACGGTTGTCTATGGGACGGAACTCTGCTAGAAGTAGGCGTTGCTCTGCACGCGCGTCGCGGGGAGGGTGGGCGACGGGCTAGGGCTGTGAAGGCAGCCGGAGCGCTCGAACTAAATGCGAATAACAGTGAAGACATACAAAGAGAAGCTGCTGCTATACGACGTGCCAGACTGCTCCGGGCACTCACTAATCAATATGTCGCGTAATTGCCGTCGCGTCGTCGTCTTTTCGTCTACTGCTATATAGGTCTCTTGCAAAAATTGCCACAGAAGACGATTATATGCCGTTTATATCCAACAGCTCCCAGCACCTCGCTTGGGGTCGGCCATATTGTAATTTAGATATAATAATTCGATATTGAATAAATGCAATTTATACTTTTTAATTGTTTTCTTAATCGATCGCAAAACTTTCTTCAAAATGGCGCTGTAATAACCACTATTTTATTTTCATTGTTACCGGTCTCTATTTGATCGATATTCAACCTATATAGGTACTTAATAAGGTATCTATATAAAGTACATTGAATAATTATACTGGATTAGGTACTTCTTAATTCCAAACCAATTTATCCTACTTCCATCATTATTATACAGTAATGGTATACCTATATTTGATTAGCGCCATTTTGGATTTGATTAATGTCATCTTGGCTTGGCGTTGTAAGCTAAGCATAGATGTGAGTGTCTCAATGGCGCACTAACCCCTATGATGCCAATCCAGTGTCAATCATAGATTAAATATAAAGATCACCGCTACCTACCTACAAAATTATCAGTGTCTTTAGTTTGTCAATGTCAAAAGTCAAAGTGATAAAAAGTTAAAAAAAAACTATAAAAAAACGTCATTCTTCCAAACAAAAGTGAAGTCAACTGTCAATGCAAAGTCAATGGTCAGAACTCAATCAAAAGAGTATTAGTGTTCTGTGATCAAAAACACCTCAAGTAAAGTAATTACAATACTATAATAACTGGTAATATAATGTTTTATGTAAACCTACCTAATATAATTAGTTGTTACGAAAATTTGATATCAAATTATTCATGTGATCAATTATGTAAATAGTATTTACAAAAATACTAAGGTCTTGTATAAAGCAATAGGTTATATTTTGCAAATAAATGTAAATTAACTCTTCTATTGCTCTCTCTTAGCTGTATGTAATGTTTGCTAAGTAGGTACCTGACTTGCTAACATTTTGGTAATTAATTACATTTAGATTTAATTCATAGTATTATAAATTCTAGTGGTTTTCTTTTATCATAAACGTCAACTGATAACAGCTTTTAGTCTTTTAATAAATTACTAATAAAATAATCTTTCAATGATAAAACTTATCCCAGGTCACTATAATAATATCAACTATAATTCTTATTACTAAAGGCTTTAGGTTCAAAATGCTTCAATCACCTAGTCGATATCAAATTAATTTGACCCTACAATGATTTCGCTAGAACCACCTTTTAAATAATCTCATAACTTTTTTTTATTTAATTAAATATTATATTATTAGTATGTTGTAAAGTATATAGGTTAGGTTATGTGAAATATATATGTATAGGTATTACATATAAACTTGCAATTTTATAGGTAGACTTCATAATGGATGGCTTGCAATTAGTTTCATCGAATAAGATATTTGGAGGATATCAAAAGGTGTACTCTCATGAATCATCAGAATTACGATGCAAAATGAACTTTTCCATTTACTTACCACCTCAGGCAGAGTGTGGGGATGTTAAGCTGCCAGTAATATTCTACCTCTCTGGCCTTACTTGTAATGAACAAAACTTTATAACCAAATCAGGGTTTCAAAGGTATGTTAATTTTCTTATATTCCAACACAGTTTTATTTTTTTAAGTAATTAATTTTTTCCTTGTTTAAATAGAAAAAAAAACATGCCACTAAAGCAGAACAAAAATAATGATTATAAATGAATAGTGCAGAAAAGGTACCCAAATAAAAATGTAAAATAAAAGAAAACATACAGGTTGCCTGGAAGAGATCACTATTAGTGATAAGGTCACCTTTTGTGGTCACCATCTACAAATATTGATAAATAAATTATTCCAGATATGCGGCTGATCATGGTGTCATAGTAGTGGGACCCGACACCTCCCCCAGGGGAGTCAAGATACCTGGTGATGATGAATCCTGGGACTTTGGAGTTGGTGCTGGATTTTACCTGGACGCTGCCAAAGATCCATGGTCAGAGAATTATAGGATGGGCAGTTATTTGAACAAGGAACTGTATGAACTTATCCTGCAAGCTTTCAATAATGTTGTTGACCCAAACCGGATAGGAATTATGGGACATAGGTAACTATTAGTACATAATATCTTTGGTCAAATTCATTAATGGTGCAAATCAAAATATACAGTTTAGAGTAATTGAAAATCAAAGTTTTGAGTTGACAGCTAAAATCAATATTTCTGTAGCAGATTATGTGGTTTCCTGTCAATTAGAGCTGAAATTTGACTTGTACCGTTAGTGCTTAATAGTTAGTGAAATATTGATTTTATTGTTCTTGGATGGAATAGTATTGCTGTCAGTATTATTGACATCACCCAGGAATTTTTTATAGTTATGATAATTAAATACTAATGCTATCTACATAAGCTAGTGTTTTATTGCAACATATTTCGTAAAAAAAACTTATAAAAATAAATCTACAAATATGTTTTCTTCTTTTTTTCAGTATGGGTGGCCATGGCGCTTTAGTATCAGTTTTAAGAAATCCTGGTCTATACAAATCAGTGAGTGCTTTTGCACCTATATGTAATCCAACAAAGTGCCCTTGGGGTGAGAAAGCTTTCACAGGCTATCTGGGAGATGACAAAAGCCAGTGGGCTGAATGGGATGCGACTGAACTAGTCAAGAAATATGATGGACCCCCGCTTACTTTACTTATTGACCAGGTAACTTAAACAGTAAATTAAACTCATAGAAACCATTTTGTTTATTGAGTGAATCAATGATTTGTTAAACATCAAACCAACACCAGAAATCACCGTTCAAATTGAATGGGGCAAACAGATGATCAGACTCCAAGAGTATTTTGTGTAGGTATTAACGCGCGTGGCCGCGTGACCTTTTTGAGCTTTTCAAGCGATAATGGTCTTTAGCGATTATGTAGATAAAGTTTAAAACTATTTCACACTGAAAGTGCTCGCCGCGCTGCTGCCATTCCGGTGTATATCGGCCCTTAGACATAGACACAATTTTTATGCAACAATAGCAATGATGTAATTGTTTTTAGGGTGCTGCAGACCAGTTCTACATTGGAAAACAGTTGCTGCCCGAAAACCTTGTGGAAGCCTGCCGCTCTGTTGAAGTTCCCGTCATTTTGAACTTGCGCGAGGGCTATGACCATTCCTATTATTATATTTCTACTTACATCGGTGAACATTTCGATTTTCATGCTAAAATACTCAAAGCATAGAATGTGACGAAATAATTTGCGCAATAAGTATAAGATAGATAAAAATATGCAATATTTGTACTAGGAGTATAAATAATTTGGGGTTGAAAGCCCATTACCTGCACACAAAAAAAAATTACAAATCCAAAACTATTTCTATAAAGTATTGCAAAACTGTTTTATTATTTGTACTCATACTCGCAGGCATTTATAAATTTTTATATGTACATAATAAAAGATATTTCATTATACATGACTATAATTTAAAAAAAAAACACCCTTAGTTTGTAGATAATATATTTTTTAATTCAGATTTAATCGTCCAACAAATTAGATATCAAAATTAGATTCTCTAAAATAAATACAACTTTTCTATGAGTTACGCCGTTGTCTTTTTATATTTATCATGAATCTTTTCTGATGTTGTGGTAATACTGCAGGAATTTGTCCCGGTTGCCCCAAACGTGCATGTTACCCCAGTAACACCAGGCCCTGTAAAACAACCTATTATAAATACCACATATTATAATTATTGTACTTGTAGTGTACACATATATTTGAACTATTATTTATATGGCGACTTTGATATTGTGCTAAAAAAAGAGCAACTGCCGAGTTTCCTGCTGGCGGTCTTGAGTAGAATCTGCTTTCTGATATAAAGAGTCTTGCTCTTGACCTATCATAAGCTTACTAATATTATAAATGCGAAAGTGTTTATTGGTTTGTCCTTGAATAACGCTGCAGCAACGTGTCGACCTACGGCTCGACGTGATTTTTTGCATGGGTATAGTTGAGGACCTAGAGAGTGACATAGGCTACTTTTTATCACGGAAAATCAAAGAGTACTCGTGGGATTTTAAAACTAAATCCACGCGGACGAAGTCTCAGAAATCAGTTAATAAGTCAAGTAAACCAAAACTTTCGAAAGTAACTTAATTATAAAGGAAAATAATCTGAATTTAAAATTATACTTACATGCCGAACAAAGCACCACCGAGATGAGCTGCGTGATCAAAGAATTTCCATCCCAACACTACTCCTGCCAGATCCACGCTCATTATTACCTTTATTGCCTGTACAAGACAGAAAATAATTACACTTTATTAATACACAATTATGAAGTTAATGCGCTTTAAGCAGTTAAATATCGCTTCCTTTAATGGTTAAGGAAACCATGATGAGGAAATCGGCTCGTTTTGGCCGAACCTCAATAGCCCAACGGTTAATGGGGCGGACTGAAAACTGAAAGGTCGCAGGTTCGAGCCTTAACCGTTGTAATATTGTCATACCCACTCCTAGTACAAGCTTTTCGCTTATTTGGAGGGGATGGGTGAACCGTAAGGCTATTGAGGCTTCAAATTGATTTAAATGAGACTTACCGTTCCAGCAGCAAATGTGTACATCGGCAAGAATATTATGCTCAATCTAGTTTCAGGATACTGCATGCAAACATAGGACAAAACTGACATGATCGCTCCAGACTGAAAAAATATAATAAAATATGTATTAAGGGTGGTGTAAACGTTTTTCGCATAACTGCATCTCTTTTATACTTAAACTGTCATTCTATGTTTTTAATTTTATTATTAATAACTAAACTAAATGATGCCCGCAACTTTGTCCGCGTGGATTAAGGTTTTTAATTCCCGCGGGAACTTTTTAATTTTCCGGGATAAAAAGTAACCAATATGCTATTCTGATGTAAAAATTATTACATTGTGAAATTTCATTAAAATTATTCTTCCCGTAGTTTTTTTGCGTGAAAGAGGAATTTAAAATATTAATAGGATAATACTGGTGTCCACAAGCTATAATGCCGTTAACTACCAAAACCATATTTCCTAATATAAACCCAAATACATTTAAATTAGGGGTTATATTAGGAAATATGGTCTTGGTAGTTAACGGCGTTATAGCTTGTGGACGGCAGAATAGGAAAAGTGAACAGTATACTTACAGCCCCAAGGCTTAGTCCTGGTTGGTTGAGCAGCACTTTGTAGAGGAAGCTTGCAAAGCTGCTAATAACTCCGGCACTAAGGTACATGGCGACAAATTGCTCCTTGCCGAGTGATGCTACAGCAGCTGTTTGAGAAACCAACATTTTAGTTACAGGACTTCGGCACACAAAGTGAGATGGTAATGTATCAAACCAGTTACAAACCGATTCAAACTTTATGACGTCTCGAAAAGCCGCGAGTGTAGGTTCGCGCAGGTAGTCAACTGAAACCGTCCCGCTGATACTTTATTTTGTACTAGCTTTTTCCCGCGGCTTCGCTCACGTTAACTTCAATTTTTCCAACCCCTATTTTATCCCCTTAGGGGTTGAATTTTCAAAAATTTTTAACGGATGCATACGTCATAATAGCTATCTGTATGCCAAATTTCAGCCCGATCCGTCCAGTGGTTTGAGCTGTGCGTTGATAGATTAGTCAGTCAGTCAGTCACCTTTGCCTTTTATATATTTAGATTCTGCGCATCAAAACGCACGATGTTCCGAGGAATCAAGTTTTTGCAGAGAACTGATAATTGTGTTATAGTTCTTGTAATTCACGAGGGCGCGTCGCACATGGTTTTGTGAGCGTGTCTCGTATCTATATAAGTGGGAGCGAGAGCTTGCTCGCGCCTGACCGCTCCCACCTATGCGTGACAGGCACGCACACTTACGCAATGTGCATGTATACGACTTAACCACAAGAAAAGCTCAAGCGGCCGCGTGAATTGCAAGAACTATACCTTATTTTGTATTCTACAATCATGACGATAATTTATATTTGTACCTACTATATTTTTTATAGGTGTTGGGAGTTGAGATCTAAACCACTTTAGTAATGCTTATCCTTTTGGAAATAACTACTTGGAACGGATAAGCACTAGCCAAGTGTTGGCTTAGGTCTTGTAGTGATAAAAGTTTATAATTAGGTATATTTACCAGGCATGAAAGTATACAGGACATACATATTGGCAGCTAAATGTAGTGTTGAGTAGTGACTAAACGTGGATAAAACCATTGGCAGGCATATAGCTCCTAAAACATTACACACACTTTTAAAGTTACATTAGTGTAGGTCCACAACTTTTTTTTTTGATGATACAGTACCATAGACATAGGTCTATGGTAGCGGGCTAACTTGGAAGAGATATGGTAATGTACATTCAACCCATACCCTAATGATTTACACGCCATCGTGCCGGAACGCTATATCGCTTGGCGGCACGTCTTTTCGTTAGGATGGTAACTAGCTACAGCCAAAGCCTCCCATCAGACCAGGCCAGGTGGTCAACGATGTAGCTGTGCAGTCAATATTTCAGAAGCTTGTACCCTGAGGGATAGGATGTTTTCTGTCGCAATATCAAGATCTCATGACATTTTAAAAAACCAACTCAGCTAGTTATTTATAAATTGTACATTATGTGTATGTTGTCACTGTCATATGAAACAGACAGTCATACTGCCCTCCTTACGAAAAGTGCAATAACTCGGGTTTTGGGCCTCAAAGACTTATAGCCTAACGCACATATAAATAGAGTTGAAAGTCTGTGAGGCCCAAAACCCGAGTTATTGCACTTTTTGTAAGGAGGGCAGCATAGACTTTGTGATTGCTTCAAAAGTATGCATTGTCCTATGTCACTTACTAAATACATAGTTGGTGACTATTTAGTAAGTATCTTGACTTATACAGAAACTTACTGCCTGAAGGATTGGAACAGAAGTATTTGATCATAAATGGCTGTATTGATCTCACTCTCCAAGCACCGAAGACTAGAACATTGGCAGCTAAAATGGGATAGAAAACCTTTTCGCTTTCTTTTAACGAAGTCCACCATTTTTTTAAAGGTCCAGGCTCAGATCTCTAAAACAAATCAATGGTTATTTGGACGCACATATGCAATTAAGAGTCAACCCACACAACTTATCAATTGGAAAGTTAACTTTATTCCTTTACATTATGTATGTATTTAATTAGACTAAGTTTTGTGAATTTCAATTGATAAGTTGTGTGGGTTGACTTTTTATTGCATATGTACATCCATATATACAGATGTTATGAATTTTTTTTACATAATGTGCGGATACTCGTTTTTGCTGAGCATTTAACCATACTCCTGGCCTTTTAAGAAAGGAACTTGCATGTGAGCGTAGATTCTCATATTCCCAAATCACACAACCTGCTAGGCTTAAAGAGGTCACCTGAAACAAATTACAAAATAAAAATCATTAATATCAACCTTTTTTTTTAGGGGCTCAACATACATAATATTTTTAATATATTCAAATTATTATGCAATGTTAATTGATTTTGATCAAGTATCTAGTTATAATATGTTATAAAGTACTATTTTTGATATTCTGGCTAGAGATCAAAATTAGAGTTTCAATAGCCCAATGGTTGAGTGGACGAAGACTTCATGGTTCAAACCTCAACTTTTCCATTATTGTTGCATCTACCCACTCCTAACATAACATTTTTCTTACTTATAGGGGAGAGGAGAATATTAGGTACGTTCAGCATGGCTATAGTTTTTAAAAGAAAAGTGTGTAAAGAAAAGTACCATACATACCCCTACAGTGAAGAAGAATGGCTTTAAAAGGCCACTTGCATTCAGAGGTCCATCTATTTGTATACTCTCAATTGGATTTGAGTCAGTGATGGGTCGACGCGCACCACGCCGTGAATTGTGGAAGGAATTACGCAGTTGCAGCCGGACATGCCCATAACAATTTGAATTTTGGTTGTAAAATAGTGGCTTGCTGAAAAGTTATTTTAACTTAATATTCAAGATATTTAGAACATTCAGCTTAATTTTTAGGTGCAAGGTCAACAAATTGATCTTCTAAATCTGCTTTCCAAATTGTATAAAATTAATAGGATTACCAATAACTTTATGAAATCTATGTGCAAGAATGCTTACCAGCAAAGAGTCAACTCTGCCGCAGACCGAACATTTCTGAAGAACATAATATTAATAATTTTAGTGTGGATTTTTTTCGTTGTTTCTATGTTACATTATTTAGTACAGACCAAACTTAACAGGAGTTTTGATAATTAAAATGGGTTTTGGGATAATTTTTAACAACCATGTATTTTGGTTTGTTGACAGCTTGACAGTGACAGATAGAGACAGTGTTGCTAGATGGCCGTCTGGTATTCTCCCCAAATCTTCTCAGAAATACCCCCAAAATTCAGGTTTTGAAGAAAAAAAACCCCCACTTTCAAAATATTTATTATTAATGAAAAAAATAATTAAAAAAATACAATTTTATACTATTCCTGCAATAGTGTCCATTACTGGACACTTTCACACGCTTCATCAGCAGCTCCGAACATTTTCTCTTAATTTTTCTGCAGCATTTTTGTACTAGGTTTAAAATGAACACATCCATCCACCAACGTATACCTTATCCTCATTTTCGGCTTTTCCTAAAATCAAAGTTTTGGTAATCATAATCCCCGAATTACCTCCAAACCTAAATTTTTCTCCAACTATCCCCCCCATCGTCCCCCCACCGCTTAAAAAACCCCCCAATATTGGGGAGATTCGAGCCATCTGACATCACTGATCATAGTTAAGCTGTATGATATATGTACAAAGTACTCTGTGGTTGTTTGGCTCTGGATTCGAGCACTTATGCTTGTTTTGACCACAAACATATACTTCTCTTATATGTTTGTGGTTTTGACTAAGACTAAGGTCGAACGTGGGTCGAACATAGCAGCGCCTAACTAGCACCTATGCCTGTTTTCAAACCTAGGAGTCACCTAATTCGGATGCCTAAATATTTAGATGAAAAACGTTTCACCAACCCTTATACTATCAGCGAATGTAATCGCTGTATACTATGCATTACGTTTCAAATGTTTTTGCTATGTTTAATTAGTTATTTATTTTTGTTTGGTTATTATTGTGCGCGAGTCGTTTTCCACGATGAGTGAAAAAACCCAGGTCCCGTACCCCTTTGGGTACGGAACTCTAAAAAGAAAAATTTTGCATAGCGCAGACTTTAATAGGTACCTAATTTAACTAATGGTTTTCTTTGAAGACAATAAAAAAAAATCACGTTCTTCGACATTCAATTCATACCAGTATGAAGATGTAACGGTCGACGACGGACGGTCAACTTAGGTCTTAGAGTGACGGGTAATAGAAACCTATTGCTTAGCCCTCGTAGCGCTTGACTTTCTGGAAAATAGGAAGTACAGACTCTTTTATCCTTAAGTCTAGCGCTAAGCAAAACAGCTGACATTTGTAGCAGTACAGATAAGGCCTTGGGAATGGAATAAGGCGGATTGCCGATTGGATATCAATCAAGATGAGGTTAAAACAGCGGTATGGTTAAAAGTTTTGCACAATGTATGATGGGGTAGGTACCTATTTAAACGTCACATTACATACTTTTACCGGCACTAGGATAAAGACTTTACATTGAACCTCAAGTGCTACTAAGTGATTATATTCTCTTGGGTCCTACTCTCAACTCCTCCATCACGATGATTACTTAGTTGAAGAAAAAAACGATGAAAACGACGCTACATTCGACTGACTGACTGACTTCAACTTGTTCCTACATCTCATTTTTATTCTTTCTATTTTTATTCTTATTTTCATAATACTTATTACCAAAATTAAAAGAGTTCCCATGGGTTTTTAAAAACTAAATGGGCATTTTAGTTTTGTAGAATACTCGAAAGTGTTACTGCACTGGAATTTTACGCCATCAATTTTTATAGGCCTATGATCACCACACCTACTGTCATAATCAAATCTTACTAATCTTACTCATTATTGTACTAAAAATGCGAAAGTATGAATGGATGGATGTTTGTTACTCAATCACGCCGCAATGACTGAACCGATTTGGCTGAAACTTGGCACAGAGATATATTATATAGTCTGAAATACAGGCTACTTTTTATCCCGGAAAAAACCCTCAATCCACGCGATCGAAGTCAGGAGCATCAGCTAGTAGTTTTTTTTTGACTTGACTTTAGAATAACTTCTTGAAGAATAAACATAAATTATTATTTATCATTCTCAAAATTCAATATTATTTATTAGGTACCTGTGGCTCATAAGACACGTCAAGACTACCACCGAATCGGAAGCAGAATCGCCTGAAAAGAGCTGACAAGAAATTCAGCAGTTGCTGATTATTGATTAAGTTATTAAGAAGGTACCTAACTAAGTCTAATGAAGTATGGATCTAGGAATCTACTTCCATTCTTGAATTTCTTGAAAATAAATTGGAGAACTTTAACTCTATAGATACAACAGTTAATATAATATTTAAGAAAACTGTACGCATCGAAATATTTGAAATAGGTACCTAAGTATAAGATGGAGTACCTAAGTGAGTCTCTATAAAAAATCCCATCGACTGCACAAGGTCAACGAAGTGTACATAGTTAGGAATTGTGATGAGTCGTAAACTTGTTATAGCGTCTAGCTTCGAAGGCCTGTTTCCAGGGGGTCCCTTGCAAATACCCGTACCTACAGCTCTATAATAATAGCGACGGCAAGGGGGTTGCAGAAGTGGGGTGGCGAGCAACGCGCATGCTCCATTCAGACGATGGAATGGGGCGACCCTCGGTAACTTCAGTGTACAGCTGAGAGACTCGAGGCGACTCGCCACATTCATATAATCTCGATTTTTGAGTCGCAGGACCATAAAACCCTACATTTTCAAAAAGTAAGTGGTTCATTTTTGCAATTATTCATAAATTTTGATTTTTTTATAGCGATAGAACCAAAACTGTCCGCATATTGACGTATTTTTGTTCGGCTTTTAAAATTAAGAGTTAATGAGGCATTATAATTGGGTAAAAAAGGGCACAAGGATACCTTTGGGATAACGAACCGAAAAAGCCAGTGTCAAAAATGTATCTGAGATTCTTTTATGTTCTAGTTTCAATACGAGTACGTCGAAATATTTTAAGCGCGAAAATTTCATTGAATGGCGTCAGCAAATCGATATGATCGCTACCATGTGGGTTCTTGAAAATTAAATTTCTTCAGCAAGTGTCTTTATAACACTGCCACTTCACGTTAAGAAAATTAACGTACAAAATAAAATAACAGGCCTCTCAACTGAGAATGATTTTTCGCTTCGTGACAGTACCAGTGATTTCTTAATACGGCCATATTAAGGCTGTTGGGTCTTCTACTCACACAAGACTTCAATTAAAAGACGTGTATAGTGCATATAATAAGGTGTACTTATAGTAAAAATATTAAAGCCGGTAACAGAAGGGGGAAATGCAACAGCTGTACAGGACCCCGGACCTAGGGGTTCCGTGTTTTCTCGTTTTTAGTACCACATAATTTTTTTTTATTTTTATAAATAAAAAGCACCGGCTGCGATGTTTAATCATTTTGTAAGAAGTTAGGTAATTAAAACAACGACTAGGACATTAAACACTTCGATGTAATAACAGTTAAATTAATTTATTGTTTCAGAGATGAAGCCAAATTTATTAAAACTACACCACATTCAAAAATTGCGTTTTAAACATCTTACATTGTGACGCACAATTTCGTCATTTCAACCAGTATTGTTACTCATCTTTTGAATACTATAATTCATAATTTATAAAACATTTGTTAAGTATCTACATATAAAGTTTTATATGTTAAGTATCTACTAATTATTTATTAGGACATATTTTTGTACGGAACGATGATGAAAATTCGATTGAATTGATGAAGAAGGGATTGTTAGCCAATGTTCACTAAAAGTGACGCTTACTTGTTACCATTAATATGTATTTAGTCGTATAATCATTACTAAATTTAAAAAAAAATCATTACTAGGTGCTAGAAAAAAAACTTAAATTAAGTAGTACCTTCCTATCATAAGTAGCAAATGCCGATTAGTCTTCTACAGTAAAATTAGGAAGAAGTGATGGAACCATATTCAGAAGATTTGCTTTGGTTGGTAGTATGTGGTTTTGTGGTTGCATTTATTTTGGCGTTTGGAATCGGCGCTAATGACGTAGCAAACTCATTCGGAACAAGCGTTGGGTCAAAAGTACTCACACTTACACAAGCATGCATACTTGCAACAATTTTCGAAATCGCCGGAGCGGTTTTGATCGGTAAGTGTATATCTGTGATTTAACAAAATATTTGAAATTGGACTTTATGGAGTAACACGATCATTTTAGTTAAATAAAAGGCTAGTGGGTAGTTATTAATTATTTATTTTTACAAAACCAACATTTGCTAATATTTTCTGACTAGGCGCTAATTTATAAATTGAATGTATTGAATAGAATACAACAATAATTTTTTATTCAAATAAACATTTACAAAGTGCTTTCGAATCGTCAAATGAATCTACCACTGGTTACCTACTTTCGATTTGAGTGCCAGTATGTACCTACGACCTACACCTACTTACATCCCTTCAGCTAAGAGTTAAGAGTTAAGACAATTCATTCAATTTCAACTTCAATGAAAAATATTCTTTCAAACTGTTTCTTGGCTAGGTTACAAGGTGTCTGATACGATGCGCAAGGGTATACTTGACGTGTCGCTGTACGATGACGGGGGTGAGCGGTTGCTGGCTGCTGGTTGCCTAGCAGCTCTGATCGCCGGAGCTAGCTGGCTGATCCTTGCCACGGCTTTGAGGCTGCCAGTATCGGGAACTCATTCGGTGGTTGGTGCCACTGTTGGGTTCACACTGACAGCAAAAGGTCCAGTTGGCGTGCGTTGGTCTACACTGGGAGCGATTGGTAAGTATTAAAATGTCAACTTTTTTCCAATATCCCTACTAAAGCCAGTTACACATCGGATGTTTATGGCGCTAAGAGATGGGAAATACCTAAATGCCTCCAAAAGGGAAATCAATCCATGTCATCCAATTTAGAAATTACAAATTCCTGAGATAAATTTTTATAAATTCCCCGGGAATAACTCCACTTATTTAAAGCTTTGTTTTATTGACTTTCAGTTTTATCGTGGTTCATATCTCCTGCTCTTAGCGGGACGGTATCAGCACTGCTATATTGGTTGGTCCGTAGATTCATCCTGCGCGCCTCTCAACCCCTGACTGCAGGATTAAAAGTACTACCGTTAATCTACGGCGCCACTATTGCTGTTAATATACTCAGTGTGGTCCTCGATGGTCCGAAATGTGAGTATCTATTGTAATATTTTGTTTATGTGTTCATCATCAATAGATCTTTTGGACGTCCCTACCAAACTATTTGTACTAACGCCGCAAACTACACTACTCACAATATACATGGTCAGACTGGTCTCCAACCTAGAAATTTCAGGTAAAACGGCTATCGATTCTACGCCTTCTACGATACTATCCAAATATGCAGTCGACACTTTATCTGTATATATAAATTGTTCCTATATACTTACCTATTGTTGTATCGATATTATGTACCTAAATATGAACTGATCATATTATGGTAAAGAAAGAAAATTAAGACAATTAGGCCAAGCTGGACTTGACAAATATTCTCCTCTTCCAAAGGCGTTCCTCTCCTCTTCCAGTGGGTACGATAATAGTGCAACGTATCCGTTGGCCTTTCAGTTTTCAGTCCGCATCTTTAATTTTTTACTTCTACATAAAGTATGATAGATAGTAGTTATGATACGCTACTTTTCTGTAGACTTCCCTACAAACTCATAGTTACTTCTCAGTTTAACGTATATTTGTCGTATCTTTCGCAGTGTTGGCAATGGATAACATACCACTGTGGGCGGCGCTGACAGCATCTCTGGCTCTGGGTGTGTTCGGAGCCATTTGCGTGCGCGCCTTCCTCGTGCCCTATTATCAACGTCGCGTTTTGGCACCGCCAGTTAACTTTACCCTCGGATTATCTAATGGTGATCATCTTTTCCATACACTAATTATCTTTTTGACCAAAAGAAAACCCTTCATGGGTTTCTTTACATTTACCATTTTTTTTTTAAATCTTTATATTTTGTTCTTTAATAATTAAACTAATAATTGAACTCCCAAATTCTTTATTACCAAGGTTCTAAAAAATGTTAAACTTACAATTTTCGATTGGTTTTGATTTTAGAAACCACCCCAGCTAATACACCAACACATACTAAAAACAGTGTTCCTCAAAGGCCAACGTCGTTACTATCTGAAGACGGCAAACTTCTCGAAGCTATAGAGGAGAGCGCAGAAATGGTCACTCTAAGCGATGCAGACAAATGTTCGGTCGGCGTCAAAGAGATGAATGCTAGAAACCGAGCTCTCTTGGCAACGATGGATGATTGCAGTATCCTTTCCCGAAGCTTAAGCCCACCAAATAAATCACGTTTACAATTAATAGATGCCGACCCCCAGATAAATACCCTTAAATACATAGACGAGACATTGAGCTGCTGTAAGAGTTTAGATTCGGCTCAGCTGGTTGGAATGGGTGAAAGTTATGATTCGAAGAATGGATTTCTAGGAGATTCGTGTGACACGATCGCACGGGGCGAGCTTGGTCGACTGTCAGCGATGAGAATGCCTAATGTCGCAGTGGAATTTGATACTCCACCACCAAGGACTGATAAGGTACATGCGGCTCCATCCATACAACCAGACAAATATGAAAAATATTAATTTCTAAATAAAATTTTGCAAATAGATGAATTTCATGTTTGAAATGTTAAAATGTTAAAAAGGTTAGGAGTTAGGTAGATCTGAAGCTGACCACGTCCCAGTTAATTTCCCCATAGACGTTATAGGTAAGAACCTATAACGTCTATCTAATTAACTATGTTTGAATTAAATTCAGGGTCCAGAAGGTGGCAGTGCGTGGAGTATAGAGTGCGAAATACGGAACACACGGCTGGCTGCCATCACACCCAACTCGAGCGCCGCGCCACTGCTCCGCAGCAACAGCCCTGCGCCGCCGGTGGCGCCACCACCTCCGCCGGCGGAAACGCTGCGACTCTTCTCCTTCCTGCAAGTCCTTACTGCTACCTTCGGGGCTTTCGCTCATGGAGGCAACGATGTAAGGTGAGATTGCTGATAGGTGCTTAAAATGAAAACCCGAGAATAAATAAGGATATTGTTGTAAGAATAATAATACAATGGACTACCAAAGAAGGCTCAGGCTCAGTCAGCAGGTTGTGATGATTGTGTCACACAAAATTAACCAACTACCCTCGGCGGTGTTCTTCTTAAACTACGGTACGGTAAGACGGGCCCAACAAACAAAAACGTCATATAAGACAAGGCTTGTACGACTTTAAGTTGTATTGCAGTCTTACAATAGTAAAGAGATGACTACTAGGTCCTATAGACGTCTTCCATTTAACTTCTTAGTCGTGCGACTATATGTCATAATAAACTGGTCATAGCAACGTCAGCAAGACTAAACTACACGACGTTATATTACAGTTTTAACTATAACGTTAGTACGATAATGCAATAGTCATACTAACGTTACAGTCCAATAAACGGTTTCAACTAACCAAATTAGGTGATAGAAAAACCTGTATGTGACATTTATATAATGAAGCAGTTGTACACACGTTTTGAAAATGACGTTTGTAAAACAATCCCCCATTTTGTCTTACAACAGTTAATTTGAGATACTTGAATGACTTGGTTGTTCATTTTGACTTAAATATGATCTCTATATTACAAGATGTCGATTAAAGGTCATGTCCTGACTTTAACCAGCCTTGTTGTCGCATTTGAGACAAGTTTTTACTTTTAAGCGACTTGGCCGCCATACTAACGAAAAGTTACACTCTTAACACCATTGTTTAATTCGAAAAATGCAAGCAAAAAATTCGTGGAGAAAACTTAAACGTAGTGGAGCTTTCAAAAGGAAAGTAAATCGCAATTTCCTTTTATTCAAAAGTACAACAGCAACAACTGTGGCACTGGTCACAAATACTGAAGAAGAAAAGCGTACAACACAAGAACAACAAAAGGGTTCAGTATCAATATTTATTTTTGTAACTATAAAATATTTTATACTACTATGATTTTATCCGATATTAAATTATTTTTTTATCAGTACCTAAATGTTGTATTGATAGATCGTTTTTAATAGATACATAAATGTTGACATTATATACCTATACGAAAATTTATTTTATTTACAGTTGACTACAGCAATGGTGTCTACCTGTGTACTTATATATGATAATTTATGCAATATATTGTCCTTCATCTTTTTCATATAATCTAAAATGATTTGTTGATTCTGTTGCAGTACTCCGGTTATTGCTAAAATGTTCGAAATAGCTTCAGTGTTCTGAAAATTATCATCTTCCACTTGCAAGGTAACCTGTTCTGATGTTTGAGGTGTACCTATCTGTAATATATTAGTAGACGATGTTACTAGCCTGTTCCTTATTGTTTGACTCTTCTTTGTTCGGCGCCTCGGTGGTTTGGTTCTGTTGATAAAAAAGTATTATAAGACGCTGTCAATTTAAATTACTAAAATATTGTACGAGTATCATTATTTCAGATAAAAGGTATTTGAATAATATGAATAATAATTAAAATGTTTTGTAATCTGCACTGCGCTTTTACTACAATCAGCTAATGCCTGAAATAAATTTAGGTAAAGATTATTGAAATTACTACTTATATTGCTAAATTAAAAATTATTTTTAGTTTTTTGAGGAACCCTAACAGCAATGGCGTATAGGTTATTTCAAGACCATACAAGGTCTTGAAATGACTTACTGTCTTTACAACGTCACATAGAGATAAGTGTACGACAAAAGCAATATGTCTTGCATTTTTAGAAACAAACACTATTGTTATTCATAATAATATAATGTTTCAAACACAAAAATATGAAGGGGCATGAAAATATGAATAGTATTTACATAGGTATATTATCATAAAACTTAAATTCCCAGTCGAACTAAACGGAATTAGAAACAGTTACAGTTAGCAAGATATGAAAATTAAATAACACTCACCTTTTATTTCCTTGTAATTATTTATTTTGCACCTTCAAAGCCACGAACACGCAAGACACTATCAAGAAATATAAATCAGTCATATAGGTGTTGTTACTTGATTCTAATAAACCGTTTTAGTCATTCAAATCACCTGTATGACCACTATGTGACGAACTAGTCGTTGTAAAGTTATAATGAAACTACTGTGCGATGAAAATGGTAATTTCTTAACGTTTTTACGACTTTTAAATGACTTCAACGAAGTCATCTTATGACTATTGTATGACGATAATACAACAACGTACGTCGTATAAATGGGGCCCTTTTCGCGTTTAGCAAACGTTATTAAAACGTTAGTGTGACTTAGCTGTGGTAATAAGATAACGTTTACTAAACTATTGTACGACGATAATTTGTTAGTTGGGGGGTTAGTCAAGAGGCGGAAAAATAAATTCCTAAAAGACTCGTAAACCATTTATGGTTCCTGGGGTGCTGTAAATCTTCATGGACGACCATAATCATAAGGGGATCCCGCTAATCCATTGCTCGCTAATCATATAAAAAAATAGTTTATGTCTGGGGCTTCACGCATGTTTAGTTCGACTTTTCATACCCGTCATCTACCCCGTGGGCTATCTTATCATCGAATAAAAAATTAAAAATAAAAATTAAAAAAAACCCGTATTTTACCCCCTTAGGGGTTGAATTTTCAAGAATCCTTTCATAGCGGAAGTCTACGTCATAATCTGTATGCTAAATTTCAGTCCGATCCGTTCAGTGGTTTGAACTGTACTTTGATTGATCAGACAGTCAATCAGTCTCTCAATCACCTTTTCCTTTTATATTTATTTAGGTTATCACTAAAGTAACAATCTTAAAAACAATCAATATGTATGATTAAATTATTTCATGTTTAATCCCACAATTTCAGCAACGCCATAGGCCCACTTGTGGCCCTGTGGTTGCTGTACTCCGAGGGTGGAGCCCACGCGAAAGCTGAGACCCCGCTGGCGATATTGGTGTTCGGTGGAGTTGGCATTGCATTGGGTCTGTGGCTGTGGGGCCGACGCGTCATCCGTACTGTGGGCGAAGACCTTACCAGCATCACACCCGATACGTAAGAACACTCTTTGCACGTGAACCGTCGTTGTACCTATATATTTACTGTTCTTTAAGAGTACCCGCAGACTTACAATTTCAAGTTGGACAACTAAATCGCAGAGTATATTAATAAGTATAGTTACTTATGGTAGACCGCCATCTTATCGAACGAACATAATATTTTCTTTGTCAAAATCGTTCGATAGTCGACCAACTTGAAATTGTACCTATGTCTGAGGTCGCTCGAATAGTGTAAATTGGCAAATCATTCAATAATTCGTCCAAGCTGTAGAATTGAAAAATAAATGGAAACTCGCAATCATTATCATCAGCAACCGATCAACGGCGCACTCCTGCGCGTCTTTCTGTGCGCAGGTCTTCTCGCAAAAAAGCGTTTTAGGCAGAGACAATAGAAGCAAACTCTGGTTATAGGCCTAAGCCCACCACCCAATGCAAATTGGCAGACTTCACACACCTTTGAGAACATTATGGTTCTTCAAAATTTCTCAGTCGTGCTAGTTTCCTCACGAAGTTTTTTCTTCGCCGTCGCAGCATAACTATGATATTTAATTAAACCTGCATAATTCTTGAGAATCAGAGGTCGAACTCACGAGTCACGACCCTCCGAATAGAGGACTGCAGTCATAACCAAGCTATCACTGCGGTTAAAAAAGGAAACTAAAAACTATTTGAATGTAATATTTGTCAGGGGCTTCACTATCGAGTTAGGAGCGGCCCTGACGGTGCTGGTGGCGAGCAAGGCTGGCCTGCCCATTTCCACTACACATTGCAAAGTCGGCTCCGTCGTCTGTGTCGGTTACTTCTCCGAAAAATCTGTGGACTGGAGTTTATTTAGGTAAAGCTTTAATGAAGGTTTTTATTAGGATCCTTTACGATTATGTCTACGAGATTGCCAAGCTATAATCGCTATGCGATAATTTCCTGGATCTGCTTACACAACGAAATTATAGTTAAAAGATTCTAGCCTACGAGAATCTCAACTTGGATGATATTTTTTCAAATTCATGCGAGTATCGTACAAATCGGGTGTACCTATACTTAAATATTTTTTAAGACATCTGTGTGACAAAACATACTACCACTGTACCTATATAATTACTAAGTACTGTAGGTACCTACTACAGCTCCTCATAATTTTTCAGACGAGTTAGGCCGCGGATTCGATATTTTATTTCCTTCCGCGTGGATTTTGTTGTTAAAAATCCCGCGGTAACCCTCTGTTTTTCCGGGTTATAACGTAGCCTGTCACTCTCTATATCCTCAACTATACCTATTATGGTTTAGACGTTGCAGTAGATCATACGTAAATAGATATTATAATCATACATACATAGACTGCTAAAATCATAAAATTTTTATTACATAAACTTACTAGGTACATTACGATAAGCTAATAGTGATAACTGAAAACAGTGACACAGGAATGTTCATTGTTGCAGGAACATAATATTCGCTTGGGTGGTAACGGTTCCGGCCGTGGCAGCGACGGCGGCGCTGGCTATGCTGGCTCTCGAAGCGTTTGTCGTTTGAACACAATATGACCTAAAAATAACGCCATATACTATGATTACCTTATATATCTAGACGGACGCTCGAAGCTGTGAACGTATCGAAAAAAATAGCCCAAAACTTGACCCTTGTCCTTTTCCCGTCGCCACGTTCTTGTCACACTGTCTAGGCAATATTTCACTACCTATTTAACAAAAACACTTCTGCGAAAGTGTGCAGAAACTAAAAAGGTCGATCTAAAATAACGAAACATCAATTGCTGCAAAATAAAGTAAGTATTGAAATTTTTCGAAAAAAATAAATAAATATACAACCTGCGGACGATTCTGTAAAAGTTGCATTTAATCATTGCTATGTTGCTAGTCTCTGAATTTATCGCGTTCTTTCTGCAACAGTGCATTTTAGCTAATAGCGAGTAAGTATCGGCCAATTAAAGGCGAATACAATTGGTACACTGGCACTGTAGAAATCATTTTTAGAGAATCGCACCACTGCCGCCCTAGCCATATCACAAACGTGTCGTCTCTTTCTACGATCGCTCACGCTAAAGCAGCGGTTCACAAAGTTTTTTTATCACGCTTCCCTTCTGAAAGTGCGATAAAAAAAACTTTGGGAACCCCTGTTTTGGCGTGAGCGATCGTAGAAAGAGATGACACGTTTGTAATATGGCTAGGGCGGCTGGTATCCGGTATAAAGTAATCCGAATAGAACGACATAGCGTGAGACATAGCTGTCATACACCCATAGCAGCATGCATATCTGCGTGCATACTAAAGTAGCGGCGCCACTCTATGTATATAAGTAATCATAGGCCACATTAAAACGCAATCAAGTTAAGATTAGCAAACCGCAATTTACCTCTGTCCTGCTCACATGTGTTTTGAAATGAGCAAGACAGACATAGAAAATGGCTGTTTGAAACATAAGTTACATAGTATTTCTTACTACCGTTTGTAACAATTCCTTTTCTTATTTTAATTGCATTATTAGGCGAATCAAAAATCTGATAGTAGTTGATGTACCTAATTACTGTTGTTATAATAATAATAATAAATTAAACATTAGGCACTTGGTTTTTTTGCCGTCATTATAATAATATTAGGTTCTTATTTACCCCGCTGTCATTCTGCAAATCACAATTCTAAAATAAATGGCCGGACCATGTACGATATACCCAAGATCCTCAATCCTCGATCATCATTTATCTAACACCTACTTATTGAGACCCTCCTATTGAGTCCAACGAATGGCAGTCCATTCGTTGGGGAGCTACGAGGGAACAGACAGACACACAAACTCAAAGATACACAGAAACAGATACACAGTACCTAATACATGCGTGAAACTTATAACACCTCTCTTTTTGGCGGCAAAATGCTTATTCAAATTACGATTACCGAAATTCTATTTGGCGTTTGGGATACTTTCGAACTGAATAGACGAATTATTCAAATGAAAAAAAAAATTCTACGCGACAAGCACAGAAATTAAATTAATTACTAATAAAAACGATAAATAGAGTTTGAACCAACAATCTCAGGGTCTGTTCACACTGAATCATTGTAGTGAATTCGTACATTCCATAGTTAAGTAGTCATAATAAAAAATAATTGTCTCCCCTACCGACATTTTTCTAGCTCTTTACTGGTATATTATATTATCTAAATCAAAAATCGAGATACATATTTATTTTTAAAAAGTTGGGTCCAGAATTTATATACTTTACCTACCTATTTTAAATATGTATTTTATTATATACCTACATAATAATATTTTGTCCATTTTAAAAATTGTATACTTAACTGACTCTACAGTCTACACCATCTATTCAAACTGAACTACTCTACGTGATAAGTTTTAATTATTTGATAAAAATATTATATATTTTATGTAATAATGTATGTATAATATACGTTTCCCACTTTTTTATTAACTTCGCTCAATTTTGTCTTAAAAGATTCAAAATTAAAAAAGGAAAAATCAATTGATAACATAGTATATATAATATACTTTCTGTGACTGTACCTACATCGCACTAAGTAAGTAAGTAATACGTAAACAACTTTATTTGATGCTTTGTTTCATAAGTCTAATTAATAAAATCTAAGAAGACAATTTTCAAAGAACTCACCTAGGTACTCATATCTACTTTACTACCGACTCATTATTTTCAGTATATACGTGAATTTTAGTAGGTATTCTGTAGCCTCACTTAATCTATTTTTATGGTTAAAAATGTCAAAGAAGTCGATGTAAAATGCCTAAATATGCTCGTACCTACTTATGTGTTAAGAATTATTATCGTCAATTGAACATCTAAAATGCCACTGATTATGTATCTACCTACATACCTAGTAAAACAATTGTTAAATAAAATTATTAAATTCAGAAGCTGTTTTATTTTAACTATAAGTATTTTTATACTCTCAAATATTATTTTCTGTAATCTTTATCAACACGAAATCATACTAAAACCATTATATAATAATTTAATTAATTATAAACCAAAATAAAAATTTGCGCGGGATATTCAAAACTGCAAAATGGCACACCATTAGTTAGAACAAAATATGACGTCAAAAACCATATCCATGTATTGGTTAGATTCGAGCGTGTATCGTCAGCTACCATGTTTAGCGCGGCAACATTGCGGTGTTTAAATAGTCCGAATCAAATGTGTTTCAAACAATAATTTTTTATATTTAATTTACACATTTTTATTAGTGTTAAATATTTTTTCTACGCCGTAGTATTACGGCGAAGTAAAGAATTAATTAAAAATTAAAAGCGTATTATGGCCTATTCTGTGTTCCTTACCGGTCAACGCGACTGATGGATCTAGCAGTTTAGTAGGTACCTACTTAATTAAAGTTCCAGAACGTATCCCATCTAAAATGAATTATTATTTATGGTTTTGTTTGGGAAGAACCTCAAAATAAGGCTTGTACACACTACACATTCACAGCTATTATTACAGTTGTTAAATTTTTTTACATTAATGAGACAATGGAAAATCAAAATACGGATAGTATTAGTTCTGAATCATCCCTTTATATAAATACTATCATCACAAAATAACACACTAAATTATACAACGGGTAACAGAAGCCGCGCCATCTTTCGGCATGAACCGCGGTGGCCGCCTTGTGTCAGTGTTTATTAATTTTTTTTATACATTATAGGCACACGCTTGACCACTATCACACTTGATGGAAAGTGATTATGTGGTCTAAGGTTGCCTAGAAAATGCCTATTCACTCTTGTTTTAAGGATACCCAAATTGTACGTGCTAGGAAACACCAAAGCCTCAATAGCCCAACGGTTAAAGGTACGGGCTGAAAACTGATAGGTCGCAGATGCGTGCCCCATCCGTTGCTCTATTGTCGTACCCACTCCTAGCACAAGCTTTTCGCTTATTTGGAGGGGAAAGGAGAAAATAAGTCAAATTCAGCTTGGCTAATATTCTTTTTTTTAAGTTTTATAGTTTTACAAAGCGCATCAACCCTTTGAGCGAACGAATTTACTATCCAGATGACTTTATTACATGGCATCTAGCGTTTACGCGCGAAAAAAATGCAAAATTCAAATGCATTTTATAAGCACTTATCGATTCAAAATAAAATTTTAGTAAACTTTTCCAGTAGTTACCTTAAGATCAATTTAAACACTTCAAAAAAGAGTAAGATACTCTATTGTAATTTAAATTTTATGTTCAGATCAACGGTTTTTAAATATCCACAGTGCGTGCTAGGTCTTACGTCGATTTATTATTTTGACTGGCCTAGTCAAGAGCGTTTATTTTTATTATTTTTATGTTTCGATTCTACTCATTCGCATTTGAGTCCAATCTTCGAGTGGATTAGGTCGTCTACAGTTTGCCACACCAGTTTTAAAGGTTAGAAGGCTGTTTACGTTTGCGCATCAGATGAATAAAATTAAACTGTGTAGTTTCAATAAATTTGATAATTTAATTCTTAACATAAATTAATTTTAAATTATCAACCTAGTCATCTACGTAAAACTAATAGGTCCGAGTGTTATTTCCCTGTTAGTTCTATATTTAAAACCTACGTAGGTACGTGAGTACGTCAGTACCTAACTCCCAAATACTTAAGTAGATAAAAAAAATCTGCGCTCCCCATACCAATAAAATTAATCTAATAGTTAGTTAGGTGTGACATTTTAGGATGTACCTAAGTAGGTACATACCTTCTACAAGTGTCGCTTTAAACCAATTAAAATTTCTAAAATTGCAATTGATAACTTTTTATAGGAACCAATAATAATGACTCAAGATTCGGAACTCCTGTATCCCAGAAAAACTGAAGAAACGACAGATGTAAGTACCTACCTAAATATTTAACTTTTTAAGTAAACTAGTTTTTGCCCATGGCTTCGCTGTTGTTAGGTTCGATTTTCATACAAATTTCAAAACCCTATTTTACCGCCTTAGGGATTGAAATTTCAAAGATCCTTTCATAGCGGACGCCATAATAGCTACCTATCTGTATTCTGTAAGCCTTTCAGCCCGATCCGTCCAGTGGTTTGAGCTGTTCCTTGATCACAGTCAGGTCACCGGAAATGTGGTCGGCATACCTTCCACTAGGTGAACCGAAGACATCAGACGTGGCGCAGGAAGCTGCTGGATATACCTACAGGCATAAGAGTCGATACTGAGACCGTATGTCCAGCAATCTATCATGTCTATCGATTGCTAAAGAAGAAACAAATACGCAATTTTGCTATTTCCTTGTGCCTCATTGAGAAGTCTTAAAGCACTAGTAGGTAAATAGGGTAATAACTATTATGCCTATCTTTATATCTTTATATACCTAATTAATCTGTGCTTTACCTTCGCTACTTCTATAGTTTAGCTATAAAGACATAATATAGTATATACCTACTCAACTTTTTTCAGACTGAAATACTGCCTATGTCTCCAACGTCAGTAGTTAGCGTTTCGTCCCCAAACGGTCCTAAATCGGTAAGTACCTACCTATCTTCCAGTTTACTGTCATCTACACACCCCTTATACCGACCTACGTACTAAACAATAAACATAAGTAATCGAGTTTCAATCCATTTTTAGGATTCCGAAAAAACTTCAGAAGCGTTTATAGGCTTACTTCGTTGTTCATTGATGCATTGACATCAAGAATTAGGCGCTTGTATTCTTAATCTCATTCCTGATTCCATGGTGATGAACTAATGACATAGGAATCTACAGTAAGATAATACCTAATAATAATAAACACAGTAGACATATGGTCTGTTCGATCATCATGGAAGCAGATGGATTGTACAGTGCGTGTAGTATTTTACAGTGCGATGCAAAAAATATATATGTACCTACCTATTTCTTGCTTGGTCCATGTCTATACAGGGATGATAGCATCAGGAAGCAACGCAACGGTTGATGATATAACATATAAGTAGTAGGTACGGCAGTCGACATTAGCTGTTCCATAAATTAGTATTACAGCCACCTAATTCGTAAAATAAAGTCGGGAACCTCTGACCTCTCTAACAGGATAAAACGTGATAATTTTAACGCGGAAAAAAGGAGTAGATAAAGTTACCTACCTATATTCAGGGTAGGCCAGTCGCCAACTAAAAACGATTGTACCTAACCACCAATAACTAGGTACAATACAGGCATAATAATGGATTTACGTTTTGGAAAATGATGACAAACGATTCACTGTCAACAGCCTTATGAATGATCTAAGAATGTTATAGGTATACCTTATGGAACCTAATGGATTTACGCAAGTACTAGGAATTTTGTATAAATAATATTCTAACATCTATCCATAATATTATTCCATACCATTAAGTACCTACTTCTAGTACCTATATAAAAAAAGAATTCCGCGATCCGACGGTCAATCTCCACAGATGTACAGAGATTAACCGTCTACACTTTGCACTCTACACAAGAAATTCTCTGAAGCTATTTGCTACGACACTGGGTCGATACCTACCTACGAATAAAACAAGCGGTCCTTTGTTTGCCACTTAAAAACTTCATTAATCTTTCGCTTACAAACGTAGCGTTATGTGTTTTTAGCAGTTGGTATACTTAGCAATTGAAACCAATGGGACGCTAATTGATAGCAACACAATGTTGTATTGACTGAGTTGACATAAATTCCTACATATAACCTACATACCTACCTAATTAAATAGATTCTAAGAATTATAACTACCTACCTGGGATAAGTGGGTGTAGTAGGTACAGGACACCTCACAGATATCTCACCTCTATCAATATTTATATCGGAATCGGTAGGTAGGTACCTACCTACTCCTGGCTCTACCTATAGAACATGATTCTATTGATAATTTTCTAGACTGGGTACCTATACATCTATTACTTTTGTGCAGAGGCGTAACTATAGGGTGGCATGACGGCAAAATGCCACGGGCCCCAGCCGGCAGGGGCCCCCGATCAGAGAGGGCTGGAAGCACAAGATGATCATAACATTTATAGCCATTCCTGTGACTACGGCTAGTGCCGAGCGATCATTTTCAAAATTAAAATTGATATAAACTAAACTCTTTGGGACAAGAAGAAAGGTTACGCACAGTGGTAGATTTACCAAATGGCTGATTCGATTGGAGCCTAGGGCAGCAGATTTTAGGGACGGCGAATTTGGGGCCAAAATTTTTATTTATGTCTTACAGAAATTAAAAAGATACATATTTGTAATACCTAAATGTCATTAGGTCCACAAACACATTTTAAAATAACCCCAATAACAATTACTAAATAGTTGGTAGGGCCGACCGGCGCATACAAACGCAAGGTCTCAAGCGCCAAAAGTACAGGACTAGATATGGCGCATTGCAGAATAAAAAATTTCGCGCTTACTTCGTTCGTGAAAATGTCACTTTTCTGTTGCTATTGTAGGTGCCAAGAATGGACTACTAAGTGCCGTAATGCAATCATAAAAAATTTCACGCTAGCTTCGCTCGCGAAAATGTCACTTTTATGTTGCTATTGTAGGTGCCAAGAATGGACTACTAAGTGCCGTAATGCAATCATAAAAAATTTCGCGCTAGCTTCGCTTGCGAAAATGTCACTTTTATGTTGCTATTGTAGGTGCCAAGAATGAACTCCTAAGTACCATAATGCAATCATAAAAAATTTCGCGCTCGCTTCGCTCGCGAAAATGTCACTTTTATGTTGCTATTGTGGGTGCCAAGAATAAACTACTAAGTACCGTAATGCAATCATAAAAAATTTCGCGCTTGCTTCGCTCGCGAAAATGTCACTTTTATGTTGCTATTGTAGGTACCAAGAATGGACTACTAAGTGCCGTAATGCAATCATAAAAAATTTCGCGCTCGCTTCGCTCGCGAAAATGTCGCTTTTACGTTGCTATTGTAGGTGCCAAGAATGGACTACTAAGTGCCGTAATGCAATCATAAAAAATTTCACGCTAGCTTCGCTCGCGAAAATGTCACTTTTATGTTGCTATTGTAGGTGCCAAGAATGGACTACTAAGTGCCGTAATGCAATCATAAAAAATTTCGCGCTAGCTTCGCTTGCGAAAATGTCACTTTTATGTTGCTATTGTAGGTGCCAAGAATGAACTCCTAAGTACCATAATGCAATCATAAAAAATTTCGCGCTCGCTTCGCTCGCGAAAATGTCACTTTTATGTTGCTATTGTGGGTGCCAAGAATAAACTACTAAGTACCGTAATGCAATCATAAAAAATTTCGCGCTTGCTTCGCTCGCGAAAATGTCACTTTTATGTTGCTATTGTAGGTACCAAGAATGGACTACTAAGTGCCGTAATGCAATCATAAAAAATTTCGCGCTCGCTTCGCTCGCGAAAATGTCGCTTTTACGTTGCTATTGTAGGTGCTAATAATGGACTACTAAGTGCCGTAATGTAATCATAAATACAATACGCTCCGAATTAAAGGTTATTAGAAAATCAAGTAATTGTAATTGCGTTTGTATGTACCTACTTCACGTAGTGATTTATGAAAAAAATAAAAAAAACTATCTCATTGGGTGAGCTTCTTTATATTGGGCGAGGGAGGGCCCCATCCGATGAATTTGCCACGGGCCTCAAACGGTATAGTTACGCCTCTGCTTTTGTGTCTTGATTCAAATATCAAATCAACTTTTCATTGCCAACTTTATTTGCTGTTAAAAAACAGAGAAACCCTAGGCAACGTATGATGACAGCAAACCTAGTTATTTAATAAAAAGTTAAAAAGTAGATATTGTAGCACAGCACTTTACTATGTGGGTACACTTTACACTTTGTACCTATGTAGGTAGATACTATTTTTAAACAAGCTGAAATTGACCAATATTATCCTCTCCCCTCCAAATAAGCTAAAAGAGTTAGGAGTGGGTACAGCAATAGTGCAACGGGTGGAAATCGAACTAACAGATTTCCGTGCACAACTTTAACAATTAGGCCAACCTTAGGCTATTGAGCCTTCTCGATTGAGTTCAGACATTCTTTCAACGAATATAGACGACGATTTTCTGATTGCGATTGCATTGTTGCTGTACCTATCTAGTTTAGAAGAAGAAAATACGTCGCCGTTACTGGGTGCATTTCCTTAACACCCAAAGATTGCAAAGTTATATGTAAAAACGTATAAAGTATAAACTTAGACCTATCTATACTGTATTAGAGACGGAACTACTCGAACTCACACCCATAGTGATCCTAAATGCATTGCCACCTACCTAGTAGATATTTTAGGAATTTCGATAAATCCTTGATTTTTATATTAATATTTCGAAACGGAATTCTGAATGTAGATAACCGCCCTCACAGATTTAGAGTAAGCCGCCCTATTGCTGATTGAAATAAAATCGCATGACCCGTTTCACACAACAAACAACTTTCCTACAAAAATTTTCCATCTTTAGTTAGATCGCGCTCATCCTATTAAAAGTTGATATTATGTTTTGCAGATTCCGATATTGCTGGGTCCAGAGAACACTATAACAATATGTCCATTTTGTAGTTCCAAAATTAAGACTTCCGTGAAGTATAGAAGTACGACTCGAACACACATGACTGCAGCACTTTGTTGTTTTATATGGTAAGTATAAACCCTATATGATAAGTAGCCTCGTGGTTAGCAAGTTCGACTGCAGAAGACGAGGTCCCGGGTTCGACTCCCTGATCGGGCCATAAAATGTATTGGGTTCTACTGTAAAGAAATTCCCAGTACTAGCCGAAGTTAGGAAGTTGGCGGTGAGTCACCCCAACCTGGCGGAGAGCGCGTAAAGCTGTCCTTGATTGGATTGGTTGATTGGGCTACGCCAGAAGTTTATTTATGCTCATTTATTACGATAAATAATTGTTATATTGTTCAAAGTAGGTATGTAGGATATACTATTACAAGACGCACATAAAACATAAATAAATAAAATAAAAAAAGGCACACAAAACTCCGACACATATCGGGGAAAAACCGCGTCTCTAAGTTGAGACATAACATTAAAAAAAAAGTAGGTATGTAGGTAGGTATATTTTAATAGAATTGGGTACTATTATTGCTAACTGAAGATTTTTCATTTTAGTTGTTGCTGTTGCATCCCATATTGCATGGACTCTGCGAAAAATTCCGATCACTACTGCCCAAGTTGCAGTAGCTACCTCGGAACTTATGAGAAGTAAAATTGAGTCTACGGGTAAATAGTTAAGTTGCACATAGCAAAGTTAAAATAATCCTTCCTAATATTATAAATGCGAAAGTGTATTTGTTTGTCGATTTGTCCTTCAATCACGCCGCAACAAAGCAACGGATCGACCTGATTTTTTGCATCGGTATAGTTGAGAGAATCGGTATATGAAGCGTTCACGGAACCAAAATAAATTAATACTCATATCATATAAAAGCTTATAAAAAGGAGCATCATTACCAGTCACGTTTACCATGATTCATGGAGCGCTTCATTCTAAAATATTAAATCAAAGCTTAAAAAACGACTAAAATGTATGAAAAAGCCGAAACACTCTCTTTTTGGGTAATATTTTCTGTAACTTACTATTTTTTTTATCACCTAAAGTTTATATAAAAATAAAGTTTATATCTTCAAGTATCTATTTAAATACATTTACAATTTGTCGGAATCTTTAATTTTTTTTTCGAGTGTATGAGGGGCGGATTTTGGGCCTTATCAACCCACCTCCTTTCATATCTATTACGATTCATGCATCGATGTCTTCGTGAGATACAGCCCGCTGACAGACGGACAGCGGAGGCGTAGTATAACGGGATTTCGTTGGGTACAGAATCCTAAAAACGTAGTTCCTTCCGAATTAAATAGAAATATTTTTTATTCAAATAAACTTATACAAGTGCTTTTGAATCGTCGATGAATCTACCAATGGTTCGGAATGCCCTTCCTGCTGAGAAGAGCCAGCAATAAACTCGGCGGTTGCTCTTTAAAAATAAAAAAAAATTATATGTAATAGGTAACAAAACTATGCTATGTATACAGCGTTTCAACAATAAAGTTGCAAAATGCATACCTACCTACATGCAATCCAATACATGTTAAGACGGGCAGACAGAAAGTAGACCCATTCCCGTTGGTTCCCGTAATTCTATGCAAAAGGGGTAAATTCCTGATATTCTTATTTTTTTCCATGATCTAACAAACTCCTTTTCGAATTCGTTTCAGAGCACGTTTCTCGACCATGATCGTGAATGTTCCCAGGATATATTTTTTTTAAGTTTAAGTTTTAAGTATTTTACGCGTACCTATAATGCATGCTGGCATGCGCGTACGATCGCATGAAGTCTATCCATTTACTCATAGAATCTTTGAGATATTATGAGTAGGTAAATGGGTAGACAAAATCTCGTACGCGCATGCTAGATACAGACCTATAATATTGCTATAATAGTATAGAGCTTGTACTTATTACTAAGTTAACATGTAGTGTGCAGTTGAGGCAGGGCCACTGCCCACTCCGCTGCTTTGTTTGTTTCGGAAGACAAATAATAATATGGTCCTCACTTCCATTAGGTAGGCACATGTTTTTGGTAAGGCTAATCTTGCTCACTCTCCGACGCGGTCTTGACTTCGCACTCAGCAATGCCTCTATAGTAGTTTCAACAATCTACCTACTACACCGTAGTCCATAAGTTTTACGTTCACTATGTATATGTACCTAGTACTTAAGAATCTATATAATTATAAGCATTAAACAGCATTAAGAGTGGCAAACGCTTGTTCATTAACTACCTTCATTTATGAATATTGTATTGTTTGAATGTAAAAAAAATATTAAATTAAATAATTTCTTTAAAATGTGTTTTATTTGCCTGCCTAGTAGGTACTAATGTAGGTGTTTCACAATTATATTGTTGCATTTTTGCACAAAACCACAAATTATAAATATTTTAATAAGTATGTGCTGCAGGGAAAATCAATTTTGCCCCTCAAATGAGCTAGCCTTTATGTCAATAAATGGATGAAATAAGTAATAACTGCAGTGAAACCTAGTTTAAAACTCAGACTAGAGAATGATAAATATAGTAACCCTCGACAGTTATCCCCAGATTCACTTTTGATCCCCCCAGCTTGGCTTTGAGCAATGGACCCATTATCATCAGATTGTTGCAGAATCTGAGTACATCTGTATGTGCACAGAACGCAAAATGGGCGATTAACGCCAACTTGCGGAGAAAATTCTCAGGAAATGAAGATGTGCCCAGATGTTGAACTTATTTTAGTTATTCAAAATATACAACAAAATAAAACTTAAATAAATTGTGCCCAGATTCCACATGTGATGATAAAGATCTATTCACAGAGAAAAGGTAGTCATAACAATGCATTGTATTATTATTTTTTATTTGAAATCAATAATTATAATACAAAGTTAAAAAATATCATGCTACATTTTAAAAACTAACATCATTAATTGTACCTAACATATCAAGTTCTTACTACAAAAATACTAAAAATAAATAAATTATTGTGCATTCTATATATACATCAATAGACAACATTATACTATGAGGTAATAAGAATCTTAACAATGTATTTAAACTTTTCATCAGTTAGTAGGTATATTATTTTAACATAAGAAAATAATTTTTAATGTTGACTATGATTTTTACTCTATTAGTCGTTTACTATTTGTTTTCCATGACAAATATGTATTCCAAAATAGTGCAACAAATTGCACAAGTAATACTTGATATTGAAGAGGAATATAGTAAAAATTAACTAATTGGACCCAAGGCCAAACATAATAATTTGTTTTAAGAACATCCAAGTAGTTATTGTGAACATCCTTTTTTATTGAATCCCAAGACTTTCCTTGCATTGTACCAACAGCAACTAGGAGGAAAAATAAAAATGATGGGGCAAATATAAATTGATCCACAAATACTTTAGTCATGGCCACAGTTTTACCGCTTGCACCTACATGCTTGTTCAGCAAACCATACCATACACGTAAAGCTGGACCCTGGAACACAAAATACAAATCAAATATTACTGCAAAAATTATACATAACTGAGCACTTAAATTAATTTATTATAAAAATGTTATTCAACTTACACCAACAAAGAAACCAATAGATGAAAATTTTAAAGTTCTTTTAAAATCGATAAAAGACTTTTTTTCTATAACAGTTTGTGAAATAAGATCACCAGCCCCCATTAATGTTCCAGTTTGAATAGCTTGAACTAAATAGGGCCGCCTGGCAAGAACTTTTTGGTATATTTGAAAAATAGCACGAGCTTTTGCCATGGTAAAGAACATAGTTTAGCATGAATTTAGCAAAGCTTAATAATTAATAGTTTACACTTTTTCAGTGCACCGAGAACACCTAGTAGCAATAGGATGGATATGGATAGGATGGAATAGCAATACTATGGATTGTATTTCTGACATCACTGATCACAGTTTATCCGGTCCCTAGTTTTCGTTCAAGTTTAGAAGTTTGCAAATAATTTTTATTTAACTATACTAAAAGAAAGCAGAAATTATCTTTCTATAATTATTATAACCCCATTTCAATTTTCATCCGTAAGATTCGTAACACAGATTCGTAATTCGTATTCACAGATTACTATGATACTACGTATCAGATGGCTCAGTGCCCTACAAATTTTAAACCCTCGAAATCAAGGCCCATGATTGGCTAAAGTATCATTTTGGAAAACTGCTGTAACCAATGGCGTAATAACAATTTTTTTTTCTATTTTTGTCTATGGATTTTTATTTTTGTTATGAAGGTATCTACCATAGGTATGTACCATAGGTATCTACCACAGGTATGTACCGTAGGTATCTACCACAGGTATGTACCGTAGGTATCTACCTATTGCCATCCTTGCCCATAATAATAATTATAGGTTATAATTTATAAAAAATAGGAAATAAAGAAACAAATTTTTTAAAAATATTTGTTTAATTCACTTTGAAATAACATAATACCTATCGCTTTTGTTATACACATTTTTGGAATTTCAGGTAAGTCTTTATGATCTTGTCTAATATATACTTATATGTCCTAATTTTGTTTATTAGATACACCCTACACCAATTAAGACGTCATATTTTTAATAATTTGTTTCACGAAACGTTTTTCAAATTACAACACACTGGTAAACACATAACATCCTAAACACTTTTATAATATAAACCATAAAACTTTGTCTTTTCTCACACTGTGGAAACTTATAAAAAAAAAGCGTCCTTACGCGAATTATTATAACGGGCACATAACACTTGCACTATATTTCAATAAATTGAAATAACAATTGCTATTCTGGGACAGAAATATATGAAAATTAAACTAAAAAAACCAAATACAATAATAATGGCGTCGATTGGGCGTCAGCCATCAGGAGAATCATAGATTACTGTAGATCTATAAATACTTCATACTACATATAGGTACCTAATGTAGATATAGAGATGTCTGTAAAAATTGTCATGCATCATAGTGGAAAAGATTTTGTAAGGCTATGGAAATTTGTATGGGACTGAACTGGCCGTGTTCGTATTTCATTGTTTCGAATCGTTTTCCATTTGACTAATGACTTTGACATTTGGAATTGAAAACACAGACAACATCAAAAAATGAAGATTGAAATCAAATCAATCAATTAGTGATGAGCGAATGTAAAAATTCATGGTCCGATACCTACCTAGAAAATCTCCGGAAAGCTTAACCACTCTATCGAGAGAAATAAAACTATACATCAGAAAGAGAATAGTATAGACTATAGTCTGCTGTCTGACTAATTGTGAAATGTAGTAATGAGATTAGGGTTGCCAATTTTTTTTTAGCCTATAAGGGACAAATGGTTAAATAGGCAAAAAAATACGGGATTTCAGTTTTTTACCCGGGACAAATAAAAAACAAAATTATTCAGTGTCATTTTTTTTGAGATTTTGCCGAGGATTGAGTCAGTTTAAACATATTTTTATTCGTTTTAACATATCGGCAAAAATCAATAGGTACAACTATAATCGTAATTATTATAAACGGTGTTCAACTCGCTTTTTTACGAATGTTGCATGTGTGAATACTTGGATCGATTTCATAATGAAAAACGAAGTACGGTTCAAATACGGGACAGAGTCAGTCCCGCCGGGGCATTTTGAACTATGCCTAAAATACGGGATGTCCCGGGAAATACGGGACGTCTGGCAACGCTAAATGAGATAAAGGTATCGAAAAGTAATTGGGAAAGTATCGTATAAGCAGTCTCTACTATTCTCTTTCTGATGTATAGCGTTATCTCGCTCTATGTAGTGGTACAGCTTTCGCCTAGCCTAGCTATCAAACTTTTTTCATTACTTGACAGCTGTTGACGGCAAAGATCGTGTGTGGTCTCCCTTAAGCGCGTAATACACATGCTAGTAGATGGCATGCTAGCATGCCAGGTATTGCAGAATGCCAGTTGGAAACACCTCTACGTTCTACGTACCTACCTAACGATTCTAAAAGTTCTCAAAATGAATATTTATGAAGAAATAAATAGTGTTACAATACAACTCGCCATTATATTAAGTAAAAAAAAAAGACGTGTGGCACTCGGGGACTGCCGCGGTAAAGCTATCGCATATCATTTTTTATCAACGCCATCTAGCGGCTCACCGTAGAGAAGTCCCATGTCAGGTTATTTTCGTTACGGAATTTCTGGATTCGGTCTCCACGCTGGCCCGCGATAAAAGCTATGTAATAGCTTAAAACAACAAAAACAAGCACAAAAATTAAAAAGATTTTGGCAGATTCCTAGTTGAGAGTTGTGATTTACTAGCAACACGTTACAAACTGTTTCACGTACTTGTTACAGGCAATACGAATCTCTCGTCCCACTTCCCATCAAGGGGAAAAATCAAACGGCTTGCGATCTACCTACTCGTATGCTGTGTACTGGCATACGAGTTACTGGCACAACCTCGATACACATATTGCGAGTAGCTCAGTTTTGCTTGTAACTGGTATGCTTTTTTGTGCGAGTAAGTAGCATGTGTATCACGCACTTTATTGTAATTATTTTAAAAATTTATTGTATGATTCATGTTTTCACCTGTGGTTTTCACTATCTTGACTTCCACTGTAGGTAGGTACCTATTGCAAGTACTACTAGATTCTATAATGTCTATGATTTCATCTATCTATGATTTTAATTTTATAATAGGTATAGCCTGTGGGTATATCTGTGGTGTTCTGTGGTGTTCGAAGGAAGACCCGAGATTGTAATTAAAGTTTTAATGATTTTCTTGTTGTAACACCTTTATTTTTCGATTGTGAATCTATCCAGAAATACTACTAACAATGGATAAAAGAAAACTTTCTACCGCGGGCGACAGTCTTTACCAAATACTGCAACTACCCAAAACTGCAACGGCCGACGACGTCAAGAAAAGCTATCGCAAATTAGCATTAAAATACCATCCAGACAAAAATCCTAACAATCCGGAAGCATCAGATAAGTTTAAAGAGGTGAATCGCGCTCACACAATTCTGAGTGACGCCACGAAACGGAACATATACGATAACTATGGCTCCCTCGGGCTGTACATCGCTGAACAATTCGGAGAAGAAAACGTCAACGCCTATTTCGTCGTTACGAGCACTTGGTGCAAAGTACTGTTTACGGTATGCGGTATTTTGACGGGATGCTACTTCTGCTGCTGCTTATGCTGCTGTTGTAACTGCTGTTGCGGCAAGTGTAAGCCTCGTCCGCCGGAGGAGTCTGGTGACTATCACACCCTGGAGCGAGACGACTCTGACGGTGTCCAGCCGGTGACCCAGCAGCCGGGCGGAGAGGCGCGTCCGGCTGGCAGCCAGCAGCAACCCCCCATCGCCATGCCCGCGCCCGCGCCCGCCGGCGCCTCGGAAAACACGGGCCTCAACACAGGTGGGGTCAATTATGGAATTTCACAATAACTTTTCTCATAGCTATGAACTATTTGCTTTGTATCATAAATTTCAAAAATGTAATGTGTTTTCCATTTTAATGCAATTGAGGAATGTTTCATTTAGCTTCTTATTATTTGTTCCAATTTATATATTGGTCCAAGTATTTAGGTATATATGTAATATGTATTTATTATTAACTCAACTTGGACAACCCTTATGGAGATTTTGCATTTATAAGTGAATAGTTTAAAATATCAACATTACTTATAGGGATGAAATTATACCAGCTAAGTATTGATACTTTACACTGTATTGGTGAGAAAATATTGATTTTTGCTTAGTATTGGTGAAAAACTAGTTATTCTTCCAAAATTCTTAAAAATATTTTACTTATAGAAAAAAACAATTTGAAAATTGTGACTACTGATAACAAAACTAGTAACTTTTAATTTTCTTTTGATTTATTAATTTAATTGTATGGTGTTTGATACATAAGCATTTAAAGTATAATATCTTAGCTATATGAAGAACACACTTATTTTATCAATTAGTATGTCACTCATTTAGCAAAATATGTATAGGGAAGTAAAAGGTGATCCTACAGATATGAGTTATGGAGCCTCCTTTCTTTTTATGATAAACAATTTCGAGAAGGTCTTCCTGTTCCAAGATAATTGAGTATCAAGAAATGTCTATAAAACATTAAAACCTGTTTAACAATATAGGATTTGAAAAACTGACTTGATATATTATTATCATCAATAGAAGGAACTCTTCACAGTAAAACTATAGTTATCTGATTCTCGCGTATGGGAATGGGAGTGGGGGAGGGAGCGAGGGGTTACGTTTTCCCCACCTCCCGGAAAAGCAAATTTTTTATCTTAAGGTTAGTTTTGCTATTATTCATACAAACAGTAGCCAACAGTAATGATTTTCGGGTGGAAATATTTCTGGGTGGTTCTAACCTAACCAACAGTTAGGATTTCCCGGTGCAAATATTTCTGAATGGTTTTCATCATGAAAGTAGGACTATGTTTTCAATGACATTGACATCCACAAAAGAGCCATCAACAGTGTTCCATTTCACATAATTTTTAGTCTAAATGGTTCAAACTAGTCACCAACCAGGCCACTAAACTGAAAAAAATAATTAAAATTGAGTACTGGACTTCTAAGATAACCCCTTTTCACCAATACTAAGTTGGTACTCTCTCACAAAATATCAATAGCAATAATACCAACTTGGTATTGAAAGAATAGTATTTAATATGTGGTCATACTTATGTGTATTGTTTTATTCCTATAACCACATTAATGAATCACAATTTTCATGTATGATCTAAGGTGTTATCTAATCTGTAGATTAAGAAATTGTATACTCAAGTTATTTGTCCAGAAAGGTATATTATGAGGTTTTCATTTCTTTAAAAATTAATAAGCAACAAATTTTTTTTTGGTAGAAAAATATTTTCAATAATTAAATTGCCATCTTTTAAATTATTATTCATTTTTTCATTAAATTCAATAGTTCAAGCTCAAATTGTTAATAAATTAATGTCATTGTTGAAATTAATTACAATGGCTGCCTAAATTAATTACTGTAGTTATATTAGTTAAAAGTATTGGAGCTGTTGTGGTAATATTGATATACATCCTACATATTATATGTATTTATTCATTTGTTGACAAGTTAGCAATTTCATCTGTTGGTAAGTTACATTGCACTCTATATGCCACACTCAGAGTTGCTAATTGTTAGATTTTCTTAGTAGATTTAAAAAATTCACTCAGAGTCAGTTTAACACTTCTTTAGTACATAATTATATATGACAGCTCATTAAGAGATTAAATGATAATTTGTTAATGATTCATTGAATTTATCTTTTGTCTCTGAGTGTGGCAGTAGGATAAAAGTGGGGTAACCAGCAATATTGTAGTTTGTGATTTTGAAATTACAAATCCTGCCTCAAATCACCTGATGGGGGACTAAAAAATTTTTAACATAATTTATTTATTATTAGCACTTAAAAATTACTCACAAGTTGGTATATATAACAAATTGTGATTTAAAAAAACTACCCTGCAATTTTCACAAAAAAACGTATGAACACATTGTCATTGTCATTCAGCATACAATATTGCAAATGTGAAATAGTTACACAAATTCATTATTCATTAATTTTCATCATATTATTTTTTGCACATTTTATAACATTTGTTTGAATGGATATTATCATTTGAATATAAAATACTTATTTTTTTTACAAATTTTTCCCTTTTGCAAGTTTTGATGTATAGAATGACAAAATTTTGGTTGTGTTTTAAATTAAAAAGAGACAGTCCAATTGACTCACAAACATATAAGAGTAAGCAGACCTAACATAAGAAAAAATTGGCGTTCCAATTACGCCTACATACAAATCTCACGCACACATTGACAGTAAACAGAGCCGGACTTCGAAAAGCGAGGTTCAGCGAGGTTGAAGGGACTGGAGAGTATTTAGTATCTGTGATTTGAAATAATATGGAAACTACGGAAAGTTGCCATCAAATTGTAGGTTAAACCCTTATTTTACATTCTGTAAACTTAATTCTATAAATTAATTCTTAATTATGAAAATGGATTCTAATGTGCTAAGTTTCGCGGTTTTGTAATCAAACAAGTAATAATGTTACAAAATAATATTTAATAAAATCAAAACAAAACATGATTTACAAAATCTACCCAAAAGATATATCTATTAGATAAATAAAACAAAATCAAAAAGCAACTTTTTCTCTAATATCTTTTAGAAATACAAACATTGACAATACGATAACATCAACAGTAGTTTAATTAACTCTTACATTCTATTCAGCCTGTATCACTCATTTCAATAACCTTATTAGAATAGTATTACACATTTTAAACTTATTAAAATAACAAAATAAACCATATGTCTCAGTCTTTTCAATAACGTAATAAGGAATAGTATTACTCTATACTCTTTATTAATAGTATTACTAGGCTGTAAATTTTGCAAGTCCATCAAAACTTGATCTCCAGCAGCTTTTCTTTCTACTGGACCTTTTACTGATGATGTAGACATATTCTGAAAACAAGAGTAATAAATTATCAGTTGTCTAGTATTAATAGGTAATACAAATAGGTACACAGCTATATATATATATGGGTATAGCTGTCAATATTTACGTTTAAATGGCAAGATGTTTTGGGTTGGTACCTAAATATAAGAACAACTAGAAACTTACTTGTAATGATGAATCAAAAATCATTGGGATTGCATTAGAAGTAAGGACGGTACGAAAACCACTGCAATCCACTAAATGTGCTTCAAAATGTTCAGAACATAGCACACTCGATGTTTTGTGCTGCCAATTTTTTTTATTCATCTGCATCAACCAGGCATTTTTTAGATTTTCATCCTTTGGAAAGCTGAAAAATGATTTAATTTTATAATTTATCCTTACTTTTATAGAAATAGAAATAGAAATATTTTATTTCAAATAAACTTTTACAAGCACTTTTGAATCGTCAATGAATCTACCACTGGTTCGGAATGCCTTTCCCGCCGAGAAGAGCCAGCAAGAAACTCGGCGGTCGCTCTTTTCAAAAAAAAGTAAAAATTTTACAATATTTAATGAAACTATGCTATGTATACAGTGCTTCCACGATTAATTTTCCTAAGTCCAATACAATACAAATAAAAATTAATACAATCCAATACATCTTAAAACAGGCAGGCAAAAACAGACTAATTATTTAATCAAAATATACCCACTAAACAAAACTTGCGCCTGAATACGGCCCTGTCAAATTGTACAAGTATATGAAACGACAAACAAGATCCTGATATTAATTAATTGATAAATATTGCAACAGGAATATACTAGAACCAAAATTACTATAACTGTCTACGAGTTTTGCGTATATAATAATTAGGGACTGCTAAAATGCCGAACGATTATTAATAATCACACAGTAAGCATATAACCAAATTACGAGTCTATAGCACATCAAAACTTACCGATGAAAAGTAATTGCAGGTGTTTTCCTATACGGAGAATTGCCACACAGAGGTGCACAATACTTCACCATTTTATTTCAGAATTTTTGATTCTTTAGACTCGATTTTAAAGCAAATTTAAAAGAATAAACAACTCGCAGGTTATGTTGTTGTTTTTGACAAATTGACATATTGCACCAAACTATTCTTATTTGGAGCTTACGAATTGCCTCAAGCTCAATTATGTCTATGAGTGCGTAAGTGTTGCAACAACAGAAGTATAAGAGATAGAATCATATATTTTTTGTTGGAGAGAAGCAAGCGAAGATATTATTTATTCGTTTAGATGTAGTTGTGAAAATTATGTTAGGTCTGCTTACTCTTATATGTTTGTGAATTGACTACACCAAAAAATAGAGAAAGAAAAAAGTTTTACTAGAAATGCAAGTTTTCTTCCAGAGAAAATCATGACAGTCCTGTCCTGAGTCCTGACAGATGAGATTATTATGACTGACTCTAGAGAGTTCATAATAAAATAAACACCAAATTGATTTACAATTCCACCATTAGATTCATATGAACTGCTATTTATTGGATTGAATAAAATTAAAATGAAGATGAATCAGAAAAATGTAACAATTAAATATCTTTTATATTATACCATAAAACAACTATTTCTAACACACCTTATACATTTTAGGAGTGTCTCTTCATCAGATAAATAGCAGTCTGCAATGCTCTTATAGTAAATACATTTTCTATTCTATGATATAAATGCAGATTTCAAAAAATTCAACAAATATAAATTAAAAAATTTCACAACAAAATATAAATTCAAAAATATACATCACATTAGGTATAATCCAACCTAATTTAACTATTTTGCAACTGATGATAAAAAAGAGAAGAGAAGTATTTAGATATTGTGACAGCGACAACTTTAGTTGTCGCTGTCACAATATCTAAATACTTTATTAATATATACCCATAAATAAATTTTTACAGAATGGTCTGATTTTGAATATCCTTTTTTTCTTGTACAAATTATATTGATTAATATATTACGAATATATTTTGCAAACTTCTGGAGAATTCTAATAAAATAGAAATGCTACAGTTATGTGAAACTTAAAAATATATAGATGGAGGTTTAATTATTCCAATTTGAACTTATTTTGGCTTATTTTTTATTTACATTTTGTAATGTTGATTTTTATCAAAAATAGGACTTAAATATAATAACGTAAGTAACAATTTGTTTGCTAGAAACATATGTTATACATATTATATTAAGGAAATTCACAAATTAAAGTTAGTATACCAAATTTAAAAATTAATAAACATTTTTATGAAAGTAATTAAAATGTAATATTAACAAACTGTGCAAACTTTTTTTAGATAATGTTTTTCATTGAACTATCAATGAAAAACATTATCTAAAAAAATTTAAACCTAACATACTTTATAATTAATATATAATATATACTAAGATAATATGTATTCTGTATGTATTGTATTTAGATAAATATTTTTTTTGCCACATAGAAACTAAACAACTATAAACATTCCAATTAAAATTGTTACATTGTTCTTCAGAAATAAGAACAATATAAATATGTATATTGTAATATATAATATAACATGAATAGACCGAAAATGAAGTTTCCCTAATACGTAAATATAGGGTTGATTTTTTCTTGCCTTATAAAGTTCATGCACCATAAATAAATTTGCCCATTTTGCCAGATTTACTTACAAAAATTGTCCAAACATCAACTTCATTCTGTTAACCGCTATTTAGCAATAAAAATTTCGCCCCTTAGTGGACCATGTAATCCTTTACTTTTTTTTGTTATATAATTTACGTTTTACTAAAATATGTTTTTCTTGACATGACTAAATTGAAATGCATACACATACACACCCACTTCCATACACACACACAAGCACATTCAGTGGAATCACTAATACAACCTTGTTTATAGTAATGTACATCTTAACTATTAAAAATATAGATTAATATTCAAAGGCTGAAATCCTTGTATAGTCAGTACTAGAACTGACTGACTGCATAAAGTGAGATTTAACGTAACAATCAGCTACTATGAATAAGGCAATTGCCTCTTATCAATTTTAGGCCAAATCATACTGCAAAATTTACGTGTCGTCATGTGGCTCATTAAACTATTTCCCTTCAAAATTCATTGTGATGGTACTGAAAATATTTATAATTTTTCATCTTATTTAAGTATAACTTGTAGTGTTTCATATTACATAAAAACTTAGTAATCATACAATTTTTGTACATGCACACTTTATGTAAAATCATGTAAAACATCACACAGGTACATAGAGCTACCATAACCATAATAATTAAAAACAACTTCATCAATTTCTGTATGATCAAATACATTATATAATGACAAATGGAATGCTAATCACATTAAAAATATAGTATAAATGGTAATTAATTGTATGATTAAAATTAATAATAGAAGTCTAAGTAAGTAATTAAAAATGTGAGTCTCAAGCACTCCCAGTTCTGTACAAGTTACAAAAGACACAGACTATAAAATCATATAAACCACATATATATTAAATTTTATCATGTTTTGGTCATATTCATTTACTCTTGTTGAGTTTTATCACTAGTTTAGTTTATTACTTTTATCTATATGTATAATTTATAATTTATAATATAATTATTAGCTACATATAATAAACACTATGAAGTATGCACCTATGTTCCATAATCTGTTACTTCCAGTCCAATGAACAAAGAACAATCAACACAATAATATGTTGTGAAATACCTCAGATAGGTATGTACAGTGTAACTATAGGAAATATTTGGTTTTGTGAATAGGTTCAGGTCAAAGCTCCTTATTTACATCTTAAAATCTTCTCAATGGCCTATATGAAAGAAGAATAATTTGAATGCTGTGAATCCAGAGATTCCGAGTACTTTGATCTTTTGTTTATCAGCAGCTGATCGCGTGCGTATCTTTTGTGATAGATATTGTCATTTGTTGTTTTTTGCAATTAAAATTAATTTGAGTTAGGTTAATTAAATACAACATGGAATCGTGTACATACACAAATTGTATTGAATTAGAAAATCGAAAAAAATTGTCTCAATCGTAAAAAATTCCAACGTTGAGTGACTCAAAATCATCATTTACTGAATCCCTGGATTCAGTTTTCATTAGCATGTCCCTTACACCCTACATAGATTGAAATTGAATAGGTAGGTATAGTTCTTGCAAGTCACGAGGGTGCTTAAGCTTTACGTCGTGAATATGCACATTGCGTAAGTGTGCGTGTCTGTCAGGAACCTTGGTGGGAACGGTCAGGCGCGAGCAAGTTCTCGCTCACACTTATACAGATATGACACACGCAGACAACCATGAGCCACGCGCCCTCGTGAGTTGAAAGAACTATAACAAAGTTTAGCTCAGTTTTTCAGCATGCCTTACTATGTGCCTTACAAAAGGAACAATTATTGTGTGGTCATGTACTTCAAACTACTTACAATTAAAAACCTCTTTGAGTACAGAATATTATCACAAACTATGGAAATCGGGAGCTTTGACTGCAATAATTATGAGTTGGTAAATAACAAGAGTATCACTTTCGGTAGCCTAGGTTTTAATTTAATAATTATTTATTTTTTTAATCGTTAGGTAGGCATAGTACCTTTCATTCGCTGTTTGCTTAATTGTAAATGTTTTGTTTTCCCATTTCTCCTAAAGTTATTTCAAAAAAGATTGATGAACTTAGTTAAGAAAATCACCAGAATAAAAATCTATTAAAATATTCACATACCTTTTGCGTATAGGAATTGGGAATTAAGAAACCAGATAATTATTAAATAGACACACACTTTCTCAATATGATACATTATTATATTTTATTCATTAGGTAATGAGGTAATAATTACCATTGTATTAAAAAATTATGTTGTTGAAAATTCTAGTTGTCATTGAAATTCTGGGTTTTTCAGTATATTTCTACAAAGATAATATGGATAAATTGTAACTGTATTATGGCCTCTCAAATATAGTTAACAATAAGAACAAGTTTTTAAGACATGCTGCTAGTTTTTTTTTTCTGAGGCCATACATTAGTTAAGATTTGTAGTGAATCTTACAAATATTAGAATGCTAGCTACGAAAATTGTCCAGTATTTTGTTAAAATATCTCTCTCTTTAATATAATAAAATAAAATTTAAATTAATTTTTAAGTAGTAATAAACTAGTTGATAGCTATGGTGACAGATGACTTGTAAAATATAGCTTTGTTTACTGAATTTAATAATATTTTGTTGTAAAAGTTGTAGTACAATGTTGCACACAAAACTAGAACTAAACAAACAATAGAACTAAGATTAAAGCTATCCTCTTCTATTGACAACACTATGAAAAGGACGATGCTAATTTTTACTGTTTCTTTAGCTGCAGTTTTGTGTACAATATATGAGTATTTCACGTCATTATTGACCATAAATAAAATAACACTAGGTATTTTATCGCTAATAATGGGGTATTTGACAGTTCCTAAAATTGTTAATTTCCATGTAATGTTTATTAGAATAAAATAAATATTAATACTTAAGAAATCTGAAAGGTACCTATTATACAGCATGTTGATGACTCAGAAGGATTAATCTTTTCAATATACTTACATAGTATACCTACATTATTATTATATCAATGAAACACAATTTCGTAGAGATGTTTAGCTTGAAATCTCCAGGCCTGAAGTTACGATTAACATTGTAGGAGTCAAACGAAAATATTTTTATTTATAAAGTAAAAGCATACCTACTTAAATTAATTGCGAATTGATCACCTCGTCCTTTTTGGAAGTCGGTTAATACAATATGAAATTCGTTATCGTTGTATTACTCTCTACCTATGTAACAGAATGGTTATGTTAGTCATATTCTTGCGTAAAAATAGTTTTGGTTACGTTGCTGAGGTATTCATAGGTAATATAACATAGGCATTGTATATAATTTCTGTTTGGTTTGAGTAAATATAAGTCAAATACCCTATTGTGTAAGTATAATAACTACATAATTCTGTAGTTAAATTTAAATTAAGTTACTAAGATTAGTTTTTACTTTCAAGATTTTTTTTTTTTTTTTAGATGAATTGATCCAAAATTCAACATTAATTTAGAAATTTGAAAATCACAATAATTGTATCCAATTTTCTTCCGTTGGAACAATTGATCCATTTAGTTTTAAAAATATCATTATTTTTGAAATATTTTTTAATAATTTTGCATAAAGTATATGAAATAAACCTCACTACAAGATACGTTACTGTTATTGAAATGTCCAATGTTTTAAAATTTTCACGTCTTCTACATGATATTGATTATTATTATTGACCAATTGGCACACAGTGGAAACGGAAATTGCTATTTATTCTTATAATAATTATGAGTCTTAAAACGGTATAAATTTTGACAAATATATTGGCTCATAAGCTTGACCTAGCCTGTAACCTGGAGCCTGCTATATTATGTCATGTCGGTATTAAACGCGGGTCAAAGAACGCGAACGCCTAGCATACGAATTGAACCATGTATGGGCCAAATACTCGACTCGCACACATTGGCCTATTATTATGTAATAAAGGAGGCATTATATGTAGCAGGTATCTCGTAGTTGATATTATGTCCATTTAAAATAAAGTTTTTTTTTTTGTCTTTGACATTTTCTTCGAAAACTCGGTTTTTGAAGCAAATGCGATAGTCAATTACTAACCACAAAATGCGTAACGATTTATTTTTGACTATGTACCTACCGTAAATGCGTCTTACTGTGATCATTCAAAGTTAAATTAAACTTGAAAATTAATAAATATAAGGTATAAATGAAACTGGACTCTGTTAATTAAGAAAGTGTAAACTATTACTTATTTTGTCATTTTTATTATAGTTACCCATTAAGTCGGTGTTTAGTTTTTTTATTATTTTTAGCTGATCACAGTAAATGCATTACAAAATATGAATTGATTACTTAATAGCCAGTTAAAAACTCGAAGAGATATTAATATGTTTATTTTATTCAATATTTGTCATCCATATTTTAATGTTATGATACTAGTCAACGAGTATTTATAATGACAAAAAAAATGTCGAGTTATTAAGATGTTAAATTGTAATTACACGAAATACTTCTAATCAAATAAATTTCTGCATAACAAAACAAACCTCTATTATTATAATATTAACCGATGCTTCTTCATTTACATTTTAATTCTATTATTATTATGTTATCTTATTATTTCTAAGCATATTATGAAAACATAATTTACGTACTTCTTATTTCCAGGGAGCAGTATTCCAAAATACACATGAAGTATTATCAACTAATCTAAAGTTATTTGTAAGAAAAATGAGGAACTGACTACTTAGAACCACCTTCATGCAGCTACTTACAGTTGTAAGGCTTAGTTATTTTTTATTATTTTGTTACCTACCTATTTATTTTCTAAAAGTGTTTTTGTAAAACAATTTTTTTTTCTCAGTTATTTATTTACTTTATTTTACTTACCTGTACATAACTATCATTGATGAACTATTTCCTTTCAAACGAAGTTTGATCGTGATTTTTAACTGCAATTCAAGAATCATAGTGCGATCAAGATTAGAAGAGAACTTAGAAGCCGCCATTTTCTTTCATACTTGTGTATTATATCTACTGAGCAGGACAGAAATAGTTAATGGCGGCTTAAAATTCCTATACTTATTTTAATCGCATTAAAAATAATAATATTTAAAGTTGAATGATGTAACATGATTCAATTTAGTGGTTTTTTCACATATTAAATAGAAGCAGGCGTTACTTTGCGGAATTCCATGATATTGAAGGAAAAATAAAATTCCTTTGCTATAGTCCTCCAAACGAGAAAAATCTGTGTGCCGTTCGCGCTGTATACGGTTGTTTCTCCAGGTGTAGAAGAAACGCTGGAACAACACAACAAGTCAGCGTCTTCATGTTTCTTCTACACCTGGAGAAACAACGGCGAACGGCGCGTTTTTGCCATACAGATTTGCCATCTTCTTTGGTGGATTATAGTAAAGGAATTTCCTTCCGTTTTATTTTACATTAGGCCCAATTGTAATAAGGAGACCAATATGTACAAAAAGTACGTTGTAATATAAACGAAATAGTCTCATTACGATAATTCAAATTTAAGTAGGCGCTTAAACAACGATTAACAACGGATATCAGTCTAGTTTGAATTCAAAACTTGTCTTATTTGCAACCTACTTACTTAGGTACTAAATAAAAAATAAATTCATATTTTTCACCCTATACAAATATTAGTTAGGTATATAAATTAATCTTGAGTATTACTAAATTCGATGTTATTGTTTAATTGAAAATACTAAACTGAAAACATGTTCGTTGTAGCTATTTATAATTTAGAATGGTGATGTGGCACCTACATAATAGGTACCTATGTTAAAATACTAAAATCAACTACCTACTTAGCTACAAATTTTGTTAATGCATGCAGGTAACTTCTCTTAAGCATTATTATAGACGGAATAAGTGTGTTTGTATATATATGTTGAAATGTTATCGGATTAAAAGTAGCCCTGATACCGATTTCAAGGGGCATTTTAAAGTGTAGGTATTAGATAGCGTGATACTGTGACATAAAGTAATTTTTAATCTACTTCAGTAAATGAACTTAGTCCGTAACCGGGTGTTAGTTCGAGAGCAGTAATTTGAGCTTTAAGTCATATAATCATTGTGTCATCTGAGTATGAATAAATAAATATACCTACTTATGTTCCAATTCAAATGACTGGTTATTTTTTATTTCCAACTAAGTATACCTACTTACAACCTACTTCCCTTTAAATAATCCCTTTTTTTACCCTAGAGGAGGAAAAATCCTCATGGTTACCATACTGGCATGCCTGACTCCAATGCTGCGGCCTACGGACTGAAAAATCCTAAAACCATCTTTTTGTGCCTACATATTTCGTAACCATGTAAGCATGTGTCAACGACACCACTGGAGTGTCGATAAATTGATTTCACTGCAGATGAAGATTTGTAATGATACAACATAAATGTTGTTTTTAAGCTAAACTGAAATTCAAAATTATTTATTTCATGTAGGCCAACTTGTAGCTCTTCTGACACGTTATGACTCTACCACCTGTTCGGTGGTAGCGTACGTAGCTACGTATTGTTTTGTAAGCGTGTTATCTCTAAATAGAAAATTCTCACTATGACGTTGAGGTTTTTATCAAATTACGATAGTGATAGTTATTATATTGGGTATCTTAATACCCAGGAAAGCTAATTTATGTAAGATCTTTACTTTGTAGTAAGTATCAAAAAACCTATGAAAATGAACTCAACTAATTCTGTGTATTGCGTGTCGCGTAAGTTCGAGTTTCCATACATAAGCAGAGAGTAGAGACAATAATAAGAGAGCCATCGACAACTCTAAAAATTAAAATTCTCGTGTGAAAAAATGTAAGTCTACCACATCAGTAACCACCCACTTATAATAACCAGAATGCGGGTCAACTTAGTACACTACTCTGGCCTCTGATGCAATTGGTAGGTACGTACACGTATTAACAAAACCCGTTCTTAATTGGTGTTATCGTTTCTATTTCGAATTCATTACATAATTTATGTTGATTACCATTTCCTCATGGGAGTCCTTCCATATGTTTACTATTAAAATAGTAGAGTAAAATATGCCTGTGCTAAAATATTTTCTGAAACGTGTTCTATAAATATTTATGTACCTACCTACCTACTTACTAGGATTTAGGTTTTTTAGTAAATATGGACCGTGGTGTGGTAACGTGTAAGTAGATATTTCGAGAGTAAAACGCATGGATGGATCTTCTGGATGGTCTTTAATCCTAAGTTTAGGCAGTAATTATGTACTATAATACTTAAATATTAAGTAAATAATCATCATCAAACGAGACTAGTCTGTCAACAATAACGGCGAAATGGGAGTTATCAATATTTGCTGTTGAATTTTATAAGGCGCTGAATTTATAAATTGGATATTTTCCTATTCTTCTTTTACCTGCTGTGTATTATGTGCCTATAGTCTGTCAGTTCCCTCTCAATCTACAGGTCTTGTAATTATAGCTAAGTTATAAAATCGGCAAGCTTTTCAAATGGGTACTACTTAGATAAGTACCTACCTACCAACCAAAAGAAAAATGCGCCACCAAGTCGAATCGATGCCTCGCAGAAACGTTTGTTGTTTGAACCTTGGCAAAAGATAGACGACCTCATTTTATTCTACAACTTGGCATCATATAATTTCCTTGACCTATGGAATATGGGTTGCATGACCCCTTTATTATTCCTTTGAAAAATTGCTGAAAAAGCAATTGTTGCCCACAGATTCAGCTGATATACCTACTACTACTTATCTATTTACTTTTATGTAGTTACCTACTTAGTGCGGGTAAATGAACGTGGTCAAAATTAACAAATTTGTTTTCGGTCATTTTTTTTTTTTTAATAATATTTACAAGTATGTAGTTACCTCTGTATATCGAGACAGAATAGACGATGTCATGAACCATTTATTTTCAAAATAGGTACTTAAGCACATAAATAAATTAGTTCGGCATCCATGTGAAAGAAATGCAACTGCAAACGAAATTTGAACAATGTAGGCGCCATATGTTTTTGAACTTCAATTAAGATTGATTATTTTGTCCACTTCATTTTAGCTATAATTACTTATACACCTACTTTGTAGACCTAGGCATCTGCTCAGTTTAGGCGTTCCCTAGTTAGGCGCTGCCTTGTTCGTTGCTGTTGCTGAAAACGGGTGTAAAAGTAATAAAACAAATCCTTTCAACAAAATAAGAATTTTTTATTCATACTAGTTAACTATAATACTAATAGGATAACACAATGAGGCCAGTGGGGTTACTATAAGATTTAATTCGATTGATCGTATTCGTATTTCGTATACATTAGCGTCAAAGTAAAATGAACCTTAAATGTATTAATTTAAAACGAAATTGAGCTCTAATGCAATGTCGTTATGGTTCATTTTATACTATGTTATACGAATACGATCAATCGAATTAAATCTATACTGACCACGAACATTGCGCTCTAAGCGAAATTTATAGTAGGTAGGTACGATGCAAACCGCGACCACCACGATCGACGACGAGTGTTGGTTCATCATACTTTTTTAATTGTGCATATCGCACTAAAGATTACGCACTCAGCTAAATATAGGTACCTACCTACGCGGTCAATACGATAAGTTTACTATAAAACGAAATTTCCATTCATCAAGGTAACATTTTTCCATCGGACGTAGAAAAGGTACGGACGATCAACCATTATTTCCTTCTCCGGAGCTTCGTCCCATTCAATACCTGAAAATCACAATGTTAGCTTATGTTATGTACCTACCTACAATATATAGGGGGAATGAATTGGAATGGTATTTTTTTCGCCAGCTTTTATTGAACGAGCGAAGCGAAGTTCTCTGAGTCAACTAGGGCGCTTGCCTACTAGACAGAGAAGTGTGTTCGTCTAAATGTCTGTCAGAGCCCTATAACTTCTGAATTACTGAACGTAATTACTTCAAATTTAAATATAATATGTAAACTGATGGCCTTCAGCCGAACATTGTATAAAAAAATATAAAAAGCTTTATTTCAGGGGGGCTCTCATAGAAGCGTATTTGAAGTAAAATCTTGTTTGTTGCTCTACATAGACTTGCGATATATCTTTTTAAAGACGACTTTGAACAGAGTACAAAAATATATTTTTTTTAATTTTTCCCTAAAAATTGACCAAATGGGGGGGTTTCAAAGTGGAGATTTTAATTTGAGCCATATGTCAAGAATTACTGAATATTAGAACGTGAAACTTGGTTAAAAATTCAGTTATATCCTGTACTTGAACAACAAATACTAAAATTAGATAAATGTTATAAAGAAACGAAATTATTTAATTTTAATGCGCCATCTATTAGCATTATTGTGAAGCTAATAGCTTCACTATAGATGGCGCTGTGTCAGTAAAACAGTTTTATGTCAACTATTATTTTTTTTATTGCGTCTAATGTTAAAAGTTAATTATTACAATATATAATTAAAACTTTTGGGAATTATGGGATATCGCGAGGTCTCAGTTCGGGGCGAACCACTAGTTTATTTATTCTGTACGAAACTTAAAAACTAAATTTAAATAAAGAAAGGACGTGTACAAGGACATCTTATCGCTACAAAATGTGGATTTCTTCCAGATGCCCTCGGTGTGAGAACAATTGATGACAAGAGATACTTTTAGCAGGTACAGAAACGACAAGAGACTATAAACAAAACTAATTAATAAATATACGGCAAAGAAAATGAAAACCAATTTTAGAATGTGTAAATGAAGCTTTTACGTTAAGCGGTAGTGACCGACGACCTAGCATCCATTAGGTATTTCATTTTGGTGAACGGTGAAGGAAACCATCGTAGGCAAAACAGCATGTCTGAGTTCCATAATAATTATCACAGTACTTTAAAACACTCTCACTGTAATATGTAATTGATTTCCTACCGTCATCTTTGTAAGCATTACGGCCAGCCTCCGCCCAAAACATGATCCGCTGAACAGCGTGAGATAATCTCAGTTGCCCGCATCCACTGCTGTGTGTATTATTTGTCTCTACCAAGCGAGATATTCCCATCTGTGGAAAATATAAATGATGGACATAATGAAAAGTTTTTAAGCTATTGCATAGCTTCTATCGCGGGCCTTGAGCGTGGAGACCGAATTCAGAAATTCCGTAACGAAAATAACCTGACACGGGACTCCTCTCACTGCTAGATGGCGTTGATAAAAATTGCTATGCAATAGTTTTACCGCGGCAGTCCCCGAGTGCCACACGTCTTTTTTTTAAATAAAAAACTTTTACAGAGTAGGTAAGTAAGTGCCTACTACATTTGAATACTTAGTCAAAGTGAACAGTCGATTCTGTAAAAGCTGCATAAATCGTTAAATCACTGCATCAATGTCAAAGTTTTCGAACCTACTAAGTACATTGATACCTATAAAGGTTCAATCGTTCTTTAACTACTACAAGAAAATTGGTGGTTATCTTTTTAAAAATTCGTTACATTGAGACTAGGATAGTTGGAAATACACACAACTTTAAAAATTTGAATATCCCATAATCAGTTCTTAAAAAGAACCAGCTGGTCTGAGATTATACCTGTATATGTAAAAACCGCATCAAAATCGATTTTTCTGAAAAATGGCGAATTTGGAAGGCATTATCAAAAGTCCAGTAAGTAATTTTTCTGAAAAACGTAAACAAAAATTCAAATCTTAGGTACGCCAAATACTGACCCGAAGTATATTCTGGGGATACCTTTAACATTCCGTCGTCCACGCGGCACGCTGTGAGTAGAAATGTTCTTGTAAAACTATAAACGTAACCGCAGTATTGTACTTACTTACTTGTTTTTTTTTTATGCGATGACAAGATAGCCCTTGACTGCGATCTCACCTGATGGTAAGTGACGATACAGTCTAAGATGGTAGCGGGCTAACTTGGAAGGGGTATAGCAGTGTAAATTCAACTCATACCCCTAATCGGTTTCTACACGCCATCGTGCCGGAACGCAAAATCGCTTGGCGGCACGTCTTTGACAGTAGGGTGGTAACTAGCCACGGCCAAAGCCTCCCACCAGACCAGACCAGAGACAATTTAGAAATTACAAATTCCTAAATTGCCCCCGACGGGAATCGAACCCGAGACCTCCCAGTTATAAGACCACAGCGCTCACCACTGCGCCAGGGAGGTCGTCTATGTGTAAAACGACACCCACGCGACGAGTGTTCGATACTATCAATGACAATTTATACATGGTGTTTGTTTTGCCCAAAAGAACCACATACATACCGCTTGAAGTTTCCCAGGTAGCAGTAATGTCATACGTAGTGTGTATATAGGCAGAATCGCAGCTAATCGCATTGTTCGCAATCTCTCATCAATTTTCCGCAAACTAGTGGTACTGATATTCGCTGCCAAACCCTTTAGGGTGTGACCTTCAGGAACCAGCAATAGGAGAGTGAGGTTGGGTGTTGCATATCTGATTTCTAGTGCCTAAAAAAATTATTAATAAGTAATATATGAAACTATTTTCCATCTTTCCAAAGGTTTGTTGCCAGAAATCAACTCTCTAAGTGGACCAAGTAGCATACAAAACAAAAATACGAAGAGTTCCGTAGCATCAAAATCAAAATTTATTTATTTCATGTAGGCCAACTTGTAGCTCCTATGAAACGTCATAAATCTACCACCGGTTCGGAATGCAGATTCTGCTAAGAAGAGCCGGCAAGAAACTCAGCAGTTGCTCTTTTCAAAAAAAAAAAAATATTTTTTTTTACAATTGTTAAAAAAACTAGGCTATGCACACAATGTTTCCACACAGAAGTTTCAAAAATGCACACCTACCACAACCTAACACATGTTAACATGGGTAGACACAAAGCAGACCCATTCCTGTTGGCGGCACCCGTTCACGAGCATGACGCATGATCCAGCCATTGCTTCGCTCAACCATTTGTCCTCAACCATCGTAACAGCGATTGTTATGTTCGACCAAGATCACGTTTCAGTAGGGGAGCTTTAATTTCTTATTAATTTGTTGTTATGACGGCAACACAAATACACATTCTGTGAAAACTTTAAACTGTCTACCTATTACGGATCATGAGATACAGCCCGCTGACAGACAGACGAACGGACGGACAATAGGGTCTCGTTGGTTACCCTTTGGGTACGGAACCCTGAATAAGCACACCAGCAATATTCTTTTCAAGTTCAGTATTGAACATATTCTGGCGACCTGAGATCTTCAAAATACTCTCAATACATATATTATCAAATAACTGTCAAATTGAACTGGTACATATCAAATTATCAAGTTATCATTGGGGGGCGGCGTACTGTATCAAATTTTGCGCATCTGCGTTTGGTTCTGTACCAATTAAAACAATGGCGCCCGTTTCAGTTTTCCTCAACACATCGTAACGATGGCGCGTTGCGGCGCTCTACTTGCGTTAGTGCTTTACCTGGCTATATCCCGCTCTGTTAGGAGCGATAGTGAAAGTGAACAGGTAGAACATGATGAATACAAATTACACAGGGATTTATTGGCTTCCTATAACAGTGATATACGGCCAGTTTTAGACCATAAAAGTGCCGTCACAGTTAAAGTACGCCTGGCTTTAAAGTATTTAAGTTTCGATGCTTTAGAGGAAATGATCACTGTGCACAGTTGGGTAGCACTAAATTGGAACGACCCGTTTTTAACTTGGACCCCCAGTGACTACGGTAATATAAACGAGATCCAAATCCAGAGTCACGAAATATGGAGCCCAGGTTTGGCGCTATTCAACGCAGATGCTACGGCGTATAATAGCGAGTCGATTTACACCACCTGCCTGGTCACCAACACGGGGAAGGTCACTTGTGTGCCGCACCTCGCGCACACTGCAATTTGTCAAACGTCACTCACCAGATGGCCGTATGATGTGCAAAATTGTACGCTCTACTTCGGTTCGTGGATGCACACCGGAGAACAAATCAACTTTACGTTTTATAACAAGAGGCCGGTAGTGCTAGATGATTTTCAAAACGGCGCCGGTTGGAAAGTTTTGCACGTCGCGAACGACCGTTTGGCAGGGAAGTACAACCTCAACGTCACATATCCGATGCTAAAATATACGTTCATGTTGCGCAGAGAATCAGCTGGCATTGCAGCTACCGTTGTCGTGCCATCCATTGTTTTGGTGCTGATAACTCTCGCGTCCCTATTATTAGACGTAAAGGATAATACACGATTGGTACTCCTGTGTTTCAGTTTGTTCGGTCATTTTACTATGATAAGTGAAATAGGTTACGTGGTACCAAAAATGAGTGCTGATACGCCTATCATTCTGCTATTTGTAAGAGATTCACTGATAATCACCCTATCCGCTATATTACTGACAATGGTGTTCATGTCTTTAAGAAAGCAAGTCGTGCCGGCACCGGCTTGGATCATGTCTCTCAACAGATTAGTCAGCATCGGACCAGGAAAATATATTGTGTTCACAGAGTTCGACCCGAGCGATGCTGCAGACGGCAAGATAGTGACCGAAGATTCGGGAGACAATAATGCGCGTTCGTCCTCCGACTGGATTAAATTCGCGACAGTGCTGAATAACCTAACAATTTTCGTATCTCTATTCGTTTATTTAGTGTTATTGTGCTTGTATATCCCCCGCGATAAATAAAATACATAGATTAATTACTTAGTACAGGTTCCTAATATACCGGGTCGGGCGTAAGACGGAAACCCTGAGTTCTGACCAGCTTGTTCGTACAGCCCGGTGTAGTAAGAAACCAGCCTGTAAGAGCACAGCCACACGGAACATCGCGGCGCCGCAAATGACAATAAAATTGTGACAAGTGACATTAGGCAGCTCAAACACAGTGACAGTGCTAATTAAGACGCAGCGACGTCGGACCGCATCGCATCGTGTGGTATCGCTCTTGCTTTCAATAATAATATTAAAATTCGTTTCGAAGTACTTAATGCAATAATGTGTTTTAATAAATATGTAGAGACCATAGATTAAGTACCTAAATTATTTTCTCACACATAAAATGTAAAATAACTACGTACGAAGTAAATTAATGAAGCTATTGAAACAATATTCTCAACTAGTCCACCACCACTTTCTTTGGTGGTCAACGGTGGCAGCCAAAAATATAGCATATTATGTTGAATAGAAAAACTCTACTTATAGCGGGTGTCGTGTGTTTCCCATCGATTCTAAAATTTTCACATACCGGCATTTCTTTTATACCTCAACTTATTTTTTAGCTTTATCCAGAGAATATTTATTCCATGATAGAGACAATAAGACAATAAGAATAATTGAAAGAAAAACTATAGCGTGTGTATCCCATCGACTCAAACATGTTCACTTAAACTTATTTTTATGCAATACCTGTCCACTGAATACTATACTTAATCCATGGTAGAGACAATTCTAATAATTACTGCTGTTTTTGAAGAAGTATTACCGAAGAATGAATACCTCAGCATTCCACTCCTTGAGGACAGCATACCGCATGACGTCATTTATTCTGATCATCCTCACTGAGCGTTGAGGTTCTGCATGCTCCGAGTCTCGGAAAGGCCTTGTCCCATTGAGCACGGTGGGCGGCGAGAGCCACCGCGCGCGAATGTAGATCGTGTTCAGCAGAATCGAACACGCACCTTCAGCTAAATCATCTTCGTCAAACGTATTGCGCATAGCACCACCAGAATCTGTTTTCACCTGTTGACATAAGAACATAATGTTATTTTTAAATAAAATTTTAAATATGAAATGTTTTTTTCCAAGTACCTACCCTTAATAAACTAAAACTGAGTCGCTCAACGTTAGAATTTCTCTGCGGTCTGCAGAAAAGTTTGCAATGGGCATACCTACGACTACAAGCGGAAAAGTTAAGTTGATAGGTACTAGGTACTTATCGTATTAAAAGACGCTGCGCTTCGGTGCAACTGGTATGAATGACCCTTACACAGATGTACATACAAAAAAACTTGCCTACCCTTCTGTTGAGCGTTTTAGTAAGATTCCCCAATGTTTCTGTTCCATTTAACCACTCCACGTGTACCCTCAGAGCTGCAGCACTTCCATTCAGAAATTCCTGACTGACTGGCAACCCTGGCTCCAGCACCAAGCGCGTAGCCCAGCGGAACTTTAGGTCTGAACTTGACGGAGGGAGCCACGACACAATCTGCCTTAGAAGCTTTATTTTGTCCTGTCATAGAAAATTACTCATATTCTACCTAATTATTGTTAGTTGATGAACACGACTTTGTATGTGTGGATTTAGTTCTTAATAAGAGTTCCGTTTCTTTTCGGAACCCTAAAAATCCTAAAGGAACTCTTATATTTCCAGGATAAAAAGTAGCCTATGTCACTCTCCAGATCCTCAACTAACTATGACTATTCCTATGTGGTTAAATAAAAAATCACGTCAATCCAAACAAAAAAACATATTTTCGCATTTATAATATTAATAAGATTAAATTCTTAATTAAGTACGACGATAAGGTGGTAACTAGCCACGACCAGTCTCCCACGATACGTAACCTACTAGTTAACCGAACCTACATATTGTGTGTGTCTTTTAAATTTTTAAATAACGGGACACCACAGCAATACACTACTCTCTACTATTGACATCTATGATAATATTCAATTGGTAGGTTTGTGGTTGGTCTTGGACTATGGTATAGTTAAGTCTTATCATAAGAACTACAAGTTAATATGTTAACTTACCGAGTCAGATGATTGTAGTTGTAAGGTCCAGTTTATTTCGGCAGAAGCTACCGAATCGACTTCTGTGGACAGCGCCATGAGCGTCAAGTATAGAAATAGGCCGGATTGAGCAAAACTGATCCCATTCTCCACGCGGCTGGCTGGGCTTATAGATAGAAGCTTATCAAATGTGGTCTGCGGAACAAGATCAATGTTCAAAAACTAAAACCCGACTCCTGTTAGGTAAGTATATCGATTGCAGACTCGTGGTCACACAGTGTGACCCTTACTAATACTTATCTATCTAAACATATAAAAGGAAAAGATGACCGACTGATCTATAAACGGATCAGGCTAAAAAGCATAGATACAGATAACTACTGCCGTCCTTATGAAAAGTGCAATAACTCATTATTATATTACTGCACTTTTCCACACACACTAACATGCACACAACACACAACACACACATACACACGCACACACACACACAAATACACACACTCTGGTTATTCAAATTTAATTTTATTGTAAGGTTGATTAGTTAATATAAAGTAAGTTCATTATATAGATCTACGGAAGAGCGGGACATCCTGGCACAGGTATAATACTTACCTAAAAGGATGCCCCAGCGACGGTTTAATGTATTTGTAACTTTTTATTAATAAATCACTTTTTCATTTTCATTTTCGTAATAGACAGCAGAATAGCATGACGTGGGCATTCGCTAAGGAAGGATTTTTTTTAATCGATGACAAGATCCTTGAAGATAGAAGTCCTTGACTGCGATCTCACATAATGGTAAATAACGATGCAAAAAAGTGAAAGGATTTTTGAAAATTCATCCCCTAAGGAGCTAAAATAGAGGGGCTTGAAAAATCGAACTTAAAGTGAGCGAAGCGCGGCCAAAAGCTAGATTTATAAATAAATGCGACAGTGTCTTTATGATGTATGTTTATGTGATTCGACCTTCATTCACAGCAACGCAGCAACGGATCGACGCGTTTGGCATAGGTACAGACAGGCATCCGCTAAGAAAGGATGTTTGAAAATTCAACCCCTAAGGGGATAAAATATTAAAATAGGGGGGTGAGCGAGGAAAAAGCTAGCGCAAGTATAAACTTTATAACTCACCTTATAGAACTTATTTTCAAATCTATCTAATGATAGTTTAAACTTATCAAAAAGCGACAAATTGGCTGGCACTTTGTCGGTTTGGTTTTCTCGGTCTGGCTTCGACACACTTGCATTCAAATACTCCGTTGTAGATTCGCTCCCATCTACTACTGGACCACATGAAGGCAATATCGACGAATTGTCGGACGAAGCTAGTATTGCATTCTTCACTGTAGTTATTCCATAATTATATTTCCCATGCTCCAATGGAAGCGGATTATATAATAAGCTTCCGTGAATTGCACGACTGGGTTGATATTGGAAAGAGGAAAGCAAATTTTTATGTGCCTTATTCAATGGAGGCCGTCGAGGTTTACTTGAATCTATTGGATATGCACCTGCTAGATCATGTCTAACTCTTTTTCTACCAGTGTTTATGGCATATGGTTTTATGTGGGTTGGACCAGGCGAGACTTGAGGGCAAAGGGACGGTTTTTTATCGATGAAACTTGTTTTGGAACTTCTTGGGTAGTTTGGGATTAGGACATCAGGTGGTGGTGGTACAAAAACTGAAAAATCTGACGATCTCACGAGAACATGTAGTTTAAGCAATATCAGGATGCAGGCCGGAGATTTCATTAGAGCGGTTTATTACACGTAGTACCTAATTCATTAGTCAGGGCTATAAATCTCTTGAACAATGCAATTTCAAATCTGTTTTTCAGGTTGAAAACACTTATTTTAAACGAATGAAATCACTCAAGTTGTGTTGATAACGGTGTGTTGGTAACTTCTTACTGCGTCAGCTAAATGTTCTTATCTCGCTGTAAAAATTTCAGTTTATTATCTGTAGAAAATGAGTTCTGTTCCGCGCGTCTACTCAAATTGACAGATGGTGCTCAACTGCTGCTAATTATGCATTAATTAGCAGTATTAACTTAACGCCAGTTTGCATTGGGTCAGCGTGGTGGACTGGTCTTCTCTGAGAGGAGATCTGCGTTCAGCTGTGAGCCCGCGATGTGTTTTAATCAACTTACCTGCATAATGTTGTTTTAACAAAAATAGGTATTGTTTTCTTGATAAATCATTTATTAATTTCTTATCCCATATATTGAAAGAAAATATGTCATTCCCATCGATTCCATAGTCATTAAATGTGTTCTATGCAATAAAAGTTTTTTTTTTCTTTTAAAAAGAATATTAGCCAACCTGAAGTTGACTAATATTCTCCTATTCCCTACAAATAAGCGGAAAGCTTAAGTTAGGAGTGGGTACGACAATAGTGGCAACGGGTGGGATTCGAACCTGCGACCTTACAGTTTTCAGTCCGCACCTTTAACCGTTGGGCTATTGAGTTTTAATTAATAAGAAGGATCTATTTTTTTCTTTATGATTAATCTACCTATAATTAGTGCCTGTGGATATCTAATTAACCAATGGAAATATATTTTTTTTAATGTTTGCCCTTCTTCTACGTGGACCGACGACATCAGAAGAGTCGTGTTGGATACAAGTGGCACAAGACAAGACGTGTGAATACTCCACAAGACTTATGTTAAGCAATGGATGTCTATCCTTTGACGACGACGTAGCTATGCAACCTTTGAATATAAGACGACTATAAATGTATAAAGAATATAATACAAATAAATGTCACCATATTATTTATAGCCAATTTCTTGCTGACTAGCGCTGAGGCGTTCTATATTTGATCCAGAAAATACTGTTCTTCAACATTATTACGGATAAAAACGGACGGCACGCCATAAACTGTTCACACAGATCTTCACTTAGCATTTCCAAATGTGTCGCTGAAAAACAATTGGAAATTAGCCGAAAGAAATTAGAGAAAGCTTTCTCGACTTTGCTTTATCCGCTGGAATGCTCTTTCGGCTTCGTTTTTCCGAGTAACTAACTATAACTTGAGTAAACAGACATTTACTAGGCAAGCTCGCTACATCTTATAGGCTGTATCTAACTTTATATTGTGATCGTTCTCAAACGTTAATTTTCCATTTTATTTTTTATCTGACAGACTCCATATTATGATATATATAGGCTTTATTAATATTTTTGGAATAACTAATCGTTTGGATATAAAAATACTGAATCAATTTTACTGAATTAATCTATAAAATCTAACTACCTACATAATCTTCACATAATCTCACTATTTCATTAATCATAAACTTAGAGGTTATCTTCACTTAGTGGTTGTAATAAAGTGTAAATCTAACGTAATCCATTGAAATTAAAGTTTAAAATGTAACTTGGCTAAATGTCGATTTCACCAACGTGAAGTGACGTAGGTAAATTCTTAGTAGTAGTAGGTAAATTCATTTTTACGTAGGTAGGTACATAAGGTTGCAAGAAAAAAAATACATAGCGTTTACCATAAATATAATTTAATAAGCAACAATAAATGAATCTTTACAAATACTGTTTGTGTAGGTATAATAAATAATAATCTGTATTGCACTTTGTACTCTATTATTATACAATATATTACTTAAATAACATAATACTTTAAATAAACTCTTATATAAAATGCATCAACTGGTAAAAGGACAAAATCTCTACAAAAATATTATCCAATTTCCTAAAAAATATTGTGCTAGTCAAATCAGTATTTTGCGTTTAGGAGGTATACAATAGGTTTTTTTTCTTTATATTTCTAGTTACATACTATAAGGTCGACTCTACATAATATTTCCAACAAGCATTCGGTCTGTGCCAGTTTTCTTAAACGCGTCACGCATTTCAAACGACCAACTCCTAACGGTAGCGCAAATGTTTGGCCAATGCTATTTGATGTGCCACACATTGGGCAAATTGTATTGGGCCGAGCGTTAGGTCCAGTGTCTGGACCCGGATTAATAATTATGTAAATCCTACGTTCTTACCCGTCTAACTTCTAAAGCTTAGCCTCATACTTTCCCGGACTGAAATTATAACAGCGGTTACAAGGTAATAAATGCAAGTTTTTAGCATCTCAAAATTCCTTCGGGACGAGTATGCACTACTTAATATAAAGCGATATTTTACAAATAAATAAATATACGATATGAAAAATCCTGTAACTTATTCATTTTAGAAAATGCTGAAGTCTTTAATATCATAAAATATATCCATCTAAAAGATCTTACAGTCTACTCGATTGAATCGACAGATACTTATCAAATTCATGCCATAATAGGACGGAACAATAAAAAATTATCCATTTAATTATACATTAGAAATGTACTTTGTCTAGACTGTATGCAAGTAAGTGGTTATACTGGTTAAGACACATTTCTGTTCAACATGGTCACTTTCAAGAATTTAGGCTTAAGGCACTTTACGCAGCAGAGACGAAATTCGGCGACGCGTCTTTGAGAAAACTATTCAAAATAAACTAAACTTTAATTCCATTAATGTACATAATGTGAAACAATGAAAAAACCACCCGTACTATTATTATTATTTTTAGGAAAATTCTCAATACGTTGTGGAGTTAAAGTTCAGTTTACTTTGAGAAATTAGAGAAAAGACGCTTCGCTGTGCTTCGTTTCCGCCGCAGTGTCTTGAGTATTGGTGCATATTGTTCATAGTTTGCAACAAGATGAATCCTATTAATTTTGATTAGTTTCCGTAGTAAGTGGCGGTAAAGTAGAGCGTATTGTCAGCCACGACTGCGGCGATGAACGGGTGATCGGCTATGAAACTCGGCACGGGCTCAGCGTCGATCATTGCCGAAAACGTCATGACGCACATTGCTGTAATACAAACAATTTGATACCGTCATATTTAGATTATCTATCACCCGAGCGCTGGAGAAGCCCTTAAATAGAATAGGAAAGTTATTTTTTTATTCAAATAAACTTTACGCTTGAAAAAGTCGACCTTAATTCTTATCCATATATGATATCCATATCTGTATCTTTTTGAATGCTCTGAACAACGCGGAGAGATCCAATAAACAAACTCGAACTGCACGCACGGGGACTTAGTCTGAAATCTATAGACCGCACTCTCACTCTGCTCAGACTCAAAACAGCGTTAAAACGAGACAGATTTATGTCAGAGCATATTTGTGTCTCGTTTTAATCAATATCTGGAGTCTGAGCAAAGTCCGAGCACGCTCAAAAATGCGGTTATGTTGGAGCCAATCAAAAAGATTAACGAAGATTGACTGTACAGCAAACCTCAAAAATAAAATGTCTATCAGTTTGGTCGTACGGTCTATCTTATTTATAACGCAGACGACACAATGCAATATACACTATGCAATTGCATGTCCAAATGCTAATAGGATGACCTTAAAAGCTATTACCAATTAACTTCGTAATGTTACCAATATCCTTTTCATTTGTAAGCAAAGTTAACTGGAAATTTATTGGGTAGATCTGCCCTCCTTACAAGTGCAATAACTCGGGTTTTGGGCCTCAAAAACTTTTAGCCTAACGCACATATAAATAGAGTTGAAAGTCTGTGAATCCCAAAACCCGAGTTATTGCACTTTTCGTAAGGAGGGCAGAGATCCTATTAGCATATGGACGAGATAATACTGAATCCCTTAGCATGATTTATGTTCCTAACGCAATATAACGAAAGCAATTTTTAAGCAGATTTGTACTCTTGAGTATAAATAATAGTATTATGTATTTGACCGTGACTGCGTAGGTGTATTACTTTGATTAGAAGTAATATCGCATTTAAATAACCGTACAAATTAAAAATTTAAACACAAACATAAGCGATAGTAAAATAATAAATAATATTTAATTTGCAGGAACATGGGTACAGATATAGGTTTTAAAATAGTAATTTCTCTAACATAAGTAGTATTTGTATGCCACAAAATGTGTATGAAAAATATGTTGTAACGTTTCACATGTCATTTCATATTTTTGATTCGAGTTTAACAAATTATATAGGTACTTACCTAAATAAAGTTTAATAATAACCTTGCAACTCAGATTAATCCTTGCAATGTTATCAATAGGGTATTTTACTGTTAGTGAGAAAAATCTAAAAACATATATATAAACTTGTTTAGACAATAAAAAATCTAGAAATATGAGTTTAAGTTCACAAAATTATAAAATAAATTATATATTTTGTTTTAAAGTTTTCACTTTTTTATCTGTGCTACAAATACACGACATGTTCGAAACGGTATCCGCCTTGACATTACGTTATCATGTCTGTAGTTTATAGATCATCCGCTCAAATAGTTTGCAGTACACGCTTATGGTATTTTGGAAACTATGTGAAAATCAATAAATACATAGTCCAATCATTTATTACTTAATTTTTTTTAATTTTTTTACATTAATAAAACATTAATGAATCAAAATATTAGTAGTACTAATTGTGAATCATCATCTTATAAACATACTATCATTACAATACAACACACAAACATTCAGCGCGATGCACTAAAGTACACAGCATGTTACAGAAGCCGCGCCGCCTTTCTATATGATCCGGAGGTCGCTTTGTGTCGGCTTTACAAAGCGCGCCAACCATTTGAGTGAATGAACTTACTAGCCAGCTGACGTCATCACACAGCGTCTAGCGTTTACGCGCGAAAATTTAAATGGATTTTATTGGAACTAATCAATTGAATAAAATTTTAGTATATTTTCTAGTAGTATATTAATCCTTAGGATTTTTAGACACTTTTCAAAAAAGAGTAAAATGCCCTATTAAAAGAACAAACCATACAAACTGTAAACGTTACTGATCTTAATTTTAGGGCAAGTTGTAGCTACTGGGTGAAGTCAACTTACGAGTACATTGTCAGTTAAAACCTGAAGGATTCAACTAGGTATACCTTTATCAAATTAAATTATAGCTTTCATTGGTGTGCAAATTGTGCATAAATCACTTCAAAACTAAATGACTATGGTGATAGGTTAACATTATAAGTCTTATTAAGTATAACACATCTTGTAAGTAGTATGCTTCTTGGTGTATGCATATAGCGTCGGCGGCTCGCTCTAGGGCGCGCGGTAGACGCCGATGAAGAGCTCCGTTTGGGCTTCGAGAAGCGCGTAGAGGAACGGCCGATCGGCGCGGAAGCTCAACGGCGGGGGGCGGGCGCACCGCAACATGAACACCATGCCTGCACGCACACAGACTCAGCTCACAATCTTACTCAAGTGTACAGCAAAATGGAAGGATTTTGACATGCTCGTCTGTGTTTATGCGGACGACCTCGCACGAGCCATCCCATGGTGCGTCGTGCAGTGCGTCCGCAATATCACGCACCGTGGGAACCCGGCGTGTCATCTACAGCTCGTCGCGAGGCGCGCGGCCCGGCACGGGGACGAGCGCGAACAGCGGCACTCTGTGCGTCAAGATGCACCACAGTGCGGGCCGGTCCACACGCACGCTTACCGGCAGCACCGCCATGCGCCGCTTCCGCACTGCCGCCGCTGGCCAACGCAATCCAACATTTAACATAGCTATACACACACCACACGTGTGCACGATCACACGACACCGTAGCGCGATGACGTCACTGTACAGCACGCGAAATCTATGTAGGTAGAATCTAGACTTAGATTTTTTTAAATCATATTTTTCGGAAGCTCTCGAAGCCTCGTTAAGAGCGGTTCGGCAGTTAAAAAAGTGACAAACAGAGATGCACCAAATAAAGTTACTTTAGCATTCATAATATTAGTAAGTATGGATATTAAATATAATTTAAGAAAACGGACAAAAATGCCGTTGTCGTTAAAAAACTCGAGCCAACGTGTGGATGTGCGTAGTTCACGAAACAAATTCTCTTGTTGTGTTAATAATATCGCAATAACCAAACACTTTCCCGATACCCAAAGCACTGTCATGCTGATCCTTGCGGTTAGTTACAGTCAAGCCGAGCTGCACGCAGCATATTTTTCAGGTACTCAATTTTCATCCGTCAAAGGCGAGGGATTACGTCATCAGTCCGCTTTAGCAATACTGGTATGCGTTGCTTGCGACTCGTCTAGACTCATATTGTCCCTTTATAGTTTTAGTATAATAGTTGTGATAAAGTTATCCCAGACTAGTTTAGAATACCATAAAATTATCACCTCAAGAGAAGCCAAATTGCTGCCAAATTAATTTAGTTAGAGAATTATGTGGCGGAATTAGAAATACATCCTTGTGTGAGTCGAGACTCAAAAAAATGAGATGTAGGTTCGAAACCCGCTTGTTCTGTAATATTCCAAATATCATGAAATATCTTGAAAAATTAATACGGAATTCTCCAAGTGTACAACGCGTAAATAAATATTAGTTACAGAATATTTAAAGCTAATTATTATAATAATTACTCCCTATTAAACGAACAATGTTTGTTTATGTATAGTCTCCATAAAAATTTACCAAAAATGATTGGCAATATTATATTTCTTTTAATGTTTTTTACTAGCCTATATGGATTAAATAAAGAAAAGAGAAATCAATTTATTAACAATGTATTATAAACAATTATAAAAATATCACATTTAACAAGAAATTAAATACCTATAAAAAACATTTCTGCGAAAGTTTATCTGTTATTTTACAGTACACAATAAATGCAAGAATTATACGTACAAGCTCTTACTACTAATAAATCTGTTACTATTCAATCTGAATTTATTGTCCGAGTATTACCTAGGTATACGCTAAAACATTATGCAACTAATGCTACGATCAAAAAATACTAAGTAAACTAAGTACTATCCTTTTCAGCAGGAAGTATGTCAAACTGTGATGTCAAAGATGTCACTAATTTCTAATTTTAGACCTGTCATTTTATTTTAACTTAGGATTTATGTACAATCGTTATAGTATAGAGATGACATAAGTTCTGTTTCCCTACAAAAAAAATGGCAGCCATGCCGCTTGCATGCGTGGTCGATGCGGCTTTTGTCATGTCTTCACTAAAACCTAAAACGACTTGACCTCTCCCTCAAATTCGAAACATTACCTCGAAACATCGGATTGTACGTGTGTGAAGCGCTTGTCTCTCTATAATGTCTATGGTACCTACCATCTTAATGGCACCACTACCTAAACTTGAAACATGGCATAAGTTAAATCGTGTTTCTGTGTTTAGTTTTACATTTTACATCAATTAATAAAAATAATGCGGGTAACCCCTATGCTAACGATTTGTAAGAACAATACATACAGAAAGATTCAAAACATCGATAACTTTAAGTTGATAACGTTAAAAATAATCAATATTCTAATACTGAGTTGCATTAAACTTATTTCCCGCGGTATGTAGCCGAAAAATGGAGGGTATTGTCTGCTACAATAGCTGCAAGGAAAGGCCGGTCGGCGATAAATCTCGGCACGGGCACCTCGTCTATCATAGCCGAACATAGCATGATGAGCATTCCTGAAACACAAACGTCTCCAAAAATGGCTGTTCGACATTTGGGAAATGTGCAATATTGACAAACCACGCGCAGTTTAGCACGACACAAAAAACATTTTTGGCATAGCTCATATGAGTAGAACATATTTACGCTAAACGGAAGCTGTCAAGCTATTATTTAGTACAGGGAGATTTAACGTAAAACATTAAAGTTAATTTCTCATGTGAAAAAATAATAAATGATAAGCGTGTTTTTTTTTAACTTAGTGCGGATCATTCTGAATGAAAGTACAAGGAAGTTTATTTTTTGAGAAATGGTCAGTGCATAGATTTTTTATTTCAATATTAACTTTTTCGTCTTTAAATAGTTTTAAAACAGTGCTTTACGAGCTCTATGACGTATGGCATATGTTGTCCACAGAATTAGGTGTTTTAATATTGATGGAGGATTTGATTATTTGATCGATTAACATCTATGATTTTGGGGTTGATAGATTATTTCGCAAGGTATGTAGCCGTAAAATGCAAGGTATCGTGTGCTACGATAGTTGCAAGGAAAGGCCGGTCAGCGATAAATGTAGGTCCATCTATCAAAGCCGAACACGCTACCGGAACCATTCCTGAAACAAACGCCTTCAACTAATTTAAACTATTGAATTTATTTGAATATTTTTTTCATCAACTTCAATATAATTTTATCAAATTTTTGCAGACATTTTGATGTTTTTGGTGAAAGATTGAAAGGATTTTCATTATAAGTTGATATACTTAATTACTAAAATAATAGTTTACTAATAATAATATTATTAGTATATTATAATATAATAGTAATATTATAATAGTGTACTACTAAAATAATACTAATCTAGTAGTAATAAGCACTTTCAAATCGATTTTTAGAGACCTATTTAACCAAACATTGTTCGTTTACAATTTTTTTTTTTTTTTGAAAAATTTTATACATAACGTAAAGATTTTCTTCGTATATACGCCTTATTATAAACTAAATACCTTAAAAAAATTATGAATAGGTAATCATATTTGTGGTATTATGGGTTAGAATGAAAGAAATAACATTATTTATAATAAATAATATAACTAACTGTTAAAAAACAATAACACATGAATGTTAACATGATTATCATGAAAAGCAAAAGAAACATGCATGCATGGCCTTTCAAATTTTCAATGAAAGACATATTATAAGATTGAATATCCAAATTCGCGCAAAGAATGCAGTGTTCTAGTGTATTTTCAATTATATCGAATACCCAATTGATCTATTAAAATTGACATGACTAACAAATGGTGGTGTCGAATTTCCTTTTACCACCCACTAGAATTAGAACGCCTGTTGTATAAAATTACCATTCTGAATCATGAGCCCACTCGCATTATTTATTTTATCAATGAACCAAACACAATAGCAAAGCCAACAAAATACAGATGTGCGTAAGATTTTAATCCATGAGACAAAACCATATTAATAAATTAATAGAAAATGATGTAATGATAATAATGAAAGACATGAAAGTCCGATCTATGCCCGTGCAAGCCTAGCCTCAAAGTACATTTTAATTAACAAGCACAATAAATAATACAGGGTTTTAGGTAATCCATGGTACAAATCCTGTTGTGCACAACACAAAAAACCTTTTAACTAGTTCTTGTAATTATTCACGAGGGTGCGTGGCTCATGGTTGTGTGCGTGTCGTATCTGTATAAGTGTGAGCGAGAGCTTATTTGCGCCTGCCCGCTCCCACCTAGGCTCCTGGCAGGCACGCACACTTACGCATTGTCATGTACGTACACGACGTAACCACAAGTAAAGCGCCCATAACTTCGTGAGGCAAACGTACTATACATTTTAATTAACAAGCACAATTCTACTAATATTATAAACGCGAAAGTTTGTAAGTATGGATGGATAGATGTTTGTTACTAAGAGAGTTCCCGCGGGAATTACAAAACCTTAATCCACGCGAACGAAGTTGCGGACATCAACTAGTAAATAATAAACAGGGTTTTAGGTGATCCATGGTAAAAATCCTGTTGCGCACAACCCAAAAAAAAAACTGTAACTATTGTAATTATAACTGTAACTATTGTATTGTAATGCTTTGTAATGGTATACCTAAACCCTGCATAAGTATATATATGTAAAACAACATACCCGTGGCGGCCGCAGCTTCTGCGCCCTCCTCGTTCACTTCAATGAACGCCTTCTGTACCGCCTTGGACACGTACAGACTCTCTGGCTTATTTAGCATCTTGGTTAGTCCAGAATTAGCCGGTTCGAAGATCGATTTGATGCCGAGCTGAAATAGATTGTAATGATTGTAGATTGTACTGTTGTGATTCATACTCACAAGGTTTTATCTGCAATTGTAAGGTCTTGGCCTTCGGTCTGAATCTGTATATTTTAGCTCACATGGCTTCGCTTAGCATACATAGTATGTATGTAACTGTTTGCAAAGTTTTGTTAATGTTTCGTTAAAATATGAGCCAATCTTTAGATTGTTAATCTGTACTCTTTTTCTATCTTATCTAGTAGATGCTACACAGTACTTTTTTAAAAGAATATTAGCCAAGCTGAAATTGACTAATACATTTTTCCCTTCCCTCTCATTTGGGAGTTTACTCATGATAATTATTATCGATGTCTTTAAGTGGTTCTAAAGAGGTCAATAGCCGAGAAGAAAAAGCTAATGAGACAGAGGTATTTTGTCTCTTTCTAATTATTTTTTCGAGAAAATTCTACAAAATTGTTCATAAATCTGAAAATACATATTTCAGCATTAATTATAAAGTAATAAATAGAATCAGTACACCGACTATACCAGTCAATACTTAGAAATTATCGACATCCTTTACGTGACCCACTATCTTATCTAGCAAAATGCAATGAGTTGGTTGCGCGTAATAATCGTTAGTCGACTGATAAAGACATTCTTTCGACGTTAAAAATAATACTTAGTGGAAAACAGGAATCACATATTTATTTTCTAAGCTGTGAGTAAGCTTTAGTGTTTACTGGCCAGAGCTGATATTTTGGTTTTTCCAGTAAACGATTTTTTTAAAATTATTATTACATCCTTACTTATATTATTAACACACACACACATTATTTGTTCCTCAATCACGCAGCGGAACGGATCGATGTGCTTTTTTGCACAGGTATAGTTGAGGACCTGAAGAGTGACATAGGCTACTTTTTATACCAGAAAAACGGAAATTTCCAACCAGTTTTTTTTTTAATTCTGTAGGAGGGCAAAGCTAGTAAAATATAATAATAATATTTATGATATAAAACTGCTCACTTAAAAAATCACCAAGAAGCACATTTGTCTATTAAACCATCTTAATAATATTAAGTTACAGCATACCTTTGGCAACAGTTCACCGAGGTCGATCTCACTTTCGATCTTGAACTTGGGAATGCTGACTTGCACCTTGATCTCGTGCATTTTGTCCAGCTCGGCCATGAGGTCGTGGCCGTCGGCGAGCTTCTTGATGACCGCGTCCAGGCCGCTGACCTCGTTGGGCAGCACGATGAGCATGCTGGCCTCGTCGCCCACGTACGTGATGCGGAGCAACTGGAATGGAATACAATTATTTTTTATTCAACTACAGGCAGTACAGGTTAATCTAGTGGTAGGCAAGTTCGACCGCACATGACGAGGCCCTGGGTTCGATTCCCGGGTCGGGCCATAAAATGTATTAGGTTTTTCTGTCAAGAAATTCTTCCTAACTCTGGGCTTCTGGGCTAGCCGAGAGTTAGGAAGTTGGCAGTGAGTCACCCCCGTGCCTCGGAGAGCACGTAAAGCCGTCTACGCCTGATCTCTCTCCGGTCGTGTCGGATTTCCGTCCCATTGGACTATGGGAAGAAAGGAAGAGAGTGCACCTGTGTTTACTAGAAGTGTTCATGGGCGGCGGTAATCACTTAACATCAGGTGAACCGCCTGCTCCTTTGACCGCTATTCATATAAAAAAAAGGTTTCATCGCAATGTTTTCCTTCACCGTTGAAATATGTGATATTCCATTGCTTAAACGCACATAATTCCGTATATACATAATCGCCAAACCTAAAACGCACATAATTCCGTATATATACATAATCGCCAAACCTAAAGTTATAGAAATATCGTTTTTAAATTCTACGAGCGTCTGTTTACCCGATTTATCATCATGATATACGTATGTTTAACGTATTATCCACATAGCAATAGTTATCAGGCAGACAATATGAACGATAAGTGTATCGATTTGACGGCAAAGTAAAACTTCACCTAATGAAGTATCTTTTACTTTAGATTTTGGGTATTTGACTGAATTTTATAAACGTGGATATTCATTAGTTACTATCGAAAATCGAAATAACAACCAATTGGTTGAGATTTGCGGGTATACAGTTCAAAGTTTTTTTCGTTTTACGTGTACAATATAATTCTGCAAGTTTCAAATATTGCTAACAAAAATATGTAAATGCAAAGCAATTCAGAAAGAACGACTGACGCATTCCAGACGGCTCAATGTGTTTATTATTTTTAGTCTATTTCTAAAAGCTTTTGGATCCGAGCGTAAAAGTTTCGAACCTACAGCGAAAGAATTAAAGACTAAAGTCGAGCTTTATTGATAAAAAAATCTTGAAAATATTTCTATCGCGTAATTTTATCTCGTACTGAGGCGAAACAAACGTGGTTTCCCACGATAAGTGAAGTATCTTTTATAATGCATGCACGAGCATCCACTTGTGATTGCAATGATTTTTTCTTTCTCACAGCCTATCCAATGAACATTTTCCAAAGTTCCAAACAAAATTCATTAAAAGCAACTTAGCCAAACTCCTTTTGAGTCGTTTGGAACCAGGGCATACACCTCTGATGTTGTGGAGTAATGGGCGTTTAGGCAATTAAATATCACATGCTTCAAATGTGAAGGAAAACGTAAAGAAGCTAGCAAACCTGAGAGTCTGCCAATTTGCACTGAGCCTGTATGGTTGAATATGGCTCTTGTCTGGAGACGTTTTTTTTTTCATATTTTTGGCGATCAAACGAGCAGGCTGCCACCTGATGTTACGTGATTACTGCCGACCATGAACATTTGTAGCACCTGAAGCACCACCAATGCGTTGCCGGCTTTTTAGGAATTTTACCTACTTGAATGATGATAGTAAATATAAAGCTTTGTGCTGTTTCAAAATGTGTAAATAAATTTACAAAAATTGTATGGGAATTTTACCTGCACTCCTAATTCCTGGCTTTCCCCGTACCAGTAGTCACCTTCCCTGTACATCATAGGAACATCGACAGTGGTCTTCTCGTTGATATAGAAAGGCTGGTCACTTGTGTTATTGGGGTCAAACTGTTTGCTCCACGTGCCCTAAAAAATGCAAAAAGTAGATGCAACATTTAAAAGCAATAGTAGAAAAGATAGATAAAACTGTCTTTAAAAAATTATGGTGTAAAATGTGGGTCATATTATCTCTTATTTTTTTTACTAATTTTGCATTATAGGAGTGGTTTACAATTTTCTTTTCTAAGAATATCAAGCTGAAGTTGACTAATATCCTCTTATCCCCTCCAAATAAGCGGAAAGCTGAAGCTGTGCCTGAAGTTTTGAACCTGTAACCTTTCAGTTTTGCACCTTTATCTGTTGCATAATTCATATTAATTTGTGCAAGTGTCATGATCATAAATTATTTGTATGATTTCAACGTGACAACAACCTGGCTTCTTCGTTTCCTGGGAATCTTTTCCGCAAGTAGGCGTCAATTCGCCCGTTTTGCATGAAAAAAACGTGGCTATCCTGAATGCATCCTCATTAAATTACAAGCTAACACACTACAACTTTGATCTCAGGGAAATTTTTTAAGGCATGAAAATTGACCAGGAACTATCTCTAGAATGGAAGCTATTTCTATGCCAACTCGAAGTTTCCTTGAATGAATGATGCATAAAGGATGACAGACAAACATTTATTTTTCCTAAAATACAATATTTGTACACTTAAAACATCTTGTGCAAATATTATCACAACTATGAGTACTGTGACCTGTTGGAGCTTGAGTCAACTGGTCATGAAGTAAAATATAAAATTTTTCCTGATACTATGTAGGTAGTATTCCTATATGTAGTGCCTTCTGGCCTTATGCTTAGTTTTGATCTTGTAACAAATAGGATAGGAAATATTTTCTATTCAAAAAATTTTTACAAAATGCTTTCTAATTTTTTTTTAAAGAATGGCCGACTAAGGTGGCGCGCCCACGGAAAGGCCTTTGCCCAGCAGTGGACAGAAATTATAATGAGGCTGATGATGTTGAATGTGATAAAAAATTACCTTAAAGTAGAGAGCATTGATAAGAACAAGTCTTGTGTCTTCGTTGAGGCTGTCAGATGATATAAGGTCCTTTATTTTCTGGTTGGTTTTGCTCTCGACCTACATTGAATAAAAATACATACCAAATTATTTCATCCCACATTCAACCAAATATTTACAAAAAACATGTTGTGGAGCAACTGAACAATATTGATTGACTCCTTTTTTTTTAAATACAGACTAGCGCTTGACCGCAATTTCACCTGATGGTAAGTGAAGATGCAGCCTAAACTTGTCTAGAAGATGCCTATTCACTCTACATAATAATGGGCAAAAAAATAATAATAAAGCTAAATAATGCTTAAATTCTTACCAATCCAAACGAAATGAATTAATTTTGATATAAAAAGTAAAAAAAAAACTTAAAAAATATATATTTCTGTTTACGTATTTAAGCAGAAATGCTTAAGACTTTTAAACAAAGTACTAAACTAGTTTTGTTCAATTGTTCTTCTTATAAGTATATTTCCAAGCTCACCCATTGGTTAATAAGATTAGCTGCAGCAGCCCCATTGGCGAAATTAACTTTCTCAAGACCAGCATCAAACACTTTGACAGCATCTGTTTTCAACTGTTCACTCAAGTCGTAGTCACCATCTTTGATGTACACCTTATTTGCGACATTTAGAGTTACTCCCTTTACAGCTTTTAGTTTTTGGGATACACTTGAGAATCCTGAACGAATCTAAAACAACATAGAGGTTGGTGAGTCTAGTCTCAGGGACTAAAGAACCAGAATAACCTTATAAAAGAACAAAAAATATCATTTTTTTTAAATATACTGGTGCTTGGCTGCGATCACACCATGCATGCATGCGATCACCAATGTCAAATAAGTTGTATCTGAGCTTTTTGATATTTTGGCAGATTTTCAATATATAGTCCCAGACATCATCAATTCAATTATATTTTACCTTTTAGTAAAAAAAGATTGTAAATTGTGATAAGTACTTATGATAAATATGAACTGTGATAAATATGAATTTAAAAAAAAGATATACTTACAGCATCATCATTAGGAATACCAAGTCCCTTCAACAGTTCAGAATGAGCCTCTCCTTCAGATCCTAAAGCTACAAGCGCTAGAACAAATTCTGCTGACAGTGGTGATGAAACTACATTCTTCGTCTTATCCAGCTCCTAAAAATAGTTAGATATTAATAAAGAAGTAGAAAACAGTTGAGAAGCTCTAGAACAAAAACTAATAAATTATATTTTAACTTATTTTTATGCTAAATATTTTCCTGAATTTGCAGAAAACCTATTAAATATATCAGTTTTTCCTTCAGAGAGCCTAAATGCTTATGCTTATAGGCTGACCATGGCAATTCCCATTAATTTTACTCACAATTTTTGTAATGTTGAGAGTTAGGGAGTGTCAAGGTCATTATTAGAACATAGAGTGGGTAATTTTTTTACTTTAAATAACAAATATATAAAAATAAAATGTATTATCATTCAGCAAACAGGGAACATAAAATACTACCCAAATCACAAGACCTTGAAATTTGTAAACGTTTGTATTGGACCTATATTTACAAAAATAATTAGAAAGATACTTACATTACAAAACTTGGCTGAAAACTGGGCAATGGATGAAGAAAGAGCCTTGGCATCCATGTTTGAGCTCACCGTCTGAATCGCCGCGAAAAGAACAGCTATAAAGGAAAAAATAATTTGAGGAAAAATCTAACAGTATATGGTGTGCCAAAAACGTATAACGGCTACTGCTTAGTCAGAGCGAATGATGTCATGCGGCGTGACGGGTGGGCTTTTATAGGATGCGTAGAACTAAACATAAACAAGACAAAAACCGGCATGGGTTTTCGTCATATGCGTTAGGTACACAAGTTAGAATACAAAGAGTAATAGAAAATAAATAGTTACAAACGCAGAAGGAAGTGCGGCTCCACATCGATGGATGTTAAATTGTTTCTTGATATCAAATAGTTACTATCGAAAATAGATAAGCCGATGATTAATATTCGTACTGCGTTTAGCAATACTGAATTTTGATTGCTTTGCAGACTCGTATTTATATTTGATGACCGATCAATGTTTGCTTTTGCTACACATTATAACGTTTAGGTTTTGTATTTTACACTTCAACTGTTTAATCACCTTATCTAATTTGTTGAATCAAGTAATCCAAACCAAATTAATTTTTGTTTACAATTACAAATGACAAAAATTGACAATCACAGATAAACTTGAAAATAAAGTTGTCACCACGTTGTCACTAGACATTTAAAATGACAAATGATAGATTTGACGTAGAGCACAGATCACAAAGAAAGTCGAATAACCTGCCTCTTTCTCCTTCAAGACCACTTGGGTCACACTTGGGTAACAGTGGATATGGTGGGTAACTTTAGAAGTACATTGTGACTAACATAATATCACAAACATATAAGCATTAATTTTAACGTCGACTCACAAATTGTGAGTAAAATTAATGTAAATAATAAAGAATTATTATTAATAGAAATAAAACAATAAGCTCAATAATTGACAAAAAAAAATCAAAATTAACTACAGAAAATAATTTAAAAATCAAGGTATCAGAATACTGATATTCTGCAATAATGCATTCCACAAAACAATATACTTTTTAGGGTTCTATACAAAGTCCTTGATTGAATATTCTAAGCCCTACCCTACTACTAAGCCTCCGCTGTCCGTCTATCCGTCTGTCAGGGGGCTGTATCTCATAAACTGTAACATGTACTTATCCATATATTTGAAGTTTTTACAGAATGTGTATTGCTATTGCCACTTTAACAATAAAATACTTAATAAAAAATAAATAAAGTGAAAATTAATTTTACTCGAACTTGATAATATAGCTGCTGTTAAATTAAATCGGTGGACGACCCATGCTGTCACTAGCTTCTTCCACCAGTGTGTGCAAGAGGAATTCATATTAACCTTCCCGTACACCCACTGCGTTAAGGTAGGGGTTAAATGTAAAATATGTGAAAACATCGTATCAATAAATAAATACGAAATAGTTAAAACTTAGCGCTATATTAAACAAGTGTTTTAAAAAATATTTTTAAAAATAAGCTTTTAGTAGGTATAGCTTTTAGACCCTGGTTATTATGTAGGAACAAAGTACTTGTTAAGATTAATCAAACGAGTCCAAACTCAATACGTTTTAGGTTACGGGTTACGTTATTTTAGTACAGTTCCCATCGCCACCTTCTGGATGCATTATCAGGCCTTGGATATCGTCTAGGACCCGAGTACTTAACACCGACATATTTTTTTTTTTACTTGAAATAGTCTTGCGCTTGACGACAATCAAGACAAGACGATATCTCAGCGAATCGCGAAACGTTGAACCCATTTGTTGAAGTCAGGTGGGTTTAAAGAAAAACGATGAAACCGATACGCGACGCTCGTCTTCTGATGGCGCATGAGATACACGAGACGTTTGTTGAAGTCGGCGAACATCGCGTATCGGTTTCATCGTTTCTTTGTAAGCCCGCTCGACTTCAACAAACGTGTACAAACTAAAATTATTTTTATCCTTTGTAGTGGCGTAAGAAGTCGGTTTTTTGAAAAGAATTTTTATTAGTACAACTCGTACAAATAAAGAATGGGATTAGAAATGGCGGCTCATTATGCCGGTACTGTCAGCATACACGGGATCTATAGCGAGCGACAATCCGCTAATAATCAATAAATTATAACATAATAAAAAATAAATAAGATATATCGTTATACTTATAACGTTATATTAAAACATATTGTTATTAGCGGATTGTCATCTAATTAAAATATCGATGCGGAAGTAGGTAGGTACATGGATATTTATATATTTTATTAAATTAAGAGACCATATAATAAAAAAGTGTATAATTACATATATTGAAAACTTGATACCTACCCTTATTGTAGGAAAGCATAAAAAACTTAGTCCGCCATCTTTAGAAGTCCAAACATAGTTACATACATATATATTGCAAGTTAAATAATAGTACATTATGGTACAAGTGTGTAATGTTGGTGATTACCGCTGATATATTGAATATTAATAACCAAAATCAACAATTTTATTACGAAGAAACTTAGAACTCACCTAGCTCACAGACAAGCGAAACTGGAATACGAATAATTAAATAAAAGAGTAAAGACGGTCATCTTATCGGTTTATTGTTGTTGACCGTACCGGCGAGTGTGAGTATAGATAGCGACAGTGTGCGAGTGAGAGGTGAATAGTAGCGACGCCATTTTCAATCCCATTCTTTAATTGTACGGGTAGTACTATATTTTATGATATTAACAGAGATAGAACTAGATTCGTGGAAATTAGGGAAAGCGACGACACCAACCGAGCCCGGTCTTCATGGAACCTTTAATTCTTGCAGTTTTCAAATATAGCTAGATAGCTAGTAATTGCTCAAGCGACATTCCTAAAATAATACGACTACGACGGCTACGATGAGGCCTACGTCGTAGAGAATCGGGTTATGAAATCGGCGTAGATGACGTAGCTATGAACTATGTATATTGTATTATGCTTAAATAAAATAAAAACTACAATAATAACTTATTTATTAGTTAAGCGGTACCTCAAATGATTTCTTGTGTAGTTTTTATTACTTTTTACTGTGCCTTAATCCAAAGATTTAATTAACCTTAACCACCCTAAAATTGAAATATAATTTAAAAAAAATTAAAATTATTGACACCTAGGAAAGAGGTTATCTGTTCACTTCGTGAGAGTTTGAAATTAGTAAACTTTTTCGTGATTTAAAAAAACCTTATCGTAGCCTTGTCCTTACTAATATTATTAAATGCAAAAGTGTGTTTGTTTGTTGGTTAGTCTTTCAATCACGCAGCAAAGGAGAAACGGATCGACTTGATATTTTGCATCCGTATAGTTGAAGACCTATAAAATGATATAGGCTTACTTTTATCCCGAAAAAAAAAAATAACAGTTTCCCAAGGGGTTCTACCAACCATCATGCGTGAAAAGTCACGGGCAAAAGCTAGTCCATACTATTATAATAAAGAGAGAGCGCGAATTTTGTGAGTTTGTATGTATGTCCGGAGCAAACTTTGGAACCACCGTACCTATTTTAAAAATTCTTTCACCATTTCAAAGGTACATTATTTCAGATGGTTATAGGCTATATATTATGCACATAAATGTATTATGGCTAGATATTATGTGCAAATTTGTTAAAGAAGTCGGAATTTTTTTTGACTCTTAAACGTTTTCAAGGCGTGCGCTGGGTCATATACTGTTATTGCATGAAAATGATGTATGGGTGAACTATTCCTCTCAAAGAGTTCTAAAAAAAAGTCAGCGACAACATATGTCTATCTTCTAAGGGTAACTTACAGTAACCATTTCTATCTTTCAAATTTTGGTTAAAAATACTGCAATATTTTCGACGCTTTTTTAACCGATGTGATGTCAATCTATATGTAAATAAATGTATTTATTATCTTAAGCATTTAATTTAGAACATATTTGCCCTTTTACTCTAAACAATTTAAATTAATATCTTAGGAGTTATCAGAAGATGAATATTTCCGCGCGACAAAATAATAAAAAGGTTCCGGTCGGCGCAGCGCTGCACGATGGCGGGTATGTACGCGAGAGATTCCTGTGGTTCCTGTGGTGATCTTATTAACAATCGTCTCCTATAAGCTCTGTGCGATCAGTCCCGTAAAAACAAATATCTAATTTTTCAACCCGGACGAAGTCGGCGCGGGCTTCTAGTAACAAATAAAGGAAGAAATCGCAGACTACTGAGCATAAGCATTCTATTCACGACACTGCAGCAGGGCCAATTTAGGAGGCGCTAGATTGGAGCAATCTAGGGTGGTTCCTACACATGGGTCTGCCGCTCAGTGCGTGCGCGGAAGTGTGAAGGAAAAGTCGGAGGCAATCTAGGATCCGACCTAGAATGACCCTAATTGATCGCCTTCTAGATCGGCCGGCGGGAGCAAATATATGCATCCGATGTCTCCTACACGACTTTTCCTTCACAAATCCGCGCACGCACTGAGCAGCACAGAGCAGCAGACCATATTGTGCCAAGAGAATATAACCCACAAACATATAAGAGTATAACCACTCCGTTTACCATGTGTAAGGAGGCTTTACACTTACTGAGTATATACATAATCGTTTTAGTTACACTGACAGCCACCGACAGTTAAAAAAGTCAAAAAAGAAATCATAAAAAATATAAAAATGAATTAAAAATTTGAAATACGATTACACAGATAATTATATGTATTACGATTACTGCAATGTAAATTTTGGAGTAGTAAATAATTTTAAAAATAATAAACAAAAAAGCTAATAACTATGCAGAACACTTTACACAAGATGATTGGATCGGTAAGAAGGACTGGCAACCGCTTTTACAGTCTATGTTGTCCGCCGCGCCGCTCCGGCTGTCCGTGCTCGTGTCCGCCCTGCGTGCCGGGCGCGTCCTGCCAGATCCAGCCTCCAGGGACATGCCGCCCTTCTAATATTCCAGCTAACCCTTGCTGTCCACATTACCACAAACCAAATGTAAAACGATACAAGTATATCTCGCTCTTCATATGTTTGCCGCTCATTATATTTCAAGCTTACCTTATTAGCGGATGTACTCCTCCGCACAAGACAGAATGTCGCGATTACGAGTATATGCGCGTACGCACAAAGAAATATCCGTGGGGCGACGGTCAAAAAACTTATTTTCATAACGATCACGTAAACTTTTTACCGGGTGAATGTGAACCACCACCGCTCGATTGTGATTGAACTTTAATCTTTACTATTTACCTTTATATGTGGATATATACTTACAGTAATAAAATACCATTAACTATATATAGTTTATTTTACATTTGGTACCTTCGTAGAAATGCCTCGCTTCGGTTGCAAGTAAAATATAAATAGAACGCCGAGTGCCAAGGGTCTGCGAGGGAGCAATGCGCACGCATCGGAATGAGAGAGGGCGTAGGTAAGTCGGCGGCGGCGCGCTAACGTTGGCCCGGAGTGCGCGATCAATAGTCGCGCTGACGTCAGTGAGGTGTCGCGCCATTGGCCCGCCCGGCATTATTAAATAAACCTCCGGGGCGAGTGGCGCCGATCGTCGCGCCGCGGCACAGCACCGCAGCACGCGGCGGGCCCGCGCACCGCCCGCGGCTCGCCCGCCATGGACGACATGCCGGACCTGTCGCACCTCACGCCGGAGGAGCGCGCCATCATCGAGGGCGTCATAATGCGCCAGCGACAGGAGGAGCAGCGGGAGCACGAGATCATGAGGTGTGCCCGACCCTCCTCCACCGCCACCGCCTGCGCCTCCGCCATCGCCACCGACTCCCTCCCCGCTCCGTCCCGCTCGCCATCTTTCTCTAATGCACCATATGTGACAATGTTGTGAATGTGCTTTTGTTATAATTTAACTAACGTATTCGCGGCGATCTAATGATCTCTCGGTTCCAAAACTAAGTAACTACACAACCTAAAGGAATAGTGCAGTTTCGAATATTTAGCTAATCGCAACATTAATGATATCGACGTGAATTCAGTGTCACATCTGCGCGATCTCACAGTCGTGATTACGTATGTATAAAATAGACGAAATTTGCACAGTCCTAGTTTTAAATGCACGGTTTTAATCCTTTTCATCTAATAGCAAAAATAAAACAAAAGGACGATAGTTATTTTAATTTTTTCTAATTTATTTATTGCATGAGAAGTCCCAAAGGGGAGCAAAAACAACTCTTAGCTTCATAATTAAATTATAACTAGCGTACCCAGTTGCAAAATTATTTGGCATAAATGTATGTACCTACCTATTATATCACCTACCTACTTCATATTTTATTAATTTCATGTAATTTGAAGGAAAATGTTAGGATCTAACAAACATCATCACAATGGAGTATTTTTTTTGTGAATAGCTTTGTGTTAGCGAAGCCGCGGTCTATGTAATACCTACTCGTATATGAGATAGGTAGCATATTATTGGCACGGAACATTTGCACTGGTTTCTACTTAGTTATTGACGTTAAGTAGACGCTTCGCTTGCGGGAGCGTGGATGCAGTAAGATATTTTAGTGACCTACTTCCAGACCTGCATAACACTGTACTAAATTTTGCAAGCGTGTGACCGCTTTGTATTCACATTTATTTTAGAAACTACGAACAAAGTCGAAAAATATTTAACGATACGCATAAAATAAATGCTAATCTCTATATAATACAATGGAAGTTATACTTGTGAAGTTATCTTGGTGCATTTCAATGCTGTTTTCACTTCTTCAAATTGAACATTTTGCGACAAAGGTTTTGTATTTATACATTCACATTTAGCGCAGGCAAGTTTATTTTGCGTCTTGTTTTATGAAATGTGGAAAATAGATACCTGTTATATTATGTTCTAATATTATAAACCTGGGCATAAGTCTGTGCTATATTATTTAATTCTATTAATATTTAAACGGACATATGTACCTACTCTTATATAGATAGGCGTAAATCACTGCGATTTTAGTACAATAGATATCAGAAAGGTAACATTATGAGCTGTTGACGTTGCACATAGTTATCGTTGATGAGCAACTGAGGTCTATTACTCACTGCTCATTTGTAATTACACAATATTTCACATATTGTTTCAATGAGTGTCTTAAGAATGTGTATCACGAAATCACTTTGCTATTTTACTTTATATAGTTGATTGAAATCTCACCAATGTTGAATGACGATACAGTCTAGCATAGAAAAAGATTAACCTAAATGAAGATATAGTTATTTGGAATTTTCTTGAGACAACACTTTTTCTCAATGAGTGAGCAAAAACGAATTTTGCTCACTGGTTTTAGACAGCAAAGGCGCCCTTTTTGAGCTAGTGAGGTGAAAAATAATATAATGTATTCATACAGACTATTTGATACTCACTACATTTAATTGATGACAAAATCATTTTATGATGGATCATTTTCAGTATAACTTTAGGTATTTGAATAAGTGGCTTATGAGTAGGATGCCCTTCTCATTCGAGAGGAGACCTACTGTACCCAATAGTGGGTGCACAATGGGTTAAGAATTAAGATCAATGAATGCGTAGGGTTATGCTACGTATGCTCTACGTAGCTATATCGTAGCTACGTAGCTCTACCTCTACATAGTCGATCGTAACTCGTAGTCAAGTACCTAGTCCAAACAAAACCTGCAGACTGCAGATATTTGTGTTTTACAAACATTAGGAATAATAATACAAACAACTTTTTGCAACAAAAACGTATACTCGTACCAACATAGGGTAGGCTTTTGGCAGTCAGTTTATTTTAACCTTCGATCATAGAAAAAAAAAGAGTTTAAGTTAACTTAACTTAAACTAAACTAAAAGTTTCTTAATTATTATTTTTCACCTATGACGGAACGAAAGCGGAACGATGATAGTTTTTATTTTTATTAAAGGTTCTGTGTTTGTTTGTTTTTAATAAACATTTTCGGAAAAAATTACTGAGCCGATTTAAATGCGGTTTTTAGTAATATATTTAGTAGGTATACACACTTTAGGCAGGTTTATAGATACGTTTTAATATGACAATACAGCAGAGTGCTGCAATCGTGTTATTAATTATTTACTACTAGTTTTTCCCACGGCTTCGAAGTGGTGATTTCTTTACTTTGCCAATTTTGATTTTTTCGATTACGATTTTCAGCTGTTCCTTTGGGGTTTTTCTATTCCTATGGGTGTATTAAGGCGACCAAAACAAAAAAATATTTTTTAATATTGGTCAAGCCGTTTTTGAGTCTTAACCAGACAACGAACAGCAATTTATTTTTATATATATAGAATATAGATAATATGTAATTTAAAAACTACTGAGCATTAATGTATTACCTCAGAGCAGATACTATATAATAGGAATAAACTAGTTTTTACTAGTTGTGCAATAAAGCATTAAAAAAAACCATAAGGACTGTGAAATATTATTATAAAAAATATTTAAGACGCGAAATTGTACCTTATTATCATGAAAATTATTACATAGGTTTCCATATAAGATTTTCCAGTTTGTTTAGTCATGACGCATCATAAAGTTCACTCATAGTTATATTCGCTATTTCGCAGCTAAGACGAGCGTTATCCTTTAGCCTCGTTTTATCTTTGAAAGCCTTTTCTATTCATAGCACGTTTCGAAGGCCGATGAGAAGAGGACTCGAGGCTGGCCGGGTTCCACCCACCTCATCTGATATTCCCGATAACATCGGATTTCGCTATCGAGATATCGAGCTTCGTTCGCCGCAAGTTCACACCCTTTTATGCATTTTATACATTTCATGCATTTTACTAAGACTTATACTGAGGCTGAAATCTATAGACCACAATCTATCTCTGCTCAGACTCAAGATAGAGATAAAACAGATTTATGTCAGAGCATATTTGTGTCTCGTTTTAACTCTATTTTAAGTCTGAGCTAAGCTTTTTAGGGTTCCGAAGAAAATGGAACCCTAATAAGCTCGCTCCGTTGTCCGTCTGTCTATCCGTGTGTCAAGGCCCTTTTTCTCCGAAACGGCGTGAGGTACTTACTAAGTTTAAAATACTGAATACAAGTCAATGTTGTCATAATGCTGTGAAAATTTCAAGTTTCTAGTTTAACAAGCTTTCAAGGCGTATTTCCATACAAAAATTTTAGTGACGTCACTCATCAAATTTACTGTACTGTGGTCCTAGATGATATCCAGGGTCTGATGATGGAGCCGGAAGGTAGTTATGAGTACTTTGTAATAAAACGACGTAACTCGGGAAAGTGGCTATGAGAACTCTGTAATAAAAGGACGTAAATCCATCGAGTTTGGTTTCGTTTGATTCTTCTTTATAAGTATCTGGTCCTAGCTGATGTCCAGGGTCTAATGATGGAGTTGGAAGGCGAGGCAAATTGGTTTTCGTTACTGTTAAGGAAATAATAACAGATTTGTTTCTGGCAGGCGCAAACAAGACGAAGTAGCAGTACTGGAACAGACTATTCGTACCAGAAACGAAATGCACCGAGCGGCTGGAGTGGAGTTAGCTGCCACCTGCCACATCTGCCTGAAGACCAAGTTCGCGGACGGCGTGGGCCACTCCTGCCACTACTGCAGGGTGCGATGCTGCGCCCGGTGCGGGGGAAAGGTCTCTTTACGCTCTAATAAGGTAACTAACCACATTTAGATATAGGAACACCTTAGAGATTCCTTCAATGCTTACCTTTGCTACTTCACACCATCTCTCGCAAACTTCAAATATTCAAAGCTCGCAAAGGCTTCGAAGATAATTCCTAGAGAGCACATCTATACCTACCACTGCACCAAAATCAATTTTAAATTAAATAGTTCCAAACAGAATATATGTATGCATGCAAACGCATCATTTGTATACACCCTTTTAGGAACAACGAAATAAAACAAACAATATCGAAATCGCAATGTCCCGTGTTCCTCTCACGTCCTAAATATTCATGCACTTTATAAAAAGAATAATATTTAACTGATTTTTAAACTCAGATCAATATGAAGTAGGTATAGCTGCAAGGATATTTAAGGTAATGATAACTTACAGGTTATATGGGTATGCATACTCTGTCGCAAAAAACAAGAACTGTTGTCAAAAACCGGCCAATGGATACACAAAAGTGCCGGTCAAGATTCAATGCTGTGGCGCATGGAGTCCGACTTGAGAGGTTTGCCTCCTCAGGGGGACACTTCATTAGATAAAAGGCCAAAATTAGAGAGGGCACACAGCGCCGCAGAAAAGGAGAACCTACCTTTGCAAAGATCGGGGAGCGCCCTGCGGCGGCAGTACAGTCAGCAGGAGGCGCGGTGCTATGGGGAGCTGGAAGGGTTGGCCCGCACCCACCCTCACCTCGTGCATCCGAGGCAGAAGGCGGCGTACGGGGTGGAGGACATGGTGCTGCCCCCGGTGGGGCCGCACGCGCAGCTGCTGCCGCCTCCACACGCGCAGCTGCTGCCGCCGCCGCACCCGCCGCTGCCGCCGCGCTCGTCCTCGTCCGACGACGAGGTGCCCGAGTGCGTGTCCGACGAGAACGACGAGTACCGCGACCGTGGTGAGTGAGCACGCTCCCCGCCGCCCGATCTCCCCACTCTCCCCACTCTCCCCGTGTCGTCACCGATCCCTTCCATCCGAGCAACTTTTGTTTGTCACCTTCACGACAGCTACACTATACAACACGCAATACAACGTCTTACATAAACTTGGCTATATTCAAGTAGGTATAAATGTCTACGCTCATAAATTCGATTATTATCTAAGACTTTATTTCATATTAACTCTCAACTTCTTGCAGTGATACAGTTAGGTGTTCCGTGCGAGGTATAGAAGCTTTCTTTTGTTAGTTCTATAGCGATTACTTAATACCAGAGTAATTTAAAATAGTAATGAGATATAAATTTATGATCACAAACGTTTATTCTAGAGCACCTAAACTTAACATAGGTACATATACATACTTTATGTTTACATCATTTCTGTTCATGTACGAGTAGTATGTGAGAGAACAAGAATTGTGTAAGTATTCTGAATCTTCATTACTCCAAGAATGTTAAATAATGTTTAATTTTTTTGTTTTATAAAAACAGATGCCTTCTTTCAGATAATTTAAGCATCTGCATGATTTTTACACCAAGTAATGAAACCGATTTTATTTGAATTTAAAAAATAATAATTATTTAGTTATTTTAATTAGTAAATATCGAATCGTCGAGCGTCTCGCGCGCCTGTGTAATGCGCCCGGTCCCCCGCGCCGCGTATCCGTCCCTCATCCCACCATGCACTGTTCGCAGGTATTGCTAGAGATAGGAGCGCTCCCGGGCCTACCAGAAACCAGCGACAAGCGATGTTAGATGAGAAAATGAAAAAGTTCTTATCGGTGAGAGGGCGTATTTCAGGGAAATGATGCGTTGTAACTAAGCTAATTTTGTTGATGTTTCAGTATATTGTTAATAGTTATTGTTCGTTTAGTAAAATCTTCTCTGATCGACAATCTTTGATCACTGTCAACCGAATTTCTATCCTTCTTATATTTGAGGCATTGTCATCATACCAATCATCTATTCAGGCAGACGTACATGGATGTTAATAATTTCTTTATTAAGAATAACAGCTTATACCGACGACCTCGAGTGCTTTTATTAATTTTTCAATCTCGTAGGATCTCTTTGAAAATAACAAACCCTTAACTCCAAGTTTAAGTTCTTGTAAAATCCTCTACCTGCATGTGAAAATCCCGTCAAAATCTATTCAGGGATTCTAAGAATAAACTGGACAAACAGACCGACGAAAATTTTAAAAATATTTTTATGCTATCGTTCAAATAATCATGCGAGCTGTACTTCGAAGTGACAGACAGACACTTCATTTTATTAACTTGTTTAGATAGAGTCTATGTTAAAATACATGTAAATTGAACCAGTATTTGCAACATTAGTGTACCTCTGCCACTTTATTATTGCTTGAACCAGTTAATGTCTTGATTTCGACAAGGATTCCATACATTTTGCATAAAGAATGCTTGTTTGTGGACGACTATATTTTTTTTATAATTATTTAAAGTTCATTAAACTGCTAAGTTTGCTTTGATCGTCAGCACAGTTAATTTGTTACCTTTTTAAAATTTAGGAATAATTTAAAATTTCATACATAAATTTGTTTCCCAAAGTTTCAACTGTTAATAAGCAAAATATTTTTCAACACGAGATTTTCTCCAATCATCATTACAAAGCACTGTATCTACTTGTGGTTCAAGCAATGCATGTTTGGGCGAAAAGAAGTGTACTTACTTGGTACCTCTTAATTAGACTCTATGGCCGTGTTTTATTTTCTTAACCGTTCTTTAATAGTGAAACTTCAATAAGTTGGTCACACATTCTTTCCGCTTGCGCGTGATCACCGCTTTAATTGCGATTTATTTGTTTTGACGCTGAACTTTGTGATTTATATGGCTCTGAATATGTTTAGAGAACGAGACATTCTAAAAATGGAATGAATTTATAGTGAATTTTCAATGACGTGCGGTGAAACAAAAAATATAACAGAAAAATAATTTCGAGTCATTTAAAGAATCGGTTACGGGCGCGCACGGGCGCGCAAGGCGTTGGACGGTCTTAGTCGTAACCGGGCCGTGTCAAGCCGTCGCTATTTATACGTTGTCATTCTTAGGACAACTCGAAGCGTGTTCATCTCTTCGGCACTCGCACCTGCGCAGCACCAGCGTGGCTGCCAACAATTATTACAATTTGACTAATCACTCCCCGGCCTCGTACATGCCGGAGGCGCCCGGCGCGTTCGACGCCGGCGCGGCGCCCGCCGGCCGCAGCTTCGACTCGGCCACGGACTGCCGCTGGCGCGCGCGCGACGACGGCGAGGGCTCGTACTTGCGCCCCTACGTGCCGGACGGGGGCCCGCGTCCCGACCGTGCTGTATACAAGAGTGCCTATCTGTGGGAAGACTCCTCCGATAACAGACGGTTCACCGAAAGGAGAAAAAAAACAGTACGCTTCGATGGGCACGAAGGCGCCGCCACGTTCCCCCGAGGCGGTCGCGACGCCTCGGGCGCGCCGCACGACTGGGCCTCCTTGCGCTGGGAGGCTGAGCGACAGACCAGCCAGGACTCTGCCACCAAAGACTCGGGCATCGATACCTCTAGCACTTTTACTTCCAGCGAAGACTCGAACAGGGGTGATTGCCCTAAGGTACATAATGATCATTGCACATTTTCATATTAACGGTTCCACTTAGCTTGCTTTATGAACCGGAAATCTATAGCTCACATGAATACGTACATTTTTCTATATTATACTTATTTGAATTTTAATTATATTTATGAGTCATGAATTGCAACAATATTATTTTATTTTAAAAGATTTTATAAAATAGAAAGCAACTATGGTAATCAATGAGTCAATAAAGTTTGAGAAAAAGAAGTAGGTAGGTGTTCTTATAGGCTAAGGATAAAGCATATTTGTGTTTGGCTGTAGCATGATTGCATTGGCAGGCATGAATCGTCCTAGTACCACTGAGTGTGCACTTTCGTCATTGCGACACAATTTTAGCCAAACTTGCTGATGTTTTGTAGCATTTAAGCCTTCTGATCGATTTTATTTAAGCGTATGTCGTTGCTAACAGTTTCCCTTGAGCTGGCAAGTTTCGACTGATGGAACGCGTATGGTCGGGCACATGGTTCTGCGCAAGAGTGTGGTAGAGGGCAGTTCCCACTCCTCGTCAGCGATTCTCGGACTGAAGGTGGTTGGAGGGAAAATGCTCCCAGACGGTACGCGCGGTGCCATCGTCGAGAAAGTCAAGAAAGGTTCTATTGCAGACTTAGAGGGGCAGCTAAGAATAGGTCAGTATCATGCAAATCAAACATTATATTCTCGGATGCCCTTAGAAGTATCTAGCAGAATACTAAAGACGTACACTACAGTAATAATCGAAACGCAGTGGGTGTTTTCATAAAAAATAGTACCTATCTACGAATTCAAACTGATTTTTAAACGACTAAAGTACAATACACAAAATGAGATTTTTTTAGCAAAGAGTACAAAATTGATGAAATGAGATTTTTCTAACATCAAATTGTTTTAGACTCACTTTCGTATTTATTCAAAAAATTACATATTTAACGTTAGTTAACTTTGTAGAGATAGCACTGTGAAAAAATTTAAAAAATGTATAGCAAAGTCTTCAGTGTTTTGTGTGTAAGGAACCTATCTGAAAACAAACCTGTGTCTTTTGTGGAGATGATAAGAAATCTTGTAAGTCCTTTAAAAATCAATTTGAAAACTGTGGGTTTGCATAATTTTTTATGAATTTAAAACTAAGTAGTCCTGCCTGAAAGATGCTGGTACCTTTGACAGCGGTTTTAACTTCACCAACCTTTGCGCAGGAGACGAAGTGTTGCAATGGAACGGCGTGCCGCTGCAAGGGCGCAGCGCGGAAGAGGTGGCTGTGGTAGTAGCCAACAGCAAGCACGACTCGCACGTTGAGCTCGTGGTGTCCCGCCCGCTGGCACCCTCCCGCCCGCCCGCGCAGCCCTGGCGAGCCCATAAAGGTAAACGTGTTTTTTTATTTAAAAGAATGTCAGCCAAAATTGCACTTGACTAATACTCTCCTTTAATCTCCAATTAAGAGGAAAGCTTGTGTTTGGAGTGGATACGACAACAGTGCAACGAACCTGCAACCTTTTAGTTTTCAGTCTGCACCTTTAACCGTTAGGCTATTTATCGGATTATGTCAACCCACTAGCTTTGAAGTGTCCTGGTCACTTGCATTATCGCATTATAGGAGTTGGCCGCCCTACATATCTCTCGAGTAGTATTGGAGTGATCCCTCCGAACTGAGGCGGTGACCAAAAAGGTGATCTGGATAGCGGTTTGAGGCCAAGACTAACTAGAGAGCCGAACCGCTCAACAAGCGTTTCGTTTTAATTATGATAAAGAATGGCATGCAAATGATGATGATGACTAGCTTCATCACGCAACTTTGTCAGCTTGGATTCAGACTGTGTACACGTCGAATTATCGGATTCAAGAGCTTCAATTTTGGTATACAAAGTATAAACAATTAAACATACTATAAGCTTTACAAGAGTTATCACAAACAGAAAATTCGATTTTATATATTTTTTAGAGTATTTTTACGTTCGTACGATAAATAATTTAATCGCCCATTTGGATTACAAACTTCGTAATAGTGTCGTAGTAGCTCTACTAGAGTGCTACGAGATTTTTCCGAAATCTACAGTGCCGTAGCAACGCTACGATTCTACACGGGCGCGCGGCGGCCGGCGCGTAGCGTTTGCGTAGCGTTCCTCGTTTTGATAAGCGTGTCCGAGAATAAATACCTATTGCAACTTTTGATTTAGTAGCAACAAGGTCTCTACAATGGCAATATTTATTAGCATTATAATTTAATTTTACTTATTATTAGTTAGTTATTAGTTTGATTTATAAGTAGTGTTTATTTAACTGGACTAATGTATAAAGTCATACAAAAATACTATGCTTTATACAATGTGTCTTTATATAGAGGTGTACACTGAAATCATGGGTGGGTGCGAGAAACCGAGCGTGCTAGTGACGTCACCGGGTTCGCCAGACGTGCACGCCCGGCGCCGCTCCGCTCGTCACAACCACCACGTCAGCGTGGGGGGCCGCATACAGGTAGCATTTTTTTCTGAGAGATGTCAGTTTATTTGACAATTTTTTTACTGAACCATGGAAGTAGTACTAAATCAAGGAACCCTGACCAAAATAAGAACTGAGTACTACCTTTTACCTATATTTTAACCAATTTTTGTTTATTACCGTCACGTATCGGTCAACTCATTCTAGCGCAGAGTCGAAACGCATCGAGGCGTCAATTTGAAACTTAACATAGTCAATTCACCCTTATCTTCACAACGTAATACACATATTCCTTCTGAGATAAAAAGAAGACACACGAATTCCCGCGCATTCAACGGAATTCGTGCGTCTGAGCAAGACCAATGCTGATCGGTACTTCGCTTTAATTCTGTACCATCACATTTTACCTGCATTTTGGTGAATAAATGATCTATCTTTTTCGGTACACGGCAGAAAGTCTATCAATCTCACATTTTTGCTGAAACCCAAACTCTTTTTATATTCCCTATGGATTTTTTTTTTTCTTTCTCTGACAGCTAAAAGTGTACTTCGACATCACGGCTCTGCAGCTGCTAGTGACCGTGGTGTCAGCAACTGGGCTGAGTCCAAGAACAGACGGTTCTCCGCGATGTCCGTACGCCAAAATCTTCCTACTGCCGGACAAAAGCGAGAAAAGCAAACGCCGGACAAAAACACTCGCAAATACACTGGAGCCCAGATGGACCCAAACTTTTGTTTACTGCGGCATACGAATAACTGACCTCAAAAAACGAACTCTGGAGGTAGGATCTGTTCTATTGTTATTCACCTACTAGCTGATGCCCTCGACTTCGTCCGAGTGGATTTAGTTTTTATAATCCCGCGGGACCTCTTTGATCTTCCGGGATAAAATGCCTATGTCGCCCTCCAGGTCTTCAACTGTACACATTCAAAAAATCACGTCGATCCGTAGCTCTGTTGCAGCGTGATTGAAGGACAAATCAACAAACAAACACACTTTCCCTTTATAATGTACCTTTTTAGTACATTTTGTACTAAGATACCTACTTGAGTCTTTACATACTGCTGTAATGATTTTTCTTATTCTCTTATTATTATTATTGTGTTTTTATAAAATGATTTTATTAATTTAGAATAGCGGTGGTAGTCTAGTGGTTAACTCTTTGGCCTCCTTTCTGCGGGTCCAGGTTTGAATCCCAGGCACGCACTTCAAAATCGGAGTAAAGTGCGTTTTGAACAATTAAATATTACATGATTTAAGGGTGAAGGAAAACACCGTGAAGAAACCTGCATGCCTAAGAATTCTCCATATTATTCTCAAATGTACCTACGTAAAGGCCAACAATCTGCACTTGGGTAGTGTGGTGGACTGTGACCTAAACCCTTCTCATTCTGAATGGAGACCTGAACCCAGTAGTGGGTCGGCAATGGATTGCTGATTGATGATGAATAATAATAATAATGAATTTTAAACTCTACCACAGGTCACAGTGTGGGATCTAAATCGCTACGGCCCCAACGATTTCCTGGGCGAAGTGTTACTCGACCTCGATACAGTTATGATGAATCATGAACCTAATTGGTATATACTGAAACCACACGAGGAAATACCTGGATATAGCGTAAGTCTACCTTTAAATTATAAAATTGTAAATTGGAGTGCACCTGTGTTTTCGCACACACTTGTGCACTATATTCCGCTCAGATGGCTAATTTCTCTAACCGGATTCGATCGGGGGAACATTCTAAATAGCTGTTTTGTTTTATACGTTTACTAGCAGCCCGCTCTGGCTTCGCACGGGTATAAAATATATAGCCTATGGCATTCACTAATTATGGATGTTAATGGATGGATTGTTAATGGATGTTATTATACATATATAAAAATAAGTCGGGTTTTCCTTCCTGACGCTATAACTCCAGAACGCACGAACCGATTTCCACGGTTTTGCATTCGTTGGAAAGGTCTCGGGCTCCGTGAGGTTTATAGCAAAGAAAATTCAGGAAAAATTTAAACAATTTAAGAACGCGGACGAAGTCGCGGGCGTCCGCTAGTTATACATAAAAACCTTCCTCTTCAGTCACTCTATCTATTAAAAAAACCCCCATCAAAATCCGTTGCGTAGTTTTAAAGATTTAAGTGTACATAGGGACAGAGAAAGCGACTTTGTTTTATACTATGTAGTGATAAGTTTATAAGTATGTCTTTGTTTAAGTTCAAATTTCTTTTAGTTTTAAATGACACGTCCGACTATCTGCTGCTTATGTAGACACATTGTTGTGGAAAGTGGCTAGCTTATAATCATGGCTGTATTCTATTTGTTTTGTATTGTCATTATCTGTTGTGTGTCTCATAAATTAAAAAACTTGAGAGGTGTCAAGGGACACCCGGATGGAACGAAGTTCAATGCGAAATAGAAATGAAAATATCTGGCTTGCTTTCTATAAGAGAGAGAGAGACAGACAGAGAAACATGCGACGCCGCACAGCTTACAATAGCTTACTATAGCAAAAAGTGTCGTGACAACTTTTCGTAAGAATTTTTTCCGTCTAGCCCCCTTTCACAACGCGCGATAAGGAACTTCGTTCCAATAAATAAATAAATAAATCCCATCAGCGGTACCGGGACGATGACGTGGATGGAGAACATCTCTCACCGCCCTCTACGTCGACGTCACGTCTCTCTGACTCGGACACGCCCAGCGAGTGTGACCTGCGTCGCCACCACTCCCTCTCCAGCCTGGCTTCTAGCTCCAGTCCACCACCACCGCATGAGGTCAGCTATTACTTTTTACTCGCCTACAGCAAAGCCAAAAGGAAGAATTATGATTATAGCAGTCTATTACGCATGTTCAAATTTTCAAATTCAAATTCAGAATTTATTTATTTCATGTAGGCCAACTTTTAGCATAAGAATGACACGTCATAAATCTACCACCGGTTAGGAATGCAGATTTTGCTGAGAAGAGCCGGTAAGAAATTCAGCAGTTGCGCTTTAAAAAAAAATTTTTTTTACAACAGGTAACAAAACTATGCTATGTATACAGTGCTTCCATTGTTTCACTGAACAATTAATGTTAAGTTACCTGCTTTTAAAATTAAAACGGAAAACATCATCGATGTCACCGCAGCGCGGCATAGGCAATCAAAGATGCTGGGCAAATCAAATCAAATCAAAGATCCAAAGGGCATTGCCCCTTTGGATGGCCAAATTAATTCGTTGGCCAAGGTAGCTGCCAGCTCTTGGATCTTTGATTAAAAACCTTTGCCATTTCTATTTCTATAGATCGAGGGAACCCGCTGTAGCAGACGAGACATGTCGCCAGCTGGTCGAGTGAGAACTTCTGGAATGCCTAGGGAACGAGTAAGGCACATTTTATTATTATGATGGTATTGAGGATCTATTAACAGCACACACATCTACGACAACTTTCGTAGTCTTAAGTCTCTACAACTTAAACCAAACTTAAACCGTAATCGGTTCAATTACATCTTTTCAATCTAAAGTGTGTGTTTACTTTTGTACACACGCACTTTACAGATATAGAAGACACGGACGAAACTACATTTAAAAAAAAAACCACTAAAATAGGTTTTTTATCTTAAATCAAAGTCTAACTTAGAAACATGCTGGGCATGATTTATAATCCTCTTTCTATGAACACCTAAGCGTAAAGCTTGCGTTAGGAGTGAGTACACCAATATCACTCTTCGGGTTCTCAACCATACCCATGCAAAGTATCACTACTAATCAGTTGCCCTATTGTTGCGTGATTTAACGCACAAACCAACAAACAAACAAGAAACAAACACTTTCTTATTTCGCATTTATAATGCGATTGAAATTAGTATAGGACTGCCAAACAACCATTTTATATTTCTGTCCAGCTCATATGCGGTTTACACTGAGTGAGACAGAAACAAAAAATGGCGGCTTCTCATTCCTATTGTCATTTGAATCGCATTATACGACAGAATGCTATTAAACCCATAGTGCCTATTCGCAAGAAGGATATCATTCTTTATCGAGTTTTTTATTGTAACAGAGTGGATACGTGGCACGGTCGCAGTCCGCAGCCGGCGGCCGCAGCACCTCTCCGCGTCGCTCGCTGTCACCGCCGGGTTCTGCGCCGCGCTATACAGGTTACCACAACACACAACACAACCAACGAAAACTAGACACTCATATTTCCGGATTGCAATCAAGCGCCTCAAAGTCTTTTAAGCACATAAGTACAGCAAACCAGCCGATATGTTACAATGCGATCAAGATAATAGCAATGTTATTAATCCGCCATTACTTATTTCTGTCTCGCGTTGAATACAACAGAAATAGAAAATGGTGGTTTCTCATTGCTATTCTGATTTTGATCGCATAGTTCTTTTGTGATTGATGCAATGCATTGCGGTCGTCACAATCGTTGTTATTGGTTAAAGTTGCTATAATTGTTTATTTTAGCCGAAATTGGAAGAATCATCCAATAGGAAGGATTGCGATTATCGCAATGATTGTATCACAATTTCGCAATAGCGAGGCATACTAAATAGAACTCGCAGACAAAGTTTATGATATACCTGGCCTATCTGATGAAGGCGTTGCATGCAATTTACATTATTTATTCGTATACTTGATGTTATGATCTGTAATCTGATTTCATCTGTTTTTGTTTGACCTCAAATATTTTCAAATGAATTATTTACGCCATATAACATAACAAAGTCTACAGCTTTGCCTTGTCTATGCTCTACAGTTAATTCCATCAGATAAGTGCAAATATATACCTATGTATCTGTGTAATAATATTTCCTTTAACTAAGATATAAATAAGAAGATATTTTTGGTAAAGTATCAAAACCGTTCATTGTTTGTTAACCGTGTCTACACAATTTCCGCAAGATGAATGAGTAAGCTATTAGCGGTGTAGTTCGACCATGAGTACCTGTCGTTGAGTGTTGACTGTTTTATGCGCCTGGATGGGGCTGGCGGACCGCGGCCCGACCCCGCACGGAACACAACGTCGCGACTTGCACGTACCGCGATCATCACCACTTTACTACCACTTACTATATTCTACCTTCCTATCATTTTTGTTTCACGCATCTTCCGACCTCGTCCTCTACCTGCGCACGCTAGCAACTAGCCACGTTGCACCCATCAATCCTTCCGTGGGGATTTATGGGTACAACGTATTTTCAGTGATCTCACTCAGTTTATATCTGCATGCCACTCTAATTGTTATCTTTCAAAGGTAACCTTCGTAAGTTATTTTAAAATTTTTGTATTTCTGCAATGAACCAACTCTGAAGTCTTAACTTTTGCCATTGTCCAATAAAATTATTAAATTGAGCATCTTATTTGAATCTCAATGTTTGTTAGTTTGATTTAATTCTTTATTGCACAATTCACTAATAATGTACAATGCGAACCTAAATTACCTAATGTTGTCTTTTTAAAGCTCGATACTCAATTTTGCCATTATATCAATAATTTCGATAGAATTATGACTACACTGAATAAGTTTAATTTAAATCAAATACAATGCTCACGTAATCCACTAGTCCTTATCGATTAAAACGAAAAGTTTTGCCACCCGAGTCTCACTTCGCCGTATTTAATAACTTTAATAGACGTTGTGAGTTTGTGACGTAATGGAAGTAGTTATGTTCTTGAGGGCATCGCTAAAGTGCCAGACAGCAGAGTTCGCTTAACGTTTCAGTGTGTGAAGACCGAGGCGACGCATCGCGACTGCCGACGCACGCATACGCGCCGCGCTTTCAGTCGAGGTCGGCCACCGCCACGCCCACCACTAGTCCCAAGAAACGACAGCTGCCACAAATCCCGCACCAGGTAGGTATAATATCAGGAAGATATTTTTTTATGTATGTTTTGCTGGTAATCCTCCGACATGCTTATCGGAGACTTTATATTATAGCATAGCACAACCTTACAATCATTCCACACCAACGCCGAGTAACGTTTAACCAAGGAATAAAACAGATGTTCTGAAAGTTTTTGTATTGGAAATCTCAAACTAAAACATCCAAATCCCTCAGTTATTCAGCGTTGATGAAATTTTCACTAAATTTTAAGCACAGACGTACAGAATATGTCTGTGAAATCAAATCAGAAATGAGAAGATCCATAGGAGAAATGAGTTACCGACATAGCTCATAGAATCGCGGAGCTGAAGTGGCAATGGGCGGGGCATCTAGTTCGAAGAACTGATCTTTGGGTTCCCAAGGTACTGAAGTGACGATCTCGCACCAGACAGCGTAATTTTAGCAGAACATCGACTAGCTGGACTGACGTGATCAGACGTGTCGTATGATCCGGTGGATACAGACGGACACCAAGACAAATGGACGTCTATGCAAGAGACCTATGTCCAGTACCGATGTAGTAGACGTCTGTCAGTTGATAAAGAAGAAGATGCACGGATATTCTTAAAAGTCTTTCGATGTGTGGCCATGGAACATTAAGTTTTTTATGCGCTGGTTCATCTAGTTAATACGTAACAAGTTGTTTCAATCACCTGATAGTAAACTTTGTGCAGCAGAGTGGGCAGAGAGCGATGCGCGCGCAGGTGTCAGCGGACCTTGAAGAACGTAAGTGGATCGCCCCGCACCACATTGGCGCCACACTCACCTACCGCAGCACGCCACAAGGTCAATACACCCATACCCTCACTTGCAAATAGACATCAAATCAAAAGCGTCATTGAACCAAATGTCGCTAAGTAAATAAGTCTAACAGATAATAGTATCTGATAGTGCCAGAATTAACATCCGTGGGTGTAAATGACTGATATGATGCCGATAGTTATAGCATGTGAGGGAGTTTCTTAAATTAAACTTTATTTTCTAGTTCTCGAAATTTCAACCTATCGATTCTCAGAATTATACCTACAAAGTCTATTTTGATATGTAGTAGACATGTGTAGAATCACCCCCGACACATGAAATCTAGCCGGTCTGTGTACGATGTAAACGACATCCTTTATCCACCACCTCCCTACTCCAACATCTGATTTTAACCAATTTGTCTACCAGCTACTAGTCAGGACTAACAAACTAAATACAAACTCGGTGGTCCTACGTTTAATAGAGCTGAGTTCCTATTACCACCTACCTTCTCCATCATCAGACCCTGTTCACTGTCTATAAGCCAATCACTCATTAGGGCTAAATACATGCCCAAACATCTGCTGCTGTAAGTTATTGAGGAGTTGGTTAGTCCCCCAGACCGCCCTGGTTACTTAGTTTACCTAATTAGAAGCCAATTAAGACTTGGACTACACCATCAGGCAAAAGCGCTGATAGTCATTAAACAGCTGAACAAATTTTCATAGAACATGGCTTAGAAGTTAGAATCATCCCAGTCAAACTCGCTTTCGAATAAAAATCCGCATTAGAATCGATCCATCTGTTTGTTCTCTGATGACACTGACATACAAACAGACACATGGACAATTCGACAAATAAAGCGGTCATACTTTTAAGACCCCTCTTTTTGTGTCGGGGTCGAAAACACATTTCACCAGACGAATCTAAGTCTATATTTTACTGGATCAAGAAACACTGCTTTGCTAACAAATTAGCCGACTAGCGGACTAGATTTGCACTATGCATAGATGTTTATTAAGTTCTAGATTTTGTACATTACTTTGAACTATTAAGGGAAACATTTTAGGTCCCAAAAATAATTTTATTTCGCAATTCTATTATTTTGAGTGCACATCTCTAGACATGGACGTAGCTATGGAGGAAGGCAGATGAATTTTTATCCTAATCGTGCCGCCTAAAACGATAGCATTTATACACGTTTAAAAAGGTGAGGCGCATGTTCCATAACCTAAATGTTTCCTAGTTCCGTTCATGCCCTGATATTTGCCGCAAAGCTCTCCTTTTGGTTCAATTCTGGCTATACATATTTAGTCCGTTCGTTACCAAAATTGAAGCCATCCCATGGGATGTGGACTGTTCAAACGAAATATCCATAATGATCTAGGGTGGGAGAGACACTATGCGGGTTTGTCGGACTCTGAATTGGCAGCGCGCGGTGGAGGCTGGGCGCCGCGACGCCGCCTCTCTCCGGACGCGGCGGCTGCGGACTCGGACCTCGAGTCCGTCGCCTCTGTCACGTCTAGTGCTTTCAGTACGCAGTCCGAACGGCCACGTCCCACGAGGATGCTAAGGTGATATAAAAATCCATACCAAATGTCTAAATTCTACCAATTTTTATGTTTTTCTGAACCTTCCAACTTACAAATGCCCTAGCTTGTTTCAAAATACTTATTATTAAATTACCTTTAGTTTTGTTTGATAATTTGAAAACTAAGTTAAGTTTATGTTGACCGCTGAACTTAAAATTTTTAAAAGTTATTTAATCAGAATAAAGAGTTATTGGAACAGTTAAGAAACGTTTCATCAACATGACTTTTATGTTTATGTTAGCTTGGTCTAAGTTGTTTAATAATATGTGTGTTAAAAAAACGATGCATGTAAATTCTGTTCATTATTGGTTGCTTCCATGCTTTACAGCCGGATGCAAACGCTTCCCGTTTACAGCACTTCTTCCTTTTGCGAAAGCTTTGCCCCTGCCCTTGAATGTTATTATAAGACGGCGGTTGGGGAGCTCTTTAGTAAAAACCACAAATCGCAGTGCACCGATTTGGTCTCTCCAACTTTTTCAACACATGCCGCACGCCCCAGCCGCCGTCTACGTCGCATGTTCTCCCGCAGTCGATCTGCTGGTGCCTATCCTAAAGAATCCTTGCCCTTACTTCCTGAAAAAGGAAATAGCAGCTATTCTGATAGACTAGAACAAAACTATGATTTTCATACAGGATATGACAGTTTCAAAAGTATAAAGCCTTCAAAATTAAAAACTTTCGAGAACTATATTAGTACTTCTAAACAAAAGCCTATGAGAGTACGGCAAAAGCACCCAACGAAGAGGAAACTGAGAGCACTGCATAGTCATTATTACGAATTTTGTAATGAAGTCAATTGTAATTATTACGATCAGATTGAAAATCCGAGAATAACCCGCCAATTAATCAAATTGCCAAATATAGGCTATCATAAAAAAGTACATACTAAAGCTTCGCCAGAAACTTACTTTTGTGATGAAACTAGAAGTGCAAATAACGTTATAAGTAGTCCGTCACCAGAAATAAATAAAACAGAAGATACTAATCATCACTTTCATGGTTATGCAAGTGATGATAGTATAGCAGAAACTACAATACATGTTAGCCTTGATAGACAATATAGTTTTAATATCGATGGATATTTAGACGATTCGCAAGCTGGGAATCAAAGGGATGATAGTAATAGATTTGCTCCATATTCTTTAAATAACAATGTACATAAGAAAAAAATCTTATCTTTAGATTTAAAAGCAAGTGTTGATAACGTTCAAATATTAAAAGATGAATTTGATGGTGATGAAAAATATTTGAAAACTAGACTTAACGAAAAATCTAAGAGATATTACGAAATTTCACCACCTAGTCGTTTATTACCATCAACACCAGAAGAAAGTGACGCTATGTTTAAAAAAATGTACATTTCTAATAACCGGAAAAAAGCTCTAAAGCAAAAAGATATTTATCTAGATCAAAGGCAGATTGTAAATGAAGTTCCTAAAACTCCAACATATCACTACCAAAATTCCTATTCTCACCAACCTATTGTAGATAGTTCATTTAAACACCCATTATCACCAAACATAAACAACGCTTACTCTCAGTCAATTCCATACGCCGCAACCAATCACGTAGATCAAGAGTATAGTAAAATGGCTAATTCTTTGTCTGTCGGTCTTTCTCCCACGAACCTCGGCTCGCCCCGTGGTGTGCTCACATCCGTCGCCCCGCACTTGCCATCCGATGACACACATCATAACACCACCGAAGCGACGACGTATCTGCCCGCTGCTGCTGACTTCCCTCGTGCTGACGAACCGGAAACCTCTAATATACCAAACGAGGAGCATTATACTTCCAAAACCGTCAATACGCCTGAATTGGAATGCAGCAATGACTATGGAGGGCGTGAAAACGGCCGAAATCACAGCCAACAGCAGCCGCTCGAGAGGCGAGAATCTCGACGCGGACAATTCACTCGTAGTCTCAGCAACGCTGATGTTCCTCCTGATGAAAAAGCAGGTAAATATTAATTTTTGAACTTGAACGGAATAAAATAATTAGAATCAAAAAAACCATCATAAAATTTAAAAATTCGACACAATAGAAATTACTAAGTGTGTATAAAAAATAATTATGAATTAGGCAATATATTTTTACCGAATAACGAAAATTAATAACTAAATTAAATACATATCAAGATGGCAGCCTCAGCGATACTGCGCTTGGTGGAGCCAATGAAATAGAGCCTGTAAGCGACGACGCCCTCCTAAAGGCTGAACCGAGAGACTACTTCGGTCCTGGAATGGGAAAGAAGAGCAACTCTACGTCACAACTTTCGGCCACAGGTAAACTAAACAATAATTTACTTTTCAACCAATTAGGCACCTCAATCCCTTGACTCCTTTTCCTGCTAAAATATGGAGCGCGAATAGCATGCTCTGATGTACCTAGCCAATAATAAAATGTAACAATAAAATGTTATAATATTCAAGTTACTTGCAATGATCGACAGGGAGAAAAAGACGGTTAGGTTTCGGTAAACGTGGAAAAAATTCGTTCACGGTTCAACGCAGCGAGGAAGTGGTGCCCGGGGAAATGCGAGGCACTGGCGTCTCCCGGGCCTCTTCCGCCTCGAGCGAGAACGACGACGAAAGGTTGGCGGCGCTCGCGCACCTAACATTGACACAATAGTGCGGGGTCCGGCGGTATAACGCGACGCGATGTTTCATTTGTAACCATCGTTTACAATGAACATCTACCTTCACCTAATGACTAACTTCAATAAATCTACGCGTTAACTTCATGTATGCAATAACACAGCATGCTACAAGCATCCACTACGATAGATATATGTGCAATGTTGCTTCGCAAAGTCGGCTATGTAGAGCTTTTAAGTGTAAATGTACTTAATTGGCCACAAAGCGAGCGAGTATCAGAATTATTTAAATCACCGAAATAAAATGTATTTACGTGTAGATAACATAAATTCGATCAAGTTATCGAACATAAACTTACTAATGATTTGATTTATACAATAATTTAATTGAATATTATATGTATGGTAATGATTGGTGTAACTGTGTGACATAATGACGGGTTCTAACCGCGTGCCGTGCGCGCGCGGCGCGATGTTCGCGTAGAGGGCGGGAGCGGCGCGCGCCGCAAGCGCTCCGGGCCCGCCACCACGTCCTTCCAGCGCTCGCACGAGGTGTGCGCCACCAGCCTCGTCTCCATATCTAGCTCGGAGGGATCCTCGTAAGTCGCTCGCTCGCCCGCTCTCTTCTTGCAGTCCGTCTGTGTGTGCATCGATGTTGCCCGCGTCTTCTCCTCTGAACCCCTCTTTACGCCTACGTCTTGTACGCATGACGCCGTCTTGTATTGGTGTTTTACTTCACTCTCTATACTATCCAGCGCACACGTGTCTTCTCAGGTATAGGCAACGCACTCAGTCTTAGATATACTACGATGTATTCTTAACGCGCTATTGACGGTTTTTAATAAAAGCAATTAAAATGTTCGAATTTATTGCAGATGTTAAGGCGCTTTACCGTTTTCGCTGCACGAATGTCGTGGGTTATTAATTGTTGCCTGAAGCCTAATGATGTTTGCACCTTTCTGTTCTGGATCGTTTGTCTTCCATTTATATTTTAATGTACCTACACATATTATGTTACTTTTCGTGCATGTATCACAAAATTTTATAACACACTTCATTTATAGTAAAGGTGTATATCTATTACATTTTATAATACCTGCAGATTGTATCAAATATAACTAGATTCATTTTAAAAGTAAAATTAAGATTTACTTAAGATATGGACATAGATAGATATGCATAGTAAATACGATTAAGGCAAATAATAAAAACGACAAATAATACAAAAATATCAAAACATCCGAAAAAAGCTAATGCTCAACATTTACTATGTTTACTTAACGAATTTCGATAAAACTTTAATTATCACAAAAACATTCTATAAAATATGCCAATATTATGTTAGGTTGATAGCAAAAATTCAGTAGGAGTTATAGATTATCCGTAAAAATTATACCAAGAAGTTACATCAAAGCAAAGTCAATACAAGAGTAGTTATTGAAGACATTGTAAGTGGTGCGACATGAATACTTTACAAGAATCATTATGCTCATTGTTAACTTTGATATGGATGCTTATTTCTTTTCAGGTGATGATTTCAATTTATACCTTCCTTCTGGAATGTAAATCATGTTCCACGCTTCTCGTTAGTTTTTTCAAACATCAATTCAAACATATTTTAAAGTTGCAGACCCTGAAACTCTGATTACTTGGAAGTTATACCATAATGTACTAGGTAAATTAATTATAGTTTTAGCGCGCCGCCCGATACGAAACTTTTTATTACTTTACTGTCACCAACTTTATTGCATACTTTTGGATCGTTTCGACTTCTAGATATAGCCTTCTGTACTGTTAGGTACTCCAGATAAGTAAGTATGTCAAAGGTCCGTTATAATAAAACCTAATTTATTGTTCGTTGCATCCGAAGACTACCGCCCCCTTTCTTCACTATTGTATCAATGTCGTGTTTAACATTTTATTCTTAATATCTAACTATCACAGGAAAATCCAAGTTTAACTAATTTAGCACAAATTCATGTTTTCATTAAAATAATTCGATGCTGGATCTTTTTAATCCTGTATACTTATCTAAACTTGGCTTTTCACTTTATTCCATTCAATGTTAACCATAGGTTTTATATGATTTTCAATGAAAACGAACATCATTACACTGAAATAAATACAATTTAATTCATTAATTATGTTGCTTAAGCAAATTCTTAAATTATAAACACAAATATCATAATTATTTAAGTGCAGGTAAGTAAAAAATACTTAAAATACAATATAAAAAACTAAGACCGAAAGAAAACATTGATTACTCAAAAACCGTATCTGTTTTCAAAACTGATTATAAAATAAAACTTACCGGTTCAAAAACTTTTGGCTGAATTCAGGTGGTCTCCTGGAATGCGAGGATCAGGGTCTTCCGATGGAGGTGGCTTATCGGACTTCATTGAAGGGCTGGGCGCAGGACAGCTTGTCGGTAGACAGCTCCTTGGTGCACCCACTTTGGGTGACGTTCAACTCTCCATGTGCTACCAGAAAGGATTTCTTGAGGTAAGAGCTTGAGCTAAAGATTTAAAACTTATGTGGTTAAGTGGTTGAACAGTCTCCTGTAAGCTCAAATAAACTCGAGTTTTGGCTAAAATAAAATAAAAAGCGTTTGTATGGAAACTCGAGCTTATGAAGAACCCTATAACACATCATTATCTATACTATTATAATAAAGAGAGAGCGCGAATTTTGTGAGTTTGTATGTATGTCCGGAGCAAACTTTGAAACCACCGCACCTATTACAATAATTCTTTTACCATTTCAAAGGTACATTATTCCAGATGGTTATAGGCTATAATTATGTTAATAAATGTATTATGGCTAGATATTATGTGCAAATTTGTTAAAGAAGTCGGAAATTTTTTTGACTCTTAAACGTTTTCAAGGCGTGCGCTGGGTCATATACTGTTATTGGATGAAAATGATGTATGGGTGAATTGTTCCTCTTAAAGAGTTCTAAAAAAAATTCCGCGATAGCATATGTCTATATTCTAAGGATAACTTACAGTAACCATTTCTATCTTTCAAATTTTGATTAAAAATAATGAATTATTTTCGAAGCAGAAGCTTCGAAAAATCGGTTAAAGAATTAACCGATGTGATGTCAATCTAGATCTAAATAAATATGTTTATTATCCTAAGTATTTAATTTAGAACATATTTGCCCTTTACACTATACAATTTAAATAAATATGTTAGGAGTTATCGGAAAATTGCTATTTCCGCGCGACAAAATAATAAGGCTATGTTCACATGTAACGCGCGTTAACGCGCGTCAACGCGCGATCAAATTTGAAGAGAGTTCAGATGATGAGCGCTAATGCGCGTTGCGAGAGTACTCGTCAGTCTAGTTCGGTAGAACGTAGAAAATGGACGTGGAAGAGGCTATTATTTTGTGGTTATATTATAAAGAAAAATATAGAAAAAGAAAACGTACACATTGGGTTCATCCAATTTTGAAAAATAGACCCAGTTTGTTTGCGACACTATATCCGAATCTAAGAGACCATGAATCTAAATTCTTTAATTACTTTAGAATGTCTACAAAGTCATTCGACAATTTGCTTCAACTCAAAATATAATTACGAAAATTAACAAAATTACATGCGATCGCGATGAAAGCGCGCGCTCAACTGAACAGCAAACGGACATTACATTAATATCAAAGCGCGAGTCAACGCGCGATTGTCTGCGTCTAGAAACTTTTTCTCTGAGCGTCGCGTTGACGCTCGCTGACGCGCGTTAACGCGCGCGCATGTGAACGGTTGCTAGGTATATATTAGGATGTCTAAGCGCGCGATTTGAAAACGCGCGTCGCAATTCAGCCATCTGAACATAGCCTAAAATGGTGCCGGCTGGCGCGGCGGGGCACGGTGGCGGGTATCGGTGCGGGATATTCGTGTGGTTCCTGTGGTGATCTTATTGACAATCGTCTCCTATAAGAAGCTCACAAGAACAAACATTTAATTTTCAACCCGGACGAAGTCGGCGCGGGCTTCTAGTTATGTATAAAATATGTAGGTTCGCGGGTTATTAATACCACATGATACATGATTCATTTAGAGATTGAAATCAGAGCTAGAAAAAAATATGTTTTCCATCACACATCCTTCAGTACCAAATTCACGTAATGCAAACTGTTTGTCTTCATCCCAGGTGGAGGTGATTAGAGCGCGAGGGTTGCAAGCGAGGCAAGGCAGCCGCACGCTACCAGCGCCGTACGTCAAAGTGTACCTGGTGAGCGGGAAACGCTGCATTGCTAAGGCAAAAACCAGCACCGCGAGAAGAACGCTCGATCCACTATACCAACAAACACTTACCTTTAGGGAAAACTTCAAGGGATGTATTCTACAAGTACGTACATCGAATAATTTTCCACCGCTAACGAGCTCCGTTCGGGCTCCGTTTAAAAGTGCTTGTATTCTATCTGAAAACTGCATAGGTAAATACAAGCACTTTCACCAAGAAGGCGTCTAGCGAAAAGGACTGAGTCAGCAAAATTAGTTTTAAAAAAAAAGACCGACTTATAATTGACCCGGGACCTTGCCCAAGTTATCTTTATAATATGAAACTTTACACATTAACTACAAATGTGTTTTTGTTTTAAGATTTATAGATATTTTTTATAGATATTTAACTTGCAATGTATATGTATGTACGGTCGGGGACTAAATATGTTTACCACTTTTCAAATTAGATTCTTCGTAACCCTGCGTTTAGTAAAATCTATAATGCTATATCAAGGCATTTGTTACGTTATAAAAATTTCATGCATCGTTTTATCAAAAAAAGTATTAATGACTTTTCTATACAAATATTAGTAATAAAACTCATTTCCTAAATTCAAGTTTGACACATTAGATCATTGCACTTGTAAAAGTGACAATTAATTATCAAAAATATTAGATTTGTTATTTGAAATTTAAATATACAAAATAAATACAAAATTAATCATAATTCTAATGGTGAAGTTCATATTGTGCATTGAATCATAATGATGCTGATAGCATCCACAGTCAAAAACAGTCAAAAGGAGGTGGATGAGCTATGGTGATGCGTGGTGTTTCTGCAGCATTTTACATCGATGTTCTGCAGCAAAATTCCAACAACCTAGTTCAAGATAATGCGCTGAGCTACTATTCCATGGTTCAATCTGCACTGTGGCAGTCATCTCGTTCAATAGCCCGCTCGATCTGCTGATTTGAAACTGAAAATTTATGGGGCTTAGTGATTCAAAGGTGGGACTGTCAGAATCAAAGAAATCCTCAGTCTTAGATCACATTGCACTGGGGTATGGGATGATATGAACTGACTTATCGCCTTGTCGCGTCTATGCGAGAGAGTCTACGTGTTGTCATAGCAGCGAATGGAAGCTAATTAAGCTAATTATTTATTTATACTAATATTGTTTAGTTTCTCAATAATAAAATTAAGAAATAAAGATTCTTTGAAATTTCATTAGATTATTACTTCCGTTTTCATATTTTGGTAACTCGTGTCCTGTGCTCGTGTCTATATGAGATAACACGGAGTGATTACATTCTCTTTGTGAGATAATATATATTTATTAAAATTACTAGCTTTTGCCCGTGACTTCGTCCGCGTGAAGTTAGGATTCTAAAATTTCCATGGGAACCTTTTATTTTTCCGGGATAAATGTCGCTATCCAAATCCTCAACTATATCCATGCAAAAAATCATGTGGATCTATTGCTCCGTAGCTGTGTGATGGAAGGACAAACCAACAACGAACAAACAAACACTCACATTATTTTATAACATTAGTAAGGATTTTTTGTTCCAAAAAAGGTTTTCTACATCTAACCTATTTAGCAGTCACCTACTAAAGAGACCGCTAAACTCGGAGAAAAAAAAAATTTGTGTTTGTCCGCTAAAGGACTGTCTAAGCACCGCTACATGTTAAAAAGTCTATGATCTATGGCTAATCAAATCACATATCGACCTTCTGACACAGATGTGTGCATGCAATTATGAATCTTAAGGTGGTAAACATTTTCTGTCCGCGACTGTACCTACCTATGTATGTTTAGTTCAAATTTTACAAGCTGAATTAGAATCACTTCACGGTGTTCGATTGAGTTGAAATTTTGCATTTATATGTAATTCGGATGATACTTAATGTAAAATTATTGTGACATGGAACTTATCTGATGATAGAGGCGGAAGATGGCTATGGGAACTCTGTAGTAAAACGACGTAATGCCATCGAGCTTGGGCTCGTTTGATTCGTCTTGACAAATACTCTGGTCCTAAATGATATCCAGGGTCTGATGATGTAGCCAGTTAAAAGCTTCTTTTTTAAAAACAAATTTTTAACTTACACTTGTTTATTTTCAGGTAACAGTGTGGGGGGATTACGGTCGCATTGAGGGTAAAAAAGTGTTCATGGGCGTGGCGCAGATCATGCTAGACGACCTCAATCTCTCCAACATTGTCATCGGATGGTACAAGCTCTTCGGAACCACGTCACTGGTAATTTTAAAAAACTTGAGAACCTTTTTTCGTCGCGGACGTCTCAAATTGAAAGATCGCGTCGTCATTAAATGTTAAGAGAAAATACCACTTTGGCTTTAAAGCTAGTGTAAGTTTCTAAAGCGGTTGTTAATGGAGCTGCTGTTATGCTCCGCATATCAAACACGATTTTTATATGCATACTACACCGAATATGCATAATAGGTGCTTAGTTTTTTCACGATAACTCAAGCTAAAATAATGATCAAAATCAAATAGGCATCTATTGATCCCGTAGTGACTAATTAAGCATCAACTTGGTACACACTCAATGAATGTTTGTTTTTTGTTCCAGTAACCAAGGTGCGGCAGTGGCTAGTTGATCCACGAAGCTTTATCAAACACAATAAAAAATTAACTTTGTCCAAACAATACATTTAGTGATACTGCTTTAATATCATAATAAACTGCAAAAATATCTTGAACATAGGAAAAATTTTCTATAAAACGAAAGTTATATGTAAATTATTTGTATTTTTATTTTCTTTTGGAATGCCTACCGGAGTTTTGAATAGATAGCATTTTATAGCAAGAAAATAAAATGTATAGTGTACTCAATAATATTATGTAATTAAGTATTAAAAGCCAAATATAATGACTATCTTTATTTTCCTCTGCCTTTTGAAATATACCCACCCATTCGTTTAACTACTAGGGGCAGGCGCTGTCTTTCATGATATCAACTTAGGTCAGCATGTCGATTCCGTAAAAATGATTGCATCAGTGTAACGATCGCGATCGCTCCTAATTGGCTTGCTGCTAATCAGGATAAGTTTTAGTAGACTTACCCTAATTAGAAAATAGAAAAACTTTTTTTTTATTTTTGTCATGCTCAATATAAGACGCAATACCTACTACCTAGCTACCTTTCAATAAATATTTGATTAAAAAAACCATGGTCTGTGGAGGTCCATGCAAGAGACCTATGGCCAGCAGTGGACGTCTATCACTTGATAAAGAAGAAGATTAAAAAAAACAAAAGCAAGTACAGTAAAAGCTCCTTATTCGCGGGGTATACGTTCCGTAAATATGCCGCGAATACAGAAACCGTGAATACAGAATGGTAATTTGTATGGGATTATAGGGGATACGTTCCTAGGTGACAAAATAAAAAAAAACATATAAAAAAATAACAATTTAATTGAAGTTTTTGACCATACTTATTAATTATTATCGTCAGGCTTAGGCAAAGGTTTAAAGAACTTTGTAATTTTTTCTTGCTTGGCAGTTTTTAAAAGCTCCTTCAGTTCAAACTGATATTCAGCAGTGGCATTAGCAATTTCCCTCTTAAAAATAAGACTTCGTTCCATGGACGGATCAATTTTCATAAAGAAATCACACAGCTCATTTGCCATTCTTAAACCTTCACTAAGATTTTTCAGATTAAATGTCACATTTCCAGTGTTTGTTGAAGCCTCTTCTTCAATGGGCTGTGAATTTAACATTTCTTTCAAGTCGGTTTCAGTCAAATCTTCATCTTGCGATCCAAGCAACTCCTGAATGTCACTTGATTCTATCTGTTCGAATCCATCTCGCCCTATTTCATTCGCAATTTCGGCTATGTTTGCAGTCATAATCCGACTAAATCCGCGAATAAAGAAATCTTTAGCCGCGAATAAAGGAATTGGGTCACAATTTTTTAATCCGCGAATAGTGAAACCGCGAATGAAGGAAGCGCGAATAAGGAGCTTTTACTGTATTGAAAAATGATGTTTATTCTTTGAAAGGATATTTTACATAACATATATAATTTTGCACTTATTCTATTTAATGATACTTACACAACTTCAAGTTATCAGTCCCTTATTGCATAACTATAAAATAACTGCTGTCAAACATGAGTCACCAATTTTATTATTTTTAAACATTTCATTCGTTCAATTGTAATTATGTTTGTGTTTATTATTACAAAATATACCTTTACTCGTAATGTGTACTACAACAGAAATGTGCAACAAGCACACAAAGGCAGAACAGTAGAAATATTTTCATACATTAATGTACTCTAAGTAAAACCTCAGAATTTAATAGTTACAATTACTTTTAGTGCAGTAATTGTTTTGGTTGTTTCGACGGCGACGCGCCCGGTAACCGACCTTCGCCTGCCCTTTTCACCCCTGTTGACTTTATATCTGAAACAAAAGTTTTTGCAATATATTATGTAGTATTTATTGCTGAGAGTGGAACCATTGAAATAGTATGTAAAAGTTCATAACTTTTACAAAGTGCTTTTAAATCGTCAAATGAATTTACCGTTAGTTCGGAATACTTTTCCAACAGAGAACCAGCAAGAAACTCAGCGGTTGCTCCTTAAAATAAATTCAAATATGCAATCAATTTTAAATGCCTCAAAAAAATTGTTAGCAAAATGGGTTCCATGAATGTTATCCGACAAATTCAAAGAAGTACGGACGTTTGGAAACTAAGCGTAATCTATAATTATATAAAAAGGCTTGTCCTGACTGACTGACTGACTGACGATCAACGCACAGCCTAAACCACTTAAGTTAGAAACTTGAAATTTTGACAGTAGGTTCCTTTTATGACGTAGGCGAGCACTAAGAAAGGATTTTTCGAAATTCGCCCCCCAAGGGGGTAAAAAGGGGGGTTAAAGTTTGTATGAAACTCCGTCATTTTTCGAGTTATACTCATGAAATTCGGTATTTAGGCTTTAAATTGAAAACAAAAAAGTACGTGTTTCACAGTTTTTAAAAATTCTACCCCCTAAGGGGTTAAATAGGGGTTGAATGTTTGTATAATAGTCCTTCGTTCTTCAAGTTATTTTTCAAGTTACGTTTATGAAACTTGATATTTTGGCTCTTGATTAAAAATAAAGAATTACGTATTTTACATTTTTTTTAAATTCTCCCCCCAAGGGGGTAAAAAGGGGGGTTAAAGTTTGTATGAAACTCCGTCATTTTTCAAGCTATATCCATAAAATTCGGTATTTAGGCTTTAAATTGAAAACAAAAAAGTAAGTGTTTCACACTTTTAAAAAATTCTACCCCCTAAGGGGTTAAATAGGGGTTGAATGTTTGTATGATAGTCCTTCGTTCTTCAAGTTATTTTTCAAGTTATGTTTATGAAACTTGATATTTTGGCTCTTGATCAAAAATAAAGAATTACGTATTTTACATATTTCGAAAATTCTCCCCCCAAGGGGGTAAAAAGGGGGGTTAAAGTTTGTATGAAACTCCGTTATTTTTCAAGCTATACCCATAAAATTCGGTACTTAGGCTTTAAAGTGAAAACAAAAAAGTAGGTGTTTCACAGTTTTTAAAAATTCTACCCCCTAAGGGATTAAATAGGGGTTGAATGTTTGTATGATAGTCCTTCGTTCTTCAAGTTATTTTTCAAGTTATGTTTATGAAACTTGATATTTTGGCTCTTGATCAAAAATAAAGAATTACGTATTTTACATTTTTTGAAAATTCTCTCCCCAAGGGGGTAAAAAGGGGAGTTTCAATATTCATAGTTAAGACAGGACAACGTCTGTCGGGTCCGCTAGTCTCAAAATATTATTTCGATGCGGAAGATGATCGCGGGCTTTGTGGAAGAGTCCACGTGGGTGGCGCTCAGCGAGGACTGCGTTACACCGCACTTGTTCGCTTTGCCGCAGTACACGCACCTAAACTAGACGAATTTGGACGCTGCTGGGGAGGACAGTACTCACCTTGAAGCCACCTGACTTGTGTGGCGGGCCCATAGCCTTTGTCGTTGCGCGCGGCGATGCGGAAGATGATAGCGGCTTTTGTGGAAGAGTCCACGTGCACGGCGCTCAGCGACGACTGCGGCACGACGCACGTGTTCGCTTTGTCACAGTACACACTAGTAAGCTAGACTAATTTGAATGCTGCTGAGGAGGGCAGTACTCACCTTGAAGCCACCTGACTTGTGTGGCGGGCCCGTAGCCTTTGTCGTTGCGCGCGGCGATGCGGAAGATGATCGCGGGCTTTGTGGAAGAGTCCACGTGCGCGGCGCTCAGCGACGACTGCGGCACGACGCACGTGTTCGCCTTGCCGCAATACACCCGCACAAAGGCCAGCTGAGACTTTGACGCCTCCTGGGGGGAAAATTATGCCGATTCTACAGAAAACAATTTACGTAACGAACGAACACAAATATAAAATCAAATGATATAGTGCACAAAACCTAAAATACCAATTTTGTGGAATACCACAACTTACATAGGAGGTATCGATATATTGATTTACCTTGGGTTGTGAGTTAGAGCGCACTGCGAGGTAGACCGAGTACTCGAATATGCCCTCAGCAGCCACTTGCGGTGGCTCCCACGAGAGATGCGCTCCCTCCACTGACTTGGAGATCTTGATGGCGGACGGTGCTCCCGGGAAACCGGGCAAGCAGGTTTTAAATGCAGACTCCTATTTACAACAATAAATTTTAGATAAGAACCAATCTTAAGAGATGTGGGATGGAACCAAAATGGCGTCAAGCAAATATTCTTTCCGTTGTTCACTTATTCAGCATTCAAATATCCTGTGGTCCCACCGGCTTCTCCTACCAATAGGATAAATGTTTTCTATGAATGTGTTGTGTTTTAACTATTTCGTATAATTAGTCTATGAGTCTATGATATGTAGTTGTCTGGTGAGACGCTTTGGCCGTAGCTAGTTACCACCCTACCGCCAAAAACGTGCTGCCAAGCGATTTAGCGTTAAAGTACGATGGCGTGTAGAAACAGATTAGGGGTATGGGTTGAATGTACACTGCCATACCCCTTCCAAGTTAGCCCACTACCATCTTAGACTGCATCGTCACTTACCATCAGTGAGATCGCAGTCTAGGACTATCTTGTCATCCAATAAACAAAAAAAAATCTGCGAGCCTTGATTAAACAAAAAATAACAACTTTGATTCTCTTGTGATATCTAGCAAAAATATTAATATGGATTTTATGGATCAAAATGTGCTTGTTATTATGACTTCAAAAAAGCGATTTAAACTGGATTACAATAAAGTTCACCTCACTAAATTCTCCTTTTCCACAAGAGTTGATGGCGGCTATTCTGAATTTGTACGCTGTACCGTGCTCTAACGGCGTCGTGGGTAAACTGGCAAAGTCTGGTAAACTGTCCAGCGATAGATTCGATATATCCACGTTTGGATCTGATATGTAGTTTTGCACCTGAAAATAATAATAAATCCATATAAAGTATGAAAGATCATCAATCGAGAACGACTTCACTGATTTGTCAGCACAAGGTTTGTATGAAAGGAAATTTTTGGAAAATCTACCAGAAAATTCGGAAACTTGTATTTTGGCATCCATATGAACCCGGGGCAGGTAATTTGATTATAAACATTGAATAAAGGTGAATGTTAAGATAAATTATAGAAATTATTATTCAAATCAGTGTCTTACTGTGAATGTTGTTCCTTTTACAAAGCCGACGGTATACCATATGTCTTCTTCATTTTGTGGCTTTTGGTCTTCAGGTTCTGCCTGTAATGAAAACATAATGTAGATAGTTTCACACATTTGCTTCGCGCTACACATCCTCATCATACAATACAAGCTTCAGGATATAGTTTTTAATGATAAAAAATTGAACTCAGCTTTGTTTACATAGGCATATGGTTGAAAACAAAATAAATCACACAGAGTAGGAACAAATGGCAATCTTTATGCTCGTTTTGACAATCAGCACACTTCAGCTGTGCCTCTTTATTCCAGAAAATTAAAAATTGAATCATCAGAATAATTTGCTTGTCACTATTAGGTACTCATAGAATGATCATTGCAATGCATTTTTGCATTTTTGAAGCTTTATTGTGGAAGCACTTTATACATAGCATAGCTTTGTAAAAAAAATTTTTTTTTTAAAAGAGCAACTACTGAGTTTCTTGCCGGCTCTTTTCAGCAGAATCTGCATTCCGAACCGGTGGTAGATTTATGATGTGTCATAAGAGCTACAAGTTGGCCTACATGAAATAAATAAATTTTGAATTTGAATTTGATCATTCAATGAAATGAAAATTTTCATTTGAATAAATATTCAGTATGTGAACGTTTAGTCTTATGTTGTCAAGACAAAAAAAAAAGAAAGGGTGCCATTATAGAATTTCCACCTTTTTCACCCTTTCTTTTTTTTCCAGCTAGAGAGTTTAACGTATGTTTGTATTGTTTCACAAGAGAGATAATGAACAAGTGACCTGCTCGTGCTGGTGGTGCAACGCGGCGCTGGCCAGCGTGGCGAGCGCGTGCGCCGCGTCGGCGGGCGGCAGGGGCGGCGCGCCGTTGGCGCCCGCGGGCGCGGCGCCCGAGCTGCTCACCGCGCCGTCCCCCTCCCCCGCGCCCGCCGCCTCGCCGCCGCCGCCCTCCGCGCCCGACGACGACACGCTCGCCGCGCCGCCTTCTTCGCTTTGGAACATGCCTAAACATTCATATTCTGTTCATTACGCTCCATTATGTCTCCTTATCGTCCGATTGAGCCACACGTAGGCACATTTTTTTTGTGTTCCGCCCTTTTTTCCTTCGACATGGGGGTCGAAGACTATTCTAGGTCGGTACTTATTTGTTTACTCTGTAGGCACATATTGTGAATAACTGATGGTCGTTGGGAACCTAAGGTGCTGGAGTGGTGACGTTGCATTTGCTGCAGGATTGTCTCTATAGTCAGTCGCTAATGTTAAAATGCATTGTTGCAGAAAGAACACAATAAATTCAGCCAATCACAATGATGGATCTACATCCATACATAATCGGCCTGCTAATGCAATCATTTCCAGACAATCCCACAGCTGAAAGAAGGGAGTTGGCAGACTTGCCGAGCAGTTTTCACAAGACATAAAGAAAACACTCCTCAACGTTCTCATGACCTGTCTCATGTAATGGATATCTCAACGTAAAAGAGATTTTTTTATTCGTTAACACGTTAGTTCATGACTGCAATCTCACCTGATGGTAAGCGACGATGCAGTCCAAGACTAGAGACAATTTAGAAATTATGAATTGCCAAATTGCCCCCGCTGGGAATCGAACCCGAGACCTCCCAGTTATAAGACCACAGCGCTCAAAACTACACCAGGGAGATCGTCGTTATTCACAATGTTTGTCAGAAAAGGAAAGAAACTTACTAACCTTGCAGTATATTGGGCGAAAGCAGAGCAGCTCCGTTGGCAGTCATAGTGAGCAGAGGCAGCGACTCGCTGACCGACGGCATCGTGTCTGCGCCGCCCTCCATCTCCGAAGTGTCCGCGTCGCTGAACCTTAACAACATTCTTATTCTTATATTAATAAAATAATTATGTATATTATGTGCATTACAAATGACAAAGAGTAGGTTGTATCAAATCAAATGGTTAGGGTAAGGTATAGTTATTGCAATTCACGAGGGTGCGTAGCTCATGGTTGTGTGTGTGACGTATCTATATAAGTGGAAGCGAGGGCTTGCTCGCGCCTGACCGCTCCCACCTAGGCTCCAGACAGGCACGCACACTTACACAATTGTGCATGTACACAACGTAACCACACACAAGTCAATTCACTCGCATGCTAGTCTTACTGGACAACATTAATTGTAACATCTCCAAAATGTTTAATTTTGTACTTAAATGTTGAATTTTATCAGTCAACTTACTCATTTGTTGGTTGTGCTTGAGGCAGCACAGAGAAGGAATGCAGCACAGCGGGGCCGTTAGCCGTGGACGATATAAGCGCCGCTTCGCTTTGCCCGCTGCTCGTTATATCTGCACCACCTTCTGTTGTGCTCGAGCTGAACAAAAGATGTACTACATTAACCCACAAAATGTAATTAAATCTATAGTATAATTTGTTTGTGATTCATATAGTCTGTATGTTGTATACTGAGTAACCACAAAAAAATTAAAAGAATTTCACTTCACTTTTAAGCGAATAATTTAAATATGTAGGTGTTTAAGTACATGGGCGATGGTAATCACTAAACATCAAGTGACCCACCAGCTGAATTGATTTTGTAAAAATTTGTCAATGAGACTTGCATCTTCATCAAGAACACAGGGTACTTTTTATCACAGAAAATCAAAACTTCCAATGGGTTTATCAACAAAAAAAAAAGATCCACACAAAATAAACTGGGGTGTCAACTCTCTCTCGCTCTCTCACACACGATACACTTTCACTGCTGGACAAAGGTCTCCTGCATGGATTTTCACACACATAAATAACACCAACCTGATGCCTGTACTGAGGACTTCTTGTGCTGCACTGCTAATGTCATTGACATCATCACTACTGGCCACACCTTCACCGCCCCCCATGTCTTCATCCATTGTGCTTGATTCTTCTGTATTAATAAAATGAAGGTAAATAAATGCACACCCACCACAACAAAAATTTTTTTTTGCTTTACAAAATGAATTCAATATTGTTAAAAATAATTTTTAAACAGAGCACAAAAATATTATAATTTCACTTCAAATATTGACGATTGGAGTAACTCTCAAAATGGTATTGTTTTAGACCACTTTGTGTTTGTGGTTTATATCAAAAGAGGTTTAAGAACTGAAAAAGTGAAAATGAAATGAAAATGAAATGAAAATGAAAATGAAAATGAAAATGAAAATTATGTATAATTTACCAGTATCCAACACCAATTCTTGGCCATATCTAATGGTTACTGATTAGTCAAATATAAGCTTATAGGAATCAAGTCTACATTTCTAAAGCAAAACTTTGCAATCAATTATGTTAATAGATGGCACCGAAAACTTGAAGTTTTCGGGACTTAAATTGTTATTTTATATTGTTAAATATAAACAGTATTGTTCCGACCATTGTCAGAGTAGGTATATGGTGGGAGGGTAGTTTGTGGTGAACCACTAGTTACTTACCATCCTGAATCAAGGGTGCACCATCTCCTTCTATGGGCATGGCAGAGCTAATAGACTGATCCGGGGACTCTTCTTGCGCCCCCTCAACCCCTTCTCCCTCATCTAAACCTTCTTCCTTTAAAATAGGGTCCAGTTGGTTGTCATCTTGCAAGGAGTTATCTTCTGTTTCTGCCTATTAACATTAAACAGAGCTTAAACAGGATTGTAGGGCAGCCGCTGGATACAGGCAGAGCAAGGGCCAGGCCTGTGGAAATCCATGCCTTTGTCCAGCAGTGGACATGTATCTATTGATATAGAAGATCTTCTTCTTATTAAACAATCATAATAATTATATATTTTATTATTATTTATTATTATAATATATTAAAAAAAACATTCAATATCCAAATCTATACTTATAATAATTATATAATAAATTGACACCCATAAACTGCAATAAGTAAACTCATTAAAATTTAATAAAGATTCTTACTGGAGTAGAGAGACAGTTATCTCCAATATAAGCTGATTCATCACCAGCAGTACCTGGTGTTGTTTCATCTATGTCCATTTCTTCATCTGCATCTGTTAAATCATTAATTATATTTTTAATAATTGAAATATCCACATATAGGTAGAAATAACAGTGTTATTGATAACTCTCCTTTTCTACAGTGAATGTTATGAAAAGAATAGCACTACTTTTAAACTGGTCAGTTTAGTTAAGATTGGGTACCACAGTATTAGTGCTATGTCACTGTAATACCTTGTTCACCCTGTTGTTCTTCATTTTCAGGAAGATCTGCAATAGGTTCTAAATCCAGAACATCACTGCTGCTAGTTGGTGCGCCTCCATTGGTTGCTGGATATAAAATTATACATAATAATTTAAACAGTCTTGTAAAACCAATCATGATAGAAAAATTAATTTTGCCAAACTTGTTACAAGATACTTTTTATTTTAACTTTATTTTGGTTTTATTTGTGTGTGAGAATATAATATTATGTTACCAATTTAGCTCAAATAATCGCAAAGTTTTAATAAATGCAGGACTGCCGGCCTTCCACCAGAAAGCTCAGTGTTGGCAGACCCCTTCAAAGTTGACTGATGCTATTAAACGAAGTCGCAAAGAACCGCTCGATACATCCGGAACCAGCCCGCGACCTGTGGAAGTTCCTACAAGTGACCCATACCCAACTGTGGACGTCTACCGGTTGATATAGAAAATATAAGTTAACAAATAATAAGTTAACATAAATATTGGTTACCTACCGCTTCAATTTGTAAAATGAAATGAGATAGAAAGCGTAAAATAACAACGTGATTTGAAACTGAAAAACTAGAGCGAAGCAGTCCCAACACACCTGCATCTTCCGTTGTCTGAACACCTTCAGATTCATCTGGTGCTACATTATTATCACCGATTTCACCGACTGTTTCTGCTTGGTTTTCAACCAAAGGGGACATTTCCGCGCCATCGGGAATATCACCGTGAAGAGCTGAGTCTGACTCCATATTGTGGAAAATAGATACACCGATGTAGTAAAACACAAATAATCATTGAATTATAACAAGTTTTATGCGGTAAAACGCAACATTTTTGTAATAAATGAACAAAAATTCAACGTTTTTGACATTTATAAATCTGACCTGCCAAGCCAACTCGGCGTCATGTTCTTCACAGATAATAGATACCAAAAATATTCTATAGTCCAAAACTGTGTCCAAAAATCACAGCAGCAAAATCTAGGTGTTAATCATAGATTAAATAGGTATAGAGGTCAGTGGTAGTAGTGAATAGTCCAACGGCAGCACACAGACGCCATAGACCATAGACGAAATAAATCACTAACACAGACTACGAACATAACAACAATTGTTTTTTCTTCCTTCATTCAGCTAATTATCAAAGAGAATAGGGTGGCAGACCCAATTATGGGCACTTTAAGAGTTTATCTAACTTCAAATATGTTTTTAAATAAAAATTTAACCAAATCCTATAAATCACTGTAGTCATAAGGTTACTTGTTTAATAAAATATATAATTAAAGAAGATATTGAAATATTTTTGTTTAAATCAACTAAAATTTTAAATAAGATTGAAAAATGACCCAGTCCCCAATTATTCGCACATTTGTTACCAGTTATGGGCACAAAATTATCCAATTATCAACACTCAGATTTTAATAGGGTTTAAGGGAAATAAAAGGCTAGGCTACCTATCTAAGTCTTTTAGAATATAGATTTTATTACAAAATAATATAAGGAAAGTATTATAGTAACTGTAGGTGACTCAATTTTTTTATATTTATTATATTTAAAGCAAACACACTTACATAATATTTAATAAGAAAAAAAACATAGTCTTTATCAAACGATAGACGTCCACTGCTGGACAAAGGTCTCTTGCATGGACTTCCACAGATCTCGCTCTTACGCCACCTGAATCCAGCAGCTCCCTGCGACTCGTTTGATGTCGTCGTTTCACCTAGCTTCCCGGTATGGGGTCGCTACTCCAGCACCATGGGATCCCATCGACCATCAGCTCTTCGCCCGCCCATTTCCACTTCAGTTTCGCTGAGCTATGTCCGTGACTTTGGTTCTCTTACGGATATGATCTATCCTCATTTCTGATATGATCTCGCAGGGATACTCCGAGCATAGCTCTCTCCATCGTCCGCTGAATGATTTTTGTTTCATGATATATAACTGCCCATAGAACTTCTCAATCTCTCTCCATACCTCAGGTGGAGAAGAAACGTGACAGCATTCGTCAGTTTTCAGCCGCGTCAGCTGGCTCTGTCCGATAGATAGATCTCTCACGGACACTTTGGAATGGAACTTCTGTTTCACTAGATGGTATCTTTAATACACTTGGTATTCAAGGCCCGCAGGTCGCGAGTTCTTGCCTTAGAGATCTGCCTATTAACCTACCAGTAGGCATCCGCGTCTGCTGACGACTGAAGTCTCGTCTCTTGTCTGTCTTCAATCAGTTTGAGAGTATGGTCAGAGAACTTCTTGGTCCTTTTCGTGTGATGAGTCTTAAAGAATTTAGACTCCACAATATGGACAGTTTACACACACTTGTTAAGATCGTCTACAGACTTCCAGTCTGCTAGCGAATCGAATCGGTTCGGAGTGTTGATAAACAGGAAAATCTCCAAATTTTGTAACCAGATACTGACACCCCTTGTGTTGCAATGAAATAACGGGAAAGTTTCATTTACTTTTTGAATTAGTAACTAATAATACTTAGAAAATCAATTGAAAACTATTATATTATTAAAACTCAGATAAAACTACAGTTAAATCATTATTAAGTAAGTACTGACCCTTAACGTCGATCAGTCAAAATGGCCGAAAATCTTCGGGAACTCCAGAACGATATCTTTCAACTACGATACTGACGTCATTTTAAAACATTCCAGATTAGAAAAGTTGCGATTGTGAAAAATATGAATTCCCCTAAATATTTTTAATCTGAAAATTTAAAAACCACAATCAGAAACTTATATTTTAATGTTTTTGCCAAGGTGCGAATAAACTGGTGCAGTGCTAGCAATTGGGTTGGTCACCCTACCTACTATATACCACAGCTATATAGGTAGGTACCACAGACCAGTAACAATAATATACAGACACCCATGTCTATAGAAGCTTTATGGCATAGTAGCAGTAGGCAGAAGGGGGTGCGGGAGGAGGGGAAAATGTCATTAAACATATATGATCGTGTGTCTCACCTTTTGTTGGCCTCAAGTATGAAAATCTACAGGTTTATCTCTTTCTAACTTAACATAATATTAAAGTTTCTATATTGACTATATCGTAATATTAAATCAGGATGCAATAATTTAGTGATACACATCCGGTATCTACCCAGCTGTAGTTTAGTGACGTATCACTTTTTTTTTTAAATTTAATTAATGCAAAGATCTAGTCTTTTAAGGTCTACATATAAATCCTTTTCAATAGGATCAAAAATATAAATATTACTTTTGATCATATTGAAAAGGAATAATAGTATTTTGAAATAAAACAAATTTTATATGATATAAAAATTTTATTTATGATGAAATTACGGCCTAAATTAGTTTTAGATGGCACAACCATCTAAAACTAAAAATAACAGGTAGGTAGTACTTATTAAAGCTCTTGCTTTTATGTGGGTTTATGACAGGTGCATTTTATCTGGAAAACCGAAAGGAAGAGTTATCATTTTAGTAGTCTCTAGTCTATATATGTTTGTATTTATTTTATTATAAACAATTAGATACTACATTTAAAAGTATTTATTTATCTAATTAGAATAAATAGTCCATATTACAAAGTTACCCACTAATTGTAGGTAACATAATAGTATAGGTCACAAACATATAGGTACTATAAAAGTGAAAGTTTGTAGTATAAGTGTGTATGTTTGTTACTCCTTCATACCACAACAAATGAACCGATTTGGCTGAAATTTGGAATGGAGATAGCTCTTACATATATTATCCAGGATTAACACACAGGCTACACTTTGTCACTTTGGAAAATTATACGAGTTAAAAAATCTTAATCTATGCAGACGAAGTCGCGGGCGTCATCTAGTTCAATATATTATTTAAAGTATAGAGTCAAATAAAAATAATATTTAGAATTTATGTAGTAGTTATGTATTATTATGTTTCAGTTTGGTTTCTCACTTTAAATCATTTTTTTATTAATTTTCACCTCTTCTATTCAGTAGGTAACTTGTAGGAAAATCTAATTAAATTAAATGTACATTAAACGTATCTATCTACTACCTACCTATATATCCTTGCTAATATTATAAATGTGAAAGTATGTTTGTTTGTTGGTTTGTCCTTCAATCACGCCGCATCACAAAGCAACGGATCGACGTGATTTTTTGCATAGGGATAGTTGAGGACCGGGAGAGTGACATAAGCTTCTTTTTATCCCGGAAAATCAAAGAGTTATTGCGGGATTTTTAAAAACTAAATCCACGCGAGCGAAGCCGCGGGCATCAACTAGTCTACTATATATATCTATCGCGTTCACAGGCATCAGCTAGTATCGGATAAAAAGTATGATTCCGAAACATTAACAATACCACTAATTAATTAAAACACAAAAACAAACCTTATACGCCGTAATAAACTGCAAACAAAACAAAAACAATAACCTGTAAATAGGTATTGTTTAGGTACTTCTAAATACTTCGTGATTCGAGCCAAGAGTATATTATAATATAATCACTACGTTTTATCTTCTTGAGTTCTTGAGTACCTAGGTAGTTAACTTATATATTTCGACTCTTTGATTATATTTTAATTTAGAAATACTTATAAAAATCAAAAGAACCAAGTGAACCAAACATTACCGCCATATTTTTTATTTGAAATTTGAATTGAGAAGGGAAGCCAAGCCAATTTGATTAGTAAATATGATAGAAAGTAAATTAAGTATATGTGCGTAAATTTAAAAGCGTGTGCGTGGAAAGAGATAGTCCTGTATGTATCATATAAATAGAAAGGGATAGACTGATACATCTGTTTGACCCTTGACTTGATAGGGCCTGGTAGGTACTACTCGTACAATTAAAGAATGTGATTGAAAATGGCGTCGCTTCTGTTCACCTCTCACTCGCACACTGTCGCTATCTATACTCACATTTGCCGGTACGGACAACAACAATAAACTGATAAAATGACCGTCTTTATTTATTTATTTATTGGTAATCAACAGCGTGTACAACATAATTTTACAAGATTATTTTAATCACAACACACTAATATTATAAAGGTAAAAGTTTGTACGTGTATGTGTGTTTGTACGTGTGTATGTTTGTTACTCCTTTGCGCCACAACGCATGAACCCATTTGGCTGAAATTTGGAATGGAGATAGCTCATTCCCAGGATTAAAACATAGGCTACTTTTTATCCCGGAAAATTAAAGAGTTCCCGCGGGAATCAAAAAACCTTTATCCGCGCGGACGAAGTCGCGGGCATCATCTAGTTCTTAAATAAAACCAAAAATGATTACATTATTTGAATTAAAAAATATATATGGGTGATTCTACGATAAGAGGTTTTAAGTCCATAGAGAATACGGCCACGGAGAAAAGTAGCTGTTTTTTCATTAAACACTTATATTATGATTTTTGTTCTATTTATTTATCTTTTCACGTAAGGGCAAGTCACTTTATGCATATTTTATTAAAAAGTCAAAAAATCAAAAAAATCAAAAAAATCAAAAAATTCAAAAAAAGTAAAAAAAGACTTTTTTGACATTTTTGACGGTTTTTGATTTTTTTGACTTTTTTGACTTTTTTGACTTTTTTTGACTTTTTCTGACTTTTTTGACTTTGTTGACTTTTTTTTCTTTTTTTACTTTGTTTGTTTGCACTTTATCTCAATTCAATTCAATTCCCAATCAGTGGCTTTCAGGCGTGCCAACTGGGCACAGATTGCTTCGCCAGTGTCACGTTGATGGAGAAGGCAACCTTATCTCCCCTGGTCAACTAGTTTCTCTCCTGACATTTATCTTGCCAGGTGAAATATGGCAGGTGAGAGACGTTTTCATGATAAATTGTATTGTTTTAATTGACATAAGAAGTTTTTCGGTACATTATGTATCACACTTTCACTAGTCCATCATTATTTAATTAGACCAGTAAATGCAAATAAATTGAATGAATAATATAACTTTTATGACTTGCCAGGTGAGAGACACAATGACCTCGCGAAACGACTACTTTGAATCAACGGTCGCAACAACTAACAAATGACGGCGCTCTTAACGGCTCACGTGTTTTGCATTACGAACTACACGTCAGTAGATGACTTTGAGCACTATTTGGAATATGGCCGTTTTATATTTGTGTTTATAGTAGCGGAATGAAATTTTCTAGAGTAGATACCCAAAAACAGTGGGACAAAAGTTAAGTTTAAAATATATTGCAAATAAATAAATATTGTTCTTTTTTCCTTAACAATACTTGAATCCATTTATTGAAGTTTGTATTTAACATACTTTAGTTTAATAACTGATACAAAAAAAGTATGTATCGTTTCAAATTAAACTGAAACCGACAGGGGGACAGGCCAGGTTAGAGACTTTTTTAGACTTTATAAGGAATTTCAGAAAAATATACTTTAATTAGGCATTGAATCGTGACGTTATTTAATAAAGTACATTTAGGTGATGTGTTTAATTGCAAAAAATAACAACATATAGAGTAAAATTTTTATTTTAAACTGATTGCCGCACAAGTTACCTCTTATCGTAGAACTACCCATATATCGTTTATATTATTTACTAGTATATTATAATTTATTGATTATTAGCAGATTGTTGCTCGCTATAGATCCCGTGTATGCTGACAGTACCGGCATAATGAGCCGCCATTTCTAAAACCATTCTTTAACTGTACGGATAGTATCTTGTTAAGCACGCGATGTTACGTGAAGGACAGAGATGTCGCCACGAGTACGGTGTGACGTCACGCGGGCGCGGTGAGCGGATATACGGCGCCAGCGGGTCTGGGAACAATCATGGCGTCTGTCTGCGCGTGTTGATGTAAAGTTGGAAATGTGAACTAACCTAAAAATGTAGTTGTGTTGCGTTGTAACTCTAAGTGATGTGAATTAATAACTGGACAAGTTAATTATTAAACGTGATTGTAAACATATCCAGAGTCTGATTTTCACATTCAGAAGTGGCATTTACGACGAAAATTGGACCCAAATATAGAGAGATCAGTGCCTAATAAAGAAAATGCATTCATGCGGCTACTAAGAAATGCCGATTAACTCCGGCTTCCCTGACAAATGCCAGCACATTTCATATGGAATCAGTCAATGTCGCTATCGATAAAACTTTTGTATGGAAAACGCGATGTGAACGCGATTTTGTAAGAGTTGAAGAGGATGTCTTTTAAGGATCTCGACAAAGTTACGTAAAACTAGATTTTCATTGAGACGACTCGAGAGGTGTTAAAGCAGTGACATTAGCGGTTTGCTAAGCGTTTTACAATAAAAAACGAGCCGCTGCAGAATGAAACTTCCAGCTGATGTTCATAGATACCTACAGGTCAACCTGTAATCTGCTCGAAGGGATACTCAACAGTTGCTACCCAGAAGTCTGTGATGTTATAAAAGGATGCTTTTCATGAAACTGACTTGTCTGACGTGTGTCTGACACTAAGTGCAAATTGAGTTATACTTGGACGTATGGATTTTACTACAAGAATCAAGTTTGTGGGACTGAATATCGTAGAGAATGCAGCTGATCATGATGATGATGATAAATCGACTTTTCTTCCGACACAGTTATTACTGAGGTGCGTAGTTGTTATTTTTATTTATCTGTCTGTTGGTTTTAACCATCTATTTTCTGTCTGATCTGTTCTGTTTTCTGACCGATCTGTTCAGTTTTCTGTCTGATCTGTTCAGTTCAGTTAATTTGTTAATCTGTTTAATCCGTTTATCCTTTTTATCCGGTTTACCGATTTCACCTGTTTTATGCTTTATCCGTTTAACCATTTTACCCGTTTCACTTGTTTATTTGTTTTATCCGTTTTTACTGTTTTACCCGTTTATCCGTTTACCCGTTTTATCCGTTTACTCGGGTTATCTGTTTTATCCGTTTATCCGTTTTACCCATGTCACATGTTTTATGTTTTATCCGTTTATCTGTTTTACCCATTTCACCTGTTTTATGTTTTATCCGTTTATCCGTTTTACCCGTTTTACCTGTTTTACCTGTTTTATCCGTTTACCCGTTTTATCCGTTTCACCTGTTTCATCCATTTATCCGTTAAATGCGTTTTACCTATTTTATCCGTCTTATCCGTTTTACCCATTTCACTTGTTTTATGTTTTATCCGTTATACCCGTTTTACCTGTTTTACCTGTTTTATCCGTTTACCCGTTTTATCCGTTTCACCTGTTTCATCCATTTATCCGATTAATGCGTTTTACCTGTTTTATCCGTTTATCCGTCTTATCCGTTTTGCCCATTTCACCTGTTTTTTGGTTTATCCGTTTTACCGATTCACCTGTTTATTTATTTTACGCGTTTTATCCGTTTACCCATTTCACCTGGTTTATCCATTAAATCCGTTTTACCTGTTTTATCCGTTATCAGTTTTACCCATATCATCTGTTTATCTGTTTTATCCATTTTACCTGTTTCACCCGTTTTATCCGTTTTACTTGATTAACTGTTTAACTTTTTTTTCCTGTTTACCCGTTTAATCCGTTTTATCCATTCTGCCCGTTCTGTCCGTCCTGTCCATCCTGTACGTCCTGTCCTGTACGTTCTGTACGTTCTGCGCGTTCTGTACGTTCTGTACGTTCTGTACGTTCTGTACGTTCTGCACGTTCTGCACGTTCTGCACGTTCTGCACGTTCTGCACGTTCTGTACGTTCTGTACGTTCTGTACGTTCTGTGCGTTCTGTGCGGTCTGTGCGTTCTGTGCGTTCTGTACGTTCTGTACGTTCTGTGCGTTCTGTGCGTTCTGTACGTTCTGTACGCTCTGCGCGTTCTGTACGTTCTGTACGTTCTGTACGTTCTGCGCGTTCTGCGCGTTCTGTACGTTCTGTACGCTCTGTCCTTTCTGTGCGCTCTGTGCGTTCTGTGCGCTCTGTGCGTTCTGTGCGCTCTGTGCGTTCTGTCCGTTCTGTGCGCTCTGTGCGTTCTGTGCGCTCTGTGCGTTCTGTCCGTTCTGTGCGCTCTGTGCGTTCTGTGCGCTCTGTGCGTTCTGTACGTTCTGTCTGTTCTGTCTTCCTGTCTGTTCTGTCTGCTTTATCTGTTAAATCTGTCCATTCTGTTCATTCTGTTTTATCCGTTTAATCTGTGTTATCTGCTATATCTGTTTTATCTGTATTTATTTATTATTTATTTAATTGTAATCAACAGCGATACCATCTGTGCAACAGTATTATCTGTATTAACTGCATTATCTGTATTACCTGTACTATCTGTATTATCTGTACTATCTGTATTATCTGTATTATTTGTATTATCTGTTTTATCTGTACTATCCGTATTATATCTTTTATCAGTTTTATCCGTTCAATCTGTGTTATCTGCTGTAACTGCTTTATCTCTATTAACTGTATTATCTGTACTATCTGTACTGTCTGTGCTGTCTGTGCTGTCTGTGCTGTCTGTACTGTCTGTACTGTCTGTATTGTCTGTAATGTCTGTACTGTCTGTACTGTCTGTACTGTCTGTACTGTCTGTACTGTCTGTACTGTCTGTACTGTCTGTACTATCTGTACTATCTGTACTATCTGTATTATCTCTTTTATCTCTTTTATCTATGATACTGTACTATCTGTATTATTTCTTTTATCTGTTTATCTGTTAAATTTGTCCATTCTGCTCATTCTGTTCATATTGTTCATTCTGTTTATTCTGTTCATTATGTTCATTCTGTTCATTTTGTTTATTCTGTTTAATCTGTTTTAATTTTTATTTATTTATTTTTTATTTATTTTTTTTATTTTTGATTATGATGTTCTGATTTTGAACCCAAGTAGAGACTGTTCTGACTTCTGTCCTATTCCTATAATTTTTAACCCTCATACGAGTATTATGGGTTTGACGCGGTTACTTTCTGTTTGAAAGCTGACGTGATCAGGATGGTTTTCGATTAATCAATAGTGAAGATCTGAACAGGCGTTAAATATCATCAGCTCATTTCCTGCTTGATAAAAGGGTCTTACAGACTTCCGCAGGTCCGTCGATCTAAAAATTGATGATTGGGGCCCCTGGTAGAGAAAATAAAAATATATTTTTTAAAAAATTACAATTTTATTTGTTTAAGTGCATGACAAAATCCGATTCTGGTTCAGAATAATATGTCTTTTGACTCTGGTTCACCTTTTACGAACAATATGGTTAAATTATATTCTGATCTACGAAATTATTATGTGTTCATATTATGTGTATAACTTAATAATGTTTTTTATTTTAATTGACTTTACTAGAGCGGACTGTAGAACGTAGCTGATCAGCGTTAACGGTTTTTTAGTCAAAGAAAAATGTTGATAGTAGATTGTGTGCGGAGTACAGAGCTTTGAATGTCTTAACAGTCAAGAACAGGTTCCTTTTGCCAAACATTGGTGATGCTAAGTTGAGAAATTACCCGGCAAACGCTAGTTTAGACTTAGCACAGTGCTACCACTTAATTATCCTAGCAACGGAGGCTATTAAGATCACACCTGATTTTAAATTCTTCATCTTAACTTTACTATGTCTATCCGGAAGTAGGGGCCGCACCCGAAGAACTGTTTGTTCCTATGTTGTTGTTGAAAATATTATAAGAACCTCCTTAAGTGATATTGTTTAAAGTTCCAGATACTTTGACTTTAATATGGGTAAATACTATCAACTGCTTAAACCGAAATTTGGCTCGTCTCTGATATGTGTGCTCTACCGCCTTAAGATTTGTTAACTGATCTGTTATCTTATGTGCCTCAGGGTCAACTAAAATCCAAGTAAGTTAAAAGTGTGCACCAAACATTGGTTGCCTTATATCTGCAACGATTAAGTTCCATCCGAAATCGTAAATTAAGCACACTGATACATTTGACACCTTAAGTATTGATCTCCGATCAGTTTGCAGGAAGTAATTATAATCCCTTAGCAAAATATTTGCTGGACAGTGAAATCACTGATACGTTCACACCAGAAGAACTTAAGTTTCAACTCACATCCGAAAAGCTTAGGTCGTAATTCGTTGAAGAGCCACAACTTCCGGCCTTGTGACCATATTCAGTTTCCGCTTCTTCTCCTCCAGTTCTCCTCCCAGTTGCATGGTTTGATTCCTACGCATTCTATCACGAAATTTGGTGATTTCCGCTATCATATTAGGAGAGTCACTATTGGATTACTTCGAAGAAGTGTTGGGTGTCGATTTTAGTTCTGAGACTAAATGAGTAGTACCTGCTGTTTCATCATCTTATCAGCAATTTTGGCCGAACAGTTGAGGCCCCTGTAGTTTGCAACTATTCTGCATCTATCTCAAAGTTGAGGTTGCTTTTGCTCTCTTAGTTCCATCTTTCTAGGAGGTTCTGGATTTGATGTATTCCCAAATTTCCGATGCCATGGCCTAGGTTCTTACTTAAAGGCCCTAGAACTCATTAGGTTATTGTGATGCCTCACAGTTGAAAACACTGGTCTGTTTCCTCTTTGCTCTGCGCGCCAGGTGTCAAGCCTTGTGCCGGGACAGGCGCCGGTGGAAGTGCTTTTGGGATGATGTTGAATGGCTGAGTGCTTAATAAGAGGTATACTAGCTTGCTCACTGTGGCATATACATGCAGTTGTTATATGTTTGGTTGGGAGTGCACAGTTGTGACACTGGTGGACATATTAGCGCTGACTGTTATTCGCTCGCAGGCGAATGGGTAAACATAGTGATCAAAGGCGTGTTGAGGTGCACAGTGCCGACACGTGCAGCGTGCATGTAAGCAGGGTTGTGCGAATTGACGCGGGATCTACCGAATGGTCGATTTAACTTCGCGGTGTAAAGAAATGAAAGGTTGTAGAGTATTGTGGCGGTGGTTGCTGCTGATGGGTGCAACCGAAGTTCACTAAATTACGGCAACTGATTCTGACAAGGACAGTGTTGACGCACAGGATATAATAGATTTTCTAGAAAGTTAAAAACCTACTTCAGTCCGATCTGGTTCAGTCAATTTAGGTCTGCATCTGAAAATCTTATTCTCCACTAATGCCTGTGTGTGAATACCTGGTGGTATTCACTTTTCAGGATGGCCGATGTTAAGCACGCGATGTTACGTGAAGGACAGAGATGTCGCCACGAGTACGGTGTGACGTCACGCGGGCGCGGTGAGCGGATATACGGCGCCAGCGGGTCTGGGAACAATCATGGCGTCTGTCTGCGCGTGTTGATGTAAAGTTGGAAATGTGAACTAACCTAAAAATGTAGTTGTGTTGCGTTGTAACTCTAAGTGATGTGAATTAATAACTGGACAAGTTAATTATTAAACGTGATTGTAAACATATCCAGAGTCTGATTTTCACAATCTATTATAATCACTAGAGGTTTGTACCGGAGCGGAATTTCGAGCACCGGTGAAAATCACCGGTGATTTGCCATTCTCCGGAAATTCACCGGAGATCTCCAGTGAATTTGAGCATAGATTTAGCATCAATTAAAATGTAAAAAAATACGCGTCGAATTGAGAACATACTCCTTGTATTGAAGTTGGTTAAAAATGGCACACTTTTAGTTGCCTTAATATTTGTACGCATAGTTTTCAATGTGTTAATATTCTTAGGGCCGAAATAATTAATCTTATTCGAAAGAAGTAAATCGGAAATGGTAAAGTAATTGTATTTGAATAAATGTTATTAAATAATGAACTATTTTGATCAATAAACTTCTTTTTATTTAAATAACATTACTTGAGTTTTGATTTAAGAATAACCGGTGAAATACCGATTTTTCTCAGGTGTTATCACCGATAACTTTCACCGTAGAATCACCGGTGATTCTCCGGTGATCACTGCTCCGGTACAAACCTAGTATATAGCGATCTGTGGTGCAAAGTGCAAACCACTGATAATCACTTCGTTTTACTAATCATACTAATTATCTAAACAAAAACATTGTAAATTTTTGTCCTATTGAAAATGTCTGGCAGTAATAGCAACAAAAGTGAAAGCAATAAAAAACCTGGCGATGGAATACGCTCAATGAGATCCACAACAGCTTTCAGAGTTGTCAACTTTGAATTATATGCAAAACCTGTGTGTAAATATTGTTTTATTTTTTCCTAGAATAGTGCTATTATATAAAAATAAAATGATGCAAAATATTGTAACTAATCTTGATTCCCGTTAGTCATAATATTATGATGGTTTTTGGCAACATACAAGGTATTACACAGCCTCTTCCGACAGCATGAAAGTGTTACTTATTTTATTAAACAAATAATACACTATGCAGGTACTGCTTGTTTTTTATGTAATACATAAAAACTTCCTATATAATATTATATAAACATAAATTATGTTTTTGTTTCAGAATATTGTGATTATGAGTATAGGCCTTACGTGTTTTGGTATTGCTTTGGGATATATTGCTTACATGAGACAGAAATATGAAGCAATGGGATATTATTCAGCTATAGATAAAGATGGAAAAGAAATATTTGAAAAGAAGAAATCTAAATGGGATTAAAGAAAACAATTTTATTATTTGTATTATACACATTGTACACAGAGTATAATTGTAAGCATTAGTAGTTTAAAGGTATCATTGATATGCTTATATCTATCTAGTCAGATTAAAATTGTCTGCAAAGGTTCCTAAAATCAGGTTTACTACTATTCCAAGCAATTATGTCAGAGCATTTTTGTGTTGTGGAAAGCGAAGCATTCTGGCTTAGAATTTAAAAAACTTAATGCACTCTGACATTAAAATTGACAAGGATTTGGATAAGTATTGTTCTAACCTAATGTCACTAATAATAATAGATAGATGTACTATCCGTAAAATTAAAGAATGGTTTTAGAAATGGCGGCTCATTATGCCGGTACTGTCAGCATACACGGGATCTATAGCGAGCGACAATCTGTTAATAATCAATAAATTATAATATACTAGAAAATAATATAAACGTTATATATATTTTTTAATTCAAATAATGTAATCATTTTTGGTTTTATTTAAGAACTAGATGATGCCCGCGACTTCGTCCGCGCGGATAAAGGTTTTTTGATTCCCGCGGGAACTCTTTAATTTTCCGGGATAAAAAGTAGCATATGTTTTAATCCTGGGAATGAGCTATCTCCATTCCAAATTTCAGCCAAATCGGTTCATGCGTTGTGGCGCAAAGGAGTAACAAAGACACACACATAGACACACATATACACCCACACATGCACGTACAAACTTTCACCTTTATAATATTAGTGTGTTGTGATTAAAATAATCTTGTAAAATTATGTTGTACATGCTGTTGATTACCAATAAATAAATAAATAAAGACGGTCATTTTATCAGTTTATTGTTGTTGTCCGTACCGGCGAGTGTGAGTATAGATAGCGACAGTGTGCGAGTGAGAGGTGAACAGAAGCGACGCCATTTTCAAAACCATTCTTTAATTTTACGAGTAGTAGTTTATAACAATGAAACTACATTGTTTTCTGTATAACTGAAGTTAATCGATAATACTAGTCTTCTCTACTATCTACTAGTAAAGTACAAACAAATGGAAAAATAGTATATAGTACACTTAACTGGAAAATTTAAGTTTATCAATATCAAAATAATGTATATAATTAAAAATTCTGTGAAAATTTCAAGAATCTACTTATTACAGGTTTCAGATACAGCCCACTGACAGACAGATGAACAGTGAAGGCTTAGTAATTGGGTCCTATTAGCACCCTTTAGATAGATAGTTTACTGAAGTCTGAACCCTAAAAACCAATGGCAGCCCATCCATTTTATATGGCAAAGTATTAGTACTTCATGATGTAAAAACTGTATAATAGGTGCATTAGATGTAAATAATTGATAATAATAATTATTCATTGATAGTAGAAGTTAACGTTAGATCTCTAGGTTTAATGTAATTATTATTTATCTACACTACATAAAATGTTTTAGAACCTAATTTAGTTTTTGTTTTTGTAATAACCAACATTCCCAAAGAGGATTTTATATAAATACCAATTTGTAAGATATTTTCGCAAAGATGGTTTCTGCGTGGTTTCGTTTCTGCAATAAAAATCATAACAATTCTGAATAATATTCTAAAGTTTGAATTAGTTCATTATTTGGTTGATGGTTCTCTTTATGAACAGACTTCTTCCATGGACAGCAGCCTGTCCAGTGTTAATCATAGATTAGTTATTGAGGTCAGTGGCTCGGACGAGTCCACAAGAGGCGTAGAGAGAGAAGACATAGAGTCAGTGACGATTTCTTTCTCACTCACACTAAAAAGAGAGCAGAGATAAAGTTATTAATGTGATAAACAGAGACGCAGCTACCCAATTTTTTGTCCCTCATCGTGTAACCAGTTTTTTTCAAGGTCGACACACTTTTGTGCCCAACAAACTGACAGTTAATAAGAAAATTTAGTATCTATGTGTGTTGCCAGCTTTAGGTACCTATACAATGTCCCGATTTTCCCTATCCTACTTATATTATAAATGTGAAAGTTTGAATGTATGTAGGGCCATCCATACATACATCCAAATTTCAGCCATATCGGTTTAGTGTGGCGTGATTGAGTAACAAACATATGGATGTTTGTTACTCAATACGCCACACTAAACCGATATGGCTGAAATTTGGCACGGAGATAGGTTTTTTTTAGTAATGTCCTCTGACATACCGTAACGGCGGGTTACTTTGGCTACTTTTTCAATTTTTTTTTTAATTTTTGTTGAAACAAAATAAAGTCGTGATGGAAGAAATGAATATTATGAGAAAAGAAAAGAAAGATGATGGATACTAGAATATAATATATGTCGGCGATGATTAAAGTGTATTCAGTTAGATAGTGTCGGTTACTGTTCTGAATCATCCTGAAGTTTCGTTCGAATGTCCAACAACCAGTCGAGAACTGTTGGCGATCTTAAGAATTATTTTATTTACAAAGTTCTTAATTTTTAAAGCCATTTTTAAATAGCTAGAGGCAGACTTTTAATGTTTTTTTTAAATAATTATTAACTTAAACTATGAAGAGTTGCAGTTTTATACGACTGCCTGAAAAAAGGAATATACTGTTAATTTCATTAATGATGATTTTGATGACTAAATATACAATTTTTGTTGCTTTTAATTCAATAGCATTACTCGATCGAAGGAAAATTTTAACTGTTCATTACAAATTATTTTGTGTAACATTCTTACTAGTAACGAAAAAAAATTTTCCTTTGTGTTACATACATCTTTTTTCAAAGTGACTCACATATGCTAAATTTCTATTCGGCATTTCAATATTTTTTTTAAGGAGCAAATAATTATCTAGTGAATTGGTCCTATGAAAGTACATTAAAAAACTTTAGTATAAAAAAAAATATTTTTAAAAAACCGACTTACGTGTACAAACTAAAATTATTTTATACTTTTAAGTGGTGGTTGAAGTTAATATTGTGTGCAATAAAGAATAATAAATTCTTTATTGCACACAATATTAAGATATATGTAAAAAATAGAAGCTTACCCTAATAGGTATGTCTCTCCCAGACAACCTTATATGTGTAGGTATGTTATTTAAAAAATAAAACAGTTCAGCATCTGTTTTGTCGTTTTATTTAAAAATCCTGGGAAGAATTTTCCATCTAATTTGGGGTACTAGGGGAGTGCAGTTATTGTGGCAACATTAAACTCGAACTTGTCATGTGACGTCATCGTTACGTCATGTTATCTCTATTTCAGTCGCGGTTACACAGTACCTTGGTCTATTGCCTTCTCTGTCTACGACAAGAGGCCACAGCTGTGGTGTGTGGGTGGGCCACAAACATATAAGAGTGTGGGCCACAGGGTTTGCTAGGTATAGGTAGGTACCCTATGTCTATCGATGTCTATGCATTTCTCAAGTTCCTTCCTTCTCTACGTTCCCTCTCAATTTCAAATACAAGTGACAACTCAGAACTGACAACAGCTGTCAGCTTTCAAATTTCAATTCCGTGATTTTAGTTTGAGTTGGTTACTGTTTATTAATTAATTAATTTCAATTATAATGTTTTCTGCGTTAAAGAAATTAACAAGAAGTGGAGATGATCGATGCACAGCCCCAATGCCAATGTCGTCTTCTTTGCAGAAAAAGTTTTCTAGAGGCGTACATTTTAATAGTAAATATCACACGTAAACAGCACTGTAAATAAGCAAAATGCATATATACATTATTAATATTGATCTTATTTTTCTTGAATATATTTTATATGATTCGTTTCAATACTTCTGTAACATTATTAATTCTTTTCTACTTTTTTTTAGTGAAAATTTTAATCAAAGGAGACAGAAATGTTGGCAAGTCATGTCTTTTACAGCGTCTACAAGGTGGAGCATTTACTGAAGAATATGTGCCTACTGAACAAATACAAGTTGCACCAATACATTGGGCATATAAAAACACTGATTTTATTGTAAAAGTAAGAATTCACATACTATGTACAAATTTATTTTTGACTTATTATTATTATTGTACTGCACATTTGAAAATTGAAAGAGTGATAATATTGCCTATCTGAACAAAAAGGTAGGTATGAAACTTTTTGCTCATATAAGTAATAGTCAGGGAAAATTATGTTTTCAACCTCAATCCATGTGACTTTGTTCACATTTTTTGGATTCCAGCGGAAACTTATTATTTCTGGAACTTTTTTATTTTTTTATATTTAAAAATAAGCCTATGTGTTATTCCAGACTATAATCTATCTCGTGATTGAGTAACAAACATCCCAACTTTAGAATTTATAATATTATAATAGGAATAGTATTAGTAGGATTTCTTTATAACAATGAATAATAAAAATAAAGTTATAAATTAAAGAGGATCTCCATACAATAAACTTTTGGTATGGAACCCTTCATGTGCGAGTTGGATCTGAAAATAGGGAGACCCCTGCCTTCAATACCCCTTACATCCTCAGCACAACAACAATTGGGTCAACATTGTATATCCAGCGTGATAGAGTGATATGCATCTAGGCTACACATCCATTAAGTCAAGATATACTAACCATTTGTATTTTATACCTATTTTAGGTAGAAGTATGGGAAGTAGTAGACAAGGGTCGCACAAAAAAGAAGCCCCCTCTTGGTTTAAAACTGGAGAACCAGTCTGCCACAGTGCCTGAGGAGGAATCTGACATTCCAGTCTTGGATGCAACATTCTTAGATGTGTATAAGAATGCTACAGGTGTTATTTTGATGATGGATATTACAAAACCATGGTAAGTGAATTGATATTTGTCCAATCAAATTCTATCTGGAAATAGACATGGGAAGTCTATAGAATTCTCACATCAGAGAATAGTTAATAAAAAGAGTATAGAATGCTATAAAGTTAAAGTGTATTGTAATGATTATAACTTGCAAACTAAGTAAATTCACCTAGAATTATTTTTAGTACAATTTGATTTATGTTAACTAAGGCTCGGTTGTTTAAAACTGTTTGTTATTGTGCCATACATTCGTAAAAATGGTTTTCTGTTAAAATTTGCTGAAGCAACCGTGCCTAAGAGTCAGCATTATATTTACACTTACTAACCTTTATGAGCTACATGAATTGTTATCTTTCTAGGACTTTTGAGTATGTAGTTAAAGAGTTGGGTCGCATCCCAGCCGACCTACCTGTGGTGATTCTTGGCAACCACTGTGACATGCAGCACCATAGACAAGTACACCCTCACCACATTGAACAGGCCTTATACCACGCTAAAACCACTAGGTGTGTAATATTCACATACCCTTTACAGTAACATTAAAGCCTCAATAGCTCTGAAAAACTGAAAGGTAGCAAGCTCAAGTCCTATTGTAGTATTATATAATATATATAACTTTGTCATACCCATTTTCGGGGGACCAAATTATATTAGTGTAAAAGATCCAAATATAGACCCATTCCAAAGTGATATTGTTATACATACTTACTTTTGCTATACTAAAGGGGGGGGGGGGGGTTTGATTATTAATGATTATTTTTTAAGTGTATGCCTACGTCAATAGCTATCTATATGCCAAATCACAACCTGATCTGTTCCATGGCTTCGTTTTAAAGGACAGCACCAATCCGCTATGCCGAGTCATCCATGAGAAATGGATTTGGTTTGCGGTTACTGCACAAGTTTCTCAGTGTTCCATTCTTGAGGTTACAAAAAAGTAGTTTGTTGGAACAACTGCAAAGGAACCAAAAAGATATGGAGGAGATTGAAAGGGAACTTGATGATTTTCAGGTAATTTTTTTCAAAATTATATCCTCTTATTTCATTTTCCCATCTTTGGTTTTGTTAGGACATGAATCATTCCTTTGTTATTCTTGTGTAACCTAACTCTGTGTTTCGTTTTTGTCAGAATTCAGAGGAGTCTCAGTACAACCTGTTCGTGGACCGCCTTAACAACAAGCGGCGCCAGAGCGCGGAGCCGGAGCAGCGCCTCAACACCGACCGCGGGCCAAGTATCGTGCTGGGTGCTGGCAAACCCATCATACCGCCTCATGTTAACCCACTTGTGAGTATAAATGAGTTTCAATACAACCGTTTCGTGGGGCACTTGGGGCCGGTACCGTGCCTCCGATCATAGTACTGGGTGCCTGCAAACCCATCATACCGCCTCATGTTAACCCACTTATGAGTATAAACTAGCCTAAATATAACCCGTTCGTGGAGCGTTTGGAGCCGATACCGCGCCACCACTCCATAGTACTGGGTGCCTGCAAATGCATCATAATAACCCACATGCCTCATATTAACCCACTTGTTAGTATAGAAGAGTCTATGAGTTTCAATACAAACCTTTTGTAGACTGCTTGGTATACAAACACCACCAGAACGTGGAGTCAGAACCGCGCGTCTAGCATCGTGTTGGGCTCCAACAAACCCATCATACTGTCTCACATTAACCAACTTGTTAATATAGATGAGTCTACATACAATCTGTATGTGGAACATTAGACTACCAGCGCCGTCAGAATCCGAGCCGCAACTTCGCCTTAACATCCACTTGCATTTTGATTACAAAAAGCGAGTTTAACAATTCTTAGTTAGCAACTGCTCATTGTTTCCCATAGCCACTGAGCCTTAAAGAAAGAATAGTCCATCTGATCAGAAACAATGTAGAAATTCCCATTCCCAAATTACCCATGTCATGACAGTGCTCAGTGGAAGGTTGCTATTAATCTTTTTTATTTTCATTAATTATTTTTTTTACAGTTAGCACAGTCTTTGAACCCTAGTGTTGTCAAACCTCCAAACTCTGAGAGTTCCCAAGTGAAACAAACACAGTATGTGAGCCCAGACTTAATGAAGACTAAACCACCAGTCAGTATGGAGATGACTCCTTCGAAACTACCTCAAGACAGGTACCAAAATTTGCTCTGTTTGGTCTAAAACACGCGAATGCGCGCGACATATTTGCCTTTTTTTTTTATCTTGTGGAAACTTGTTTTCCAAAATCACTTGCACCTTGAAACCCTTATATTATAAACTAGCTGTTGCCTGCGACTTTGTCCGCGTGGATTAAGTTTTTAATAATCCCGTGGGAATGCTTTGATCTTTCGGATTAACAAATAGCCTTCGGTTCGGTTCTCGTCGGGTGACCGCCCTCGACCACCGACTTACCGCATAGCATTGTTCGCCCGCGCTATTTTTTATTTTTGCTAGGCTTCTAAGAGTCGTACCGAGATATTGAATAGCCTATAGCCTTCCTCAAGAATTGGGCTATCAGATACAAAAATAATTTTTCAAATCCGACTGATAGTTCCAGAGATTAGCGCGTTCAAACAAACTCTTGCACTTTATTATATTAGTATAGATGTACACTTCATTTCGTAGCATTCCAAGTACACCATCGGGTACTAACGTGTCGGTGTCAGGGTCTTCCGGCGCGCTGGACGAGTTCTACGCGGGCACTCTGGACAGCAGCTTTTTAGAAGACCTAGGACCCATAACCAATACTAATCAGGAGATGAATTACGAGACTGATAGGTACTGAAGTGTTTGCCATTAATTAAACAATCGACCGTTCCGTAGAACAAAGTCTCATCTGCTAAATTCATACCTTGAGATTTGAGCCTTGCAGATGTGACTTTTAAGGCTCAAACAAGTTGTAAATTTAGCAGATGAGACTTTGTTCTACGGAATGGTCGCAATAAAGATTAAATATGTTAATTACAATTAAATCAGGTGAGCAGTCAAGGACTATTTGTCACCGAATAACAAAAAAAAGAATTCATAAAAAAATAATTTATTTTGTAGCGACGAAGATACAATGAATCCAAAAGTGATAGTGGACGAAGATGACCTCGATATAGACAACAGCACACCATTCAGACCTACAACTGGAGTGGGGGCAGAGGTCTCAAGGTCAACAGACGATGCCTTATCAAACATGTTCGCTAGCCAAGCGGTGGTAAGCAGCAACCGAGAAGAAAGTAGCGACAGCTTGTCCATACTTCACAGCGATCAAAATGTTCACATACATTCCGATTATCCACTTTGGGCTGGAGATTCTAGCGTTAGAAGATCCCCAGAAGGTAATTTGGATTTTATTGAAAATTTTTTTCTCCTTTAATTTGATATTTTAAAAATAAAAATTATTAAATATAATTTTAAGTTTAGAATAAGTGAACCCCCTATTCCTCACAAAATCGCTTAAGTTTCATTAGCATGGCTTAAATTGTTTGGTAGTTTGTTTTTCGTATATTTTGAACAATAAATGAAAAAAAAAATATATAGTTGTTGCAATTCACAGAGGCGCGTGGCTCATGGTGGTGTGCGTGTCGTGTCTGTATAAGTCTGAGCGAGAGTTTGCTCGCGCCTGATCGCTCCCACCTAGGCTTCTGAAGTTCTGACAGGCACGCACACTTACGCATGTGCATGTACACGACATAAGCACAAGTAAAGCTCACGCGCCCTCGTGAGTTGAAAGAACTATACAGCACTGTGTATTTTGTCTGGTGGGAGACTTTAGTTGTGGCTAGTTACTCTAAAAATGAATTTTCTTTTTGCCATAGGTGGTGAAGATCCTGACAATGCTAAAGAACCTGATACTAAGGTAATAATTGTTGAGCTATATGATTGTTACGCATCACAAGCCCAATATATTCCAATTTCCTCTTCTTAATTGTTGTATCTCTGTGACCTTCCCCATTCTTTGTAACACTATTTCGTACACAAAGATATTTTTAGCATGCGTCTGTACACCCACATCTCGAACCCTTCCAGTTTTCTAGACATGGCTTATCTGATATTCATGTAAGAAATATGTACATATTTCATTTTACAGGTGGAAAAGAAACACAAAAAGAAGAAATCAAAAGACAAAGACAAAGGAGACTATAGTGACAAATCGGATCGACCGGAGAAGAAGCATAAACACAAAAAGACCAAAGGCGAGAAAGAACGACCCAACCCTCAGAGAGATTTACTGGAACCTTCCATCGCTACGGAATTTAATTACGAAGAATATGATAGTATTTAGTGATTACAAGGGACTATGGATATAATTATTGCCTTACATGTGGTGATGGAAACTAATCTTCTTTTTCTTTATTGATTAACAGAAAGATGTCCACAGCTGGACATAGGTTTTGTAAGAACTTCCATATCAAAACCGGCAACGCATTGGTGGTGCCTCTGGTACTACAAGTATTCATGGGCGGCGGTAATCACTTAACATCAGGTGACCTGCCTGCTCGTTTGCCCGCTATTCATATATTTAAAAAAAATGTAGCGAGCTGCTGGATGCAGGCGTTACAAGATCCAGGCCTTGTGCCTTGTTATTATTTAATTTTGAACGCATTATATTGACAAAATATTAACTACATTCTAAATGTAATTTACTTCTTCTCTACTTGTTTATTAAATTTACTTTATTGTTAGATACTTATATAAATAGCTAAGAGGAGAAATGTCTCATTTTTCAACGTAGCGGCGCGTGCTACTCAACTCCGCCCATCTCCGCTTTGGTGGATAGCGAGCCTTAAAAATTGTATGTTGTGTAAAGTGTCTAAGGGAGGTCGCCGACGTCGACTTTGTAGCGATCCATTAGCGATAAAATCGCAAAAAAGATAGCGATACAGTTGCTTTTGCATCGCAGTCGTGCGCTGTAATGACTACCAGTGCCTGTGCCCCTCGCTCTTCCCTTACCCGATGTCGTCTGAAACAGTCAAGGCGATAGTAGCGATGCAGAAACGATGTTTAATTGATACTTTGTGATTGTATCGATACTGAATCGCTTGTTGCGCGTTGCAAATGCGATGAAGCGACGAACCACCAGTAGCGATGTAGACGCGTTGACGAAACGCGCTACTGAATCGCTGCAAAATCGCCGTGGGCGACATCCCTATAGTCTTAAAAATGTAATAGGCCCTTTTTGACATTTGTCATCGCAACGTAACTAGTTATGTAACCATACCACTCGGTACTCGATACTTACGATAAATCGATTCAAGTTTGTATCAGTATATGATCGATTTGATTATGTATTGTAAAGTGCATTGGATTAAAGTTCTGATTAGAAAATTAGTTAAATTTTCTAAAAGATTGCCTGATTTTCAAAGACCATTAAACGGAAACTAATGGCTGTTTTGTACACAATACGTACATAAAGGTACATAAGTTCAAACAAAATATCGTGATATCACACATATTTGAAGACTAGCCCGTCGCACGGTGCTAAAGCTCTCGCGGGAAGTACCGCTGACAAGACGCGCGTGGTGGCGTGACCTTTTTGAGCTTTTCAAGCGATACTGGTCTTTTACGTATGTAGATAAAGTTTAAAATTATTTCACCTGAAACTGCTCGCCGCTGCTTTTCCGGTGGCTACAGCTTGGCAGAGTGCATTGATCTTTATAATACGTGTACTGAACAGCTTTCCCATTAGTATCTTATTGTGGCTAGTTCTGCTGTACCCAATCTCCTGTAAACCAACCTTTAGTTACAAAATTAAAAGTGAGACACTAAATCTATCCTTTTCCACAGGGAGCATTACGAAAGGGACATCATGAGATTTAGACCTGGCAATGTGGTTTAGTTTTAGAGATTGCTTACAGCAGAATTAGTCACAATATCATTTTTCTCAGTACTTTTTAGGGTTCCGTACCCAAAGGTACCAACGGGACCCTATTACTAAGCCTCCGCTGTCTGTCTGTATTTCATGATCCGTAATAGGTAGACAGTTGAAATTTTCAGAGAATGTGTATTTCTGTTGCTGATGTAACAACAAATAATAAAAAATTAAAGGGGGCACCCCTACTAGAAACATGTTTTTTGGTACGGAACTCTTCGTATGCAAGTCCGACTCGCATTGGACTGGTTTTTATTTTTATTATTTATGTACCTACATATAAACAGTTAAAAGAAAATAGTAAAAGTGGACGCAGGTGACTTTTTGTTTAAATTACGATAAGGTATGTTTCACGGAGTCAAAGAATATATTACTCGAATCTCTATTATATAGGTAGCCAATGTAATAGACGATTCACATGTACCTACCTCATCCAGGAGAGTACGAAAATATAAAATAATTGTATGGATATTGTGTAATTATGACATATGAATTAGTATAATAATGTATATTCGTGGTGATTCCGTTGTACATAATCTTTAAACTAACAAGTCTGAAGATTGTTTTCTGTTCCGCAATATTTCTTGTGGAAAAGGATAACAATACTTTTAAACCTCTCATAATTAAAAGATTGTGTATACACCAGAATAACCCTTGTCGTGCAAATAAAATTTAATAAGAAAGCTTGTTATCGTGTTATACATAATATAATAATTATATTTTTATTGTGGTTATGTTTGTTGTGGAAAAATACATTTTTACTGCATCATAAGTGGTTTATATGTTCATCCCTGTGTCCTCTTCACTCTAAAACTCTATCTTTAAAATCTAGTAACGGTCGTCTCACAAGACTAGCGTTACTTTTTCTATGAAAAATGTGTTTTGTTTATACGTACTAGTCCATAGGTAACCATTCGTTTTCAATATTGTCTTTCTGTAAAATATGGATATTCCTCAGCAGATTTTGTTATTTTTTTAACTATTAATAACGTCACTAAGCAAATTATCGACAGATTATTTATTTATGATTGTATACAGAAAGCGGATGTTCGGCTTTATTCATACAATTTTTTGAAGGAATTCCGTTATTTGAAGGGGTTCAGGAATTTTTGAAGGTGTACAAATTGAAAGTATAGTTGAAATAGAGATCATCAATTATATAATCATCCATATCTACTAATTCTTTTAAAATTTTAATATCGTCTGGGTCACCATACCTACTACCTTCTCTATGACGTCAAATCCTGTGACAATCTAGTATTAAAAAACCATATTCTTAAATACAGAGCCAGACAGTAAATAGCGGCTTTGCACCTTCGCAGTGCATCTGTCTGTCTCTCGAAGCGATAAAACTTCACATAGGTAGGAATTGACTGTACGAAGCAGAGGCTGGGGTATTCTCTTCCTGGGGCTCGATTTACTGCTGGGTTCTGCACTAGCTTATGCCACATGTTTGAGCAGTCAGATCGCTTACAAACTACAGATGTTAAACGATTGTGTTGCAAATATCATTTAATAGTAAACATATTGGGGTAAGCTGGCAATGATGGGTGATTATTCATTTCAACGAAAGAATTTTAATAAATAGATTACAATCTATTCAAAATGTAAATATACAACCACATCGATATTTTATTGGTTAGATTATAAAAATTGGACCGCTCGAGTCCTCGCAGTAATGTAACAATATTACAAACAAAAATCTCTACATAACAGAACTTACAGATATTAGTCAACTTTATTTTATACATTCTATAGTACACGATTATTTAACATTAATATTTACCTAATATTATATTTTATACATTTATGTATATTAGATAATATTCTCCGATTTGTAATAAGTTAATAAAACTATAAAATATCTTCTTCGTAAAAGTATAGGCATTTAATAAGGCTAATATGTAGGTAATGAACTAATGAAACAATATTTGGTGAATTTACGGTTCTCTTTGAATACAACAAGTATTACTTAACAGATAAATCATTTATACAAAGCACTTTGTACTTGCCTTTACAATTTACATTGTATTTTTTATTTATTTATGAATTATTCATTTCGAATTCCGAGCCTTAATAACGGTAAAACTTAACTTCTAAAACAAGATTCAAAAAAATCATAATCATTTGGCTGATTTTTTTCATATAAAAATAATAATAAAGATACAAAATAGTACAAAATGATGTAAAATAATATTACATAAATCACGCTTATAGATAAATATATTTTTTTACATTGTGATGATAATTACTCATGAGCGTACAATATTGTACTATAATTCGACTTTTTTTGCAGAATGTGAAGAAGTTTAATAAACAAATATCTTCTATTTGTACGCAAGTCTGTGTACAAGAATAAGGGTGCCTGGCCACTGGAGCGGAGACGTGATTCGCAGACCAAGGTCATTGATAGATGACACAATAATATTATCATGTAATCTCCAAATAATGTTACTGGTAAGGTTACTGGTCCATCAAACACATCTCCGCTTCAGTACTATCGAACACTAAACTTAATATGCACAGCATTGTGCGCACGGATGAGTTCTTTAGAAACAAATATTAATTATCGACCAATAAATTGCAATGCGCTTTTGTAAAAATGATAAAAAATTCCATGTCATTTATAAACTGGTTACGGTTTAGAAAAATAACGAGGGCCAAATATGTACAATATTATAAATACAAAGGAATGAATTTGCATCAAAAGGAAATCATTAAATGCGAAAATTTGAACGAACGTTTACCAGCGGCGGCAATAGATTGGTAAAATCAAACTCGTTATACCAAAACTAAAAGTAAATGCGAATCGATTTTTCGTGCGAAACCGTAACCAGTAAATAAAAATAACAGTTCATTAGCATAAAAACATTTAAAAAAAAATATATACAGGTTTTTCGACAAGGTACAGATGCCAGTTGATTAATTATTTCAATGTTTCAAATTACTTAAAAAAACCGCTAGCACAGCTGCTCAAATAACACTCGGATCACTTGCTAAATTCATCCATTATTTATCAACAATATAAAAAAATATTTCCGGAATAACTGTTTTGCGACGCAAATAAAGTTTTATAACCATGTACCGTTTTTCTGAAACTAAATGTATAAAACATCTATTAAAAAGGAATGTTTATTTTTAAAAAATTGAGATAAACTTCATTGAGCTATTTGAGGCAACAAATTACGTCCTCAATTTTTCTATTAAATAATGTATTTTTATAATGTAATATATGCTACCGCGTAGCAATATTCACTGTTTATAATATTACTATTGTTATTGCTTTTCATAAGACCGATTGAAACAACGGACAAAATATAACAAAGGCCTAAGTAGGCCTGATTGTAATATCCACTATTTTGCTGTCATTTTATTTCGATTATTATAAGTTCATGATAAACTACATAAAATACATATTATATGTGACAATTGAAAATCTAACTTTATGCTATAACATTTTTTTCAACTTAAAAACTGCCGGGTGAAAATCTGTTGGTCGAAAATATTTTTCTACCTGCCAGTTACCGAAATATTAATGTTCAACGAAGCACAGATAGAAGAGAACGTCCTAACAATCGAGTATAAAACAACTGTATATTATTTCGAACGAAGAATCCACTAGGTTCTAATATAATTAAACAGCATCTCTCATAAACTATCCACTGCAAAATAATTTGAATGCATTTCTAGCTTCATTAAACTTACATCTAGCTAGATAATCTTATTTACAATCACTAACAATAATTGTTCAAATCTATAATTACATCACTCCAAATCTGCCTCCGAGACAGGCCTCGTCAGGCGTTCCTTGGAGCCTGACGAAGAATAACCGTAAGCAGGCCACAACAGGCAATCTAGATCGTTATCCGCGACCAAAATCACAGATTTAAGGACTTCATAGACCACAAACTGACCTAGAACAAATTGCGTCGTATAATGGTGTCAATTTTCTTAGTGCTATTGAAAGTTCCAAGGTTTGCAAATTATGATCTGCATTTTGTATGTCGAAATGCAGGTTTGAGTTCTTAGCCACTGGAAATGTCAAAATAGAAATACCGCAGCTGGCCTGGGATTAGCATCGGTCAGCGGATTGTGGTATGTAGAATCTTAGTCTGTGATTTTGATCGCGGATCATGATCCAAATTGGCTGTGCACGGCAGGCCACGCATTCGAGTATTGCGTTCGGGCGCGTCAGTCCGCGCGGCTGATCTCGGAGTAGCTGTCGTCGAGGTAGCTGTGCAGCGCGCCCAGCGGCTCGAAGCTGACGCTCTGCTCGACGAACGTGTTGTGCACCTGGCCGGGCGGCTCCACGCGGAACTGGCCCAGCGTCCACGGGTCGCTGGCGTCGGGTGCGCGCCGCCCGCCGCCGTCGAAGGGCGACAGCTCGCCCCACGGCTGCGGCGGCGGGGTCGTCAGCATCGAGGGGATGTTGTCGACGCGCGGCTGCAGCGGCGACTGTATCGGCGGATCCGTGCCGAAGGACGGCGTTCCCCACACCAAAGATTCGATGCCGGAAGTCGGAGTGTTCATGTGATTGAAACCCCAAGAGTTGGGAATTTCGGGCGGTGGGACGTTCTGGGTCATTTCGGGAACTTTGGCCACCGAGCGCCCGTAGACGTCCTGTGGCCTCGTGTTCAAGTGCGGCCGCGCGTGGCTTCCGTCGGGGCTGGGCAGCAAGCAGTCGGGCCTCATCATGGGGCTGTACTTCCCGACGCCGGGGCTCGGCTTGTTAGTGTAGCTGTTGTCCACGCTCGGCCGGGGCGAGTAGGGGCTGTGGTGCTGCTGCCGCGACAGAGGGCTGTACTGGCCGGGGGTTCTATTGGGGTTGCTTCGGAGATTGTCGTTCTTGACTCCCAAGCCGGGATCTGGGCTGGTGTGAGTGGAAGGATGCGGCGAAAACGGAGCGTGATGCTTAGGCAGAGGACTGTAGTTGTCGGTGTTCCACGCTCCCGTCTTCTGGAGCTCCGGCTTGACGATCTGACTCGTGTCGGGGCTTGGTTGAGCGGAGTAAGGACTCGGTTGTGATGAGTACGGGCTGGGCTGAGTGGAGTAGGGGCTCGGCTGTGTCGAGTATGGACTCGGCTGAGCGGGGCTCGGTTGAGCCGAATATGGACTTCTTTGAGAGGAGAATTGACTATCCTGCCTGGGCATGGGGCTGTAACTACTATAGTTCCAATTATTAGGATTCTTGATATCCTGTTTCATGCCTATGGTTTCGGGACTCGGTTTGTTCTCCAGAGAAGTTGTAGGACTACATTGCTCGATCACTTTGCCGTGTCGTATTTTTGTGTGGCTTTCTAATCTATTGAGTGGACTCGCTTCAGATTTATGCGAGGGAGTACTTCTAAACTGGCCCAGGTTCCAGGAGTGGTTGCCCTTAACAGTCTCTGGTTGAACATCAGGACTGCTGGGCACCTGGCTGTCGGGTTTTTGGACGGGGCTGAAGTGGGGACTTCCCGTGTCAGTTTTGACGGAATCTGACCTGGGCGTGGATGAGGAATCTGGTTTGGATTGAGCAAGCGGACTGGAAAGTTTGGGAGTGGTCGAACCTTTTGGAAGTTGGGTACTTTCGGCACCGGAAGATACATTTTCTGAAATATTTTTAGATTGTTCGAAGGTCTTATCACTAGGCGAAGACATAATTTGTTTTTCGGCAGACGCTCGTGTGTCAGGCACACTAGCACTTATGTCGGGTACACTTTTCGGTTCCTGCGATAAACTCTCGGAAGATTTGTCGGGGGATTTAATTTCTACTTTACTACCAGAACTTTCGGCCGTGTCATCCTTCGTAGGCTCCTGTTCTTCATCAGTCTTAGGCGTCTTCGCCTTCGACTTTTTCTTTTTAGATTCTTCAGCTATGCTCTCTTTGGCTTTAACTTTCTCCGGATCTAAGCTATCCTTAAGGTCCTGAAGTTCTTTCCCCGTGTAGAGGCGCTTCATGCCTCTCGGCAGAGCGCGGCACGAGCTGAGGTTTAGAGAGTCTATGTGCGGACATTTCAATAGCACCTTCTTAATGGCTTCAAACGAGACGGACGACCCGCACAAATTGAGTGATCTGTAAAATAATTAAATTGACGTGGCACGTTAAATTGTCATCCACTAATGGCACAATGGTTTAATTATGGCATCCACTAAGATTTTTGAAAGTTCAACCCCTAAGGGGATAAAATAGAGGTTTGAAAAATCGAATTTAACGTGAACGAAACTGCGGTCAAAAGCTAGTAAATTATAAACCTACCTCAGTTTGCTGTTGGGCGCGTCGGCCAGCGCGCACACCGCGTCGTGCAGCACGCGCGCGGCCGACGCCCACGACAGGTCCAGCTCCAGCAGGCTGTGCGACCACTTCTCGCAGATCAGCTCCAGGCACGCGCTCGTTTGCCGCAGCACGTTGCAACCTGCGGTCACAGCGGGATTGCACCAGGTTGAGGGTAGCGAGGCTATTGCAACAGCAATTATTAGTGAAAAAATGTATTGAGTTTTCCGTCAAGAAATTCCCAGTGTTAGAAAGTAGGCCACGTGTCAGCCCCGAGCTTCGTAAAGCGGTCGGTCCTGCATTTAATCTCTCTCTGGTCGTCTCGAATTTCCGACCCATCGGACTATGAGTAGGTACATACTTATCGTCCCATATAGTATAGATAGTCCCCCACAGCCACGCGAACTTACCTCCGAGAAACAAACAGCTCCCAAGCCAGTACTCTATCGAGGCCCGAGTCAGCAAAACGCAATCCACGCAGGTCGAGCAGAGGCTGGCGGGGCTGCCCCCGCCAGAGCGTCTTCTCCCAACCGATAGTCCCCCACGGCCATGCGAACTTACCTCCGAGAAACAAATGTTGCAGGTCCCAAGCCGGGACTCGCACGAGGCCAGAGTCGGTGAGGCGCTGCAACCCGCGCAGGTCGAGCAGGCGAAGTCGCGTGGCGCCTCGCACGAGCCGCGCCAGAGCGTCGTCTCCCAGCCGATAGTCCCCCACGGCCACGCGCTCCTCGGCCGAGCTGCAGGCGATCGAAACCTCCTCCAGTTGGCTCCAACCGCCTGCCTCCATCTGCAAAGACAAGTCAATTTCGTTACACTCAACACCACAAATACCCAGGGTCGCAAGTGCTGTCAGTTCTCCCTGATATTCTCCAAGTTGTGTGAAGGTGGGCGAAGAACTGTCATTTCTCCATAACATTCTACAAAGTGTGTGAAGTCTGCCAATTCACACTTGGCCAGAATGGTTGACTGAAGTACACTCTTCTCAATCTTCAATCTGAGAGGAGAACCGTGCCCAGTAGTGGGCAGACGATGGGTTAAATTGATGAATAAACAATGAAGATGGAGAAAGGAGTTCCCTTCATATACTATTCATTGTACTAATGTACTTTTCAAGTATCTTTACACTGAATTGGCCTCCAGATTTCTGGAAATTGGTGATAAATTGATTATATGCAATTACTGAACTAAACTGACAGGTCTAAAAACAGTGCTGTCCTTGTTCTTGATAAGAATATCATTACGTTTACACATATAAATTTTTTATTGTATACAACTAAATGAACACAATTGTCATTCCAAAGAAAAGACAATATTAATGAATTTTTGATTGACTTGACTTGATTTAATTGACTTGTGGGAAATGGAATGCAAGTGTGTGTGACAGAGATGGATGTATGGGATAGAAAGAGCAGGGAGAGCAGCAGAGATGGCAAGAAGGCAAATGGAGTTGTTACTATGTTAAGACGTGCTAAGGTGTAAGAAGTGAGATAAAATAAATAAGTAGAAATATATAGTGTGTTTAACTTTGTGCTAATTCCCACAGACTTTAAAATTAAGTTTATTTTACTGAAAAATATGAAGAAAGTAAAAAAGGTAAAAATACCTGTTGTGACGTAGTTGCAGTGGCCAAAACTAATTGCGCATTGGCAGCACGGAACACCCTCATTTTAGGGCAGCCTTTCTGCAGGGCTTCCAGGGGAATCGGCGCCGGGTGCGACGTCGCCAGGGCACCGGATATGTCTAGTACTTCGAGATTCGGACAGTGGCCCTGGTGACAAGCATAAAATATATACTGTAACTAGCTGATAGCAACTTCATTTGCATCTGTTTCAAAACCCTATGGATAACTTTTAGGAGACTAGCTGATGCCCGCGACTTCTTCCACGTGGATTTTTCGGGATAAAAAGTATCTTAAGTCACTCTCCAGTTCCTCAACTATACCGATGCAAAAAATCACGTCGATCCGTAACTCTGTTGCAGCGTTATTGAAGTCCTTAAACCACTCAAACCAACAAGCCAACAAACAAACACACTTTCGCATTTATATTTTAGTAAAGATTAAATATCTTATGTCCATCCCCAGCGTAATATAAGCTATCTCTGCAAAGTATTACTGTATTAACTATGTAAATCAAATTGTATAGCACATATTGGAGGTGTCAAATTGTTACAACACTTAGTGGCTGCAAACTTAAAACTTTTATGTGTTAATGGTTACAAGCTTTTCTAAAGTAATACCACATTACAGTATTGGAGGAGAGAATCTAACGTCAACAGAGGAGAGTACTCTAACGTCGACAGAGGAGAGTACTCTAATGTCAACAGAGGAGAGTACTCTAACGTCGACAGAGAAGACTACTCTAACGTCGACAAAGGAGAGTACTCTACCGTCGACAGAGGAGAGTACTCTAGCGACAACAGAGGAGAGTACTCTAACGATAACAGAGGAGAGTGCTCTAACGTCGACAGAGGAGAGTACTCCAACGTCGACAGAGGAGAGTACTCCAACGTCGACAGAGGAGAGTACTCCAACGTCGACAGAGGAGAACACTCTAACGCCAACAGAGGAGAGTACTTACGGCAACAGAGGAGAGTATTTGCGGCAGAGCGGAGAACTTGTTGTTGGCGAGCGTGAGGTGCGTAAGACGCACACCGAAGTTGCTCGCCACGCGCGCCATCGACGCGGCCGACAGGCACGTGCTCGACCCGCCCGTCTCGGACTATACAAACACAGGATGGTGTGAGACAATAATACATAATATTAATTTATTGTATACTGTATATTATTCTTAAGTCATAACTGAGGGTTTCTTAATCACACAATAGTTGGATTTTTCTTCAGATAACATATACAGATACTTCTGTGTATCACTCTAGGGTCTGAGTCTCTAGGGTATGAGTAGGGTCACATTTTAGGTTGTTACTTCGTACTTTTGATAAACAGTTGATCGCGCGCGTATTACATCGTTCTTTCATGTGAAATCTTTTTTTTTTCATGTTTTTTCATTTACAATCAAGCGGAGATAGGTTACATACACGATTCCATTTTCCATAAGTAATTAATAAAAAAAAATTGTCAATATCACGAAAAGACCCATGAAAAATTCCAATGCTGAGCAACTCAGAATCATGTACTGGATCCCTGCTTTCAGTTTTCGTTAGGGTCTAAGGGCCGATCTACACCAGAATGGCAGGGACCAGCAGCAGCGCGGCGTTTCAAAGTGAAATAATTTTAAACTTTATCTACATAATCGCTAAAGACCAGTATCGCTTGGTGCATGCTGGTATAGGCCATCGTTCGGTTACCGTGAGCGACAGGTCGAGCCGCTGCAGCTTGGGCAGGCCCTGCACCACGTCGAACAGCTGGTCCGGCGTGATGCGGCTCCAGCCCGCCACGCTCAGCTCCACCAGCCCCGGGCAGTAGTCCACCACGCACGCCAGCACCCACGACACGTTGCACACCTTCCATTGAGCTAACAACGACATTTCGTCGTTCATTACAGTTCTCATTTATTTGTTACTAGCTGATGCCCTCGACTTCGTTCGCGTTGATTCAGGGTTTTTTATTCCCGCCGGGACTCTTTAATTTTCTGGGTTAAAAAGAAGCCTATGTGCTATTCCAGACTATAATCTATCTCTGTGCCAAATTTCAGCCAAATCGGTTCAGTCGTTGTGACGTGATTGGGTAACAAACATCCACACTTTCACATTTATAATTAGACTAGCTGATGCCCGCGACTTCATCCGTGTGGATTTAGTTTTTATCCCGGGAAATAAAGAGTTCCCGCGGGAATAAAAAACTTTAATCCACGCGGACGAAGTCGCGGGTATCAGCTAGTATAACGCGTGCGAATTAGCATGGCGCACGGGTTATAAGAACTTGCTTCACAATTAATAAACAATTTTATTGAATTTAAACTTCCATCTTGCACCAAAATAATGATAGGGAAACATTCTTACCAATATTTAAACTCTGACATTGGGATAAACGATTTTCGAGAAGCCAGACCAGTTTGTAGTCAGTTTTGCATTTTTCAACAGTGTATTGCGCAAGGTCCACATTCTTCCACAGCTCCGGCTTACAACTGACACTGTGCCATAATTTACACACTCTACCTAATCTGAAAAAAAAAAAATAGTTTGTAAAAATTAATTAATTTTCTTTCAACCCATTGCTGGGTTGCAATTAATTAATTTTGATTTATTTCAACCCATTGCTGGGTTGCTTGGCCATAATCCACTACGCTAACGAAATGCAGATTGGCAAATAAAGCCTTAAAAATTGTATCTATTTTCAAATAAACTTATGACAAAAATTAAGAGTAGGAATAACTCAAGTTCGAAATGTGTCCTAGCATTAGTTCAGACGCTAGCGGAATTTGAGCAAATAAATTATGACCACAACATTGTGTATTGATAATATAGGCTCAGGATATTTAACCAGTCAACTTTTATTTATAAAATTGTTATATAAGTATTAGGTGATTAAAAATATTAAATAATTATTAATATACATACCTGATAACAGCAGGTAAAGTTCCTTGTTGTACAACATTTTCAAATATTTTCACTAAAATTTCTTCAGGCATGGAATGCGCCCATGGACTTTGGGGTCCACTTTCCTTACTATCTGATCCGCTACTTCTAGTTCTTTCAGTCTTTTGAGCTTTATCTGCAATTAATTTATTAATTTATTTTAATATTTTAATGAAATAAAAAAAAAATCTCACACCATGCGAATGTAGGATTTTTTAAAATCCGGTACAAGCTTTAAAAAGCGTAGATTAATTCTTCTGTAATCTAAATATATAAAAGAAAAGGTGGCAGACTGAGTGATTTATTAATGCTCAAACCACTGCACAGATGCTATACATATACATAGGCTAAGAAAAGTTTTTCAAAAATTCAACTCCTGAGGGAGTAAAATAGGGGGTAGCAAAGTTTAATTTAACGTGAGCAAAGCCGCGGGCAAAAGCTAGTATTCCACATGCCTGTGAAACACCTTACTCTGATTTTTCTTACCTTTAGTTTTGGAGTTATTATTATTAGTTTTTTTTGTTTTAGGGCGGGGAGCGCGCGGCTTGGGCGCCGCAACGCTCATGACCGCGGCAGTGTCACCTCGGGAAGGATCGTATTCTTCGCCGGAACTTGCACTGGCGACTGGAGACGCTGCTCGCTTCTTTTTAGATTTCCTTTGACCAATATCGGCTATTGATACTGGTGTTGGAGCTACCTGTAATTTGAGTGTCAGATCTTAACATGCATCCTAAAAATATTTGGACAGAAAATGGAACAAAACTAAGGACCCAAAACTATTTTGGTTTTAAGTAAATAGCTATGAAATACAATTCTTAAACAACCTAAATCACATGTAATGTTATTCTTTACACATTTATTTTTGATCACATTTGGCCAAAAATCACTAAAACAGCAAATAAAAAACATAACTATTAAACAGCAAAGCAAAATTTTTTTATTTGGTTCCAATTAATTCTAAGTACATACAATTAAAAGTTTGTGCCTGAAAAAAAAGAGTTAGTGTGGGCATAGCTTAACATCATAATTCTTCCTACATCATTCATGTAAAAACGTGATTATGAGAAACTTTCACCAATTACTTTGCTCATAATTAAGTTTATTGATTGCATTACTTTCATCACTATGCAATTTCAATATAAATCTGCAGGTTCTGTTTTTTTTTTGACATTTAAAATATTTCCATAAAAATGGTGATGACTAGTTGCCAAAGTTCATAAAGTAAAAGATGCCTGGAAAAAATTATTCTTAGTGATGAATAAAATATTTCCTGCCCTATAATTATGAATACAATAAAGATGTTTAAAAAACATCAAGTTACAGAATACTTGTTCATTATAAGTTGCAAACATAATAATGAAGCTATCCCCAAAAACAAAAAACAATTAAATACATAAAAATACATTGACTCTGAACTGAGCCAAACTAGGGTTTCATTGAAACCCTAGTTTGGCTCAGTTGATTACAATTTACCAGAAAATGGTCAAATATGGGTTAAAATATTGTATAATTGTTTAATTATTGGTTGACCAGCATGTTGATTCTCTAAAAATGATTGCTTCAGTGTAACTATCTTGCTGCATCAATGCATTTTAACCAATAGCGGGAGGGTACCAGCCAATCAGAGGTCATTGTGATTGTTACACTGATGCAATCATTTTTAGAGAACAGTGTTCTTGTAAATCACTTACAAGATACATTGGCGAAGTTTAACATGAAAAAGATACAGCCAAGAAAATACTAGTTAATAGGATAATGGGTTAAATCATAGTCTGGAACTGTGTCTTGATGGGATAGCATCTAATTTCGAGGAAACCAAATATAAATTGATATTGATTAAAATAATTGATGGATGAACACATTTAATGGCAAAACAATTTTAACCATCAGCTTGCACACTAGAAGTTGATAATATTAAAGACTGTCTCTGTACAGATTTTTAAAACCTAAATGATTTGCTTGCATCTGGTACTTTTCACTATCTTTCATATCTTTGTGGAATTTGCGTGCCCGAGAGTACTCCATAATGTTCTCAAAGGTGTGTAAAGTCTGCCGTTCTGCACTTGGCCAGCTTTGTGGCTTAGGGCCTAAACTCTTTTCATTCAAGAGTGTGCCCAGTAGTGGACAGGCAATAAGCTGAGATGAATGAATTTTTGCCAGACTAATTTTAATGGTTTTTGTACTTATTCCTCTTTGCTTAAAGAAATGTAAAAAACAAAATACTTTTCAATTTATGTACTGAAATTACCACCAAAAAAAACTGTAATGTGATGGCAACTTTTCATTGATCTGGCTATCAACAACACTGGCATGATTGTGAAGTACGAAAACTTTTCCAACCAGTCATATGCTACCTCTCAAGGCTGGGTTGAATAGTGTCACATGTAAACAACACAATCCAGTGACAGCTTTCGCTGAAGACTGTGTGATTTACAGGATTAGTACAATGTACCTAGATATAAAACCAAATATCAAATTACCACACAACAACCATACAAAATATTGCATTCTGTAATTGTTATTTGGTACATATTGTATAATTGTATAATATTATCGTTCTTACTCTGCACAAAATATTTATAATAAAAAGATATAGAATTTATTTAAAAGAGCTTACCACTTCCTGAAAACTTGTTCTTCTTATCTTAATTTTGATTTTAGTATTTGTATCCACAATCTGACTTCTATATGTGGGTGCACTACAGTCTGATTTCTTGGATTTCTTTTTGCTACGGGAACTACACAGGTCCAACATGGAGCGGGGTTTACCACTACAAGGTATAACTATATGAGTCCTTTGTTCCTTGGAAGATTCTTTTGATTTACTCTTTTTTGTGGATAATTGACTAAGTTTATGACTGTAAGGTTTGCCACTGGCTCGCGGCACATTAATTAACGGTAACTTTACACTATGCCCTAGCACTTCATCTTCTGAACTTTCACTTTCCTCTTCTGCATTCTCCAGCTGCTCCTCCTCGTGGCACTCACTACTACTAACTAAATTCAAGTTTTTACCACCTTTCACTTGTGACACTACACTATTTGATGTATGCGTCCTTTTATGAGAATCACGAGAACGTTTTTTCCGCTTTCTCTCTTTAGGGAGACACCCATTGAGAGTGGAGTGGTCAGTATCGCGTCTGGAGTGCTGCTTGTGCTTTCTGTGGCGAGGCCGTGTCGGGGGCGGCAGCGCTCCGTTGGCCTGCATCCTCTGGTGAGCGATGGCGTCGATGCTCTGCTCGAAGTCTGTTTCCAGCTTGACGCAGGACACGAGCTCATCCTCCTCGGAGTCCGAGTCGCTGGCGAGTGTTGGCACCCGTGCGTCCGGGAACAGGTCCTTGCGGACTGAGAGTCTCATGGCGGGTTCGGCTGCCTCGTAGCCGCCGTTTACGGGACTCGAACGGCCCGACATACCGCCCGCCTCCCGCCGCCCTCGCGAACCACTTCTAGGAACCGCTCACCGTCACCTGTCCGTCGTGAAGTAAACAATCAGTTTGACACATCACATTTTCACTTTTGATGCTGAGACACTCACTGATCACTCGCTGATACTACGATTACGTTTGATTATCTACAATCGATGTACCTATCATTATTATGTGTTTTAACTCGCACTTTCTGAGACAATCCAAAGCATCTTTTTTTCTTTACGTATTCGCATTTTAGGTCATCCATGTTCATGTAACGTTGTGATTGCGAAAAACAATGTACAGATCATTTTCGCGGACACTAGCACTTTATCTTTCTTTAAAACAGATTAATTTCACTAACTGTGATTGTGTATAACGATTACTAATTATTTTTGTAGACTACGAGTTGATGAAAACTGTTGACCTTGTTAAAAGCTTATTAGGTTTCAAATTTTAGTCAACAGATGCAGACATTGTCACAAAAGGTTGTTCTTGGTTACTTTTCTTTGTATTGTCGCAGTAACCTTGCAAAGATGTCTTTCTTTAGATGAAATAAAATATTTTTTTTTTGTTCAAATGTGTCATATCATCATATTTTTAATTTTTTCCACTGTTTTATATTTTCCATAGGTTTTATTTTTTTTTTTATCATTTGAATAATTAAAAAAAAATCTCTTTTGTACTGCAGTACAAGGTTATTTATTTACCTACGTCTTTGTGTCAAAATACTGTCAAACTAGATCGAACTTTTTAAATTGGTAACACTATAAATATCTATCCAATGAAATGATGTGTACACATGTTAACAAGCGTTGTCATTGGATAATCAAGATTTCAATATCAATTAATTACTATGTTAATAAGAACAAAGTTGTTAAATTCCACGCTTAGTAGGTAGGTAGGTACTATCTACCTACAGTAGGTTTTGATCGTGGAAGTAGGATTTTGCTGCGAACATAGGATCATAGATAATATATAATATAGACTACATAAGATGCGGGTGATGTGATAGGTAGTCATCCTAATTTGAACGAGCAACTTTTCAGGAAACATAAGAGATGGCAGCACCAGTCCTTTTTCATACGTTTTTCATACAGTTTTAGAAAAACTCTACCTCCAGTACCACAGAAATTGAAACAAGTTACAAGAGCAAGACTTGGAAAAACTGAAAAGTTTTTTCTTCTCTTCCTTTTCTAAAAGCGAAGTAAAGATTTTTATACCTAGCTAGTAGCTACACTTGAACGATAGCTACATGAAAGTGCTTCGTTACCTATTGATTTCGAAACAATGTGTTTGCGTTGTAACAATAACATTGAAATACTAAATTAATAAAGGCAATTTTTAATTATAATAATAATATGTACCTAAGTAATATTAGGTGATATCTTATGACAGTAGTACCTATACAGAATTGTGTGAGTGATAATGATAACCTACACGGTCTTTCTGTAGCAAATATATACCTACGGTGAGTCATATTTAAATTTATTTGCAGTATCGATGATCTCATAATAATAATGTGGTGGCATAGTAGGCACCTATATATTGGACATCATTGCCATGATTTGTACGATACCTAGCGAATTTGTCACTATATAGCAAAGTGCGTAGAAGTGGCGTAGAAATAAAATTAAAAATCGAGTTTTATTATGGTTTTCTCTTGGTTTTCTCTAATAGATTTTGAATTTAGGTACCTACACGTTTCCCACGTCAGTATGAAATATGTATATTATCATAAAACAAATGAATTTGTTCTTCGTATGATTTTAGGAGACATTCAGATTTGAAGTAGGTACCTACCATCTGTGTAGGTACCTAAACTAATAAATAATCAATAATCCTTTCTAAATTTCAAATTGGTACAGACCTACCTACCTACTACCTACCTTATCACCTAGAAGTAGGGTAACATGCTAACAACCCAAGCTATTTGGGTAAGTACCCAAGATAATCACTCTGAGGTAGGTACTTTAATATTCTTACTAGCCTTTGCTCCCGCGACTTCGTCCGCGTGGAATTAGATTTTGGGGTGGAATTTTCAAAAACTGTGACACTTGTACTTCTTTATTTTTAACTGAAAGCTCAAATACCAACTTTGATGGAAACAGCTTGAAAAATGACGGAGTTTCATATAAACTTCCATCCCCTATTTAAACCCCTTAGGGGTGGAATCTCCAATAATCCTTTCTTAGTGTGCGCCTACGTCATAAAAGGAACCAACTGTAAAAATTTCAAGTTTCTAACTTCAGTAGTTTAGGCTGTGCTGATATCTCAGTCAGTCAGTCAAGACTTTGAATTTTATGTATATAGATTATAGGTAATTATTAAATAAAGCATGACTTAGGAAACACAAACACAAACAAAAATAAAAACTTATAATTATTGTACAATGTATAATATAGAGATATATGTATATCTCTCTTTGGATTTTTAATGTTATTATGTCTGAAAATCTTTTAAAATAGGTAGGTAGGTAATTGAATGTCAGATCAATTGAGAAAATATATCATTATTGACTTCCCTTTTACTGCAGTAAAGAATTGAAGATACTGGAGTAAGTGTATAACGGAGTGGAGTTTTAGTGGAACACAAATCTTACAAATTTTCACCTCTGTAATGGTTTATTTTGGTGACAAAAGGCTGGTTCAGTTTTTGCTCAAATAACCAGCATGACTGTTCAGGCATCCAGTCATTAGTTGACATTAACATAAGTTTTAATGTGTAACGTTTTTTTATTTTGTTGTGTACTTTTAGTTGAGTTTACCATTCACTTAAATATAATATCATCTCGATTTGTTTCAGATTCAAACCCAGCTCTGATGACAATTAGCTGTACAACATAAGTTAGTGTCTAAGGGGTTGAGAAGTGACCGAATATCAAATATAATATCAGGTATCGGTGCGTGAGGGTTGTTAATGGAGAAATATGTAGTTTGGCTCGGTGGTAATTATTAACCACATGGTGGTGGTAAATACAGTAATTATGTATTACTGTCAGTTACTATGCTGACACTACACTGATACCGTAATGGTGGTGGTGACAGCAAATTAGTCATTGATCCTGTTTGTAAGTTAGATTACAAGAAACCGCAAGCTATTGCGGCCTTGGTACATGTGTTAACTGGATGTTAAGTATATTGGTAGACGTTGTGTGGAATGTGTTGTGTTAGTGTGGTAGTGACAGTGCGGTGGTGGTGAGGTGGTGACAGTCAGTGATGCTCGTGATGCTGAGGCATGGTGGACGCGGCTGCGGAGCCGGCCGACGCCGCGGGTCATGCAGCTACCTCCAGTTTCACCAAGTAAGTATTTGTTTACATGCTTTATGGCTAGTGCACACCGGCGGACGGCACGGGAGAGTATCAGGGAGGATCCTGGGCCCACTAGCGCACGCTGATGAGAAAAATCTCCTGCGATATCGCAAGTGTCCGCCAGCATAGTGGCACACTCAGATCGGCGCAGCCAGGTGGGCTCTGGCGTATACCGTCGCATACCGATGCCTCCCGTCGCCTCTCGCTGTGGTATGCTCTTAGATGCAGGGACAAATCTGTTGTGATGCTCTGAGGTCGGTCTCCGAGCATTCCGATATGTACCTTATTTCGATTAGATTCGTATAAATATTCCTCTGCCATCTCGCTAGCCCCTAAGCTCCCTTGACAAAAAAACGCTTCTTGAAGGCAGTTCCAGAATGAAACATGCACACACACAGGCCCAGTTCGATTGTCTGACTGACACATGGACTATGAACTTATGAAGTCTATGAAGTACTTGCAGATATACTTCGGACTGCAAGCTGACTGCGTAATAGTATTTTGGATGCGGTAACGTATCTACTTGATGAAATTCTCATGGTGACATCAATATGTCAAAAAAAAAAAAGAATTTCATGAGAACCTCGCATGTTGACGTCATTCCCGATGATAAGTTGCAAAAGACAAGAGACGCTTTTTAAATTTCAAATTAGCACAAAATATTCTTGACACGAATTTTCCTGGGACTTAAGTAGATGATAATAATAAAATCCATACCAATATTATAATTGCGGAAGTAACTCTATCTGCTTGTCTATTACTTTTTTTACAGCTCAGCTTTGTGGTTGTAAAGTTTATCTTTACCCAACCCATGCTGAATAGGGCTTAGGTAACTAGGATGTACCTAACAATTAAATAAACAGAAACACTTGAGCATTAAGAAATCAACAAAGAACTTTAATAAAAACAATTACAAAGCTGAAAGGTTAGTTAATTGATATTTATTAGCATGAGATCATGTGTCGAATCATCACTATTGACCGATGCCATAACTCCGTTGACCCCGACGAACTGCGATCGTTCTATCACTTGAGCCCTTCCTCGTTAGTTACGTCAATACGTTACTACTTATTACAAGCTTTTGCCCACGACTTTTTCCGCGTGTAGTTAGGTTTTAAAAATTCCGCGGGAACCCTCTGGTTTTCCGGGATAAAGTGTAGCATATGTTACTTTCCCCTCAACCTATAATACACATGCAAAAAATCACATCGATCCGTTGCTGCGTGATTTAAGGGCATACCACCAAACACACACTCTTAATATAATATTAGTAAGGATGTTATCTAACTGAGGAATTCGCAATCATTCCTGAGGCAATAAAATTCCAGAGACCGAGTTTAATCCACCGCAACGCAACTCGACTCGACGACGTAGGGTCAATGTGCCTGATTTCGGCCTTTTAGTGCTCTTGTCAACTTTAGGACATCAGAAAAAAATGTTACAGTCTATAAATAGTTATACTTGTTATGTTAGATGAAAGCCCATATAATGAAATTTCTTTTTTTTAAACTGTTTTGTGCTTGAAGCTTTTAGTTATTTTTATTTTTAATTTTATCTGGAAAAACGCTTAAAATTCAGTTTTCGGCCCCAAATTTCAGTTTTCGGCCATAGGATATTCTGTTTTCGGCCACTACATTCTGATGGATTTAAAATGCATTTATTATACATTTAAGTCTAAAATTACATAAAAACGCTTTTATGTAAGTTAATCATTATTTTTAGTAAATAACTAACAATGTTAGTTATCACTTATCTATCTATCTATACTTAAAAGTCCCTAAATTCCCACAGTTTAGGAGGGCAGTACCCCTGCAGCATCAGGATTGAAGAGTTGGAACCCGAAATTTTTATAGGAGCATCTTGCAAGATTTTTGTTTCAATTAAAAAAAAATTCGCAACGCAAATCGGTTAAGAAATCATGGAGATATCGATATACAGAGCTAGAAAAACACAACTCCTTCTCCTCCTTTTTCGAAAGTCGATTAAAAAAGTAGCCTATACTATGCCTGATAATATCAGGTATCTACCAGTGAAAGTCCTGTCAAAACTGGTCGAGCCGTTCCCGAGATAAGCGGTAACAAACAAACAGACAGACGGACAGACAAAAATTTTATAAATTGTTTTTTTGTCATAAGTACCGTATTTACTTTCGTATGCAGTTAGTAAAAAGTTAAGTTGTGCCGAAAACTGAAGTAACATTTCATCTATATTCTGCAGATATTCTGGATTTTGGCCACCCCCAGCCTTCGAATGTTCTTCCTTATTCCTACATAAATTGACGGCCGAAAACTAATGGCGAGGATCTTCGTATCAGTTACAATAATAAGAGAAGGAGTGTGAGATATATTATTTCACAATTTAAATAGAAAAGATGAAAACGTGGAAGACTTTTTATACCACATATCGGCCCCCCGGCCGATAACCAAAATTTTGAAAAAATTTGAATGTCAGATCCCGGCCCCCATCATTATTGTTGTTCTGTACAAAATATTCCAAAAATGATATTAGGAGTACGTTAATATGTTATTTTTGTAGTATATTACATGCCTATTAATATCATTTATTTAGGAAAACGACACAATGCTTACCTTGGAGTGAAACGCGCGGTACTATTTTTTTTGTAATTTCCGCAGGTTGCGTTACCTTCATCGGCAGCCGCCGAATTGAACAAATTCAGTAAAATCACTCGAAGATGTGACCAGGTCAAAAGTTTTGTCATAAACAAATCAAACGTTTTCATATGTCCGAGAAAAAAAATTATTTGGAAATAGTATTTCTAATCGATATTATCTCAATTTTACGGCATCGTGTACGCGTAAAGGCCGAAAACGGAAGGGGGCCGGCGAAAGGGCTCATCTACCCTATAAGTTCGCGGAAATCTTGACGTTTGAATTAATTAGTCAATAACAGCACTTCTTGTAGTGCGTACAACGGCGTAGATGCTATCCAATCTTGCGCAATTTTAGTATTGTCTGAGAACTTTCTGAGCAATAGAGCCGAGCAGAGTGAAAGTGCGATCTATGTATATTACCTATATTTAGCATTCGAGTATTTCGAGATAGTCGAGAGTTCGGTTTTTAATTTTAAAAGTAAAACCAAAGGGAACTCTTTCTTTTTCCTGGTTAATTATGTATCCCATGCATATCCCATGTCACTTTTTAGGTCTTAAGCTACTTGTTTATCCATGCAAAAAATAGGGCCTATCCGTTGGCCGTTGTCCGTTGCTGCGCGGTGGCGTGACAAACTCCGTTGCTGAAGGACAAATCAACCAACATACACTACACATCTACGCATTTAGAACTATGATATGGTATATGTATATTCAACTGTGATTTAGAATATTTAAGTTAATTTTAAAACGATCGGTTTTTACCTTTACTCTTTGTTGTTATCGTAAAATCTATTTACAAAGATAGTACTACAGGATATAACGTAGAAGAACACAAAGTTCCTAGCGTAGTCTTACTCGTATGGTCGTCAATAAGAGCTCTGCAGAGATGCGTAGATGCTAAACAATGTGTGTCCCATTCTGCTTCGTCTCTTGAGTGGATCATCATAAGTTATGTCGAGCGAATTGTTTGATTACATGTAAGCTGAGCCAGGCACGCAATATGAGTTCGTTAATGAGAGTACCGATACGTCTCGTCACGGCTGTGTTATCAGGGCCGTGGGCGGCGGTGTGCGGTGCTGTGTGTACACTGCTGGGCGTGTGTGCGCCAATAGTAGCGCTTCCAGGAATCTCGGCCGGATTTCTCGGAACCGATTGAATGTCGCGCGTGTTTTCAGCAATGAATGGCATGAAAGACGCTTGCAGAACGCTGAATTTCGGTAAACGCTGAAATGCGAAATGTTAACGCAATGCGCGGGGCCGCTATCTTATCGGCCCCTCTAAATGATTACAGTCTTCGTCCTCGTTTACGATATTAATTTGCTACACATTAAGCGCAGTTCAGACTACGTTATACTAACTGCTATAATAACAGTAGTATAGCATTAGTATGCTATGCAAAGAAGCTTGCGAGGTGATCCCATAAAATTTTTCCTTTCCTTCAACTCCTCAAGCCTGATGTTGCAGAGGTACTTTTTTATATCTAGTTCTTAATGAATGCTAGTCCAAGAAAATACCTACTGTCAGTCATATTTTTTGTCAGTACATGATTCGCAAGAAATCCCAAAAGTATTAGTCCGCTGGCAGGTTCGATAAAATTAATCGTTTAAACTATTGTGCTAGATCTCAGCTAGATTAAACTAGCAATATAGCAGCATAGTAAAAAGTGCCTCACCTATGTAGCTATGAGTCATGTCCGAAAAACTCTGAGAAAATAACGGTTCGAAGAAACAACCCATTTAAATATTAAAGCGTTAGTTTTTGGATGAGAATAAATAAACACCTATAAATCTACTGCTGTACATTTTAAAAATGTGCTATACTTTTGTAGATTATGAAATTAGGTCAAGTTCTTATGTGACGCAAGCAAAACTTTGTGTAAGGTATGGTAGGTATGTACCTACTATGCCGTGCAAAATGTGGCACACTAAAAACATATCGATAATAAGATATCGATGAACTATCTCATCTCTATCAGATCAGCTCTATTTTCCGTTTAGATTGCCCCTTTTTTTTCTTGACAAGGTAGTCCTTGACTGCGATCTCACCTGATAGTAAGTGACGATGCAGTGTAAGATGGTAGCCGACTAATTTGGAACGGGTATGGCTGTGTAGATTCAGACCATACCCCCTATTCGGTTTCTAGAAGCCACCGTGCCGGAACGCTAAATCGCTTTCCGCACGTCTTTGACGGGAGGATGGTAACTAGCCACGGCTAAAGCCTCCCACCAGACCAGAGACAATTTAGAAATTATACATTCCCAAATTGCCCCCGCCGGGAATCGAACCCGAAACCTAACAGTTATAAGACCACAGCGCTCAATACTGCGCCAGGGAGGTCGTCTCTACTCAAAACGAAGAAGTTTTGATGAACTTCTTATCTCAATCTTATAGCTGAAGTTATTCACTTCCTAACTTACTGACTTGGCCTGTACTACTAAAGCTTAAAGCCATACTACTCGTATTTCAGTTTAGTTTTAACTTACTACCTACATCTGTATTACACGGAGAACATACCAATTAGAAGTTAAGCGGTTCCCGCTAAGAGCAATTTGGGAATACATGATTTTTGAATTTTCTGGTCTGGTGGGAGGCCTTGACCATGGCTAGTTATTATCCTACAGTCAAACTAGACGTAGCTGATTTAGTGTTCCAGTACCATAGCTTTTTTAACGATCCTTCGACCCCAAGTTATGGATTTAATTTTCACTGCCATACTATAATGCCCGACTTTACTTACCATCAGGTAAGATTTTTATAGTTATGTTGCATATGTGTATAGCTTGTGGAAAAATTATACCTCTTATTCCGTGCATTGTACCAAATTTTTTCTTCCACGCCAACCAAATACCCTTGGCGGTGTTCTCTCTAAACGTTAATATACCCCATATTATTCTTGAGGCGTAAGAAGAAATTCCAAAAAACCGGCAACGCAGCGTTTCTTCCAGTGCTGCAAAGGTTTCATGGGCGGCGTTTACCACTTACCATCAAATCGCCTGTCTGCTCGTTTACACGCTACTATAATTATAATGGTTAGAAGATTACGTGTGAAGTCGCCTGTTGTTTCAATGCCTTTTAATTTAATTGATGCCGGATTAAGCTTGCTGTCATCAAAATTGTTTAAATCGAGTTTTTGTCATCGACTAATATGGGCTTCCGGAAAATAAATACCAGGTGTGAGCTGTCAGGAGTCAAGGCCGTAGTGAACTGTGAGCGCTCTGTCGGACGGTTCCACATACTTTTTGCGTTTTTATTAACGTCTTTGTAAAACCATTCTTCGTACATATGCATTGAATTCTAAAAATATTATTAAAATTGAGATTCTTGCTTTAAGTTCCCTCTAAACTTTCCTAATCCTTAGGTTTCCTAGCTGAGATTGCTATTAAGTGATAAGGCTGCCTTTAGACTAGCTTACGCTGGTTCTAATAATACTACTAAATGTAACAGCCTACTGAACTGTAAAATGTTCGTTTGTATGGGTGATAACCGTTACCTAAAGCAACTATGTAGTGTGAAGTCGTACTAACCGTAAACCCTTTTACGTTCGTATCTTTCTCTATTGTCTGGCATATGGTCCCTTTGTCGGAACCAATTGAATGAATCAAAATTATATTTACTGTGTTCGTTTGAACTTTGCTCGCCTATAAATCAAATCGAATCAAACTGATTGGTACGTGTAATGTACATTGGCAACTCATTGGCCAACATTACAATTTATAAAAGTTATTTGATGAGGGTTACCTACCCGTTATTATCAAAATAAACATGACAATAGATAAGGCAAAAATAATATATATATAAACAAAAATTCTTAAAAAAAATTCGATTTTAAACGCCATTACAAAGTAGGTAGGTATATCATGTGCCTAAAAAATTTGAAGAGTTTCCTCGATTTCTCCAGGATCCCATCATAACTTGATGACCATGGGAGTTGGGACCACCCTGGAAGTACACCTTTTCAAACAAAAATTAGTAGTCCCGGACCAACAGAACCATCCACGATCTACGGGACAGAGAACCCTCTGTTTTTCCGGGATAAAAGGTAGACTTATGTCACTCTTCAAGTATGTGCTCAACTATCACATCGATAAACATCGATCCCTTGCTCCGTTGCTGCGTAATTGAAGGACAAATCCACAAACCAAGAAAGAAACAGCTATTGCATTTATAATATTAAAGTTAGGGTTAACATAACCGCACATGTGTAAATGTAAGATTGTATTAGAATTATTTGAATGTAATCTATTGTATTATTACCAAATACATTTAGCAAGCAAAGATTAGCCAACATCCAAGGTTGAATTCGATTCTAAAGTAAAAATCGACGGAAATATGCAAGTGGATGGTTGTCAAACATCTGACGGCGAAGGTTGTCCGCTTCTTGCCGGCTAGGCTCGCTAAATTCGTCGGTGACGGTGCACGAGTGGTCTGGGGAGGGGCGGGGACTATTTTCGTCTGGCGGCCACGTTTGGAAAATGCGCGATGACGTCACGCTCCTCCGCAGCGATGGCATCATCGGGCGCCCGCGACACGCACAGCGGCACAGCCGACTTGCCAAAATATCGCCACGAGCTCCCCGCGATCAACTTTATTTTGGTCATTGTTCCGACTTCGCCTCACGCGATGGATTGACAGAGCGTCGGTCGAATGTCGTCTTTTTTTTTAATTTAACTTATCAATGCGATTAAGTATAATATCTATTACTTGCGTGTACGGCGTTTTTTTTTACATACATAAAGATTTATATCTTATTATTTGGCAATTTAATTTTAATGTAATTTTGTTCACTAAATTAGGTATAGGACACAAGTGAAGCTTCACAATCGAAGACCTCGCTTCACTCGTTCAGTAAAAAGTTACTATTTGGGTAGAGTTAGGTAGAGTCAAATAAATCTTCAGCAGAGTTGGACGCACATACGCAATAAGAGTCAAGAGTCAACCCACACAACTTTTCAATTGAAGTGTTAACTTTATTCCTTTACATTATGTATGAAAAAGACAAAGTTTCGTGGGTTGAAACGTTATTGCGTATGTGCATCCAGTTATGTAGATACTAAATTATCGAAAAAAGAAACTTAGCGAGTTTTCAATTAGAAGAAAAATAATAATCAACAAGCAATTAATTGAGTGAAAATATGTTTAAAACAACTCCTATATTATTATATAGTATAATAGATTTTTTTTAAATAAATACTACAGGTAGGTTAGTAAGTACATACCTACTTATTAGTGTTTACTAATACTGGAATTTGGAAATACGTAGGTAAAGTATTGAACAGTAGTAGAAGTACGTCCCTAACAGCTATTATGACGGTGAACAAGATAGATAGATAGATAGATAGATAAAAACTTTATTGCACACAAGAAAGAAACAAAAATAAATAAAACTTAAAACTACGCATGCAAAGGCGGCCTTATTGCTACAAAGCAATCTCTACCAGGCAACCATTGGTGATAGGAGTGAAATGATGTGTGAGGGTAGTATGGTGCAACATAAAAGTATATTATCTAAGCAATATACATATTTACACTATATAACAAATAACATAACAAATACTATAATATCTATTTAAACAAATAAAATAAAATTATACATAAATAAAATAAAATAAAATAATAAAATAATACATACATACCTATATATATATATATATACATAACATAGCATAAATATATATATATACAAGCTTCCTAATCTGAAATTTCATATCTTGATGACCTCTTATCGTGATGATCGATTTGTGGAAAAGTTTTACATTGCGCGACTGTATAATAAAAACCCTTTTTAGTACGTTTGGAATACTAACATAATATATGTAATCTGATATAACAATTACTGCCTACTAATTTTCTGCTTAATTAGCCTAATACTAACAAGGATAAAAGTTTAAAAATTGCAACCCAACTACGGAAAATTAGATGTAACATCTATTCTATGTCACCCGAACAACTATAATGAATAGGCTCAGTACTAAGGCTCAGTAGTCAAAATCAATGTCACATACAATATAAGATAGGTGCCTACTCTAAAGATTCTAGTTATGCTAAATCCAACAGATGGAAACGGGCATTTGGTGAAATCAACTAAGTGCCGATTTCACCAACGTCGAGTGGGGTTTAACCGAGGAGTACCTACATAGGGCGTTCTGACAGTTTTCGTATTGAAAATATCTTTACGATCGGATAAGACATTTTACGTTGGTGAAATCTAAGAGAGTAAATAGATACCATATATTATATGGTGATATCATAGTCACTCATAGTTCAGAGAGTGATGTAATATTGTAAGATATGTTTAATGAAATAGAATGCCTCGCTACTTATGCTTATCAAGGAAGGTCTTTGACATTTATTGGAAGAACCTCCGTTCTTAGTATAACTAATTTTAATCTAAGCTGAATCGCTGAGCCTCCTCCGAATCGAACGTGACTGGCTTTATTCAGCAAGGTAGCACCTAGTGAATCCCGTCTTTAACGCCACAGTCTTATTTGAATCTACTACTCTATCTACTGCTATAAGTGAGATACTTGCCGTTTCGTAATCCTTACTATCCAGTTATAATAGGAATGCGAAAGTTTATTTGGTGGTTTATCCTTTGATTACGCAGCATCGGAGCATGGATATCATTATTGAGGGCTTGGAGAGTGACATAGGCTTACTTTTATCCCGGAAAAACAGAGGGTCCCACTCACTTTTTAACACCGTCTTCAATAAAAGGAGGTGGATTACTCAAAGACGCCTGGAAAATTCTTCTTTTGTTTGAAAGTGTATACTTCCCAAGTAGTCCCATGGTCATCTGGTCAGGATCTGATGATGGGATCCTGGAGAATTCAAGGGAATTCTTCAAATTTTATAGGCACACTTGAGATACTTTGTAGAGGCGTGTGAAGTCTGTTTTTAAAAAGAATTTTTATTTAGATTAATTATTTATTTAATAAAACATAACTCCATACGGACGAAGTCACTAGCAAAAGCTAGCGTTACTTATATATTTTTTTATTACTCATACAGTTAGTCAGTTTGTATATCTTAATTATTTTATTATCAAAACTTAGTTAATTCACTCATCTATGTCTATCATCATTAATTAATTATTTATTATTTTCTTATGTTTTACCCAAAGCATCTAGGCACTTACTTAACGAGAACCTCGTAATTCAACGAGTGATTTCAATTCACACTCGATTGTTTACATACAGTTTGTACATTTGTGTACTTATGAGTGAAACGAAGAGGTATATAATGTACCTGTTATCAGAGTCAAGCCAACATTGCGCACCCGGCCTCCGTACCATGATCGTGTTGTGGCAATCAAGTTGGTATGCTTGGAGTGGTTTTAGTATGTAAAGTGGCGATATGGCAGCGATTTTCTTGTTGTCAGACGTTCGTGGTAGGAGGCGTAGGTCGGACACGCGCTATCGTTCGTCAGTCAGCAGTGCTGCGCGACCGCCGCCGCCGCGTGGTACAGCCGCGTCTTCTATTACAATAGGAGCGCTAATTTAACAGTCACGTCAGTTTACTTACAGTGACATTGTGTGAACTATACGATCATGGTGATTCCGGTGGAAGGTTGCCGTTGACATGTACACAGGTGAATAACACATTGAGCCAACTGTCCTGTGCTCAACATTGGCCTCTTCGAACGCTATCGCCTGTACAGGGATATGTAAATCGTAGAATCGTGTCGTGCTATGTATAACACATTTTATGGATATAATGTAAGTTTCGAACGCTATGAATCGTATGATCTATATATTTTTATAGCTTTAACGGCGGCAGATAAATAATTTTAAAGTTGTGTAAAAGCAAGCCTCTAGTTAGCTCTAGTTACTATATTCGTTTCATTTTTATAATAATGCAAATTCCATCATGCACCTATCCGACGAAGAGACTCGTTTTATTTATATTAAATGCTTAATTAGTCAATGACAGATATAATTGATTGAAATGTTCTAATATAAATAGGGATGTAAAGTTCACAACCAAGGCATTATAAATGACTGCTTTTATGTCAAAGGAAATACAAAACTTTGTAGGTAAGAGCGCCCATAAAAATATATTATTGAACATTGACACGTCTTTAACAAAGTAATCCTTAGTACGAGTATTACAGCTGAACAAATTTGCATCAAACAAAGATAAGGACCATCCCAGTTAAACCTAGTTGAGCAGTGACACACAGACAGAAACAGATACGGACAATTTCATAACACCCCTCTTTTTGCGTCTGGCTGTAAAAATGGCTCGCAGTACGGGATTATTAATGTAGGCAGGAACCTAATAATTCATTTTTTATTTATTACCTCTTTTTACAAGAAATATCGTTGGCTGGCGTCTTCGATTTTTTATATTGGTCGCGTCGCGACAGTTGTTTATCGGCTTTTCTATGTATATAATATGTAGATAGAAGTAGATATTCAGATAGATAATATTGATGATCTCAACTCCAATTTGCGGATGTTTAACTAATGTTTCTTCTAAACGTACCTACCAGGTCTATTCATGTATTAATTCTTCGACAATTCATATATACTACAAGGGTAGCCTAGTGGTTAGGACTGCGGTCTCCTATTTGGGGGGTCGTAGGTTCGATCCCGGGCATGCACCCCTGACTTTTCGGGGTTGTGTGCGTTTAAGTAATTAAATATCATTATGCTTCAACACTGAAGAAAATTTGCGTGCCTGAGAGTTCTCCATAGTGTTCTCAAAGGTGTGTGAAGTCTACCAATCCGCATTAGGCCAGCGTGGAGGACTTATGGCCTATGACCCTTCTCACAGACGAAAACAGCGCTCAACAGTGTGTCACGTTTATTCGCGTAAAAGCTCTTCTACCCTAACTTTGTCATAACGAGTCTGCGTATACATACTTGACTTGAAAATAAACGTAAGTTCATACGTAGCGAACATTTATTTTTTGTAAGTAGGTATCGCGTTTTGTCACGGGAGGTTAGCCAATAGAAGAAAGATTTCGTCACTGTGACGAACATAGGTACTTGGTATTTAATATTGGGTTGAGTGTCCAATACTTAGGTTATTTATAAAATACATAGTAAAGTATTTATAAAGTACATATTTAATTTTTGTACGCCATTGAAGATTATCTAAAAATCCTCACTTATCATATTTAAAGTATACGTGTAGGTTAATACTGCTATTGACGTAAGTTGAAAGATCTCTCGACAGTCGTAGAAGTTATCTTGTCAAAATTATCACCAAGATACCTGCAGTTTGCAGTATCTATGAAAGTTCTGATTATTTATTAACGGCGTAAATGTAATTTATCACTTTAGTAACACAAAACATTTGTTAGTTTAGCTTATGAGACAAGGCAACATCAGGTTTGACCAATACTATTTTAAGATCTGTGTCATCGATCCTTTGGATTCCCCTTATAATATGCAGAAACAAGGCAGAAACACAGGTTCTACTGGTTTCTCAATAGCATGCTAGTTAGAGTAACTATACTATTTTTTTTTTTTTTTTTTTTTTTTTTTTTTTGTTTTGTATTCGTCCTATCATGCGATCAGCTTCAACAGCTATAAGCAGATTCTTTGGAAGATTCGTTGGCATGGGAGGCTGTCCATCCAATGACGGCTCTACCTCTTGTGTTTTTCTATGTCTTAATCTGCAAAGTCCCATATGGAAGCGCGTTTAAGCCTTCTGAATTCCATTGGGAATCTGAGTGTTGTTGCTAATTTGTTTTGGTGAGTGTTGATCCGTTGTTTGTAGCTCTTTGCTTTGTGTTCAACTTCTTCTTTAACAGATTTTATCTTTAGATGCTCATGCAATTCTGACATCCTAGTGAACCATGGAGCATTTGTTATGTTTTTAAGGACTTTGTTTTGAAATCTTTGCAGTATTTCTAGATTTGAGTTCTTGGCTGTGCCCCAAAGTTCAATGCCATAGGTCCACACTGGTTTTATTATGGTTTTATAAATAAGTAGCTTATTATTCAAGGACAAACGCGAGTGCCGTCCCAAAAGCCAGTTGAGATTTCTGAAAATTTGGTTAAGTTCATCGCGTTTTTTCATTATGTGAGGCTTCCACGTTTGTTTTTTGTCTAAGTGCATTCCAAGATATTTCGCTGTCTCACCATGAGGTATGATATTTTGTCCAAGTTTGACAGGGGTACAGATGTCCTTGCGGAGAGTAAAAGTTACATGTGTTGACTTATTTGAACTGGCTTTTATACGCCATTTGGCCATCCATTTCTCTATTTTGTTCAGGTGATTTTGTAATATGTCTGATGCTATCGTTGGATCTTTGTTGTTACACAATACTGCAGTGTCATCTGCAAAGGTAGCGGTGAGTACATTTTCTGAGGTGGGAATGTCAGCAGTGTAAAGGAGGTATAGTGTTGGCCCCAAGACAGAGCCTTGAGGCACCCCCGATTCAATATTATGGAATTCTGAGTAGGCATCGTTAATTCTAACCCTAAATATTCTCTGTTGCAGGTAAGATTTCAAAAGCATATAGAGATTATGAGGAAGATGATTCTTTGCCTTGAAGAGCAATCCGTTGTGCCAGACTTTGTCGAAAGCCTGTTGGACATCCAGGAATACAGCCGAACAATATTCTTTATTTTCTAGGGCGTTTCTTATTTTTCTAACTACTCTGTGTACTTGCTCTATAGTTGAATGACCGCTTCTGAAGCCAAACTGATGTTGAGGGATGATGTCTTTTTCGTTAAGTATGGATTTAAGCCTATACAAAGTTATCTTTTCAAATACTTTAGATAATGTTGGTAGTAGACTGATTGGCCTGTAGGATGATACCAAATGCGGTGGTTTGCCGGGTTTGGGAACCATTATTATTTCTGATATCTTCCAGATATCTGGGTAGTGCGATGTTCTTAAGATACCATTGAAGAGTTGCGTCACGAAGACAATTGCTTTCCTTGGTAGTTGTTGTAGGACCTCAGCTGTTATTAAACAAAACCCTGGGGCTTTGTTCAAGTCCAGTTCTCTTATTACCCTATAGACTTCTTTAGGGGAGCAGCTTTTCAGCGGTAAGCTGAGTTGTAAATCCGTAGCTAAAAACTCTTTAACATCTCTATCTGTGTCTAGATCGCCGTTGTTTGAGGTGAAAACTTCACTCAGGAACTTGCCAAAAGCTTTAGCGCGAGTAACTATACTATGTATCAATTTTATATATATATGATAGAGCTAAAAGGTGATCGTGACTGCATCTGCGCATGTTTAGGTTTTAAAAATGGTACTCGTGGGAACTTTTTGATTTTCCGGGTAGCGTCCGGAATGTTAGCTAGAGATACTTTCTCTTTGTCTTTCGCCAAGATTGATTTACCAATTAACCCATACTTTCCGTAATATGAAAAGTTTTACGAAGCAAACCATTATTTTCGAGATAAAATGAAGCCTATATAATATAACCAATAACCGCCCGAAAAGATATTTTTTACGACATTATTATCACACAAACAACAAACGTCGAACAACAAACATGTCGAAGCATCGACAAAATATCGTCTTTTTTCTACTTTCTATGAAATACGATAAATATGTTTTCGAATAATTTTATTGTAATAAACCATTAGTTTATAAGACTCCACATTGCCACTTATACTCAATTTTCACAATAAAATCAGTGCTACAATTCTCAAAAAATTATTGCTACAGCGATTGCAATCGCCTCTGATTGGCCGATACTCATTCGCTATTGGCTTAAATGCGTTGCTGCAGAAAGAACGCGATAAATTCAGCCAATCACCACGATTGAGACTAGCAATAACTGATGCAGCTTATACCGAATCAGTTTTTGGTTTTCACGTCTAAGTATAGAAAATTATAGTCTTAACTAATTAGTCAATTATGTCGTATGGCCATGGGATAATAGAGCATGACCGTGTATAGTATTTTCAATGTAGGTAGATAAAATGTGCTTTTGCGTATCAAAGATGGATTTAAAAGGACCAACTCCACGCCTACATCTGACTTCTGAGTAGAGTATGCAAAAAATATCTTAAACTCAATGTCAAGCTACCTTGTAATTAACCAACAGGATGTTAATAAGTAATGCGACATTCTTGTTTTATGCGGATCAGTTACCATAGTAATTTTTAGAACAAATTCGAAATGTTGGAAATTCTGGCGTATTTCACCGACGACGACCACATTTGACACACAATTGTGACCGGTTTTTTTCATGACAAGAATTTCGCTGAGTTGCCAGAACGCGTTCTAAGTAGCCTTTTCCTTTTTTTGAGCCTAACATCCTAAGTAGTTTTAGAAAAGCGAACGTGTATTTGTTTGTTGATTTGTCCTTTAATCACGCAGCAACTGATTAACGTGATTCTTTGAAAGGGTAAGTATAGAAGAGGACTTGGAGAGTGACATAGGCTGCCTTTTATCCCGGAAAAACGGAGGGCTTGCGCAGGATTTTTAAAAATCTAACTCCATGCAGACGAAGTTGGGGCTAAAGCTAGTATATTATGTATATGTATATGTAAACTTTAATCTCAGAACAAAGAAGCAGCTGTCGCGTGTCGGAGTTCATCGTTCGCAAGATGATTTTCGAAATCGAGGTCAAGTTTGCTGGAACCGAATTATAAACAATTATAGCATACGAGGTACGGCCGTGACTACGTCCGCGTGATAATTTCTTTAAATTTCTTGAGGACCGTACTTTCCTGTGATAAAAACTATCCTACGTATTAAGTCCATCTTAAAGACATATATTTAAGAATTTTATGCAGCAAAAGTAATATAAAAAAGTCAGTTCCCCTGCTCTAACTTCCTTTATTCTGTTTATCGCCATTTCATTTATTTATTTTTTATTTGTGCTGCGTTATGCATGTCTCTACATAATTGTTGTTACATACGTTATTCCTATTGTGTAGTCGTTGTTTCGTCACCAATTGTATTTAAAATTAGACAATTGCGTAAAAAGACCTTCAACGTTAACGAAATTCTTACAAAACTCGATCGTCATAAAAATACGATTTACAAAAATACGATAAATATATGTTTTTTAACTAAGATAAACTTCACTTCTTTTCTAACAATCATCATATCGTCTGCAATGTGCTTGCCTGGTACGCAATAAGGCTGCCATTTATTGCATAAATAAAAAAGTAAATAGTTCATAGTATAAAGACGACAGGTCACAGTATTTATGGTTATTTTATTGTTAACTACAGGACGTTCTAACTTATAAACGATATCTTTATCAAAAGAGACTAGCGACTGCCAGGATGTCTTGAGCCCATTCTAGATGAGAGCACAATCGATACGCTGAGTCGTTTGACCTCAAGTGTATTGTCCAACAACGGACATGACTTCTCATAACCTCGTAGGTAGGTATTATATCTCAAATCGCAGGCTATAGGTACCACAATCGCTCGAAGCGAAACACTAAACTTGTTCTGGCTACAAAAGCTGTTTAGCCAACGGTTCAGCAACACGGTGGTCATGTAGATAGGTATACTTTAAGTTACAACGGTCAAAGGCGTTAAGTTACCGTTAGATACCATTGGGTTTCTTTTTTTCATATATTATTTTACTATATTTTGTTGATAATTTGTTTTCACAGGTTTTTTATTCAGGTCGCTCGTAATCCAGAATAAATATAGTAAATTGGTGCCAAAAAAGTGTACTGCCAAAGCATCTGACTAAGCATGTTTATTAATACGTCAGGGACAAAAAGTAACTTAAGTAGTCACTATTTTAAACTCTACAATACCAAAATATGTAGATATGCACAATGCGAAGTAGGAGTGTGGCTTTTTTATCATCTATAAATATAATCTTTTATTAGAAATTTAAAATACAGAATTGTCTGCGCAAGCGCAAGTCATTCGTTATTAGCATTTCTATGCGTAGAAATGCTAATCATTTATTTTATTTATTAATAGCTGAAAGTTATAAGTAGGTTTATTGATTTAACTGTTATTGTCAAAATCCATTGACGTAATTATTTTGCTAATTACACTATTGGAGCCGCTGCAGGTTGCCATGCCAGCCATTCCAGCGGCGTTGTTAACAAATTTTCGTACAGCACGTATTTGTGATTAGGGCTGCCAGATAGGAAAATCGAAATACATATCTGGACAAAATTACAAAATTATGGGTCAAAATTATTTTTTAAATCAATAGCTACAATAACGAAAATTTTCGTAAACAATAACAGATGTGGCAGAGAATTTTATGATTGACTGTTTGTCGCGAGATTTTGTATTTCATCGGGAGTCGGGACATCATACGAAATGTCAGGAGAATCGCGAACGAATCCGTACCATCTGACAACCCTTATGGTGATGCACGGGCAGCATGGCCCGCAGCACAGCCTACAGCATCCATCACAGGATCTACCACAAGATCCACAGGGTCCATAAATTTTGGAACACGAGAGAATAATATGAAGTAGTGTTCAAAGATTGTATTTGATTATATTCAACGGTAATCTTACGGTCTATTACAATACAAAATAAGCCTGATAGATTTTTCGAGGTTTTTAAGCTATTGTATAGCTTCTATCGCGGGCCTTGAGCGTGGAGACCGAATCCAGAAATTCCGTAACGAAAATAACCTGACACGGGACTCCTCTCACCGCTAGATGGCGTTGATAAAAAATGCTATGCAATAGCTTTACCGCGGCAGTCCCCGAGTGCCACACGTCTTTTTTATAATATCATGTGACTCAGTTGGAGGATTTTATTGTTATTATAGCCGTCTAAAGGTTAGTGTATAAACAGTACGTCTATAGTGAATTTATTCTTATGCTTTAGAATATTATAAATCCATCAAAACATCGATACCTTTGTTATTATAAATACATGAATGCACGATTTTGATTACCATATCCTCGTTCATGACCTTTAAAACATAGCGAGATGAGAGCATAATCTAGATTCTAGATAAAATACTGCGAAATCATCAAGAATTTTTGTAGTTTATTAACAACCACTATTGTCTGTTTATTATTTTTTTATGTTTTTCTTATTTTTGTTTAATTAATTTATTATATTTTTAGATTTTTTTTATGATAAATTCAAAATTAAAAAGAAAATTAATACTATTATAGAGTGTGTAAAGAATATTCTTTCAAATGATAAGGTGTCATTTTATTAATCTAGTAACAGCCTTTTGCTTGCTTAATTACAAAAAAAAAAGTTTTTTTTTTGTAATTCTTCCATAAGCGGTTTAAGTTGGTTGGTTGGTAAGTTGTACTAAGCAGATAACCTGTTTCAAGACCAGACTAAATGTAAATTAATGTAGAGCGGCATTATTCGGTTACATAAATACTTGCTATGCGTATTACTTGCTAGGTATTACTATAACAAGAAGAAATCACTATGACTTGTTTAGACAAGGCTTTACCTCTACCTACCTACAAAGTCAAATATCCTCTAAATGCCTTCTATAAGTCCTTTGCTTTTTGCAAGAAAATTAGCTTTCCGGTGTTATCATCAGTATGTTAATTTACTTTAAAATGATCTTAGGTGACGTTATACCTACGTACATTACATTACGTGAATAGAGAATGGTCGTCATGAGCAGCTTATGAAGTCACTCGTATTTAAAGTCAATACCTACTTATTCGTTTTAAACATTTAAATATAATAATGTGTTACAGTAATATAATTATTTAACTCACTCTGTGTGTATGTACTACATTATCAGGAATACATAAATGATAATGAGTTATATGTATGTTTTATTTATGCATAGGATATAATAAAATTAAATAAAATTGAAATATAACATGATCAATTAAATCGTTTTTCATTCGCTTTCACAGGTAGATAGAGGATCCAAAAACACATCAGGTTAAGTCGCGAACATTAGTTATAAAAAAATTATTGTATTGGAAAACTATGATATTTAGGATCAATTAGTTTTATTCTCAATGCTTTAATAGCAGTGATAGATGAGTATGTTCCACATTTCCCACGACAATATCAAATTGGTTTATCAATCACTGCAGGGCGGATGCGCCGCGGTGTCAGTGGCCGGTGACCGTTTATAGTGGGCGTGGGGTCCCAGTTTCATTACAAAATTACTGAATAAGCGTACCTATTAACTTATAAACTGGTTCATTTTTAACGTAAAGGATCAGCAAGGCTGGTAGCGCAGAAATTCACCCATTATTCTTGACACAATTCCATGTAGACATGATAAATATAGTGGGTTAGCTATATAAGTTTTATTGTATGTATTATTTTAATTAAAAAAAAAAATCAAAAATCGAGTAACTTCGATTGTATTGAGTAGTAAGTAGTAACAGTACTGGTAAAATTAAAAGTAGATTTAAATAAATTATCATAAAAATAAATTTTATTTTAATGATATTTCTGTTGACTCTGAGCACCAAAGTGGTGCTCAATAATCAAAAAAATAACTGATAAAAATTTAATTTTAGTTTGATATGATGATGATTGTTTTAATTTTAATTTAATTTTTGTTTGATTTCATTTAATAGGAAAAGAATTATTACTAGTATTAGTGATGATTAGGTTTAAATTAATTGCAGTCCTTGCTGAAAAGTAACTGTCCGGTAATCGGCAAACCGGTTTATATTGGTTTTGACGAGATCGAATAAGAAACTGTTTAATTTTTTAAATGGCTAGACCAACAAAACCGGTGCCTTATTCGAAATGATTCCTATTTTGGGGTTAATGACGGAAGCTAATTTGAATTTTTTCCCATTTTCAAGCCCTGTGAAACTGATACTTTTATACTAACAGATAGTAATTTAGAGCAATTACTAGCTAACTGACATGAAATCAAGTAACTAGCGATCATAATTACAGATGTATTGTGGGCGACGCGGCGCGGCCTTGATCTCATGATACTGGTTTCGCTACAGTATGCTTATTGCCTGTTAAATAACTGCTAATATCATGGTATTACTTGTTCTCTACAATTACATGGTTATATTCATTAAGCCTAGCTATTTATTGAATGTAGAAGATTAGATAACTATGCAGTAGCTAGATTCAAGTACATAAAATGAATATATTCATTGCATTGCCTTAAAGCTGGGTCATTTTTACAGCTCTGTCCAGATCGATATCTTATTATAGTGCGAAACTCCCCTATATGTATTTTCATCATAAATGTACTTTTGGCTGAATAGTTTGTAGATTTTACAACACCGGTTTTACAGCCGGCCGGTTTCCTGAAACTATAATATTATCTAATCCCTTGCTAGTTTAATAATCAATGCATGGATTGACTTTATTGACACGATTTACTACATAGTCTTCTTCTTTGCATATCCCGTCTGTTGCTTCCCATGAATTCAATATCTTAAAGCTTTTAATTGGAACCACACGTTGCTCACCTTGATCCACCTTGTTCAACAGAATTAAAACGGATGTTTTGGCTATGTTAAATTAAATTATCATACTACAGCACGTGACAGGTTCTATAATAAGTATTATTAACTGTAGCCGAACAATATGTGGCGACAATGATGTGGATTTGTCGGTTGAGCGGCGTGGGCGTTGATAAATTGTTCTGCTGCACTTCAAAATGTAGGTCTATATTCTTTGTTTCACCACTGGCGATTATTTTGTTAAGCTCTTTCGAATGATAAACCTCGTTGGTTTTTATGACGGATGTAGTTCTAACTATATGATCTAAATTAACTTTATATGCATAAACGACGTTTTCAATAACGTTCAACTGTTCTTTGAGAACTCTCAAGCATGCGGGTTTTCTTACTGTGTTTTCCTTCACGATTGTTCATATCAATAATATCAAATTAATATCAAATCTGGGATCGAACTCCGGATCCCTCGAACAGGAGACCATTGTCTTAACCTAGTGGTTATCATCCTTTAAACAGTTGTAAGAATGTTTTTCAATCTGGAGGCACTGCAAATAATATTACCAGACATGAATAGTAACAACCACCAATTTTTGAGTCATACAAAAAAATGATTACGTAGGTAAAGCCTATTAAAGCATCAAGTATTTATTAGTTAGGTATTAAAGAAGAGCGAGGCGAAGGCCTCGTTGAGCGTTTATTGAACTGTACGCCTTCCTTTCCCTTGTTTTCAGTCACGAAGTGTTGCCATGTTTTTCTTTATTTATTAAACGTAACATTTTATAATTGAAAAATGGAAGAAAAAATCTTATACACGAGCTGATGCCAGCGATTTCGTTCGCGTGGATTGAGGTTTTAATTCTCTCTTATTTTTTAAGTAGTCTATTTGGGTTTTTTTTGTATCATTGTAGGTATTAAATAAGAATTTTTTTTTCTGTCCTTCCGTTTTATCTTTGTTTTTTAAAATGTTCCAATTAACTAACCACCTGCTGACAAGACCCTTACCTACGCCGTAAATTCGATGTGGCGGACCGGACCCGTAATATCGCTTTGCGAATTTTCAGTCCAGTCTGAAAAATGCTTGGTGAAGTACACGTTATTTAAAAATTGAAATATCAACCCTAGTTACGAGTAGGTACTTACTACTTCCAAATAAGAAAGATTTTTTTCTCCAAATAGAGTCGAATTCCCTTTACTAATGCATTCTGTCTGTCATCTGGCAATACTATTTAAATCCGTGTGGTGGTAGAGGCTTGCCAGCACGGGCGTCAGGCCGCGGTGGGAGGCAGTCATGTCGCCGCCGGTGATGTAAGAGCCGCTGGCTTCGATGGTGATGTCAGCGCGCCTGCACTCCGCTCCCCCCCTCCCCCCTCTCTGCTGACCGCAACCGCCCGCGCCCTCTATAGCCTTCCGCAAACCTATGATAATATTAAACTAGTTTCTTATTCAAAACTAGGTATAAACCTGTCTTGCCAAAAATCAAATGTCATTCTTTCCTAAACAATGCTTTTAGTTAACAGACTCATTTGTAAGAATATGAAAATACCGTATGGATAGACCGGGCCTAAGTTGTCAATAATAATCAAGTTATCAATAATAATTAATCGATATAATAAGTCACAAGAGCCACAGGTTGATCTACATGAATTATTTATTTATACAATGGTTTTTTATTTTAGTAAGTTATTAGTTAGTATATAATAATTTTTTTTTTATTTTAGTTAATTACTATGCAGGCTTCCCATAAAGTGTTTATACGCAGCTGCTATATTCTTTTGCTCCATTTAAATACAGCACTACGAAAAGTTTCATTTAAAATTCTGATATCTAATTTTAGACTTCCTATTATCATTTCTATCAGTGAAAGTTTATAAAGTATAGATACAGTAGATTATGTTTTGCAAAGTAAATGGTCAATTTATTAAAATGAATTTCATATTAGATTAGTGAGTAATGTAGCCAAACTGTATGCTATTACTGCAATGCAGTCGGGCGAGCTATTCGCCAACTAGACCGTATCTAATATTTAAGCAAGCAATGATATGTCTTATTATTTTTTTAATCGATTTTATAACAATTTAATAATGCTCGAAAAGCGGAGTTACATAGCACGATAGCGATTATGTAGAACACGGATAATTTATTCACCTGTGTACAATCCCTTTCGCTTTAGGACAAAACATAGAATGAGAATGTCGGATATTGTGTTAATTACTGCTAAAAACAGTATACAAGAAACAGTGGTTTTAAAAATCTCGTGATGAAGACTAATTGAACTGTACCATGATCTTGAAAAGGTGACCCGCAACAAGTGTAGTGAAATTCAAAACAATGGATTCAAATAAACGCTGATTTAAGTGAAGACATTTTATGCCTTCGAAATGGAGGGTGCCATATTGAGCACCCAGAGCAACAGCAGATTCCGCACGCACTTGAAGAATGCGGCAACGGTTCTATGCGCACGGGCTTTCCCCAAGGCGAAATGCAGTGAACAATCAGCTAGCACTTCAAAACATCACACCTACCCACGCACGACTCCGCCCAAGAGAACATCTATTTCATGCAGAATGGAACCTATGATGTGCGAAGTGCCACAGGCTGCGCCGTTCAAGCAAGCTGAAGCCATTCAATGCGATGTCATCCCGCCAACCACTAGTAACAACAACGGCGTAGTCAAGTTGAAGAGCGCACTCGCGAGGTAAGAGTTTTTAATTATTATGTATTTACTCATTTTTATTTATCGACCATTATTCACTGTATTTTGTAGTAGAAAAATCTTCAAGTTTTTGGATTAAATTTTACAAGCATCTTTATTGCTTATTTGCATTCTAAATATATCGTTTTTTCATTAGTGGTCTAATTTTACGCATATTTTTTAACAATGCATTTTGCATGAACCAATATTGCATTGTTCAAATCGCGCGGTAGGTACTTTCTATTTATAGGTTAACAAGGCAATAATAGTAATCTCAGTTATTTAAAATAGCGTCAAATGTTCCAATGCGAACTCTACCAATTTCTGGCCTCGCGCACTTCTTTTGCCACTCGATTTGTCCAATTTGCGCATTAACAAGGCAATAATAGTAATCTCAGTTATTTAAAATAGTGTCAAATGAAAGCTCTTGTGAATTATAGTTTGTTATGCATCTGAAAATTTTCGTTTATTCACAGGCTGTGTAACATTTAAAGAGCGTCAATCATGTAAATTGCTGAAATAAAATGTAATGTAAAGACATTATTATTGACAAAATTGCAGGTCTAATTAAATAAAATTATGGCACTCTTGACGTGGGATGGTATAAATAAAGCACATAAATATAACATAATCTACTCATCAAATCATCTCGTTGTTTGTACGTATTCGAAAATGAATGTCGGCACACATTGCGGCTGGGTCAACAACATGAACATGACATCATGGTGGCTTATTTACACCGCGGGACAGAGGTGATTTCGCTAATTACGCATTCCGTTATATTGTACTCGTATGTAGTAATTTACCCTGGAAAATATAAGAATTCCATGAATACTATCTTTTATCTAGTTATTAAACGATGACAGCCGAAAGTTTAAGATTTCAACCTACTTTTCCGGTGCTCGATCCCAGGCACTTATTCATATCCCTGATTTTTTGAAGTTATGTGCGTTTTATGTCATTTAATGTCACATGCTTTAACGGTGAAGAAAAGCATCGTGAGGAAACTTGAATGCCTGAGAGTTCGACATAATCAAAGGTTCAAAGGTGTGGGAAATCTAGCGATCGGTACATGGTCAGCAATGTGGACTGCGGCTTTAAAACCCTTCCCATTCAAGAGAAGAACTATGCCAAATAATGTGCTCCGGCGATGATTTGAGATGAAGGAAGAGTTATTTCTGTGAAGGAGAAAAAGGCTTGTGTATTGAAATTGATTTACTTAATTCATAAAAATAATAATTATTAAATTAAATATGTTGATTACGTCTTTCAGTTAAAAATGATAAAATCTAATGATGAAATTATGGTTATTAAAAATAATAATGTTGTTTTACTTAAAAATATTACAGTTTATTGAGCGCACGAAAAAAATATACTTACAAGTCAACTACGTAACATATACCTACCTACTCTGAGTTGATAAATTTTGTTGATAATGATAAAACTGTAACAATATTATAAAATGGTAGCTTGTCTTAACTTTAAGATTAGAGTGATATTGCTGTTTATGTACTCTATCAAATAAATATCATTTTGATAGGTAAAATAATAGAGATAAATATTGTGGTGAATTGTATTAAGTATATATTGTACTTTAGTCTAAACATGACAGTTATTCATAATATGTAACAAATTGATACAACATACGTAAGTAACCATACTTACCGTTAACCTGAAAAATAATAAAATTCATCTTCTCAAGTGTAATTATCTGCCGTGATAGATTTTTTTAACATTCAATAATAATTACAAGCCAGAATAATAGTGAAGTCATCGGTGATGTTGTCTTTACTTCCTTCTGATACTAGTGTTAATTAATAGCACCTAAGTGAGAACCGGATGCTTGCAAAGTATATTGTTTCTAATATCAAAATTGATCATAACAAAAGTTTGTGTTATTGAGTTTGTTTGTGATAAATAACCATAATCTTAACGAATTATGAAACTTTCTTATTTTTATCTTAGCTAAAAAGATGCTTGACTCTACAATATTTCTGAAAAGATAATAAATTCAACATAAAAGGTTGCATCGATACTGTTTTCAGTAAACTAGTTAAGAATCTGTAACAGAGTTGGCAAATGCGCAGTGTGCTCTTCTTGGCTGAAACGCATAGAAATAAAATAGTAGTATTTCTCGGCGGCTTGAAAATAATTTTTGGAGCACAATCGATAGAACGGTCTCTTAGTTTATCTATTTGTTTTAATTTATGTCTTCTTTTTTTGTTGTTTTTCTTTGTATTTCTTTTTATGTGACTGTTTTTATTCTTGATTAAAAGATTATTTATTTATTTATTTCAAGTGGTTTTTAGCACAGTCAGTATTGAATTTGAAACACTACATCGTACGTTTGAAACATGACATTATAAGTACGAGTACCTATTGGACTGCGACTTCAAATATTTCTTCGAAAACCAATACAGGTTCACCGTTATCCACGACATGAAACATTTTCGTTATCACCAGGGGGCAGGCCCTACATCTTTGAGTCGAGTTTCTCTTCCGCCTTATGAATGTTGCAAAAAAATATTTATTTACTTGATGATGCCGGCCACTTCGTCCGCGTGGATTAAAAAGTTGTTTGATTTCCGCGAGAACTCTTTAATTTTCCTGGATAAAAGTAGCCTGTGTATTAATCTTGGTTATGTATTATATTGTATTGTCTATTTTGTTCGATTCTGACTTACAAAAGCGCTTACGAATATCAAAAACATTACACAAATTAAATAAATAAGAAATCACACAAAATACAAAAATACAAAATCTACCACGTACAAAATAATAAAAGTAAATATGAGGTATCTCTGTTCCAAATTTATTCGTTGTGGCGTGAAGGAGTGCTTGAAACAATACCTACTACTATCTCCTGTCACCGATGGTTGTTTGGTAGAGATTGCTCTATTAGCAATAAGACCGTTTTATCGTAAAATTTTGTTTCTTTCTTGTGTGCAATAAAATTTTTATCTATCTATCTACTATCTATTCTGTGCTTGCGGCTCCTGCTAACGTCACTCACAAGTCACAACTTCGGTTTGCTTGCAACATTATGTTATTAAAGTTGGCGGGAAGTGTCAAGCTATGCCAGTGTAGATGATTTTATTGCACGGTTTTTGTAGGTGGCTAATGTGTGGTATTAGTCTTACAATTATTTTAACAACGGCGTAATAAGACCTCAACTTTCTAAGACGTGAAGGGCAGATGAACTTAAAGTTGTTCTTAGAAAGGGTGGAGAACGTAACGTTTTTGCTAGGAAGCGCATTTCTTAAAAATTATATTGCAAGAATGCGGTTTGTATAAACAGCTGTCACTCGAAACTCCTACGTATGAAATAGACTTAACATATTATATCATATTGTCTCCTCTAATAGCTTTTGAACTATGGAACGTTTTTGTGATTTTAACACTTGGCACAGCAATTTTTTTCTTCCCTTTTGCAATCTTATAATCCGCAAACTTATATGTTGGTTATTCAGGAATAGTACTTGCATATTAAATATGGAGGTAGGTACTTACTTAATCTTTATGGTAAGAGTTAAAACTAAGTATTTTTATACAGTAATATTTTTGAAAATCTTGGATCTTAAAAGATTGTTCTCGCGTTGGAATTGTTGAATATGATTTTAATTTGATGATACTATCACAATATTACTATATATATAGCTACTCGTGCTGATTCACTGATTGACTGACTGACTCACTGACTCATTGATCACCTCTCCTGTAAAATTTTGTATGGAAAAATTTTTTTTCACTCACGGTTTCGTATAGAGGAGAAAAATTCATTCGGAACAAAAATATGGAGAGAGCTGATGATTGAGGATTTCGGAGACGGGTGAAGAGCACGGCCAGGGTATCGAAGATAGGTGGGGGGTGTTCAACCAAATGTCACTCGAAACCTCATACAATTGGCAAAGAACCGAAAAAAAACTCCAAAATGGCGAATTCAAGATGGCGGCCATACAAATTTTGTTTGTGTCTATCTCGGAGAGTATAAGAGATGGAAGAGTGGTTTCTTGGCAAAAGATGATCAGGAGCCGAAGTTCCACTTGGTGAACAGAAAAAAAATTCAAGATGGCGGAATTTATTTTTTTCCATACAAAATATATGCAAGACTTTAATACGGTTCCTTTTCAAATATCTGATGGTTTCGTATAGAGGACAAAAATTAATTTGGAGGAAAAATATGGAGAGAACTGATGGTTGAGGATTTCGGAGACGGGTGAGGAGCACGGCCAGGGCATAGAAGATAGGTGGGGAGTGTTCAAACAAAAGTCACTCGAAACCTCATCCAATTGGCAGGGAGCTGAAAAAAAATTCAAAATGGCGGATTCAAGATGGCGGCCATACAAAATCCATTGGCGTCTATCTCGGAGACTATAAAAGGTAGAAGAGTGGTTTCTTGGAAAAAGATGATCAAAACTTGAAGGTCTACTTGATGAATAGAAAAAAATTAAAGATGGCGGAATTTTTTTTTTTCATACAAAATATATGCAAGACTTTGATACGTTCCTTTCCAAAATTTCGGATGGTTTCGTATAGAGGAAAAAAAATCATTTGGATAAAAAATATAGAGGGAGCTGATGATTGAGGATTTCGAAGACGGGTGAGGAGCACGGCCAGGATATTGAAGATAGGTGGGGACTGTTCAAACAAAAGTCACTCGAAACTTCAGCCAATTAGCAGTGAGCTGAAAAAAAACACCAAAATGGTGGATTCAAGATGGCGGCCGTACAAATTTCGTGAGTGTCTATCTTGAAGACTGTAAAAGATGGAAAAGTGGTTTCTTGGAAAAAGATGATCAAGACCCGACGGTCTACTTGGTGGACAGAAAAACCGCGGTTCGCTTTAGCGAGCCGCGCACCCACGCGCCCTACTAGTTAATATATATATAGCTGCTCGTGCTGATTCACTGATTGACTGACTGACTCACTGACTCATTGATCACCTCTCCTGTAAAATTTTGTATGGAAAAGTTTTTTTTCACTCATGGTTTCGTATAGAAGGCAAAAATTCATTCGGAACAAAAATATGGAGAGAGCTGATGATTGAGGATTTCGGAGACGGGTGAGGAGCACCGGCCAGGGTATCAAAGATAGGTGGGGGATGTTCAACCAAATGTCACTCGAAACCTCATCCAATTGGCAGAGAGACGAAAAAAAACTCCAAAATGGCGGATTCAAGATGGCGGCCATACAAATTTTGTTTGTGTCTATCTCGGAGAGTATAAGAGGTGGAAGAGTGGTTTCTTGGCAAAAGATGATCAGGAGTTGAAGGTCCACATGATGACCAGAAAAAAATTCAAAATGGCGGAATTTATTTTTTTCCATACAAAATATATGCAAGACTCATGCGGCTCTTTTTCAAAATTTCTGATGGTTTCGTATAGAGGACAAAAATTCATACGGAGGAAAAATATGGAGAGAGCTGATGGTTGAGGATTTCGGAGACGGGTGAGGAGCACGGCCAGGGTATCGAAGATAGGTGGAAAGTGTTTGAACAAAAGTCACTTGAAACTTCATCCAATTGGCAGGGAACTGAAAAAAAATCCAAAATGGCGGGTTCAAGATGGCGGCCATACAAATTTCGTCGCTGCCTATCTCGGAAAGTATAAAAGGCGGAAGAGTGGTTTCTTGGAAAAAGGTGATCAGAACCCGAAGGTCTACTTGATGAATAGAAAATAATTCAAGATGGCGGAATTTATTTTTTCATACAAAATATATGCAAGACTTCGATATGGTTCCTTTTCGAAATTTCTGATGGATTCGTATAGAGGACAAAAATTCATTCGGAGGAAAAATATAGAGGGAGCTGATGATTGAGAATTTCGAAGACGGGTGAGGAGCACGGCCAGGATATTAAAGATAGGTGGGGAGTGTTCAAACAAAAGTCACTCGAAACGTCATCCAATTAGCAGTGAGCTGAAAAAAAAAAACACCCAAAATGGCGGATTCAAGATGGCGGCCATACAAATTTCGTCGGTGTCTATCTCGGAGACTATAAAAGATGGAAGAGTGATTTCTTGGAAAAAGATGATCAAGACCCGAAGATCTATTTGGTGAACAGAAAACATGGAAGAGTGGTTTCTTGGAAAAAGATGATCAAGATACCAAGATCTACTTGGTGAACAGAAAACACGCGGTTCGCTTTAGCGAGCCGCGCACCCACGCGCCCTACTAGTTAATATATATATAGCTACTCGTGCTGATTCACTGATTCACTCACTCACTCACTGACTCATTGATCACCTCTCCTGTAAAATTTTGTATGGAAAAAATTTTTTTCACGCATGGTTTCGTATAGAGGACAAAAATTCATTCGGAGGAAAAATATGGAGAGAGCTGATGATTGAGGATTTCGGAGACGGCTGAGGAGCACCGGCCAGGGTATCGAAGATAGGTAGGGGGTGTTCAACCAAATGTCACTCGAAACCTCATCCAATTGGCAGAGAGCCGAAAAAAAACTCCAAAATGGCGGATTCAAGATGGCGGCCATACAAATTTCGTCGGTGTCTATCTCGGAAACTATAAAAGATGGTAGAGTGGTTTCTTGGAAAAGGATGATCAGGACCCGAAGGTCTACTTGATGAATAGAAAAAAAATTCAAGATGGCGGAATCCAATTTTTTCCATACAAAATATATGCAAGACTTTAATAGGTTCCTTTTCAAAATTTCTGACGGTTTCGTAGAGAGGACAAAAATTGATTTGGAGGAAAAATATGGAGAGAGCTGATGGTTGAGGATTTCGGAGATGGGTGAGAAGCACCGGCGAGGGTATCGAAGATAGGTGGGGGGTGTTCGACCAAATGTCACTCGAAACTTCATCCAATTAGCAGAAAGCCGAAAAAAACTCCAAAATGGCGGATTCAAGATGGCGGTCAAACAAATTTTGATTGTGTCTATCTCGGAGAGTATTAGAGATGGAAGAGTGGTTTTTGGCAAAAGATGATCAGGACTCGATATTCAACGTGATGAATAGAAAAAAATTCAAGATGGCGGATTTTTTTTTTCATATAAAATGTATGCAAGACTTTGATACGTTCCTTTCCGCTGATGGTTTCGTATAGAGGACAAAAATTCATTTGGATGAAAAATATGGAGGAAGCTGATGATTGAGGATTTCGGAGACGGGTGAGGAGCACGGTCAGGGTATTGAAGATAGGTTGAGGGTGCCCAAACAAAAATCACTCGAAACCTCATCCAATTGGCAATGAGCTGAAAAAAAAATACCAAAATGGTGGATTCAAAGTCATACAAATTTCGTCGATGTATATCTCTAAGACTATGAAAGATAGAAGAGTAGTTCCTTGGAAAAAAATGATCAAGACCTTCGGGTCTACTTGGTAAACAGAAAAACCGCGGTTCGCTTTAGCGAGCCGCGCATCCACGCGCCCTACTAGTCTGATATAAGACCGTATTCTAGAGTGCGCAGCCGCTAACGATTGCAGTTTTTACTGACATCCCTACCTTGTTATCGCGCGAAGCGTCCGATCGCGAGATCGAACCTAATTAATTGAACGCGAATGGAGTAAAGTAAATGCACTCGCTAGTGTATTTTTATAATACGTTTGTAGTGTGCGAGTGGGAAGACGAAAGCAAATGTTCTCCCTCGCACACCATGATGTCATGGTGTATTTTTGTAGACGCTCGCCTGGTTGGGTCGCACGCGTGGTTGTAACTTGTGTTTGCTGCCTTTGCTCTTACCTGACGGTGTTTGTTTTGCGGCTTTCCATATATTTTTTTTAAATCTATTTGCAATGTTTTGAGACCAGTTACTTATTAGTATATCATAATAATGTCCTCCCGATTCGGTCGCGGCGGCCAATCTCCACAGAGATTAGCCGTCGACGTGGGAGATATTATGGTGCATAAGTGTGTGCGCGAAGACAGGTGCACTCTCTATTCCTTCACTCTATAGTCCGATGGGACGGAAATCCGACTCGACATGACGAATGAGATCAGAGGCAGGACCTACAGCTTTACGTGCTTTCTGAGGCACGGTAACATAACAGATAACATAGATATTATACCTACACCTAGCTATCATAATAGTCTTGTAGCAGTCAGAAACAAATTATTCGGCGATGGTAAAATTGGCACTAAAAAGGTGAGATATACTCGTACTTATAATGTTTCCTCAATTAAAACAGTCGAAATACATATTAGTTATCATTATCCAATAGAAGTTACCCTGAAAGCTGATTAGACGAAAGATCTTGAAATAATGCAATTAAGGCAATCAATCAATCTGTTATTGTATTTACTGGCTCATAAAACTATACATGCAAGTAGTAGGTACCTAGGTATGCAACTAATACATACTTTGTGCGACAATGTTTCGAGAATAATTGGCATGCAAAATTGCAACACTTTGATTAGTACAATAGAGACGCATCCAAATAGTCTTTAACTGTATCCTATGTAATAAGGTTTTTGATAAGTAGTTAGTTTTATAATTTTAAATTATACCCATATATCAAATTCAAAGGAATAGGTACTTTGTAACAGTTTTCATAACAGGTACACACAACAGGTAAAGGACAAGGTACTGAGAGGTGAATGAGGACACAGTTCTAAAGTATCTTCAAAACTGACTAACAGTAGGTTTATTTGGCATAGTTGTATAGTTGGTTTATCATACCATACCTTGTGGGTATTCTTGCACCTGAAGACATCACATTGCGGAGTATTGTGCGAACGTTAACTTGAACTAAACTTGTACTTGAACAGGCCTTACTGGAACCCGAAAGGTCGTTGGTTCAAACTCGATCCGTTCTGCCCTCCTCAAGCTATAACTTCGTTAACCAACATTTGGCCAAATACGATTTTTTAATCCTAATCTTATTTAAAATGAATCAATCCATCTAAGCTTTATTCACTATTCTCCTTATGCTGTATTTTTTGAGATAGCAATATAGATCGATTATTTATTATTAGTTATCAAATGACATAATTTCTCTATCAATTGCTGCTTTTCGGATCATAGCTCGAAATATTGGTTTGGTAGTTAACTTAGGACACTAAAGCTTTAGGACGGCGGCGTTACACAATTGTCGTGCCCACTCCTAACACAAGCTTTTCCTACCATTAATTTGGAGGGAAAAAGGAGATAATTAGTCATGTTAACCGTTGCAAATATTAAAAAACTATGTGAAAATTAGAGCTTCTTGATCTGGTTTAATCCCAGATAAGTATTACATACCTATATCGTATTCTCGTTTAAAAGAAAGTTGAAAAGGAGGTGGGTTGATAAGGCCCAAAATCCGCCCCTCATACACTCGAAAAAAAAGTTCCAGATTCCGACAAATTGTAAATGTATTTATATACTTGAAGATATAAACTTTATTCTAATATAAAGTTTAGGTGATAAAAAAAATAGTAAGTTACAGAAAATATTACCCAAAAAGAGAGTGTTTCTTTTACTTTTCTTACATTTTCATACATTTTAGTCGTTTTTTAAGCTTTGATTTAATATTTTAGAATGAGGCGCTCCATGAACCAAAATAAATTAATACTCATATAAAAGCTTATAAAAAGGAGCATCATTATCAGTTACGTTTACCATGGTTCATGGAGCGCCTCATTCTAAAATATTAAATCAAAGCTTAAAAAACGACTAAAATGTATGAAAATGTAAGAAAAGTAAAAGAAACACTCTCTTTTTGGGTAATATTTTCTGTAACTTACTATTTTTTTTATCACCTATACTTTATATTAAAATAAAGTTTATATCTTCAAGTATATAAATACATTTACAATTTGTCGAAATCTGGAACTTTTTTTTTCGAGTGTATGAGGGGCGGATTTTGTTGCCTTATCAACCCACCTCCTTTCTAGATCGCATGCACATACACATGCACATAGTTCTATGTGCATCCGATCGTTTTATCAACTATGTATCTACTACATAGTAGGTATTTTAGCTTTAGCTAAGAAGGGGTTTTGGCATGCTCTCAATTATAACGGATCGTTTGATCAATGATGTAATCTTGTTCTATCTTGTAAAATCACTTGTAACACAATTACCATCATTATGTCATCTTTTCTGTCGGTAATTATATACGTAGGAATTGTCAAGGTACTTGACCTACCTGTTATTATCTCTACTCTTTCAAGTACCGCTAGTGGACACTTAGGCTGAAATCTATAGACCGCACTCTCACTCTGCTCAGACTCAAAACAGAGTTAAAACGAAACAGATTTATGTCAGAGCATATTTGTGTCTCGTTTTAATAATTCTATCTTAAGTCAGAGCACGCTCTATATATCTCAGCATTAGATTTATTTAAGTTATTGATATTGACATGTAACACCACCATGGCACCAGCGCATTTTATTTTACTGCACACTTTGCGGTCTATAGGTAAAGACCAAATACAACATATCAGATCCACGATTATCCACACTCGGAGTATGATCAATGCCAATTGATTTGATTGAATCTATTTTACATTTGGCAGAATTTACATAAATAGATAAGGTTATAGTCATAGTTAAGTAAGGATAGTCAAGGTTACCAGAAGCAGCCTCAAAAAAGTCGGAATGGATTCTATGTTTGGTAACCAAAGATTTAAGTAGGTATACAGGATTGTGTTAAATGGAGTTTAAGTATCTTACTAATAATTATTATAAATGTGGAAGTTGGATTGTTACTCCTTTACGCCACAACGATGAACAGATTAGGCTGAAACCTGGAATGGAGATAGCTTATACTCAAACTTTCTATCCCGGAAAATTAAAGAGTTCCCGCGGGAATCAAAAAACTTTAATCCACGCGGACGGAGTCGCGGATGTCATCTAGTATCTCAAAATATCTACATCTAAATAAATAAAAAGAAAAGGTGACTGATTGACTGACTGACTGATCTATCAACGCTCAAACCACTGGACGGATCGGCATGGCATACACATAGCTATTATGACATAGTCATCCGCTAAGAAAGGATTTTTGATAAATCAACCCCTAATCTATGATATTCTACTGGGAATGAGTTATAGTATACTCACAAACCAAGCAAAAAAATTGTTCCGAACGACGAAGAGTATAATAGAGTACTTCATTGTCAAATGACATGACAAATTACGACAAATATCTGCCATTACGCGTTTTATTTACCGCACGCTTGTAACATATCCTCCTTTTCTTATACATATTATACCTACCATATCATAGCCCCTAATGGGGTAAAATAGGGGTTTGAAAAATCGAACTTAACGTGAGCGCAGCTGCGGGCAAAGCCTAGTTATTGATACTTTTATTTGCATGTGAACATGATCTAATAACGTAGATAAAGTGATGCGTAAAACTCGTTCGCCGAGTTCTCTCATAAGATCGCCCGATAAAGGAGCCGAGCGATGACTCTGCCCTGATTGAATTACTGCCTCACTGACCTCATCAGTCATTTTTACGTTCTTAATAATCACCGAACAATGACGGCTTGTTCTCTTTGTTCTCAGCTTATAAGATTATCCAGGTTACCCATAAATTGCAGTCAATAATAAGCATTTAATAGAACAAAAGCGTACGACGTTTATTTTGTAGGTTATCTTTTCGAATCCAATTATGTAGTGTGAATTGTGATTAATAATAACTTTGATCTATCTATCTTATATCTCTTTATAACTTAATACATACAAATCAATTGCTCGGCGCTTTGACTGTTTTTTTTTATTGTGTTTGTCTGAAAAAAAAAATTTTTAAAAATCTGCTGGAAAGTTAGAAACTTGGATAGTATTTTTGTTTTAAAATCTCAATTGGTCCATTAGTAAAATCGTTAAAACTTAAAAAATAATAAAAATCACTTTAAAGTCACCCCAGTAATCCTGGAAAATAGTAACAAAAAGACGATTAAACAAAAAAACACTCAGACCTTTAGGCCAAAGAGATATATCACACCTCGTGGGTGAAAATAAGTGAAAAACCGCACAAAATTTCTTTTGATAATAAAACATGAAATGACGCTCATTTTCTTATCTCGCGGGTCAAGATCGAATGCCCTGTCACAATCACGTCATTCTCATTCCCCATCCACTGAGCACTGACAAATCCACTTGAAACTATCAATTTGCCGATATCAAGTCACGACTTCAGTCCTGTTATTCTATATTATTTACTATCGAGTTATGACCGTTTTAAAAAGTTTTATTATTATAATGTTTTACAAATCTGCCTTAGGTGAGATTCAACTTATAAATACGAGTAAGGATAGTCAAAATCAGTCAAACTGTGATTGTGGTTTGTTGTCATCTGCCATCAGTGTCGTTGCGTGAGTATTACCTTTGAAATAAAATCTAGTGTTATTCATAAATTATGTATGTGTATTGTATACGTATATATTTTCAACGCCAAAACTTCGAGAAACGCAACATCTAAATATGTACCAGGAAACTTTTTAACAGAACATTACATTACAGTAGAGTCTGTAAAGGTACCTTTGTACCTAATTATTTTTATATTTTCTCTTGCGCTCGAAGGAGAGTCATATTTGTAAGTCTCTATAGTCTAGGTATATACATATACTTTACATTTGGTCTAAAGTATATGTACTTACATATACTAATATTATATTCTATGGTAGCGTTATAACCGCTATTCGAAGGCAATGCCTCTCACATTCATATAAAAAATGAATCAAGCCCGCATATCTAAGTGTATGCATTAATCGTGAATCACTATCATACGTATAACATATTATTCTAGAACTACAATTATTTCACGGTTTAATAAACTACCTTTTCGCCAGATTCGTCACTATTCTCGAAGTGTAAAGTCTTAGAATATAATGTACTATAGTCATTTTTAACCGACTCCCAAAAAAGGAGGAGGTTCTCAATTCTCTTTTTTTATGTATGTTCTCCGATTACTCGAAGACGCTTGGACCGATTTGGAAAATTCTTTTTTTGGTTGAAAGGGTATACTTCCCAGGTGGTCGCTGCGAAAGTGTTTTTGTTTGTCCTTCAATCACGCAGCAACTTTTTCGTTGCAATGGAAACGAAACAGATATAGTTGAGTACTTGAAGCGCGATCGTAAAAATAGGATTCCCGGGAGATTTTTAAAAACCTAACTCCACGCGGACGGATACGCGGACTTAAGCCTAGTTAGTTAATAAAAATATCCTATTAACGAATGTTGAATCTATTTGTTTATTGGAACAGTAGCGTTCCGCAATGAATCTTGATATTTTATTAAGATCGTCATGACATACGTCTTCAGAAATTAAAACTTTGACGTGTGAACATTCCAGAGGCAATTAAACTACTGAACAGCTGTTATTAATACACACCTACTGAGGCAACCACCTATAACGAAAGTCAATAAATATTGAAGTCTTTAGTTTTTTTTTAAAGTATAATATAATATCAACTTGCAGTAAGCGGATAAAGATGTCGTGGTCATATTTGTACCAAAAGTGCAATTTTTGATTTACAAGATAAAGTAGGTTGAGCAAATCTGCTCTACATAATCTAACTTAGACAACACTCACTAGCACTAGGATTGGTCTCTTCAATTTAAACAATATACATAATTTGTTTTGGTGTAATCATAGTTCATGAGATAAACCCACGTACCTAATTAATTTAAACGCTCATTGTCACAGAACTGGATTAGACTTGACGGTTTTTAGGATGCTCTACCCACAGGGTAACCAACGGGACTCTATTACTAAGCTTCCGCGGTCCGTCCGTCCGTCCGTCTGTCTATCTGTCAGCGGGTTGTATCTCATGATCCATCGTAGTATGTAGAGAGTTGAAATTTTCACAAATATTAAAAGTAAAATTAAAGGGGGCTCCCCTACTAGAAACGTGTATTTTTCGGCGTTTTTGGTACGGAACCCTTCGTATGCGAGTGCGACTCGCATTTGACCGGTTATTTACCAAAATTCGAAATTCAAAAAAATCGCGTTTAAAAGCTGGTTTGAAAACAACAAGTCGAATATGTAAAGAATCCTGGGTTTGGAGAAAAAGTAGCTTCATTAAGCGCATTCCAAAGGTAAAAATCCTTTGAAATACCAAATCAAATTAAACTATATTCGGCTAGGTACATTCAGATCTACACAATCATCATTAAACAGCAAAATTAATATGAGGTAGGTAGGTACCGAAAAATGTTGTCCTTGTTCTAAATGACTAAGCGCATAATTATGTGTTTCTATTTACTACAACATTAATAGCTAGGTATGTATGTATGTACCTATATAAATAGTAGGTACTAAAGCACAAGTACATGCCTGTTTCGCGTTCGATATCGATTTAATTGGTTTATGATTTGAGACGAATACATATACAAGTACAAGTATGTTAAAAGTAAATCATTCAAATAATAAGCAATACAACCAATTAATTCCCAAATTGTAAGTTCATAATAATTATGAACATAACTTTGATAAATGAAATATTCTCCTAGGCTGAAATCTATAGACGGCTCTCTCACTGCTCAGACTCAAGACAGAGATAAAACGAGACAGATTTATGTCGGAGCATATTTGTGTCTCGTTTTAACTCTTATTTTGAGTCCGAGCTTAGTCAGAGCACGCTCTATAGATCTCAGCATCAATTGATTAGAGAACTCTATGTGCGCCCACTGGTTTTCACGTGGGAACGTCTCAAGCTCACAGATTACAACACCTGCAGTAATCGAACTCCACATATTAGTTTCGTCTAACAACCGTCTCAGGTAATTTTGATATCGCCACACACAAAGAGCCACCATAAATAAATAAATAAATAAAAATAAAAATAATTTATTTCGACCATGAGATCATATCTGTTAGTAAGAAAAACACACACTTGTAATCTTAAAAACTATCTAATCCTAAAACCATATCTAAGACAGGCTTGATTAGTCAGCACGTGCACCATATGACAATGGTTCAGGTACTGACAATCAAATCTGTCAGCAAATGCCCTCAGGATCCCATTGGAACTAGCCCGAATCCTGTGCACCAGGGGTGTGCACCGTTTGCGCATGGTGGTGTAGAAACAATCTACATGTGCATCCGCGAACATACCCGAAAAAAAGAGCCACAAATTATAATCATCTAACTTAATCTATCCTTATTCATAAATGATGTGAACGAAATTTATTTTAAAAAATCCAATTTCCTGTTCAAATTGCTGTTGTCTTATCGATTTACATTTATATTTTCTAAACTTAAATAAAAATAATAAATGTATATTTAAACAAACATAATAATATATTTTAAGTTTCATAATTTAGTATATTCAAAATGCCTTGTGAAAAATTTGCAAACACGAAACAAATAATAATTCTCTAATATTCGACAGCTGTTGTTTTGATTAGTAATAATTTTAAAATCATTAGTTTTATCGACTTTTATCTACAGTTTAAATTGACGCTATACCTACCTACCTAAAAAATGTTGTAATATCTGACGTTCTCACTTATAACGTAGGTATGATATGAGTTATGACGCACATAGACACATAGGTACATAATATTTTTTCGCAAGTGATTTATGTTTTAACATTGTTTAATGTTCATTCATTTGCATTCCGAATCGGTGGTAGAGTCTTGACGTGTGGCTGCTGGCCTATGAAATAATTTTGCTTTTGAATAAATATAACTTTATATTTCGTGAAGAACACTAATTGAAATGTCCCATTTGAAAGACGATTTCTTCAATTTTCTGCTCAATATTCTCTATAGCTATCCTCTCAACCTGTAACTGGCCCACTACAGAGCACCAGTCTATTCTCAGATTGAAAAGGGATTAGGCCTTTGTCCACCATGAGTCTTATATCACTTTAACCTTTGAGAATAATATGAAGAAAACTCTGATGTCCTCACGATGTTTCCCTTCATCGTTAAATCAACTATCTATTAACTATTTAACTGCTTCAAACGCACATAACTCTGGAAAAATCTGAGGGTGATTATATTAGAGGAGGCTCTGAAAAGTAGGCCGAAGCCTTAGCTACTATATATTGTGTTTATTATAATACCTACACGAAAATGTAAATACGCTCACGTTTTTGTAACTCGATCTCTGCTATTCGCTTAGTCTGCGTTTAACAGGTGATAGTCATAACATACCTAATTGAAATGTGATCCATGTCATATCCTAAACATTGTCTAGACATTTGACATTAATGCTTACACATTGTAAATGTAAACTAACATTACATCATACATCAGTCAACTGTCTGACTCAGCAGAACATGGTACTGCAGTAAAACCAAATGTGGTTCGCAAGATCATTCGAACACCTTATTCGAATTTTTCGGAGAATCACGACCCTGATTTTCTAAAGCATTATTCGTAATTATATTATCACTAGACGATGCCCGCGACTTCACCCGCGTGGATTAAGGTTTTGTAATTCCTGCGGGAACTCTTTAATTTTCCGGGATAAAATGTAGCCTATGTGTTAATCCTGGGTATGAACTATCTCCATTCCAAACAGCCAAATCGGTGTCATGATTTACAAACATACACACATAGCTACGAACTTTCCCTATATAAAATTAGTGTAATTTGATTTATTTTTATTTTAAATTATAAATACAAAAATGGTTTATTGGCTTGTCCCTGAATCACGCAGTAACAAAAGAGCAACGGATCGATTAGATTTTTGCATAAGAATAGTTGGAGACCTGGAGGGTGTCATAGGCTTTAACTTTTAATTTTTAACCCGTTATAACGAAGTCGTGGACAAAATTTTAGTTTACTAGAAAATAATTTAATTCAATTTCAGTTGGCAGTACGCTTGAATGGGATGTGGGGTGGTAGTCGGATGAATTGATATGTAGGATACTGATAGGGTTGTTGTTGCAGGGAGGTGGCCCACGCGTGGGAGTGCCGCATCGGCCCGCCCGACCAGCCGGCGCCCGCCCACCGAGTGCAGGGCCTCTTCAACGATATCGAGCTGTATCCAACTAAAACGCAGGGTAACTGTCACCTTATATTTATTACTGTATTCTATGGTGGTGGAAAACTTCTCTGAGAGTGGTCGTGCCCAGTTGTTGACCGGTGATGGATTGAGATCGAGATGATGATGCATATTTATTACTAGCTTACCAACTTAGAGCAGTGATAGCCTAGTCGTTAGGACTGCGATCTCTAATTCGGGGGGGTCGCAGGTTCGACCTCACCTCAGACTTTTCGTTAAATGTAACATGCTTCAACGGTGAATCAAAACAACGTGAGTAGGTATACCTTCATGCCGTAGATTTCTCAATAATGTTCTCAAAAGTGTGTGAAGTCTACCAATTCGCATTGGGCCAGCGTTGTTGACTATAGCTTTTCTGTGATCGAAGACTAGCCTATAACCCTTCTCTGAGAGGACATCGGAGCTCATACTGAGACGTGATTGGCTTGCTTATGATGATGATGATGATATATTGTCCGCATTTAATTTACCGGGATAGAAATGTGTCCGTCTCCGGGATGGATGGAAGCTATCTCTGTGTCTAATTTAGTCAAGATCGGCTCAGCTGTTAGACTATAAAATTGTATTAAGCTATAATTATTATATGTGTGTTGTCCCAACGGACACTATCAACACTATCAACAGATTTATTTTTCTACAAAAAAAATAGCCTGATCACTTCCTGTTAATGCTCTACCTGCCTGAAAAAATCCCTTCAAAATTAGTTCAGCCGCTTAGATTAGTCTAGAAATAACGGATAAAGGACCATGGGCAATTTTGTATGGACCCCGTCCCCACCCTCCAACAGTCACCGGACTTATGTTAATATGTTCATTTGGATCCAAATAGACGTAAATAGTTGGTTTCAGCTTAAAAATCGATGGGGTTCTTAATAAAAAAAAAAAACTTTTTGTTTGAAATTGATTTATTTTTGTTATTTTTTCTATATTTTATCGTACAAAAATCACATAACAATAAAAATAACTACTTCTACTCTGTTACAGACACCATTTTGTACATTGACATCATCCGCGTTTCTTTTAATTTCTGGACCCTGGGCGTCATAGTCTGCGTTTCCGATGCGACCTTGTCGCGTAGCATTGCTAGGCTCTTTGCCAGCATCTATGGCACACTATCATCGTGTTATTGAACACAACCAGGAAAAAGAAGAAAACTCGAAGAGTATTAGAATCTGCCTTCTGAAGCAAGGGTCGCGGGGTCAAATATCGTAGGGCACAAGTATTTGTGTAACGAATATGACGCATTATGTATTAATTACTGTTAATGCACGTCATAAAAAAATGAGAATATTATATAAAAAAGATATTAGTTACCTGTATCAGCGCATTTTGTGAAATATATTTAACTAACAAGCCTCAATAGCCCAACGGTTAAAGGTGCCGACTGAAAACTGAAAAGGTCGCAGGTTCGAATCCCACCCGTTGCACTATTGTCGTACCCACTCCTAGCACAAGCTTTCCGCTTATTTGGAGGGGATAGGAGGATAATAGTCAACTTCAGCTTGGCTAATGTTCTTTTTAAAAAAAAAAATGGGTCGGTGAGCGGGGGGAGGGGGTTATTTTGTAGCTGGTTATCTTTATGTGCATGCTCCGCCCGCCGGTGTGCAAGAAATAGATATAAATGAGCAGGTATTTTGGAATTAGTCATCAATACTACGTCATCGAATTATTTTTTGAAACGTAAGATACAATGAGAACCCCATGCATTTGGGCATCGTCGCCATAATAAAAAAATATCGTCTTGCCAAGATCTATCAATTGCGCTACATTTCATTCTTGTTGATAGGTGGGGACGATTCCGCCCATGGTCCTTTTAACTGGCATTTTTTATGCCATTAGTTAAACGGAAATCTTGATGATGTCTTACCAGTGTAAATAGCGATGAACGAATCAGCATTAGTAACTCCATCAGTCACAATTACGTTTTGAACTATGGCTGCCACCGACGCCCTTCACAACAATGCGGGATTACGAAATTTTCACGAAGCTTTACAAATGGCATACTCGTAGCAATGACACATTTATCACTCAAATATTAACTTACTGAAATGACTATACAAGTATATCTTTGGGTATATAACCAACAAGAACGTTATACGTAACTCCATACGCACATTTCATAATTATCTGCTAATTATTAGCCCATCAAAATTAACAATTAAGTTAAATAAGGTTGTAATCTCCATGTTAGCAGTTATTATGCCCTAAAATGTTTGCTTATTATGCTAAAACAATAAATAAGTAGGTATTTGAAAATCAGATTTGTTTTACAGAAAGATTTGTTAATTTCAAAACTAAATACCTAAAATAATATCAAGTTTATTGTATTTGTTGTTATAGCGGTAATAGAAATATTGTGAATATTTCAAATATCTAGTTCAGGAGTTACAGCTCGCTGACAGACAGACGCACGAACGAACAGCGCAGGCTTAGTAGGTAATAGGGACCCGTTGGCACCCATTGGGTACAGAACTATAAAAATATCATTCATACGATTAGGAAGCTGGTCTCATGGATCATTTACGGCTTTACATCATTCATGACGTGTGCCAATTTTAAACTCGTTAACTTATTAGTGTTTCCGTCAACAATTGCAGATTCGCGGAGTTGAACTGTTTAGTTTACTCATCTTATTTCTTGCAACTTTGGCCTTAATAGCTTACAAAGAAGGATCACTGATTGGTCACCGATCAGTATCAGATAAAGGAAGGGCGTCATTGCTGACTCAGCTTGGGTGTTATTTAATTACACAGCTATCGGTTTTGTATAGATATAAATGACTTTGCGTAAAATATTTGATAAAACTGTAAATAAAAAATCTCCACCGACATGTGGTGTCAATGGTTGGACTATGATGACTAGACGATGCCCGCGAGTTCGTCCGCGTGGATTAAGGTTTTTTAATTTTCGCGGAAACTCTTTAATTTTCCGGGATAAAACGTAGCATATGTGTTAATCAAATAAAAAAAAGACGTGTGGCACTCGGGGACTGCCGCGGTAAAGCTATTGCATAGCATTTTTAATAACGCCATCTAGCGGTGAGAGGAGTCCCGTGTCAGGTTATTTTCGTTACGGAATTTCTGGATTCGGTCTCCACGCTCAAGGCCCGCGATAGGAGCTATGCAATAGCTTAAAATACTACATAAGTAACTTATACTGTTTCATTTATCAAGAAGTATTAACATGGTAGATCTCACAGGGTCTCGTCAGTAAATAGTAGGTAGATCTTAGCTCTAATCAAGTTGCCTACCTCTGCTATATAGGTTTTTTTTTAATATCTAATTAATTCAAAATCCCTATCATAGACAGGGATTTTGTTTTTCAATTTTTCATTTTCATTTTATTTAAGTTTTTTATAATTCACTAGCTTTTGCCCCCGCGACTTCGTCCGCGTGGAATTTTTCCTGAATTTTCTTTGCTATAAACCTCACGGAGCCCGAGACCTTTCCAACGAATGCAAAACCGTGGAAATCGGTTCGTGCGTTCTGGAGTTATAGCGTCAGGAAGGAAAACCCGACTTATTTTTATATAGTAGATTAATATTTGTTTTGAGCAATTTTAACATTTAATAGGTTTAGGTATATAGATAATTTTTCAGATTTGTTATTAATTATTATCATCTATGTTAGGTAGGTACCTGTAGGTACAGTTTGAATAGCTCGTCGCATGAACCTTTACCAACTATAAGTATCGATCCTTATCTATAGTTACCTATAGTGTTAATCATAGACAATTCTAGGTTAAAACAATTATTGAGATAATGATTAATGAGCTTGCAAGCAACTGTTGACACAGAAACGTAAATATGTTATGAGCAGTCGCCATATTATATTTTTTGTTATATAAATGACTAAGAAGTTTGAGGAAGAAAAACTCTAAATACCATCATCATCAATCATCAGTATGTCTAAATAGTATAAAACAAAGTCGCCATCTGCTGTGTGTTGGTGCGTTTAGTTTTTCTAAACTACGCAACAGGTTTTGATACGATTTTCATTATTGTTTAGAGAACTTCTTCTGACCCACTTTTGACTGAGATATTTTGTCCGATCTCTCCCGCGTGGATTTACGTTTTATAACTAATACAAATAAGGAATACTTTTTTCTTTTACTACAAAAGTATCTGCGTTTGTAATTGATGTGTGTCAGAACAGAGAAAAATGAGTATGTAACAGAGACATCAGTACCTACTTAGGTACACTTGTACCCTCATAATAAAAATCGACTTTGATTGAATCATCTAAAGTGTCATTGCAATAAATTGCATTGAATAGTAGCGAATTATTCTCAATAGCGCACACTTCAATGGGCCGATGTTATCACAAAGTGCCCGACCAATATGCACGTCATATAAAACAATTTATGGGCCGCATGGGGTTACGCCCCATTGCTAATTTAGGCCTCATAAATCACGACAATCACTCGCACTTAACAAGCCTATTAATACTCATTACGATTATGTTATAGTGATGTGACTAGCGAAGTGAATACTCCTTTTGAATTTTTTATGTGCTCATACTCAAAAGCGCGGTCTCATCTCGTGAACAAAGAATTGTTAATTATAGTAAAGAATATTAACTTATCTATGCATGGTTATGGGATGGTATTGAAATTTTGTTAGCATGATTTTAAAAAAACTCCATAAAAACATTAATCTCCTACTTGGACAGTCGGGTAAATGGTTTAGTCGCAAAATATACCTACCATTCTTTTGAAAACCCCCTAAACGTGGAGTATCTTGATAATTTTGACTGCTTTGTTTGTCTATATGTATATCACCAAAGCGTTTATCTTGGATGGTTTTTAGGAAGTTTTCCACAGACCGACTCTATCGGCCTTACTTAGAAAAACTTCTTTCTACAACAGCAATCTAACAGTTTATCTTATTTGCCTTTCGTATGTAAACAAGTTGCTTTAAGAACAATCTCTGTAATTTGCTCAAGTGATTTCTACCGTACGATACCAATTGTGTGCGTAGCTCAATTTACGCGTAATAAAAGCGTTTGCAAGTGTTTCATTAAGTGAATAAGCGGTGATTTTGTTGTTTATACACACATTACACACGTAAGTGCGTTTACACCAGGTGCTACGTCGAAGTGATCTCATCTCTATTGCTCATTTCGACGCGTTGTACCTATTTAGGTTTTATATAAGTGGAACGCCCGTATAAGTAGAAAGGATATTATTATACACTACTGGTCTAGCTATGGCAGACAACAGACAATCTGTGGTGAAAATAATTTATCTTTTAAATAATATCGGACTACGAGTTACGACTTGTAGATTTTTCTAGGCCGCGAATTAGATCACATGAAATATCTGTAGGCAATACTCGTAGGTTTGTAGTTAAATGAGGGCTTGTTATTGAGATTGACAACTGACATACTATCATAAATCATAATTAATTATATTATAAGATAATAATTATGATATCATTCTTTTATTCTTTTGTCTTCTTTTTATTTATAGTGATTGCATAGGTATCAATACATAATTTTTTAATATGCATCTTACATTCTAAGTTATATTTTTTCAAATCTCTTCGCTTTGTAGTTAGACGCATCGTTTGATCGTTGTATTTGTCCACTTTTATCCGTGCCGCGATGTCGACGAAGTATTTTGCTTGACTTGATTTTAATTGAAAAGTTCAAAGTTTCTGCATTTGAAAATTAAATCAATCGCTGTTATCTATCAAATTATCTTGCTTTTTTTAAGCTTATTATTATAGAATTTAGTATGACTTGATATTATAATAATTTTATTAAATAGCATGTAACCGGTCCTTTTGCGGGCGCGTCCGGTTACGTAATATTAAAAATAATATGATTGGTATATCAAATGAATAAAATACGTACGGCGTAGAAAGGCGACGATATGCAACTTTAATATTGTGCCTTTTATAATTTTTTCCCTAAGAAGTCTGATGCTGAGATCTTTAGAGCGTGCTCTGACTTAAGATAGAGTTAAAACGAGACACAAATATGCTCTGACATAACCTGTCTCGTTTTGTTCTCGTTTGTTTTTGTCTAGAGTCTGAGCAGAGTGTCTAATTTTCATAGACTTCCACAAGTCTTCCTCTTTTTGCGCCGCCTCTACCCAGCGGCTACCTGCGACTCCTCTGATGTCGTAAGTTCCATTAATATTGCTGAAAAAAATCGCGCACAACACAATGTTTTTTTATTAGACAAGGATTTACTTGTAGCTTCACCATGAAAATGACGGACTTTAACCTATTGTAGAGGTCTATTAACAGCTATGATAATATTATGTAGGCGCTTTAGGAACGTCCATGATCACATTACAAATTAATATCAAAACGGTAGTACTCTACCTGTAACATAATAGCAATAAACAATACACGGAAATATGTACCTATACAAGTATCATGTATAAAAATAACGATTGCATAATGAAGTTAAGTATCTACCATGTCATTACTACGACTCGGCTTGCTCTCGACTATATTGTTGTATTATATTATTTACTACTACTATTATCCTACTACAAAATTCACGCATGTTAATCAGCCGAGCCTCGGTTGCCTTTGTTTATTACTGTGCTTATTCGCGCTCTGTACTATATAATTTCCACGCTAGGCGTTGTGTACCTAATTGTAACTTGTTAACAAGAGCTTTGAACTTTGGATTTCCTTGTATGTAAACAATATTTGAGTAACCAATGCTAAAACATACTTAGGTACGGTTCGGTACTTTTATCGTAGAAGGTAAAATAGACAGAGAAAGTAGGCCTTGACTAAAAGGAGATCAAACTTAATAAGTTTGATAGGCAAATGAATATAAGAAAGAAAGAAGTTGGTATGTAGCGACCAGAACGCCCACAATGTTAGTTTTAGTTATGAAAATAATTTTCAAAGAATACGTCACGTCTATTTCTGGATGAATAGTCCTATCATTCTATGAAACCACCACGTCGAACCGTAATTAAAGGGTTTTCCTTAATCGCTCGTTTCTTTGATGTCTTCGTGACACATAGAATTCCATTAATTTTCTTCAGTTCCTTCCTCACATGTGTAAGAAAACAATTAGGTTTGCTTATTTTTTTTTATACATTAATAATTACCAGATGAATTAGATGTAAAATAAGTTTATCACCCTCGAGCGTAAATATTTGAGGCAGGATTAATATAATTTATATATTTATTGCGCTCTTTCTCGGTCTGTTTTAAAAAAGGGGCCTATGTGTTATTCCAGACTGTAATCTATCTCTGTGCCAAATAGCCAAATCGGTTCAGTCGTTGCGGCGTGACTGAATAACAAACATCCATCCATAGATCCATCCATCCATCCATCCATCCATCCATCCATCCATCCATCCATCCATCCATCCATCCATCCATCCATCCATCCATCCATCCATCCATCCATCCATCCATCCATCCATCCATCCATCCATCCATCCATCCATCCATCCATCCATCCAACCAACCATCCAACCATCCATCGATGCCTTTATAATATTTAGGATTAATAGGATTTATCCCACAGCCGTGTGGGTCGGTGATTTAAACTTTTAATTTCGAACTTTTTACCGTCCGTTAATCTAATAGTTATTTATTTTGTTGCAGTTTTTGAAATGTTGGTATGCGCACGACAATGCGCTCGGCGAAAATCTCTCATCCTCACATTTGGAGAGTTCTGCGTTTTCGCAGCGGAACTGCGACGCTGTTCGAGGCAGACAAGACAGTAAGCATTATCAGTGTTTCTAACTAAAATATACAATACTCTGTATAAATAGATATGTATTTATACAAAGTGTTGTACCTACTAATATTTAAATACTCATAAGTACAATTATACGTATAATTTCGGTATCTTTAAAGCAAGAGTGAATAGGCATCTTCAAACGCTTTACAGCGTGTGCCTGTAATGTATAAAAAAGTACCTATGGCTACAAAAGTGTATTTGTTTGTTGAGATGATAACACAGTCCTACAACAAAATTCCTTTTTGAAGTTCAAGTAACGTTTCTCCTATGTTCCTCTTGACTATAACTATTCGGATAATAAAAATAATACTAACTATCTAGCTATTTCTTTACTTCTGGTTGTTTTTTTTTCTTGTATACCCCAATATATACTTGATTTTTATAAATGTGTACCTATTGTGAAAAATTCTGATGTGATAGAGCCAAACCGACTTCAGATTCGTCATTAGTAGGTTCCAAAACCCAAGAAATCAGCACTGACATCAAAAATGGAAAAAAATATTTTAATTTGTAGGTCTAAATTAATGATAATTATGCAGACGCATAAAAACTTATTTATAACTAGCTGATGCCCGCGACTTCGTCTGCCTGGATTCAGTTTTTAAAATCCCGCTGGAATTTTAATTTTTCGTGATAAAACAGAAAGCTCTACCTACATAAAAAACCAAATTGATCCGTAACTCTGTTGCGCTTCAAAGCTGTTGCGGCGTGACTTTAGGACAGACCAACCAACAACACTTTCGCATTTATAATATTAGTAAGGATAGATACCTACTGGTTTCTTTAACAGATTGTTATTATAATCTTAAGTATATTTAACAAGTTGTTATTATAGTATTAAGTCATTCCATTGTGTATAATAAATCCGTCTCCGGAAACCCAGTGACTAAGTCCATAAAATGTGATAATGTAATTATTCAGTTGTAAATAACGACCGGGCTTTTAACCGCAAACGTAATAATAAATAATTGAGCTTTTCTCATTCTCTCTTCCGGTTAGGACCTTTACGAGTACGTATTCAACAATAGGTAATACAGGTACCTAAGCTAAAGATACGTATATGTTTTATGATATTATTTATGAAAAATTTCAGCCCGATCTGTAAAGTGGTTTGAGCTGTGCGTTGATAGATCAGTCAGTCACCTTTTCCTTCTATATATTTAGAAGATAAAGAAGTGCAAAATGTCGTTTTAATACTGCCAGGACAATAAAGAAGGGCAGTAGGTAGATAATGACCAGCAAAGCTTAGCGATATGTATTATGTTTTCGAAAGAAATAAATCCTGAAAAACTAAAAATCTGTATACATAATATTCAGATATTAATTCGTGCTTCTACTTTAAGTAGAGTTGATTAGATCATTGTTTAAATATATAATGTTATAGAATGTATGTACAGGTGACTTCCACTTGAGTTCGGTTCTGATGTAATGTCAGCTTTATACATCTCGTAGTAATAAGACGGGCATTTTAACGATTTGCGCATAAAGTCTTGGCAGGAAAACAAATTGTAGACAAGCTGTGCAGATAATTATATGAAAATAATATCTTTTATACTAGCTTGCTCTCCCCAGCTTTGCACAATTATGGAGGAGCGTTTAATCGAGCATCCCATTGTTTCGACCCATTAATGGGTTCTATAATATAACATATAATTATTAATATAACTATATTTTTTTTTTTAAATACAAGTAAAGATAATATCTTCCCTAAAAACCTTAATATTGATGATAGATAGAATGTACTTAATTTAAATAAAATATGTAAAAAAGATATTGAAAGCGCCCTTTCAAAAATAACAGTGTTTAATTGCAAATAAACAAATACTTAATAATAAATATGTACCTACTAAGTATCTACCTATTTTACTTTTGATAAAGGAAAGAAAAATTATTTAAAGCTAATCTAACCATGAAGCTTATTGTGCGGAAAACGCTCGCTGATGAAGTTGCGGATACTGGCCAGCTTAATAAATTAAAAATAGTAGGCCATATATTACAGCGTTCGATGTGAAAATAAATAACTATACTAACTATAATGGCGTAATTAGCGTCCTCGATGTCCGCTTCAAGTGCAACATGAATCAGTTTAATTCTGTCGATGACGTGCGCAATGACTGCAGAGTAGGTACCTACTACGCGTACCCGGTCTTGAACCGCTGAAGCGGCCATCGCTGCTGATGCCGCGAACGCGTGCGTTGACCCATGAATGTCGCATAATTATATGTTAGTCATATTCGAATAACTAGCGGACGCCCGCGATTTCGTCTGCTCCTTCAATTCACAATCGACAGTTCCTAAATCGCCACAGTTTAGGTGGGCAGAACCCGTGCAGCGTCGGGGTTGAGGAGTTGGAACCCGAAGTTCGCAATTTTTGTATATTAAACTTTTTTTAATATACAAAAACTGCGAACTTCGGATTCATGCACATCGGTTTAGAAATCAGAGAGATATCGATATACATAGGTAGAAAAACACAATTCCTTTTCCTACTTTTTCAAAAGTCGGTTAAAAAATAGCCTGTGTTACTCGCGATAACTTCAGCTATATCTACCAGTGAAATTCCCTTCAAAATCGGTCCAGCCATCGGTCCAGCATTCTGTAAATATCGCATCCTTCAAGTGCGAAGGAAAAGATTGTTTGGAAACCTGCACGCCTGAGAGCAAACTTAACTTATTTTCATTCATAGGCAACGTCCTGATTGCCGAAGAAAAGAAAAGGAGTTCGCGTCGCAAAAGCGTCGCACTCACGTTAAGTCACGTTATGTTCGTGCACATGTTTATAGACTTACGCGTTGGGCACAAATCGTGAGAAGAGTGGTCAGAGTTTATTCGAAATGAAAATGAAAGTATATAAATACATAATATTTATCGAAATCATGTTTTTCCCAAGCCAGAAATCTCGAATTTCGAAATTAGTGTAAAATATATACTGAGTGTGAAATGAAATATTATCAGCACACAAACTATAAATTTGATTAAATTTCTGGCACTTGTAGCGAAGTCCCTTTATTATATTTCCCAAAAACAAAAGGGATATTCTGGAATAAATAATTTGTGTGTTGGAAACTCGACCGACAAAGCATCTTATTTTGCCAAGTCACTTTTCTGTACCTATCACTCATGATTTCATCTTTTGTTAACAGAACATCAAAACCGGAATCGCCTGGGTGGAGCATTGAGAAGGAGTTTCGGGATAAGGAGTCCATATGCAAACATGTTAACGGTAAGAAAATGAATTTAATTTGTATGTTTCCTACAACTGAAATTGTATAAAATCACTAGGTAAATGAAGTCAAAGAATCTCTCTCAATAAGTTAATCTATTTGTCTCATAAAACAACATTTTTTCTTATCCATTGCTGATGAAGAACTAGGTCAAGTCATTTAACTAGGTATCCTTTAAAATTTAGGTTTTGATGATTATTGTGCAGAGTTCGTTTCGATTTTTCAGCTGTTTTTGGTTTCCCTATTTTTTTTATATTTTAAACCGCCCTTTATAATTATATTAGAGCGAATTAAACAAAAAAAAAATTCAAGTCGGCAAAGCCGTTTTGACTTTTTTTTACTAACGAACATTGATTTTTCAACTGAAATTGTATAAAATCACTATAAAGTCAGAGAAAACCTCTTTCAATAAGTTAAACTATTTGTCTCATTAACTCTTTTTTTAAATTCTTATCGAATGCCATTTGATAATGAAGAACTAGGTCACATCACCTTCGCAAGCGTACATTTAAAGAAATCATTTGTCTATACTCTTTACGTATTGATGATACGTTCTTATTCTGAAGAGTTCGTTACTCTATAATGACTATCCACCTACGGCTGCATGCCAACCCTTTCAGTAAGTGTAATTTGGTTACTAACAATGCGATGAAGCGTAGGTATCATAGATACAAAAAAAAGTCTTTCGTAGCAAATTCAGTACGAGTAGTATACGTTTATTTTACGAAAGATCGTCGTTGAAACGCCAGCAGATATCACCGTCCCCATTAAGGTTTTTCATTCGTAATAAATAATAATAGGTTTAATAATACAATATTATTGTCATATATGACAGGGTAAAGTATTCACCAATCTACAGCATAATCAATCCTTATATAATATTTCTATATAAGGCTTTCGACGGTAGAAAACCATTTGTTTAATGTTGGTTATGCCAATTGTGAAGATAAACGTTGCAGAAGTTTATGACTGTATTCTTTCCCGAACCAAGTTATATCCCCTAGCATCCTTAGTCCTTGGTAGTCCTTTTGTCTTCTTTAAAATGACCTTCTTGATCTGAAAAAAACTTAAGACTGTGCCTATTTTTAAACGACTTCCAAAAAAGAAGGAGGTTCTTAATTCAGCTGGTATCTTTTTTTGTGTAAAAATACATTCAATTTTGCAATTTGTCGCACTGCTTGTGAACCATGTAAGTGCGCCTATATTTTGTTATCCGCTAATAAATTATGCAGTCTGAACGAATCTTTGATTGAATATGACTAACTTTCCGCACGGTACCAATCCAGAAATACTTTGGAGCGGCATCCCCGTGCGCGTGCAGCGGCCGCTTCTGAAAGTTCGGCCATTACGAGTAAGTTCACTGTCGTTGCGCCCACGCCCGGTCTGTCACTTGTCAACCATTGACGCGAATGTTGTGCTATTAAAACAACGCAGGCTCTGATAAGTGAAAAATACAATTTATATTAAAATCCTATCACTTCTCCTCCTGTCTACAATATTAATATTTCTCTAAATACTTCTGCAGTATTATCAATTAGCTATCGAAGAATATGCGTAGGTACTACGGTACTCTCGGGTTTTTTGATACGAACTTATTACCCTGATTAGTCTATTTATTTTAATGCTCTAAATCTAAAACTTAGCTCTATTTCGATTCATTTCTTTATTATCTGAACAAAATCCTCAATATTTTTTTGGAAGTTATGACCTTTCGATCATCTGTGTTATCGTGTAAAGAAATTTTGCATAAAAATAATAAGGTTAAACATTTAATTAAATGTTAAAGGATAGTTGATTAGTTTTGAAAAAAATACTGTAATACATAGGTACGAAATGCCGATAACCGATTTTAATAAATTGCGGTCAAAATATCGCGTGTCTCGGTTTTAATTATGTTAAGATGAACTCAACCCATATTCGATCTATTCATGATTGATGGATTATAGCTGAATACATTTAATTGTCAGCCGTAGCAATACAAGTTAAGTTCTATAAGGTTACAGGAGTGATGTGTTGTTCACCTTAATTTATTGTGACTTGCGTATCCGTCTATCGATTTATTATATCCATATTAGTGCGTTTTATTAGTTCATATATCTATAGGTACTAAGGAAACTAATTAACTCTTCTCTTTTACAGTACCTATTTTGATTCATTTGCTTTTACGTCGAAATTGTTTCAAGCCTAAAGTTTTTCTTTGAAGGACTCTACAATTCTACATCTAGCTTTTACTACATTTGCCTTCTCTCTCTCTTTCTCTTGGTTTCTAATACACACTGCCATCATCTTTTATTTGCTGCTTCCGTTTTTCCAACTTCGATAACTTGGGTAGCTTTAAATCAAGAATTATTACGCATCTTCTAGTTGGCATCCATCTTCACTTACCATCAGGTGTGATCGCAGTCAAGTTCTAGTGCAAGCGCTGTGTTTATTAACAGAATAACTCCACGCACAGTGATAGGTAGTAAAAATGTGACGATGTTTTTCTTTTATTTATACATTGTTTACTCGCCTCAATGTTTATTATACTTTACCTTGTTTTTCGGTTATGAATGAAGTTTCATCTACGAAGAATAAATAATATAATCAAACGATATTTTTGTTACTGAAAATGAAAATTTTAATTCATTCTGTACTGGTAGATAAATTTTCTTTAATCGGATTACTCTTTGCAGCTAATGGTTAGCCATCAGCGTAACCCGTAATTGCTTTGGGTCTTTCTAGAAACGAAAGATCTGTATACTATAGGCTTCGAGCCTGGTAAACTGTAAAGTCGATGACACAACCAATAGTTATACATGGTTTGTCATTATAGTTTCCTTGTTGGTAATGTCTAAATATGTACATTTTGCATACTCAGTGTTCCGGTTGGGTCATTATTATATTTTTGTATCATAAGTTACATTCGTAAAGCAGGAAGGAAGGATTGTAGTACGTACGTATTGAGAGAAATCGTGATTATATAAAATGATCGAAAACGTATACGTTACGTAATGATTTTTACAACTATAAAGTGTTATTTGAAGCAAATTAGACAAGTGTATTAAATCAGAATTTGTATAATTAAAACTGTTACATATTACACTGTACTCAAATCACTGCATGTAGTAATCAACGTCAACACTATCAACACTGATACATTTTACACCAATTCACTTAACTCTGCACTTACATCACACATTACATTTTATAGATGCTACTCGAGCACTCTCTCAACTACCACTGACTATTTTTCCTAAAAAATGATAACGCCGCCTCGTGACGCCCCACTACAGCTTTGGAGGGGAAACTAATCACTTCCCGCCAAAAGTTGGCGGGAACCAATAGCGTGGCGGCACGATACGACAGAGCTACCAACTTAATAAACTAATAATTTTATATTTAGCCTTAAGTTTAAAATCAGTTTTTAGATCATTATTTTAACTTAAATAATAAACTTAAATTTAAATGTTAAAATATATAAATAATTTTAGACATATGGCTCGCTTGCACCGCGGCGACAACATTCGGCCTTCCTGCGCACGCATCCGTCCCTGGATAGCGTCCATGTCTGGTGCAGTTGCTGAGAACATAAAACACAATAATTAGAAAACTTGTTTCCGGTATTCCAGCATTTCAACGAGTGGCCTCCAATCTACTATCCCTCAACGGCCAGTAACTGGAGGTCCACTCAACAGATTTTTGAAACAATTAACCAATTTAAACAAAGGGCTACCTTAACTTGTATATCTGATACTTAGATTTATTTCGAACTGTTCCATCAGCGGTCAGTAACATGTTAAGACTCATAGCTTTCCCTAGGCGATGCCTTTGGCCAACCCTAGTTGCATATCACTATAAATCTTAACTTCAATTGTAACGGATTTATTTTACACTATTAAATACCGTCACAAAGGACATTCATCTACGTACCGATATACAAGTTCGAAGCATAATGCACTAGACATATATAAAAAGGAAGGTTAAAGTAAAATTCATACTAGGTATTTTGATCAAAGAGCCATATAACGAACAATAATAATTATGTTATTACCTGACAACATCTTAGGCCATACCTAACCGCTACTCACACAAGTCGTCTAGTCTTATCCAGGGTTTCATATTTTCGGCACACGTGGTCCCCTCGTAGCATTTACTAGTTCTTTCAGCGCCTCTCATATCTTTCACCTTGTAGCGGTCATGACCCAAAACCTTTGTCACCTGAAAAGGTCCTTTAAACAGCGGTAGTAATTTAGTGCTTTGCCCATCATTTGATTGACTGGGAATTTTAATAACAACTAAGTCATTGACGTCGTAGATTCTAGCAGGTTTTCGTTTAGCATCGAAAATACGCTTTTGATTTTCGGCATTCGCTTGGATTCGATTATTGACAGTGTTCCTCAAAGAGGTTACATCGATTATTTGTTCATCATCTTCATTAACAAGTTGATCAGAATAGGTTTGCAGTCGGTATCCAAAGAAAACTTCGCTAGGAGCTGCAGAGGTGGTTTTGTTAATGGTGCTGTTTATGCCTTGTTGAATACTTGGAATATGTGTATCCCATTTATTATAATCAGTACTAGCACCCATGGTTCTCAGCGCATCAAGGATGGTGCGATTAAAGCGTTCCACTTGGCCGTTCGAACGTGGAACCGCGGTTGCAATTATATGTTGCCTTATATTCTTATCCTGACAGTATTTTACAAACAATTTCGATGTATAAGCGCTTCCAGCATCACATATAAGCCGTCTAGGGTTACCAAAAATTTTAAATATTTTATCAAGCTCATTCATAACGATTTGACTTTTTGTATTTCGAACGGGTGATATGAACACAAATTTTGTAAAAGCGTCAACTATCACGAGTAAGTAAGTATTTTTATGTGTGGTCTTTACAAACGGCCCTAGATGATCTATATGTAATGTATGGAATGGTCTCGCATATTTCGGTATAGAAAACAATTTTCCTTCCTTTTTGCCGTGGATACTTTTGGAATAAATACAGTAAATGCAATTCTTTATATATTTAGATACAACCTTTTTCATTTTAGGGAACCAATATATTGACTTGATTCTTTCCATTGATTTATCCACGGCAAAATGGCCTATCTCGTCATGATTCGCCCTAATCACTTGCCAAATACATTTCTTGGGGACTACCCATCTTCTACCATATTCAGTTCGTCGATACACTTTATTCCCTAACAGCTCATAGTCATTAAATATTTTTTTGTTTAGCTCGGCTTGTCCTGACTCTAGTATTTCTCTAATTGCGCAAATATTAGGGTCTTGTAATTGAACTGACAACAACCAATCGCCCTCTGTTATTGCTAATACGCTTTCGTTACAAAGGAGAGTGGGATTTTCACAAATTGCATTCCTACTTAACGCGTCCACATGTTGCATTTGCGTTCCTGGTTTGTGAACAATGTCAAAAGTGAACTCTTGGGTCAGTAACACCCATCTACCAATTCTAGAATTAATTTCTTGTTTATTTATAGTATACCTAACGGCATTACAATCTGTATAAATTTTGAATGTAGACCCGAGTAAGTAATGACGAAATTTTTGTAAACCAACGATAATAGCCAAAAACTCTAGTTCGAATGAATGATATTTCTTTTCCTCGCTTGAGGTTTGTCGACTGTAAAAATGGATGGGTTTTTCCCCATTTTCAGTCATTTGTGTCAATATGCATCCTACGCCATCGCGACTGGCGTCCGTATACAAGATGGTGGGTAATTTGGGATCAAAAATGGTTAATAAAGCATTATTTAATAATTCCTGTTTTAACTTATTAAATGCCTGAATTTGTTCCGAGTTCCATTCCCACACGGCCTCTTTTTTTAACAGTTTTACTAAGGGTTTTGATATTAAAGCACAATTTCTGACAAATTTACGAAAATAATTAATTAGTCCTAAAAACTGCCTAACCTGGTGTACGTTTTTCGGTTCAGGGTATTCCTCTACAGATTTTAGTTTCTTTTTACCCGGACGAATTCCCTCTTCAGAAATATCATATCCGAGAAAATTAACAGTGTTTTGAAAAAAATGACATTTTTCTAGATTTATAGTCAGCCCGTTTTCTTGCAATACTTTTAAAACCTCTTCTAATTGCTTAATATTTTCATCAATGGATTCTGTTGCTATCAACAGATCATCCATATAGCAAATAACCTTGCCAAAACGCAGATTTCCTAAAACAGTATTCACGAGCCGCTGAAAAACTGATGGTGCATTACAAAGGCCGAAAGGCATTCGTTTAAATTCAAAATGACCATCAGGGGTCACGAATGCTGTTTTAGGGATCGAACTTTCATTTACTTTAATTTGGTAGTACCCACTTTTCAAATCTAATGAAGTATAACATTTACAACCTTTTAACCTATCTATCAAATCTTCGATAATGGGCATGGGGTACTTCTCCTTCACTGTAACTTTATTTAGGGACCTATAATCAACGCACATGCGCTTTTCACCGGAAGGTTTGTCAACCAATAAAACTGGACTTGCGTAAGCAGAATTGCTTTCTTGTATTATGCCATTTTTTAAAAGTTCGTCAATTATTCCGCGTGTAGCTAATTTTTCCGTTTCTGACATACGATAAGGTCGATGGCAAACAGGTTTATTGGTTGTGACCTCGATGTCTAATTCTACACAAGATGTTTGGCCTAACGTCTGTAAGTCTTTCGACACAACGTGAGGGTATTGCTCGAATATTTTATTCAGCAAGGAAATATGACGGGTAGAATCGGCATTGAACATAGATGATTCGACTAAAGCCACCTGATCTTCATTTAGAAGACAAAAAGACAAATTGTTACCTATTCTTGAATACATAATTCTTTTATCTTCTGTAAAATTTCTTCCTATGAGAATTGGACAACCAGATAATTCATCGAAGATATATAACGTAATTTTTAACTTTGCTGTATCTACTTTTATATCAGCCTGTACCGCTTTAGTAACCTGAGAGCAAGACTCAACTTTAAACCCCGTTAATAGGACCGGCGCATCTAACTGAAATGGTGCAAGATTTAACTCTTGTACCAGAGTACTTGTTATCAATGAACAGCTACTACCCATATCAATGAAAGCTTGTTGTTCAATTCCGTTTAGTTCAATAATTTTATGAAATTTATCCTTAGAGGTTGGCTCAGTAATCAATTTAACTTCACTGTCTTTTTCAATTTTAGGTTTAGGTTTTAATCTACATGCAAGTTCTAAATGCCCTAATTTATTACAATTATTACATTTTACATTATCCTTTTGGTTACAGTTAGGCTTTTTGTGGCCCGATTCACCACATCGAAAGCATGTGATATGTGAATTAACAGACGATAAAGATGTAGTATTTGATGAACCAGTGCTATCAAACTTTCTGGCTTTTTGTCAGATTGGTTGGGCGGTAAACAGGTAAAATTTTTAGAACTACCCTGTTTTTGAGTCGGTTTATAATCGAGTTCAGAGTGATTTTTCCCATGTAAAAATGAGGCCAAATCATCGCAGTATTTAAAACTACCGGCTTCTGCCGCTGTGCTTATATTTTTGTCACCAATTGATCCTACAATGACTGAAATGATATCTTGCTCGGAAAAGGAAAGTCTCATTTTATCAATTTTTCCTTTCTGTTGAAAGTAAAATTCATATAATGATTGGCCATCCGTAGGTTTTGTTTGAATTAATTCTTTTAATAAACTAAACATATTGCGCTTAATTTGAAACGTATCTAAAAGAGTATTTCGCCAATCCTTCCATTTCCAGTTGGTCCAACATGTTGTATTTTTTTGAAGGGAATCATACCACGTTTTAGCAGTGTTACGTAATTTTTGCAAGGCTTGATATTGTAAAACACGGTCAGACCAACTGAAAGCGCGAGCATTAGCTTCCACAACATTTATCCACATTTGAATATCGTCAACTAAGGGGTCAAATTCGGGTATCACAGAAGATAATACAACATTTTGGCTTACTGCGAGAGACGCACGCCTGGTGCGCCTCGTTTTCCTGCGTCTGCGTTTTCCGGCACTTGATGATGATGAGCTCGAACTCAGTGAGGAGCTAGAACTCGTAGTCGACACGCTCCTTCTTCTTGTTCCTCGCATTCTCTTTCGACTTCGCGGCATTGGGCGTTTTTTTTTGTTCTTGTCACTTCTGATGTTATTTGAAGCAAATTAGACAAGTGTATTAAATCAGAATCTGTATAATTAAAACTGTTACATATTACACTGTACTCAAATCACTGCATGTAGTAATCAACGTCAACACTATCAACACTGATACATTTTACACCAATTCACTTAACTCTGCACTTACATCACACATTACATTTTATAGATGCTACTCGAGCACTCTCTCAACTACCACTGACTATTTTTCCTAAAAAATGATAACGCCGCCTCGTGACGCCCCACTACAGCTTTGGAGGGGAAACTAATCACTTCCCGCCAAAAGTTGGCGGGAACCAATAGCGTGGCGGCACGATACGACAGAGCTACCAACTTAATAAACTAATAATTTTATATTTAGCCTTAAGTTTAAAATCAGTTTTTAGATCATTATTTTGACTTAAATAATAAACTTAAATTTAAATGTTAAAATATATAAATAATTTTAGACATATGGCTCGCTTGCACCGCGGCGACAACAAAAGTAGTCTATTGTATATTATAGCTTTTATTATTAACTTTATAGACACGTATCTTCTTATTTTTATATAAGATGTCTGTTAATAGAAAGACTTACTTAAATAATTTTCAGATATGTATTGTAAAGGTTATTATACTTACCAAGATGTAAAAGGTCGATAGATAATAACAATTCCAATTACTTAACTTAGTTACATTGCTAGGTATAATTTGCGAAAAGGAAACTGTTAAGATATAATATTATTTTGTAGGTAAATGTAGGCTCTTGGTTTAAACCTTGTTAAAACATTTTACAATATTATATATTATTATTATAATATAGTACAATAAGTACTTTACTATTAGGTACAATTACCTATGTTATATGCAAATTGAGTTTTACATTTATATAAGTATGCATGAAAAATTCTTGAACCGTAAACGACTTGCACGCAATGTTCAAACAATACGGATAAAAGGGCTTAGTTCCGCATAATCGTGTAACGCAAATGTAAACAAACTCAAATGAACGGCGGGCGCGGCCTTCCCGCTCTTCCGCACCAACTATATATAAACAGAGTGCGGAAACACTACCTGCACCTGAAGCAGATGCGCCAAACTAACCGTGCGCTTTGGGATTGTCTAAAAAACCGGCGTAGTGCAAGTCGGATCCACAAATTAAGAAATCCATACCATCGTACTAGATTTAACACCAACTATTTTTAAGATCGAGCAAAAAACTCATTGTATGGAAACCTTTGATTTTTAACTTTTTTTTATTAATGCTTGTTATAGTGCCAATAGAAATTTCTATATTGCTGAAGCGGTTGCGGTTGTTCCACTGTAGGCTGTAGCATAACTTTTAGACAATCCCACAGCCGATTGTTCGTTCACTCAGATTTACTAGAAAATTAACTTTTCGGTCATTATTTGCACGATATTGCTACGGGCTGCAGGAGTTAGGATTCGGGGATTTGGAATAAACACGCATTCTTACAATACTTCATCATCATAATAATCATCATCATCATCATCATCATCAGCAGCAGCAGAAACAGCAGCAACCTGTCATTGGATTACTCAAAACTGGGTTAAGTATAGGCCAAAGTCCACCACTCTGACCCAATGCAAACTGGCAGACTTCACACATCTTTGAGAACATTATGCAGAATTCTAAAACGTGCAGGTTTGCTCTCGGCGTTTTCCTTCAATGTTGAAGTATGTGATATTGAAATTGCTTAAAATGCATATAATATTTCGAAAAGCCAGAGATGTCTGTCTGGGATCTAACCTCCGGCTCCCCCGAAAAGGAGGCCGAAGTCTTAAGGACCAGGCTATCATTACTCACAAGAACACTTACGATAATATTATCACCACGCGCAAGGACATACCGATACAGGTTATACAGTACTTATAGGACATTTCACGCCCCGTCTTCCGGCACTTGTCACTCGCTACTTCATATCCTGTGCACTGCACTACTTTTCACTTTGCTTCAATCGTCCTCTTTTCTTTTGTTCTTCTTTCTTTCCTTAATTTGATTTACTCACTTTTCAGTTTTCACTTTTAGTTTAAACTAGTCGTGGTTAAAACCTAGAAGATCGAATAATCTAGAATATAATAATCATTTGCTAGAAATTGCGACTATGAGTATTCCACTTCCTACTATAATTTAATATACTCGTAATTATAAATGTGAAAGTTTGTGAGGATGGATGGATAGATGGATATTTGTTACTCCTTCACGCAACGAATGAACCGATTTGGCTGAAATTTTGAATGGCGATAGCTACCTCATACCTAGGATTAATACATAAGCTACTTTTTATCCCGGAATTAAAAAACCATCATCTAGTTATTAAAATAATTCCTTCATAGTTATAGCAAGAAATATTTACTCATTTTATTATGACGTGAAGGAGTAACAAACATACACACATACAAACTGTCGCCTTTATAATATTATATAGTGTGTTTAAATGCACGTGACCCCGCAAAATCAGAAATGCGAGACTGGGGTTCGAACCCTGAAAAGGAGACGAAAGTTTTGACTCTATCACCACATTGCAACATGCTAGCCAATGTGGAATGTTAAAACTTTCTATTTTCATTATTAATAGTTATACGTTGAAATATTTATCTTGATAGATATACTCGTATGTAGTAAGATTCCTTGTCTGTTGACACATAGGCACGGCCGCGCCACGTTTCCTTATCGCCCGGAAGATTTGACGGAATGAAGCGGAATTATTTATATTTACTTATTTTATTGTGATATACGTATTCAGTGAAAACCAGTATAATTAATACTACATGTGATGAATAAAATTCTGAGTAGTAATATACCCATATTTCTAAGTTAGAAGTATTTGTCATTCACCTATTTGTTGATAAAAATCTTGTTTTTATTATAATACATGTAACTTTACTACGGCCAATTTCATACAACATACAAGTTACCATATCGAGTGTTGTAGCACAAGTAGGTATTAAATAAAAAAGAATGACATCATGAATTATTATAGAAGTAATCAATTAAGGCCATTGTTCTCTGTCGGTGTCGTTGATAAAGTTATATTTATCGATAGTAACCCTTATGATAAAACTAGCTTTTGACCGCGGCTTCGCTCACGTTAGGTTCGATTTTTCAAAGCCCTATTTTACCCCCCTAAGGGCTCCAATTTTCAAAAATTGTTTCTTAGAAGATGCCGAACTGCCTACGTCCTAATAGCTATCTGTATGCCTTTGAACCCGACCCGTCTAGTGTTTTGAGCTGTGCGTTGATAGATCAGTCAGTCACCTTTTTCTTTTATATATTTAGATGAACCGACCTTTTTCTTTATCAACCTATAGACATCCACTGCTGGATTGCTTGTTTCTTGCATAGACTTCCACATGACTCGGTCTTGCGCCGCCTGTATCCAGCAGCTCCCTAGGACTAGTCTGATGTGGTCGGTCCACCTTGTATGAACTAAATACGAAGGAAATTGTCTCTCGAACTTATGTATGAAATTAAAATTAAAAAATGCGTCAATTAGATCGTAGTAGTAGTCCAGTCAAAACAAGGTTTAACCTCTGGAAAATTGCGAAAGTTTTGAAACTTTGCACATCGAATTATGGGTCCCTAGGGATGAAAATACCAAAAGTCCTCATGCGTACGAGGCGAGCTCTAGCGGCAATTAGCGGAAACAGGACCCTTTTTTTGGTTTTTTGTTAATATCTCGAGAACCTTTGGTCAGAGGTAAAAGTTTACTACTACATAATTAAAGCTTATTAAATTTGCAACAATAATGATTATATACATTTTTCTTGAATTCCTAATAATTACTGAGTTTTAGGCCACTAAAAGATATCTTTTTCGAAAAATCACGCTAGCGGCGCCCGGTACAATATGGCATTTGTAATAATATTTAACAATCATGGTTTATCATTTTTTTTTTGGGTACCAAGGGTGATTCAGAAAATAAACTTCACAGTTATGTACAAAAAAAAGACATATTGTTTATTAAACAACTAGCTTTTGCCCTCGGCTTCGCTCACGTTAAGTTAAATTTTTCAAACCCCTATTTTACCCGTTGTACCCCCTTAGGGGTCGAATTTTCAAAAATCCTTTCGTAGAGGATGCCTACGGCCTAATAGCTACCTATATGCCAAATTTCAGCCTGATCCGTTCAGTGGTTTAAGCTGTGCGTGGATAGATCAGTCAGTAAGTCTGTCACCTTTGCGTTTTAAATATTTAGATGAAATACAGAAACAATAAAAATTGCTATCAACGCACAGCTTAAACCACTGGACGGATCAGGCTGAAATTTGGCATACAGGTAGCTATTAGGCTGTAGGCATCCTCTACGAAAGGATTTTTGAAAATTCGACCCCTAAGGGGGTACAACGGGTAAAATAGGGGTTTGAAAAATTTAATTTAACGTGAGCGAAGCCGAGGGCAAAAGCTAGTTGTTTAATAAACAATATGTCTTTTTTTTGTACATAACTGTGAAGTTTATTTTCTGAATCACACTTGGTACCCAAAAAAAAAAAATGATAAACCATGATTGTTAAATATTATTACAAATGCCATATTGTACCGGGCGCCGCTAGCGTGATTTTTCGAAAAAGCTATCTTTTAGTGGCCTAAAACTCAGTAATTATTAGGAATTCAAGAAAAATGTATATAATCATTATTGTTGCAAATTTAATAAGCTTTAATTATGTAGTAGTAAACTTTTACCGCTGACCAAAGGTTCTCGAGATATTAACAAAAAACCAAAAAAAGGGTCCTGTTTCCGCTAATTGCCGCTAGAGCTCGCCTCGTACGCATGAGGACTTTTGGTATTTTCATCCCTAGGGACCCATAATTCGATGTGCAAAGTTTCAAAACTTTCGCAATTTTCCAGAGGTTGGGCCATTTTTTGAGGTTTTTTGACTGGACTATAGAGATACACAAAATCATGATTAAAATATTTAAAAAAATATCACATTTGTCGGCGTAGAGTTAGGTTTTTGAAAAACTCACGTAAACTCTTTTTTCCGGGATAAAAAGTAGTCCACATCACTCGCCACATACAGGACCCTAGTGAAGGACCTGAAGATGAAAAGATCACCTCGGTCTGTTGCTAAGTGATAGAAAGATAAACCAACAAACATACACTTTCGCATTTATAATACAGTAGGGATTAATGTACCTCGATTACACTGCATTATATAGTTATAAATAACCAAACGATTGTTTTGGCAAACAATCGCAAAGTGGCCGACTGGATCGTGCAAAACATGCACAATTATCGTATTATAGAGTTAATGGGGATCGGATCAATAAGATAATAACTGTTTAATGGGATGGATCATCGTCATGATAATTGTGTGTCATGTCTTTGTGATGGTATAGAAATAACGGAATAATTTAAAATGCGGAATTGGCTAGTAGTCGGACGTAGAGTTGACTTGGCAGCCGTGATGCCTTGAAGCCAGTCCGCCGCCGACCGTTCGCCGGGACAGCGCGCATCGGCGCGAGAATCAAGAGCCGAACAGCCGCAGCCATGCCGCCCACAACCATGATAGTGCCCTGTGCGTTGCTGTCTTTAACCCTCGTAAACACATTCTCTATTAAATTACATAGTTTCAGTTCCAACTGTACGCGCAATTCACTTATCAAATTAACAGACTCACAAACGGTTTCATAACACAACATACTACGGTGCGAAATGTGTAGGTTCCATTGAGTGACGTAAATATATTTTACTACAAACTCGCGTAGATGAAAAGGCAATTCGTGTGTGAAGGCGAAGGAAGGGATGTTCAGTGCAGATTTTCGTTTCGACCGCGCGTTGTGTTTATGTTTTCATTCTGGCAACGATTACATCCCGATTCTGTTTGTGTTGGGCACGTTTTTCCAAACGTCAACATCGACAATCTGTTTCATTGCTGGATTTATCTTATTGAGACGGTATTGATTTATTTTCTTTTGATGAAACTTTGTCTATCAGAGTACAGTCGTGAGTTGAACAAACGGGCACTATTGCAATCACATATCCGCTGTTTGGGAACAATCAATCGGCAAGTGGGTGACTTATGTAGTTCAAGCGTTCGTCGACGTGTTAGCTACCCACGCTGAGCTCATCAATCATTACTGTGGACACCAAGTTGTACCGACCGTTCACCTTTATGGAACACTTTCTAAATGAAGGTGTATCATCATATTAGTCATTATTATTTATAGAAACCTAAATTCGTGTTCGCATGTCTTCCGGTAAAAAAGTAATAATGGACTGTTGTGTATATTGGCTCTACATTCGACGCTGTCTATCTCTGTCCTCATATTGGTTTTCATTTGGATTGTTTTTACTTCAAAACTTATTCTAGCTTTTGACTGCGACTTCGTCCGCGTGAAGTTAGGTTTTTAAAAATCTCGCGGGAACTTTCTGTTTTTTTTTTTGGGATTAAAGGGAGCCTATGTCACTCACTAAGTTCTCAAATAAACCTATGCAAAAAATTACGTCGATCTGTTACTCCGCTGCCACGTGATTTAAGGACAAACCAACAAACAGACACACTATCGCATTTATAATATTAGTAAGGATAAGTATACCTGTTTTTCTCTGTACATCATATGGTACATAGATTTACATTGGTACGAATAGAACCATATTAAACAAAATCAATCAATGAGGTGACCTTAAAGTCCACTAGCGGTCTGTTTCAGGTTAGGCAGAGTAATAAATAGTATCTAGTAGTACTTGATTTATTCAATATGCCTTTTAAATAATTTAGTAGCTACTGGAGTTAATTTCAATGATCGAGTTCTTCTTTCAAACTACTTATTACAACCGCAGTATTAGAGAAAGTGGAACTACTTGGCTCTATTTCTTTAAGTCCTTATTGTATCGTCACATCGCGTGTCCAACCACATTACAATTGTTAATAATTAACTCTATTTCTTTTGCGTGTTCCAATCCTATCTAAGAAATAGGGTCAGATCATACTACATCATATAGGTATACTAAATACGTTGCTTAGTAACATAAAGTGAATCCAAAAAATGCTTAAGAATAATTAGATATTATTCAGATGCAAATGTGTGTTCGAAGCTGTCTTCTTCCTTTATCTTAGGACTATAAATGGCATTATTAACGGCATTGACGCAGCACTACGTTAGACACGATGCTTGTTGTTGGATTTAAGAGCGTGGGTTTACACTCGACCACGTGATAAAATCTACTTCATATATTACAGAATCGGTTGCCCGATACCACACCTACATCCAATAATAATACTGTCAAGTTATCGAATTAGAATTCATAGGTGTATCGAATTTGTATATTTTAAATTACAATTTATAACGTTTCTAAATTAAAATTGACGTGACTAATAGCTTTGAATATCGGCGATTCCATTTGGTCGATTCAGTTCTAAAACTCGATATTAAAAGTCATTTGTTTAGAAGGTAGGTACATTAGATAGATGTGTTATCAGTTCAATAGTTCACAAAACATTAATTATTTATTATAAAAGCTAGAGTTCAGCGTACAATAAATATTGATGATGTCACCCTAAAATGTCGCTGACCTTTTACATACCCGCCGGAGATCGTAAAAGGAAACGTTTCACAAAAGTGAACGACGAAAGTGTTTGTTTCCACAAATACATCACTCTGTAATCAGAAATCATTCAGCGAATATAATACCATCTTTTAGGAAACGAGTGATATAATTTTTATCAATTATTATTACAGTTGAATATGATAAGTTTGAATATCTCTTATGCGGTAATACTGTATAATAGATAGGAATTTGTAATAAACCCTCACAATGGGAATCGAGTTGGTTCAGGCTGGATCGTTGTAGGAAGATACGGGTTCCCAATTCCATGACGGGTACACCTTTTACTAGTTCTTTTAAACTGCCTGTCACTGTCAGTCTGAAGTTTAATGCCAACAACGAGATATATCCAATAGAATGTAATCACTCCGTTTTAGATATATCGCCGTACCTATACTCTTTTCTTGTTCTCTTCAAAACGTTTAAATAGCTACTGTTGCTCCTACGATGTGAAAGACGTAATTTAATTCAGTACAGTATACGTAAATGCGTACAATACCCATTACTCCACATATTTTTAGGGTTCCGTATTAAAACTACTGGGAACCCTTATAGTTCCACCCATCTGTCCGGCTGTCCGTCTACGTAGGTACATTGTTTTAGCGGTAATAGAAAGACACCTGTGAAAATTTCAATAAGTATTTATCTAACCTAAACGGTTCATGAGATATACAGCCCCCTGACCGACCTACGTAAGGAATGCGGAGGCTTAGTAATAAGGTCTTTAAGCACCCTTTTGGTACGAGACTCTAATAGTAGAGCGGTAAGTAAGTAATGTAATGTTGCGCAGGTAGCGAGGCGTCGCCACCCCCGTGCGAGGTGTTCCTGGGCGGGTCGTGCAACCCCACTACATGGAGATCAGACATCGCTATACCTATGCTTGAAAAAATGGGAATCACATATTTCAATCCTGTAAGTATTAAAATTAAATGTATTTCTTTATTCCATGAAGGCCTACTAGTTCCGGGGAAATGGCTAGGAAATTTTACCTTGCAAAAGTTTTTGTGACGTGTTTGTTTATGATGTGTAAACCTTTACCTTTGAGTCTATCCAACAATAATTCCTTCGGGGTAATTTTCTGTGGTCAAAAATCTCGTAAACTTTTATCCATAAAAAAGCATGCGCCTAAAAGTATTGGTGACTCTACCTCCAGTACAGATAGCAACTTAGTTGCGCAGGAAACACGATAAGAAACTCAGCAGTTAGGTACCTACTTCAAATGGTAGTATAAGATAGACCACAGGCAATATCATTTTCAAATGCATAGTTCTATCTCACATCTACTTAGTTCATAATTTGATTGTTGGTACCTCATTCAATACCGTGATCAGTTTTTCGTTTTAAGTGCCACAGACCTTTGAATTTGAATATAAGATTTGCTCAACAGAGACATTATAATATTTTTTGTAGGTACTACACAATACAATTTTAATGAGTGGTGTCATCAATTTATTAGGACAAAAAGCAGCGACTCAATCGTATTATCATAAAGGTTACACACCAAACCTACGCTTGAATATTTATTATATTATTTTTTCATTTTTTTGGGGCTAAACTAATAGAGCCTTTCGCCATGTTCACGATATAGTCCATCGAAGGAGATAACGCATGTTTTTCAGGTAGTTTCATGTACTACTTACCTACGTGATTGCATCAAGTTAAATAGGTTCCAATATATCACGTTTTTAGTTTAAAAAACTCGAGATAGCGATAAAGTTTTGTAGATTAATTTGTTAGTGCTCTGCGATCGTAGAATTGGGATCCTTGTTTCTAATCTCATTTGTGTTCTGACTTTGCTTTGTTGCTATGGATCCTTTAATTTGATTCACCTAAGAGCTTCTACAGCTGTAGGTAGTCGATCGTATTGTAAGAGGTGATCGTATTGTAAGAGGTGATCGTATCAAATGGGCAATCTTTTGGAAAGGAGCGAATAAAACGTAGTGATTATTTACTCACTGGAAAGTGAACACAGCTTTAGATTTTTGACATTTCCTTTTAAAAAATTTAAAAAAAACACTTGCGTTGCCTAACTTTTACAGGCTACCTAATAAGCTAAGTGAGATGTTGCTTTCTGTCAATTTCGTTTTCACGAACCTTTAGGGACTACCTTAAGGTGATGACATTGGGTTAGGGATTGGATTTAGGGGCTAACTACATAAAGCGACTTCTACTTAGGGGATGATTTTAGATATGATTAGTGAAAACGGGCATTACTTGCTTACTATCTCCATATTCAGCCGTTATTATTAATTTCGTGTCTTGTCAACATCAAAAAAGACAATAAATAAAGTTTAACTAGTATGTACTTTGTCACATAGCAAGTAGACGACTGGTCGACGGAGTTGATAGAGGTAGAGCACCGGGCGAAGGCGGAGGCGCGGGCGCTGCTGTTCGTGCTGGACAGCGAGACGCGCGCGGTGGCGGCCAGCGTGGAGGCGGCCTACCTCGCCGCCGCGCCGCGGGACCTGCTGCTGGTGCTGCGCCCCTACTCGCGGCACCAGGCCATCGGCGCGGAGACCATCTCTGACCAGTCAGTGTCACTATCACTACATTTTTTTTTAAGCTATTGCATAGCTTCTATCGCGGGCCTTGAGCGTGGAGACCGAATCCAGAAATTCCGTAACGAATAATAACCTGACACGGGACTCCTCTCACCGCTAGATGGCGTTGATAAAAAATGCTATGCAATAGCTTTACCGCGGCAGTCCCCGAGTGCCACACGTCTTTTATTTTTTTTTTATTATTATTTTTTTATTTTATTTATACAGTAAGGGTAATCCTCATGGATCACACATATCACTACATACGTATTATTAAGTCGCCGCGAGTTTCTCTACCTATCTTTTAGCGCGCTCATCTGGAAAACTGCTGGGGAGGTTTCATTTAATTTTTACCAGTGGATATCATGATTGTAGGTATCCTTTAGGTAGAGGGTAGTATCCTGAGGTTTAGATGTATAATTTATAAAGGTTCCCCTTTCCTCCCCGTTGGTTTGCAGTAGTATTTCGAGAAATGGGCCTAAATATTGGTGCCCATTTCTACTTAATTGTGCTTTGGGATGAGTCGGTGAGGACATATCTGAATTATAAAATATTATTATTCTTAAAAAAAGCAATATTCACCATAACGAAAGCAAGAGGCGAACGGATGAAAAACCTATATTTCGATTCCTTTGAAAGAATTTCACCTTGAATAATACAAGGCAGAAGACCTTTGAATTGTGAACAATCTCTATAGTTATTGTGTGTTAATGCGTTCTGTGTTGAATATATGTATGCTTTCTTTAATATACTTACCTATGTGTGGAGTAAAAATATTGTAATAATTTAAAGGATAAGCCAGTCTAAAACAGAAGTTACGTATGATTTGTCATTTAGCTTTATTTCAGGATGTCATTAATCAAGTAATGAAACTTATTTCAGGGAATACGTTGAGCTATCGCGAGCTCGTGCAACTTTACAAGAGGCGGTAGAGAGGCGAGGGTTGCCCGCATTCACAGACATCCCCACAGCGTTACGATGCGCTCGCACCGTTCTTCGGGGCGCGCGAACGCACCCGCGCCACCCCTTGGGCCACACAATCCTGCGGCTGAAACGCGCGTACGATGCAGCCGGCGGCAGGAACGCGCGATTGACACGCGCCCGAGCCGTTGAAGCGCTCAAGGAAGCGACGCGGGTACCGCGCGACATCGCGGAACGTTGCTTACCATCGAATGCGGACACCATCGACTTTGAAACGTTCTGTCGAGTCGCCGAGCTTGCTGCTGATTCAGGTAATGACTAATATCATAGTAGCAATGCAATTATTAATGTTATAAACATAAATTATTTTTCAGATGCATTCATAATATAGTTATACTGGTTTCGGGCTAAATTATTATAAAATGCTAATGTCCCTCTTTTTTTTTTGAAATTACCTTGTAACAAACATTAATTGGTAGGTATTAGAATGTTTAATGAAACAATCGTAATATTTTTCTGTAACTTTTTGAGGACCTGGGATTGAGTTTATATTTATAATCTCATATTCATTATTATTGTATCATCATCGGTATCTATTAAACTATAATAATAATTCTTCGGATTGCTTCCAGTTTTGTATTATTACACCTGGGCTCATATAGTGTCGTTTGGGTAAAGATGCCATTTGTTATTAAAGGACAATCACCGCGCACTCCATCAGGGTCGAGTGTGGCGGCGCGCGTTCGTCGCGCGTTTCGCTCGCTCCGTGATTTGCTCACCTCGTCTACCATGTCCCCCGGTGCGTCGTGCACGCCACGCTTTACCACGCCGCCGTATAGTTCGTCAACTTCCCACGCGATACCTACTAAATCTTTCCCATGTAATATGCATATTGTAAGGGACATCGTAACTTAAACGATTCGGATTCAGTACTCCACGATTCTAGCTTCTAGTGGTGAAATTGTTCGGGAGATTTTTCATGAAATTTACGTTTTTTAACTGAATAAGGTACAAAATTATTACGATGTATCTCAACATTTCATTATTTTTACATAAAAACTGCAAAGTAAACTAAAGTTAAGATTTTTGCCAATTAGCGGTTTACTCATTTAAAACTGCAGATCGAGTTGTATACAATAAATTGCGCGCTTAGAAATGGCAATAACTGAAACTTAAGATTTCCGAGATAAATGATTTCAGTAATTTTACATGAGACAATGCAACTTTATCTCAAATTTTTCATTACCTACGATGTCACTTACATCCTGTATTATATTTGGAGTATAGATTGAAGGAACCCATATTTTCCAGTCATTTTTATACTGCGTCTGTAATACAAAGCGTTCTTTTAAAGTTTTCCATCTTCTATGCATTTTGCTGAAAATTTTTAACCTGATTTTCGTAGATGTATTGCTGAAGTTGACGCCCTATAATAATCCTAAGCGTACCGTTACATAAATAAATTTGTTTACTGACAGTAATCATGGCTATGAATTATCTTGTTAGCGATTTGCTTTAATTAAAAAAATCCAATATTTCATCTTATAATAATTTATTCATTGTTCATTGATATTGCTTTGAATAATAATAATAATTTTATTAACATATTCTAATGGCAGAGTTCTTGATTTTTCTAAAGAACTATAAGTTGGCCTACATAATATAAATCATTTTGAATTTGAATTTAAATTTTGTACGAGCAAGGCATAGAGGGCATATTATCACGTGAAGCAATCTTTTGCACAATTTATTCAAAACATATAACATAATACATTTGGGAAAATCCTATTGATATAAATCTACTTAAAGATCATGAGATTTGCATAATTCATATTGTAAGTCTTTCTACATTGAATACAGTCGAAGATTTGGAAGAAAATGTGCTAACGTAGAAGTCAATATATCACAGATTTGTTACAGATTCAACTAAAAATAGTACGTGCATTACGGATTTAGCTTGTGATATAGCGTTAGGAATCGTAAATTGGTATATATCTTGGATATTATAGGTACACGATATTTGTAAACGGTGCGCTAAGGACATGGCGATATTAGCGCAGTCATATTCGTAGATACATCATCTCATTCACGTTTGACTTTTGGTTTGTTCCTTACCATCAGTGTCTCGATAAAAATGTTAATGTAGTCGTTTCATATAAACTTAGTTGTAAACATTGCTTATCTTACTTTGAATTATCAGAATCACTCAGATTTCATTCTTCGAATAGATTCATTTCAGTGTGATTGTTTTTTGTTTTGCATCACAATCAAATATTGCAAAGGCAAACATGATAATCTTCTTGGTTCCTCTGTACACGTCATTGAAAAACATAAAATTATCATTGTTGTTTTTTTTTTAGGTTTTGTTTGTTTTTAATCACCATGTAAATATTTTTCCATTCTGTGTGGGCCTTGTTATTACATAAAATTGGACGACCTTTGAAATTGTTGTGAATGATAAGGATTTGATAACATAATTCGATTTCATTCTTCATATCAGGGAGAGCAATTTTCTCAAGGTTTTTTTCCAATTTTTTTTTCTGTTTTTTTGGTTTATTTTTTCTTTTTTACAGCTTTTGTGTACGTTGCAAATGCCGTTTTGATGATGTTTTATTTTTGCTGCGATTTGTTAATCTTACTTACCACAATTCGCAAACCATAATATAATCAATTTTCACATAGCAATAGGTACTCAAAAATTCATAATTATTTCTGATGATTAAAAATAAAAGCTTAATTTTTTAAGCTTTTATTTCAGATTATATATAGTAGTGGAAATCATTTCATTCCAATACTACAGTTTCTAGCGTTTTTTAGTGTTATCAAATAGTACACATAACAATAAGTGGATTCATGAGTTTGCGAATGAAAGTTAAGAATCTACTAAATATGAAAGACATGAAAATTTTATTTATTAGTATTAATAAAATATATTGTTTGCAGAATATCAGAGCCGTAACGGTACGGAAACAGAAAAAACGGAGAGCGTATCACCGAGCGCGGCGGAGAGGGTCTCAAGCTCTCCGCGAGAGCACAGTTGCTTGCGAGTGCACAACCCAAGGTTACGGGCATACGGGCAGAAACTCTCCTTGAAAATACCGAAGGTACGTGTACTTTTTGGTTACCATGGATCTTCATAATAATCATTAAGACCATTGCAATAATTGTTATCGGCCAGGTATAGTCTTGCTAAAATCACAACTTGCTTTAGTCTTGCTAAAGGCACAAGGACAACGTTGTACGTAATACTGTTACACTTCAACAGTGGGGGAAGGGGAGAGCGGGCGCTATCAAAGCTTGGTACCCGGCGTGCGCCAAAGTTATTTAATTATTATTGAGACAATATAGTGTAACTGTCTCACTCATGTAGTGTGTCGATCACTGTGTTTTTGGCTAACATTTGCACTTTGGACTGAAATGCAGAATGCTTTAAGAATGCTATGAATTCAGTCAAATATCATTATCACTGATTGATTTTTTCTGATTCCATAAAATCAATACAAATTGGCTCCTTGATGAACACGATATTTTTTTAATTCCCAGAATAATGGCAATAGAAGCGCAGTGGAAGAAGGGACGGCGTCCGGCGGCAGCAGCGGCGACGCCGTGTTCACGCCGGGCACCGAGGGCCGGTTGGAGAGGCTCCCCTCTATGCTGGGGGCGCCTACGCACGACGTTTACCTTGGCGGAGCTTTCCCTGTAAGTCATCATCAGCCAAAGTGAAGCCACTGTTAGACTTGGCCTAGTTTAAGTGGCACCAATATTTACAACTTTTGAAAACAACATTTCAAAAGTTGTAAATATTGGTGCCACTCACGGTGGCTTTGTGCAGAAATCAAGTCCTTAGTAAAAGGTTATGGAAAAAATTACGCTTTTGATTTGTTCTCTTGAAAAACTGATTAAATAATTGATGCATACTTAATTGATATCAATTATCTACTAGCTGTTGCCTGCGACTTCGTCCGCGTCAATTTCTGTTATTATGATCAGCGTGATGTTATATAGCCTAAAACCTTCCTCGATAAATGGACTATCCAACACACAAAGAATTTTTCAATTCGAACCAGTAGTTCCTGAGATTTCAAACAAACAAAAGCGCGTTCAAACAAACAAACTCTTCAGCTTTATAATATTAGTATAGATTAGAACTAAAGCGAAGCTATTGTGACAGTGATCCGAACTGAAATGGTTTGACTAAAAATATAATAGAACGGTACTGTTGTTCCACAGTCAAACAGCACGCGGCCCGAAGAGTTGCTGCGACGGGAGGGCTTCACGTACGTGATCCCGCGCATGAACGACTACACGCGCATGTTCTCGGCGCCCGCGCGCCGCGCCGCGCCCGCGCCCGACTCGCCCTGCCGCGACAAGAAGCCGCGCCCCGACTCGCGCACGCCGCCGCCCGCCGACGTCGAGCTCCGCCAGAAGACGCCCGACGCCGACCGCCCCGTCGACCGGCTCAGCGCGTCCGACTACTACACCGTGTCGGAGGATATCACGCCGCAGCCCTTCAAAGGTAATCAAACTTACACCTTTCAACTGGACCACTTTTACTCGGGAAAAAGAAACATATCGCCATAATCCGCTGAACTAGAATAATCTGTATGCACAATCAACGCGCAACACCACACAAACTCACCAAAATATATTCTTTTCACTTTTGCTTCGGTGTCAGAGTGAAACGGCGTGGAGTGTATTTTAGTGATTTTTATGGTACCTGTTGCTTGTTCGTGTTCTTTGCTTGCTTGGTTGCTAGTTCTTCCTACGTTTCTAGTGTCGGAAAGGCAGGCGGTTTTTAGCGCGTGCTTCATGTTTTTTTTCAGATACATTTTTCTGCGCTAACGAATATATGTAGTCTTACTGATTCACGATGACTTTAATATGGATTTCCAGCGTGAATTGTAGCCATGACCAGTACCGCTTGACCCTCAGGCACGTACGACGAGGAGCAGCTGCTGGGGTCGCGCGTGCTGGTGTTCGCGCTGAGCGCCGAGGCGCCGAGCTTCTCGGCCATGGTGTTGGCCGCGCACTACATGGGGCTGCGCGCGCAGCACACCGTGCTGATCGTGCAGCCCATGGATCCCGCCAAGGCGCACCCGGTGCGTACAAACCCGTGCCAGCGGCGAATATCTTATGACCCGCGCAGACACTTAATTTTTAATTTTTTTTTGTAATTTTTAGTTGCTTTAAAGAAGCTTGATACCGCGTTCAAACGGAAAAACACCAATCGTCGCTGCTAAAAGTAACGTGTCTGTCCTGGCCCTTACTACTAGTAATTCGATGCCGTTAGTCGAAAAACGACCTTATATCAATTTTTTTGAGAGACTACAATGTGTACCGTGTAATGTTATTACGTTTACGTACATAATTTTCCAACCATTCCATTTGGAATGGTTGTAAAATTATGAAAAACTTTCAATATTTGTATATAGCAGAGTTTCAATCTATAAGTATTTAAAATAAAGAAATCCCATTAGTTTGATGTATTTTGTATATCTTCATTGTTGACTCCGGGAATACTCCATTCCATCCCTGATACGGGACGCAGATGAGCGTGTAAATATCGATGCGAGCAAATACGCCTCAGATAAAAGCTTTTTAGTGGCTGTAATATTCTCATAGACGGTTGGATCATGCGTCGTGCCCGTGAACGGGTGCCACCAACGGGATGGGTCGCTCTGTCTTCCCATGCTGACATGTGTTGGATTATATGTATTGCATTTTTGAAGCTTCACTGTGGAAGCACTGTATACATAGCTTAGTTTGGTTACTTATTGTAAAATTATTTTATTTTTTGAAAAGAGCAACTGCTGAGTTTCTTGCCGGTTCTTCTCAGCAGAATCTGCATTCCGAACCGGTGGTAGATTTATGACGTGTCATAAGAGCTACAAGGTAGCCTACATGAAATGAATAAATTTTGAATTTGAATAGGTATTCTCCTTGTTAACAGTACAGTGAAGCGGCAGTGCGGGATTACAACCGCGGGCGACACTACCTGACGGACCTGGCGCGACGCGCCGGCGTGCCCGTCTTCGACTCCGTGGACGACGCCATGACCTGCGTGGTCGCGCGCTTGCGGCCCTCGTAGCGACACGCACACAACGCTGACACTGCGGTGCGCGCAAACAACACACACCCACTGAAGAAGAGGTGCTCCAACCCACGGACATTGGTCTCTTGTAAGGATCGCCACGATCTCGTGAAGTTGGACCACGCTACTGCGGTTTACTTACCCGTCGCTGGCGAACCGAGAGAAATGCGGCTTCAAATACCGCCGGTTTCGCAATTTTTGATATGTATTTAAAAAATTCGATTTTTTTTTTGTCAAGTCTAGGTTCCATAAAAAAAATAGTCTTTAACATGACTTAACCAGAAATATATTAATACGATTAGTTGTGGTGAAATTCCTGCTAGTTAACAAATATATTACTTATACTAGCTTTTGCTCGCGACTTCGTCTGCGTTGAGTTAGGTTTTCAAAAGTTCCGCAGGAACCATTTGTTTCTTATTCGTAAATAAACATGTCTGTCCATATCTTTGTTGCGGCATAATATAAGGACAAATCAACAAACATACACTTTCGTATTTTAAAAGAAGGATAGAAAAATGTGAATCTCACGGTGCGACCTTATAGATTCGTCATACGTAATTCCATAGTAATATCACAAGCTACGTAATAAAGACATCACAAGCCATCCGTCATAAGGGTTTAAATATCCAAATCTGGGAGGTCAGGCAACTCTATTTCTGCGTAGATACTTTCCTTGAGTTTAGCATTACATACATTATTAAGCTATTGCATAGCTTCTATCGCGGGCCTTGAGCGTGGAGACCGAATATAGAAATTCCGTAACGAAAATAACCTGACTCGGGACTCCTCTCACCGCTAGATGGCGTTGATAAAAAATGCTATGCATTAGCTTTACCGCGGCAGTCCCCGAGTGCCACACGTCTTTTTTTTAACTAGTTTCATTCCGAGATATTCAAAATTGTAAAAGGCAAATTGGTGAGAAAGATTTACGACGCCAAAAACATTTAAGAAACAGTGTGTCGATTCTCTAAAAATGATTGCATCAGTATTACGCGATCGCAATGGACTCTGATTGGCTGAAACCCTTCCCGCTATTGGTTCAAATGCATCGATGCAGCAGGAATGCCATCAATTTAGCCAATCAGAGGCCATTGCGATCGTTACAGTGATGCAATCATTTTTAGAAAATCGACACGTAGTTGTCAACCAATCTGACACGTGACGTCACCTCACATGTTTTGAAAGCGGGGCAAAATGGCGCCGTTTAAATATTCCGAATGGAATGGCAGTTCTGAATAATTATTTAATAATAGGTACATTTGCATGAGTAGTATTTTTTCTTTGCTACGAGTATGGTGACGTATAAACATACATAATTATGTCGTTTAACGATAGGAAGAACTAAGAATAAAGTATCTACGCTCTAATTTAGTCGCCTCGCAACTCGGAGGCGGCGTGTAGGTAGGTTATTGCGACAAGGAGTCTCATATACATGTACTTATTCGTTACAATATTATTATTTCAACACTAGCGTAGTACAACAAGTCTCTCTCTTTCACTTCGTCACTCTCTATTGTATTTATAATATGAAATGAAATCGTAGGCGCTAATATTGATGGTGAATCATCCCAGTAGCTCATAAAATAGTAATTTGCCCACTTTGGTATCTTGTTGCAATCAATAACTGGTTTGTCACCTTTAATGCGAACGTAAAAGTAATTAGTGACGTCACTTTTATATATTCGACGTAACATTGCAAGCCGTTATAAAGCATTTCAATATTTTAAAATATATTACTAACTATGATGTTACATTAAATCTATGACTTTTTTCGAGTAGCATATAATTATTTTCCTATTTCTAGTGGTACATAGGTATATAAAACTTAAGAGACCTTTGTAATGATTTAGATTTATTTCGTGGTTTAACGACTTAAAATTAGCACATTGTAATAATGTCGTTAACGTTTGTTGGAAAATTGAGCCCGTATTTAAAACTATTATGATGGCTACTGGGATTATTCATACAACGCGGTTCGACTTAGTATGAAAGGACAGAATGAAAGGTGATGGTAATGCAAAGCGCACATTTTGGCGGGCAGCGCCGTAATACATACATACCTACAAAACATAAAAAGAATAACCTAAAGATTTTAGACTTTATTCGTGGTTTAATGACACAATTGATCACAATTATCAAATATAATACGAGTGCGTACCACAGTAATTGTTTTATTAAATGTGTGCCCTACCGTATGGTCAATTTGTAATCATTCAGATATTGTAGAACAATTTTGCGATTAAAATCGCAGATTGGAACAGAATATTTGTTTATTCTATTGAACTTTTACAAAGTGCTTTTGTATCAAGTGAATCTACTACTGGTTCGGAATGCCGTTCCGTATTACGTAAGATTCCACAAAGCACAATTTGTCCTAAAGTAAATTGCGTCGTATAATTCTAACCTGAATGTGCTTCTTATGTTATCTGTGATTTTGATCTCGAATCATGATCCAGATTGACTGTGTACTGCTTATGAAAAACTAGTTCATGTCCGCGGCTTCGCTCGCGTGGATTTAGTTTTTCAAATCCCGCGGGAACTCTTTAATTTCCTGGGATTAAAAGTAGCCTATGTCACTCTCCCGGTCCTCAACTATACCCATGCAAAATATCACGTCGATCCGTTGCTTTGTTGCGGCGTGATTGAAAGACAAACCAACAAACAAACACACTTTCGCATTTATAATATTAGTAAGGATGTGAAAATTTTGGATCACGGTGCGGCCCGTCCATATGTGTGCGAGCCTTAATAGTCTTGAGTTCAACTTTCTGTGATGAATTCGTTTAGTAAATTTTAATAATATTGTGAATTTTCAATGCATATAAATAGGATGTAGCATAAAATAATATAGGATTAATTACGCAGGCGGAGAATTTGATGAAATCACATGTTAACATGTTTTAATAAATTAACATGACAAATGCACGTGTCAGTACACAAACATTAGTATAAGGGACCTCGCGCACTACATCGCGAAGAACATTGGCCGCTGTGTCTATGACCTAGTCTTCCTTAGCTGTCTTAAAAGGTAAACAAGTGGTTTCTCGCAGAAAGACGTAAGCGACGCGCTAAGCCCAGCGCATACAACGATAAAGAACCTTGCTAAACTAAACCTTGTAAAACTAAACTAAGTAAGCGCACAGCTACGTTATTCGATTACGCGTTTCTCCGAAAGATTTCTACGATTTCTTTAATTTTTAGGAAAGCTATGGACAATTAGATTATACATAGCCATACGCATCGCGAACTCGGCCGCAAGACGTCAATATGTATTGCGACTAAAACTTTGTGTACTTTACTATGAAAGTCTGCTTGAGCGTATGAACTTCTACGAACAAAGATGCTAAACACGATGAAGACTTGCGGTCATGAGTGTATAGTGCGCAAGATCCTTTGAGTAGAACCTATTCTAAGCAGTCGATAACTGTAGGGATAAGTGAGGAACAAGCGAAGTTCGCGACTTCGTCCGCGTGGATTTAGTTTTTAAAACGCCGCGGGAACTCTTTGATTTTCCGGGATAAAAAGTAGCCTATGTCCCTCTTCAAGTCCTCAACTATATCCATGCAAAAAATTCCGTCGATCCGTTGCTCTGTTGCTGCGTCATTGAAGGACAAACCAACAAACAAACACCCTTTTGAATTTATAATATAAAGGATACTATATCCCAGGATAGGATTAGTTAAGTAACTCAAACAAGGTCTTTTTAGTGTATTGGCACAGTGCAGTAAAAGTAATACGAATATGTTGGACAGATACAGGCATTACTTTGCGGAAATCCATGATACATAAAGGAAAAACAAACTTACTTTGCCATAATCCGCCAAAGTAGAAAGATCTATATGGTATAGCGTAGCAGCTTTTCCGCTATTAGTTCGTCCAGCATTTCTAGTCCTGGGAGGTTAGGCGATGCATACGCTGCATATACGATGCATATATGGTACAACATATATATATTGTACCATACAGGTTTTTCCAGTTTGGCGGACTTCGGCAAAATAAAGTTTTTTGTTCCTTGTGTAGTACAAACATGTTAACTGAACCAGTCCGGATAATGGAAAGTACAAATGTGTCTTGCTCACGTAGCAAATTTAAGAGTATGTTGTAATTGTAATTTGGAGAATAATGTTATGCGAAATTAATAGTTAATCACCTTTATACTCATTTTTAATCTAGATATAATCGATATGTACAATTCTAAACAATTTGATAGTAAAATTTGAAGGATTGCTTGCAAAATAATAGATCAGGCTTGTGAAGCCTCGATTCCATACCTAAACTAGGTATAGCATAGGTAATATTAGGTTATTTAAGTCGTTAAACATTTGACCCACTGTCGCTAAAATATTACAATAATTTTATATAATCGGCAAATATTATTTGCTAGTCACACTATCCATTAACATATTTTATAAGTACTTTGTAATATTGTTTGATAGTACAAATATCTAATTTATAGAGAAAAATATTTCATATATTAATTGTAATTATATGCCATGTACGCTTATTTTAAACTAAAAACATCACATGTAAATATAGAATTTGTAATTATGACCGTTTCTTATTTTCCTTTATTTACTTTTAAATTATTTATTTACATCTGTAGTACCAAATTCGAAAAAATGTGGCAAAAAGATAGCTTGCATCCTGGGGAAGGATATTATACTTAGGTACATAGTCTGTTTTTCATATCAGAAATCGAGAATCTTAAATCTACGCGGACGAAGTTGCGGGCATCAGCTAGTACTTAATAAATCGAATTCAATTTGACCATGCACTTATCCCAGACCCTTTGTAGTTCCGTGATTTAAAAAAAATGAAGCTTTGTTACGGTGTTATTGAATCACGACCAACAAACAAACATTTTCATAAAATATTATGAAAATGTTTGTTTGTTGGTTGTAGGTAATAACCTAGTAAGGATATAAAAATAAAGTAAAATAGTGGTTTAATAAATATTTATTACGTACAGTACATGATTGATTGCCTAGTATGTTAAAACACTGTCATTTTCTGCTTATCTTTCCTTTGTTTTTGTTCTTTTGCTATTTGCTTTTCTTTATTTCGAAGCATATTAAGCTCTTTATTTCTTTCCGCAACTTGCAAAGCAATGCTTCTATAACCATTTGTACCTTGAGGGTACTTCAATAAAGAACTATTTAATTTTAAAATTTCGTTCTCGATCTTTCTACAATCTTCTTCTAATTTGAATTGTTCTATGTTTAAATCTTTGCTAGTAGATTGTTTTATATCAATGGAAGGTACTTTAGTTGATTGTTCAGGTGTTTCTAGTCTGTCTCCTAAAGTATTGTTAAGGAAATTGAATACATTTCTCCTCTCCCTTTCCTTTTCCCTCTCATAAGCTCTCTTGTTGCGTTCTTCTTCTTTCTTTTGTAGTCTTTTGAGTTTTTGTTCCACCTGGAATGGACACCAATTAACACATTTTTAGATACAGAAAAAAAAAGATACCAGCCGAACTGATAACCCCATTTTTGGAAGGCACTTAAAAAAGAAA